>JBAMCL010000759.1:0-1200000 GCA_037075165.1 Hirtodrosophila histrioides | reverse complement strand
ATTCGACTGGTTCCAACCTATATACTGCCTGCAGCAAAAAGAAGGGTCTGTGTCAAGTTTCAATACGATAGCTCTAAAACTGAGAAACAGACGGACAGACGGACATCGCTATTTTTGACTTGACTTGACTTGACTATTGATGCTGATTCAGAATATAATTTATACTTTGTTGGGTCAGGAACGTCTCCTTAAGTGCAATACACAATTGGAGACCATATTATAACACCCTCTTTTAGGATATAAAAAGCTAGGTAAGTATTGACAGACTTAAGAGCTGAAAAGGGGTAAATAAAAATTACACAACTCAAGAGAAAATACAAAGTTTACAATAGGAATAATTAGTCGAAGATTGAGTTGTTAATTGGCAGACTTTAGTGTATATAAAGATGTATTGACCAACCTTACCTCACCAAAACTTTAAAGTGTTTTATACAAGCTGATCAAATTTCTAGAAATCTAACTATAAAAAAACATATAACTTTCCATAAACATTTCAAACCGAACATTTAATGTAATACAAAGAAAAATAGAAAATAAAATTAAATAAATATAAGCTGAAAGCATTTCCCTCTGCCCTTTATTAAACATCTTGCTCTATATTGATTTTCAGCTAAACATAATATTAATTTGCTTATAATTATAAACCGTGAAATAAATTGGCAACTAAATCTATGGATAATGTGCACTTAAATCATCTGATATTCAATTTTGTATTTGAATTTGCTGTGTGTTTATATTAATTGTGAATTTAATATCCTTGGGTGGCCCTAATAATACTCAACATTAATGAAAGCAATGTCGCATCATTCCATTGTTTGAAGTCACCAAATATGTCAAGATATTTAATAAAATAAAAATAATTTAATATTATCAAACCCAAAATTAATTAACTTGTATTCATTATGAGGGGCTTAATAAGATATTGTCATGGAGAACTTCTGCTTAAGGGTACTAAGTCGGTTCCCTGCTTCTCTTGAATATTAAATGCCACAAAACGTTGAAACGGAATCAAAGGTATCAGAGCATGAATTGTATGTATGGGGGGAAGGTGTTGGGGCAGCGGACAGGGGTTGGGGACCAGGGGTACGAAGGCTTGGTCAAAATCGAACGACAAACGGCACGACATTGATGCAATTGGCAATTGCAATTGCAATTGCAGTGCGCATTTATTCAGCTGTAAATCAATAAATTTTAATTAAAATTGCAGCCACACGCAGACAAAACGCGCCATGACAATTGTTCAGAGCGCTATCCCTCTCACTCTCTCTCCCTCTCTCTCTCTCTCTCTCTCACTCTGTTGACCCTCTCCATCTGATAAATGATACATCAAATGGTGAATGCAGCTTTTAACTAAAATTTCCACTCCTCTAGCCCCATCCTGTATTCCATTCCGTGTCCTGATTTGAGTCCGGGTCCGGGTGCGGGTCCGTGTCCGTGTCCGGCTTTGCGTTCGGTCAAAAACAAAATCTCATAATGCGCATTTCCGCTGCCGATAAGCGCCGCTCAGCATATAATTTGACAAGGTCGCATCCTCCTCCAATATAATTTCCCTCCGCGCTTTTGTTGTCGGCCTTTTTTGGCCAACTTATAATTTTGTTATGCATTTGCGATTTTAGCAATTGCCATTTTGTGATTTTGCAATTTCAATTTTGATTTGAGATTCTCTCGTTCGCTTTCGATTTGTGATTTTGAACACCGCCCCCCGCCCACCGCCTACCGCCCTGCCGCTGACAGGACTGTATTTGCAAGTTTGTCAAACATTTAGCGGCATTTCCGCACGTTCAACGACTGCCAAAAACAAAGAATGCCAAAAATGGTAAAAACAACTCGATTTCGAGTTGTGCTTTTTGTCAATCGTTTTGCATAATTTATTGTGAAATTATTGAGCTAATGAAGTGCGCGCTTTTCGGTCTTCTAGCCTCAGATTACGAGCCAATTTATGCAGGCGCGCGACTTTCCTGTGCCATAAATCTTGCCACGAATCACACACAGCCGCATGCAACAAATCATGCCACTTGCGAGGGCTGTGTGAAAAGTGTACAATTTATTGCCACAAAATACCTAAATATAATGCATTGTTTATACGTATAAGTGAGATAAGAAAGTAATCTATATTTGAGATATTTTTGAATATTTTGAATACTTACAAAATATACAACTTTTTAAGCTAGTTGGAAAATGACACTCTTTCAAGGACTACAATATATATATATACATAAGCCAACAACTAATTTAGTTTTACTTAATTATGTAGGTCAGAAGAAATTACATTTGGTTTGCCAGAATGTTTATAACAAGTTTGAGTTTATTTTAAACTTCTTACAAAAGGATGCACACTTAATACTATTTATATCTATGTGCTGAAAGGAAAAATGTATTAATGCCTGTGGAATCAGGTATCATTTTGAAGAAAAGTTGTCTATTATAGCGTTCATAATCTTATTAAGTTAATAAACATATTATTTATTTATTAAATTGTATTCTAGAAATGAATTCTAAATTGCAATGTTGTTACAGCAACAGAGGCCTTCAGGCTGGACACTTTTTTTAATATGGAAATACCATATGAAAACATCTGTCTAGCAGATACATTTATAATTTAATTTCGAGACTTCAATTACAAAGAAATCCCAGAAGACGAGTTAAGTTTATCTCCCCACTGTGTGCCTCAATGAATTGAATATCATTTATCATTATCCTTATAAGTACAAATAGCTGAATATCAATTTATGATGGAACTTGGTACTTACAAAATATATATGATTATCTATGTAGTCTTAGTCGCCTTGATTGTTTGGCGTATACTTTCGACTGCCTTTATTGAAGATCAACATCGATACTTCTTTTCAAACGATAACAGATATTAATGATAACTATCGAGTACTTATTAAATACATTATCATTATATTATATTATATATATTATATTATATTATTAAATACAATACATTATCTTTATGATATTGGTCGATAATATTTAAATACTTATAGATACTTTATAACTAACGTTGTTTATATACTAATATTGCACATGCTGATACTCTGTATTACTACAATTGATATTAATTTTATTACTACTAATTATTATTGGTTAACAATATTTTCAAAAAATTCCGATTAAACGCCTTAACAAATATTTACTTTCATCTGTTTTTGATCTCTATGAAATATGTTTTAAATTGAACTTCTAAGAATAAGTTAATACATTATTAAATTAATTAATTTCACAAGCAAGCTGACTAAATTCGTTCATACTCGGAGCAAAATATCATATAGATACAATAGTAGGAACAATCTACTGTAAAATGAGTTTTTGAATGAAAAACATTTGTCTTTTTGACTGACATTTAAAACCAAACTTAGCAATTGCCAAATTCATAAGATTTTACATAATTTGCTTAAGTTGAACCACAATCTGATGACTATATCATATAGCTCCCATAGGAACAATCGTTCGAAAATTGGGTTTTAGTATGATAAACAATGCTGCAAGTCTATAAAATATCTAAGGCATGTCTTTCTGCATCTATATTTTATTAAAATTAATAAATGCAACTCTGCGAGTCTCATTTAAGAAAAGGCTTACTATTGTAGATAGCAGAGATGTTAACTGTTTGTCTTGCCTTATATTCAGCTGTCTCAGAGGCAAAACTTTGGCATTCGTTAAAGTTTGAAACAAACCTCGCATATGAAATTTAAGTGCATTTTCGAGAGCGCATAAAGTTTTGAAAGCTCCAGCACACACACACACACACACACATACACACAGAGAAATACACACATGAGCACAGTTTGTGACGAATTGTAACTGAAATGAGTTGGGGCTAGGGTTAGCTAACGGCAAGTGCTCGGCCTGTCTCCACAAGCAAGAAAGGAGGGGCAGGGAGAAGCGAAGAGGTAGGGGGAAGGGGAGAACCTGTTTCCCGGCACGTCGTTTAGCGCAACAACTTAATTTGCATATCAGCGCCACCAAATTGCAGGCGGCATGCAACGCATATGACGCGCAGTTGGCAGCGGGACAGCAGGGCAGCGGGTTAGCAGGGGGTGTGGGGAAAGCAATGCTTGGTAGCAGGTTCTAGCTGAAGTGTAGGCAACTTGGCTTAAAATTGTTTTCAGCACACATGCAACGAGGGGGGGTGGGCTGGAGAAGCACTTCATCAATTTGCCAATAAACTTGCGAGTAGTTTTCGCAATAGTTGCCAACATTTCAATCAGGCCAAACACTCAGCAAAAGGACACCCAGACCACCCACCCACCCTGCAAGCAGTTTTTGGTTTTTGGAGTCAGCGTAAAATTGTATGCACATGGCACAAATCGAAATCCAAATCCAAATTCGAATCCGAATCCGAAAGCAAAGTTGTTGCTGATTTGGCGCAAAATTAACAGGCAAGGCGCGCGCGCTCTCCAGGACACCAGCCAGGAGCTGAGCAGCAGGCCCAGGAATGTGGGCAATTAATGTGAGGACCTGGCCCGAGACGTGGCCCGACCCCCAAAGGACTCCGCAGGAAGCCACCATCGCGTCTCAAATTAAATTTGCATTTCAAATTCGTTTTCGGCGCGTTTTGTTGACAGCCACTGGGCAGCTGGGTAGGACTTGGCAGGATTTGGGGAGGAGGTGGTAGCATGTCCAGGACGATTCAAGGCATTTAGTTGGCCCAAATCTATTGACAGTCGACGACAGGCAACAAAAATGTATAAAAAGAAAGGCACAAGAGTCTCACAGGCAGGTGCGGCCAGGACGACTGAAATCCTTGTTCAGCGACAAGGACAGCTCGCCTCGCCTTGCATATAAATCAAAATAATTTTGTTTGGTTCTGTAATTTGGTGACAAGGAATGCGGAACGCTGCCCCGCGCATCAACAGCAGGAGCAGGAGCTGGAAGGTGGCGTCCTGGATGCGTACTGAAATCATGAAAAGGACAAATGAAGTGAAATTTAAATGATTGCATACTTCGAGGCGTTTGTTAAACCATTTATTTTCACCTAATTGCACACTCGAGTGGACGCTGCCCAGCGGAGTGGGGAGTGTGGGTTGGGAGGAGGGGTGAGGGCGGGGTTAAGGCACTTTTACAGTTGGCTAAGCAGAATACGGGGTGGAGGGTGGCAGATGGCGGGGGGCTATTGCCATGTTACACAACACAGCTACAAAATATTTGCTGACGTTTTGACATTGTGCCACCCCCGCCTCCGCCACCGCCTCCGCCTCCTCATTCAGCCGCAAATCAACAACTTCATTGTAGCCAAAGCCCAAACGTAGTCCTGCTTCATTAGCCAGGACAACAGCACAAAAGTTTAGTCCTGACATGTGCGTGAAATGTTTTTATTAAATTTCGCTCAACTCGTGTGTTTGTGACAATAAGTGAAAACCAATTATAAAGCGGCATAAGAAAGTGAAAGCCGGAAATTGCCACAAACGCAAAGGCGGGGGGAGGTGGAGGCTCCTAAGGACCTGCACCAAGCTGTCTGCGAGGGTATTGTGTAAGTGTTCAAAGTTTAAGTTCTTACAAAGTTAAAGGAGAAAGCATCGCATATCGGGTAAATTACCAATATATATCAGGAAAATCATTCGATTATTATGATTAAATATTTCAATAAAAGAAGATTAATCAAAATTTAAGAAAATAAAACAATAATGGTAAAACTGTTTTTGATTATATCAATATTAAAAACACTTCTGAACGGAGAGCGTACCACGATTGGCAAATTTTAAGAAATATTTAACAATCCTCTTTTGTTCTCAATTTTATTTCTTATTTTTATTTCAATTTATCTTTCTGTTATTTGATGAACAACTTACATTCATCTCTAACTATGAATATACATTTTGTTCAGTTGCTTTTTTAAAACTTGTAAGCCATATCTGTGTATAATATGTATCATTGTGATTGTTAAATATATATCGGCAAGACATCCGACCGATTTAAATTTTTAACAAATTATGATGAGATTATTCAAGTACCTTACTATTATTATTATTATTAATAGACTTTTTACTATAAATAATATAGTTTGCTTGCAAAATAAGGTACAAACTTGTCTTAGTTACATCCTGGGAACAGATTTTACAAGGTATAATTATATAATTAATTTCTTGATTTTAAAGAAAGGTATTATATATTATAATATAAATGATCAATAGTGGTGTATAGTGCAGTATAGAAGTCATAAGATGCATGTTTCATTAATAATATATAGAACAAAATATCTCAACTTACTGACATTCTATCTTCACTGGACTTGTGCAATCTGAAACAGGCTACAATAATAAGCAAATTGAAATGAAAATATATAAGGAATGTATACGTTTAATATGATATACTAGCTTATACCCGCGGCGTTGCTCGCATTTCCTAACTATATTTATTTAAATTTTGATTCTTATAAATATTTATTATTGTCGATCGAGGGCACGGTTAAAAAATTGCTATGAAACTTCCTTCCCCACACACTTACACACTTACACACACTAACACTCGTGGATATTATAGTTTTTATTTAATGTAAAATTATACTCATGAATATTATAATTTTTCGTTTATGAGTGGGTGGTTGTGTGGGGGTGGTGATGACACAACAAACTATAGCTATAAACATTTCATCAAGATCCTTTAAACGGTTTTCAAGTTTATCGCGAACATACAGACAGACATTCACTTTTATATATATAGATTAGCATTTTTCATTTGAAATAGGTATCTAAGCTTCTTCTCTTAGCTGTGCTAAGCCACAGACTGTGGGCTAACATCTAGTGGCTAAGATCGTACCAGTTGGAAGCATAAATCAAAACTTGTAACGTCTATTCCAGTTGCTCAAAACTGTTACACTTTGACATGCACAGCTTGTCATGCATAAATCACAATTGCCATCAAACTGCGAACATTTTTAAATTTTGCCGCAATTGGTGAACATTTTGAAGAACTCCTGCTCTCATCCGTTCCCCGATCCCTCCTGAAATGTGCGACAAAAGCAATGCGCTTCCTCTCAAGCAAACTTCCCTGTATACCTCTCCCCCCTGCAGTGCATGTGCCTGTGTGTCCTCACTTTGGTGTTACATTCTGGCCGCCGCCTGCATGTCATGACATGTGCAGGAAATGCGTTTTCTGGCGCTGCTCCTGCCGCAGCTCCTGGCTCCTCTTAAAGGATCCCGGTGCAGCTGCAGTTGCTCGGTTTTCGCTGGGGTTTACGGTTACGGTTTTTTGGTTATGCCGTGTGTTTGGGGCGCCTCATGCGCAGCTCCATAAATATTTAAATTGTGTGCCGCCTCGCGACTTCTGTTTCTGCCCCACCCATCCTTCAGCCTGGCTGCCTGTCTTGCGTGTTGCTCGCCGGCTTATTTTTTGACAGTTATCGATTCGCTGCTCCACAGGACTCTGAGACGCTGGCGTTTTATCTTGCCAGGCTTGCAATTCATTTCCTAAAATATGCATGCGAAAAAGGCTAAGGAAAGGGGGCGGAGGCGGTACTGGGTAAAGGCATCATTACATTGGCTACGCGCTGTCAAACTGACTGCCTGGCCGCCCCTCCAGCACCTCCTCATGAGCTTGCCACAGCCAGCAAGCACATTTGC
Source organism: Hirtodrosophila histrioides (assembly GCA_037075165.1). Taxonomy (NCBI): domain Eukaryota; kingdom Metazoa; phylum Arthropoda; class Insecta; order Diptera; family Drosophilidae; genus Hirtodrosophila; species Hirtodrosophila histrioides. The sequence continues at coordinate 1,192,435 of JBAMCL010000759.1, read as the reverse complement.
AATATGTACGAGTTATGCCGCATAAGCCTCCAACTCGCACTCATTTCCTTCTTTCAGCCAGTTAAAAACTTTGCAAGTCGTTCGCCGCTTTGTGCATGTTTAACTTTTGCCTGTCAGGAGCCCAAGTCGAAGTGGTTGGATACACCATTATGCTCCCTGCTCCCTGCTCCCTGCTCCCTGATCCGTGATCCCTGCTGCCTCCTGCCAACCCTTGTGCTTTGATCAAAGTGACACTCAAGTGCTGCAAATTTGCAAATGCAACGTTCGTTTCAGCCAGGCCCCCTCCCGACGCATTCCCCTCGCATTTATGAAGCCGCACACTTGACAGCCGACAACTGAAACAACAACTCAATTAGTAAAAGAGCCTAAAAATCTCAACTTGTTAACAATATGTTCGCATAACATTGTTATTAAAGGACTCGAGGGATTACTTTTCATATTTCGACTACTGCTGACCTGCATTATGAGCACAAGTGTACATTTTATTTACTTTCAGTCCCAGCTCCTTGTTAGCCTGGCCCACACACACACACGTATACACACAGTGGCATAATTGATGTGTAAATATTTGGAATGTTCGTGCAGAGTGTCAAATTGTCAAGAGCAGTCCTTATAAGGAATGTTTAAATACTCAAGTGTTCAATAGAGAGAAGAAATCACAGGGCAAACACAAGGTTACAGGATATCAAGGCACATTGCTTGCTGTTAGCACTTTTCAATTAGTTATTATTATATTCGAAAAGCGTTCAATTAGTTAAGCATACAATGTTTATATATATATATATATATATTTGTGGTTATTGTGATCGGAAAAAAGTTAATAAATAGATAAGAAACAAGAAAGAACGGCTATCTTCGGAGTGCCGCAGCTATATACTCTATCAGTAATGTGTTTATACAAATCTCAATATTCGTCTGATTGCTCCTATATGGTTCGATTTTTATAAAAATTATAGCAAACTACTTGATGTATAATAAACTCTCACTTAGTATGAATGTGATACAAAGAGTTTTTCATACAAAAACTCATTTATCATCCGATACTATTACAGCTATGTTATATAGTGGTCCGACTTTGACAAAATTTTGACAGATTGGATAAACTCTTTAGAGACTCAGGTTATGTAAGTTTGGTAAGGTTACATTCATAAACAAAAAAGTTGTTCATACAAAAACATAGTTGTCGACCGATCTTTCCTATGGCAGCTATATGTTATAGTGGTCTGATCCAACTGGTTCCGACATATGTACTGCCTGCTGCAAAAAGAAGAGTCTGTACCCAATTTCATAACGATATCTTTAAAACTGAGAGCCACAGAAACATACGTACAGACGGGCATCTCTATATCGAGGCTGTGCTTCTTCTTCCCCCTCGCTTCAGAATACTGTAACCCCCTCTTCGGGGGGGACCTCCCCCCCCCCCCCCGCCCCCCCTGGGCCCCCCCCGCCCCCCCCCCCCCGCCCCCCCCCCGCGCCCCCCCCCCCCGCCCCCCCCTGGGCCGCCCCTCCCCCCCGCGCCCCCCTCTTTTTGGGGGGGGGTAAAATTGGCACATCAAACATTTAATCTAAAATAACAGTACGGGTTATCTTACTCAGAAGATGTACTTGTTCGGTTAAATAACTTCCGTGTTTATTATCCCATACTTACTTCCCCCCCCCCCCTTTTCCCTTTGCCTCCCTTCATTATCACCCTCTTCATTTATCCTCCGCGTCTTTCAATATTATTACTTAAATATAAACCTCCTCCTTCCTTCTAACGTCTTCTCCCTAATTTAATCAATAAAAATAATAAAAAAAAACCCTTAAAATTAATTTGGGGGTCCGGAGTCTCCTCACAATATATATACTTTTTGGCGAAACTCTCCTGCTGTCCAATACAAATTTCGAGACAAAATTATAAGTGACCCTCTGCTAGGGTATAAAAATAATATAGTAAGTACGTTGTTGGAGTGTTCTCCTACTGGGAGGAAGGTCATTTGTGTATTTATATATATAAAATTTAGTTAAACTTATTTAGATTAAAGTTTTGTGAATGTAAGCTCTTGTTTCTTGATTCCAATTAAGATCCTTGGTTACTATACTAACAAGGATCTATTGAAAATTCAGTTTTTATCTGAAAAGGCATTTGGTTTTAATAAAATTGTATAATTATATAATTCAGAGAGAAGGGCAATTGATTTATAGGCTGCAGAATGCATTTCTAACTGGTAATACTAATAATTCAGAGGGAATGTTTTTTATTTTAACTTGATGCGTTATATTTGATACATTTCTTCTTCCTGCTGATATATTCTTTTGATGCAAGTGCGTTTCTAGGACAACTCTGATAAGCCAAATAAGCTGGCAACAAAGCTCAATACTTCGTGAAAAGAGGCTTATAGCTGCAACTTGAAACTTAAAGAAAATATATTTAAAAGGTTCATTCAGTTTAAAGGTCTACGCTATACGAATGATAAATTTATTTATTTTATTTATATAATGATAACTGTTAGTTTAAACTAAGAGTTAACATAGTGTTCTTAGCCATGGCTGCCAGGGCCTTCAGCTGGAGTTACATTTTAATGGTTATTATTTACAATATTATGTGGAATGTATGGAGTATGTGTATAAATGTATTAGAGAACAAATGATAAATATTTTGTAATAATAGTTACCAGATTTGTGTAACGGAATCGTAATTCACGGCAGTCAACAGGTAAAATCATGCACCCAGAATCATGGATCAAAATTCTCTTCTACATGACCGAAATTCGGAATTGATTCGATGACTACATATATTGTTTTGATGTTATTGAATTTTATTTGTTGTTGAAAGAAAATACAAGCAAAAATATAAACTAAAAAGAAAGAACCTTTTCACAATATTTTGCTGCATTTTATTTATATTTCATTGAGAACTTATCAGTACTCAATTCCATATTATACTTTTAGAGCCTGCTGAGTCACATTCTGGTTAGACAGGGAAGCCCATTCTTGTGAGTCAGCACAAAGTTTCTACAAGTTGGAGGGTGAAAACTGCTTAGGTTAGTATTACTATAACTGAAAGTCGCAAAAGATTGCAGCTCTTCTTGAAATACAACAAATCAATCGTGCCAAAATAAAAGTGTATTTATCAGACAATAAATATTTCTCTCTCTGTGTTTTATTTTTTTTGGCACCACTTATCGAAAAGCACACGCTGCGTATGAGTAATGCCTATTTGATTATAGAGCTTTGGTGTAGCTCAAATTCACAGGCAATCACAAAACTGGGGCCTTCAGTTCAGTAGAAGTCGATAAGTGAACGCGCTTGGACGTGTCCATATAAAGAGAGAGAACATTTTCAAAAGATATTCCCAGGGCGTTTCTCCAGTGTCAAAATGCCACCAAATGATCGCTGCGGAGGCCCACCACGCCGTGGACCCATTATAAATGTGCAGATTGCACCACGCTGGCCCAGACGTCATCATCACAATAATGTTGTGGTTGTGCAAACCCCTTGCCCGCCCCCGCGGCCAGCGCCTGTGGTGGTTGTACAACAGGCACCACCACCGCCACGTCCAGCACAGGTTGTTGTTGTCCAACAGCAGCCACCACCACCACCACCCAGCTACTACCAGCCACCCCCACCAAATGGACACTACCACAACCCGCCATCCTACTAGCAGGCGCAGCCAGGAGCCAAGGATTTCATCATGAATTTATGCAGCACCAACATTTTCTAGACATGTAGACAACGTTTTATAATCACAGCAAAACAAAATACCTGAAAATATATATATATATGTGTATTATCATTTAACGAAATATTTGTGGTTCGATTTCATGCAGTTGTTTGGGTTATACTTATCTGGTTTATCTAATCTCTACGATTAGCTCTTATCAATGGCGGCCATCTGGGGCTTGGTTAATATATTGATTATTCAGGCAATGATCTTAACCTTTGTAAACATAGGCCACATTAACAAATAGAGCTGACCCTGGTACAGCCAGTAACTATAAGTTGTGGCAACGAGGGACTTTCAAGAAGTATTGAGTATTAGCTTCTCTGTAGGCAAATCGATGGGCAAAAAAAAAGAAGTATAGCAGTCTAAAACACATGTTAAGAAATAGATGCTTAAATGCTGTGAAACTTATTTCTTTAAAATATTTCGGTACATTGTAATCAAAATACTTGTGAAGTCAAGCAAAAGAACAAGAAAAATAAATTTAATGTGAAAAGATGAGTAGTTGGGATGTTTCTTGTAAAGAAATTAGATTAAACAAAACATTGAAGGTTTAAACATGGTTTCAAACACTTTTTGTGTATTTTAAAGTATGTCTAACTCTATACCAAAAACATTACACCAAAGCACAATATCTCAAGTCTTTGTTATCTATATAAACAATGTATTTAAACAGACCTGTAATCGTATGTAACAAATGTATGCTAAGGAACGGAAGGTATGGTTATTTGAGGACTGCTTCAAAAGGTATCTGCTGGCTGTATCTAAGACATAATTAGAAATAAAGTAAACAATTGCCAGTGCATACTTAAAAGTAACTAAAGTTTAAGTGCAACCCTCTGAGAGCTCGCTTATCGTTATCAGTCGACAGTTGCCATCGCAGGTGACTAACCACCTGCGTTTGAAGCCGCTTATCTGGACACTGGAATGGCAACACCATTAAGCCCTGCCCTGATTGATGACACTCGGCACTGGAAGTCAAACAGTTGAAAGCTAAAACATTTTTGCAACCAGAATACGCAGTATTCAAAGCGTTGTGCCACAGACAGCACACAGTCCGAGGCAAGAGCCATGCGGCCATACTATGAAGATCCATGTCGCTATTCTCATCATCATCACCATCATCGTCCAAGTAAGAAATGATGACGATGAGGTACCCAAGACTATGATCAATCATACACAAATTTATAATGAAATAGCTTGTGACTAATATAATAATATTACTTTGTTCCATGCAGATGTCGAGATTGATGTTTTCACCGGCTGGGGTGGCTCATATTATCAGGCGCCGATTGCTAGGCCCGAAGTCGTCGTCGTAAGCCCGGCGGTCAACTATATGCCCCTACCTGGTGGCCAAATGATGCGCCCCCAACCCTATGGCGCCCCCATGGGACCCATGGGTTCAGCGGGGTACTATCAGCAGCAGCAAGGCTATCAGTACCAGTATCAACAGTACAACAACCCGCCTTATCCCCAGTGGTAGAAGGAAACTTGAGGAGAGACCAATAGAAACATGTGTGAAATAATAGCATTATGAAATCTGTTAAATGTTTGTGTACATATACGAGTTAATAAAAGTATCTATAAGTTGCATGCGAATACCATAATTAGTTAACATTATTTGTGCTGCCTTGAAATTATGATTACCTCAAGAATTTGTTAATCTCTTTAACCATAATCAGTGAACAGCGTTTCAAGTCTGCAAACTTTATCAACAATCTTTAAACTGCTTGAGAATTTTAGGAATAAATAAACAACAATCAAATGCAAGCAAGCACCATAAGGGTTACTGATTTCTAAACTAAACTCCAATATACTTATATATTAATATTATTAAATATATTGGAGAACTAAATTTAATATTATTAAATATGTTGAAGTACGAGTTAAACAAAAACACAGACTGTCTCAGCTAAGAGTTAACAAAAATGAAATAAATATAAAAATATTAAATTAAAGAATACACCCAAAAGTACACTTCATTGTGTGCAATTCTTATACTCTGTTCCCAAAGGGAAAAAGAGTATATTGGGTTTGCGAAATGTCCGTCTGTCCTTATGAACCCTTGAAGCTAGAGCAACCAAATTTGGTACACATGTTGGTGTATATCCTCAATTTGTGAAATGTCAAGACAACCAAATTATACAGGACGAGGAACAGAGTATTCTACAGTCATATGCGTCCGACTGCAACGAACTTACTTGTTATCTATAATTTCATCAGGTATCAGGTATAAATATGCAAAATTTTAATAATACCACAAAAATCAGGTATCTTTTAAACCCTATTTTATTTCTTAGCTTTAATACTATATTAGTAGTCTGTATATAGTACTTAAAAAATATTTACAACTAGTTTAAGCTGCCAAAAAGATAGCAGTACAACCAGTTAAATAAATATGCAAACTTCTATAAAAAAGAAAAAGTAAAATAACAATTCCAATATCAATAAAATTATATCATTTAATAGTATTGTATTATAATTAGATAAATGTGTTTTTCCCTCTTATTTCTGATAATCTTTTTGAGCTGAAATCCTATTGAAGGGATATGGATTTTGAAATGGATTCCAACTTTAAATTTTTATCAATTCAAGAACTTCATCAGCCATGCTGGTTCTATAAATGGGCTATAATTACTTCATTTCGAAATATATATACTTTATCTATATATCTTATCAATATGTGAACTTTTGCTCTACAACGCCATTTGATTTCATAGTCAAAATCTATGTAAATATTATTTGTTGTGCGTTTTTGACAATCTATTTTATGTGTATAGCAGTCCATTGAATTCGTTTATTTATATTTATCTGAGGTGTAAATTCCAATAGACAAGTTAAGTTGTATTCAACATAATATAGATATACTATATATATATACAGAGGATTATTTAAGATTACTCTCTTCCATAGCTTCAGGAACTGGTTGAATAAAATATATGATACGCAGGAAATATATTTCCTTTACTTTCACCAAGTTAATACAAATAATATCAGCTGATTTTTAATATATTATATGAGCTTCGCTGAATAAACAATTTGCGGGGAATAAGCCCCTTTCCAGGCACATAATCATAACTTCCAATGATTACAATGATTCACTCCTGAATATTTAATAAATGTCATGCAATTCGATTACAAGTTGAAAATTTGACAACGCATTTTGTTAACTTCACCTCCGACGCCGTTGCACGCCCTTACTGGAAGTTGTTTATCAATATTTATCGGAGACACTAAGACTACCTGACAAGATAGTAAACTAAGCCATCAACCGTAGAAAAAGTACCGACCTGGTCAAAGCGCCAGCAAACTGTTCGCTTAAATATGTTAAGAGGTTGCGAAAAATATTCAGTTAACACCCAGCGAAAGCAGCGTCAAGTTCTCAATTAACAGAAGCGCTACACAGATACCTAAGGAAATTATGTCATACTACGAGGACGAACGTCGCCATCATCATCACCACCACCATGGACGTCCCATTGTGGAGGTGGATATTATCCCACCACGCATTCCCCGTCCGGTGGTCGAGATTGACGTTGGATCGCGCTATCCTTCCTACCGACCGGAAGTGGTTGAGGTGATCACACCAGCGGCTGTCTACCAGCCACCACCACCAAGGCCCATTGTCGAGGTCGATGTGGTGCGACCGAGCCGACCATTCATTGAGTTCAACATTGGAGGACGTCGTCCACCTCGCGAGGAAGTCGTCATTGTGCAGCAACAGCCCAGATGGTAGACTTGAGAGCCCTAGAACAACCAGTTAAAACTATCCAGGAATCAGCTTTAAACCAGTATTTATATTTAAATGAAATTGTATTACCATGCGGCCTGAAAACGATTAAATATTAAAACATTTATTTGTTATGTCATGCGCATAAATCTGAAATTAAAACATTATGAAATTACTGAAACTAATTAATTGTATCGATTGTCTCTAAAATCTTTTGACTGATATGAGAATCGAAATGGTCATTAAAGTGTATTAACTCAAATGTTATAAGGCCTTGTCTTTACTATAAATGATGCATATACAATAATTGATCTGGATGTTTGGAGCAAATATTATAAGTAAGGTCTAAATAGACTACATTTTTAGAATAAAATTCAAAAGTATGGTAATATATAGGGGACAGGCAAAGCCTACTCCGAACATCAATAGCCGAGTCGAACTACCCAGTTTTATTGGCCAACTCCAAACAGTAGGACTTTGTTGCCTGGCGATTGGTTTTGTGATTGGCAGTTCTCTTCAGATCTTTGACTATGAAGGCACCGCCGTTCAACATCTTGTACTTTGCACCCACATGCTTTTCCACGTAGTCCACGACATCCTGAGCAGTTAATTGGGCTCCGGGTTTTTGGACGACTGCGGCAGCTGCTTCATCTCCAATTTGTGGGTTGTTGATTCCAAAGACACAGACCTCGGCGACGCCCGGCATTTGTGAAATTATCTCCTCGATCTCGTTGGGATAATACATGATGTTTAGATACTTCAGCATGTCCTTCTTTCGGTCCACGATAAAGAGGAACCCATTCTCATCCACATAGCCCAAGTCCCCAGTGTGATACCACAAGTTTTTGTCTCGCACTCTAAGTGTCTCCTCGGGATTGCCGTAATATCCGGCCCAATACCGACCGGTGAAAATGCAAATCTCACCTATTTCATTCGGCTCTTGTGGTTCGTCGTGTTCGTTAAGAATCTTTAATTTAATTTGTCCTACTAAGCGACCTGCCGAATTGGGCTTCTTGTCAAAGTAATAGTTAACGGCTGCCAGACCGCCAAGCTCAGTTAATGAGTACCCAGAAATAAACTTGCATTCAGATGGCAAATGGGAACGAAAGGCCTGCTGAACCTCTAGAGAACAGCCGCTGCCTCCATAGAAATAAGTGCGAATACTTTTCAGGGCTTCCTCTTCGAATTCGGGACAGTTTACAGTTTGGGCCATTTGCGAAGGAACTTGAATAAGAAATGTGACTTTGTATTTCTTAATTAGGCGCAATAGAGCAGATGGATCAAAAGGATTATCAGCTATAATACGGAGAGTACTGCGCACCGCAGATGTTATGGTAACGGTCAAACCCGTTACCCAGTCCAGTGTAGAATGAGTGTACATCACATCATCAGTAGTTAAAAAACTGTAATGAACAAATTGAAAAATGGATGAACTTGAAGTTTAAGATAATGTCAACGAACTTACGAGCCGGAATCCAAAATTCGGGGGCTATTGGGGAAAGTTACCGCCTTAGGAGTGCCTGTGGTGCCAGAAGAGCAAAGTACGGCCAAAGTTTGATTGTTTCCCTGTTCCAGTCTTGCTGGCTTAAAGTTATCTTCTATAGGTGTGGTCAGTACCTGGTCAATGCTTATCGAACCCGGTTGATGATTGCGCATTGTGACAATCTTCACATTCAACTTCATCGTGGCCGCTTTCACCTTCTCATACTCATCACCATCGCAGAAGATGATTTTGGGTTTCGTAATATCAAAGAGTTTTTCAATCGTTGCCTGCTCATAGGTTATGTTAAGAGAATGAAAGGCGATTCCGTTGAAGAAGCACGCATAAGCTACAGCAGATATGTGGGTTGTATTTCTAGCAATTAGACCAACAATGTCCGATTGTTGTAATCCCAAGTTCCTCATGTAGGTGGCCACTCGCATTGAATTCAAGTGCAGCTCCTTCTGTGTCAGAACCGTATTCTCCGTATCGGATATCTGATAGTTAAGATCACCAAATATAAAGCTCAAGTGTGCCCATGTGGAACTTTATGGTGGGACTGACCTGTGCGATAAGCGAAGGATGGCGTCGCATTTCCTGGAAAATTACCTCCCCAACGGATAGATCTTTCGAAAAGTACGCCGGTTGAGCTTTTCCACTCCATATTTTCTGTTCTCGATCGTACTCGACCTCAGGCGTGAAAAACATTCTGAATGTTCGGGCTTATTTTGGCAACTGAGAAAACATTTTAAAGGTGCTTATATTTTATATGGGTACCCAAGATAACAAAATCTTGTTTCTACTCATTAAGTTATATTTTGAGTTGTGCTTGATTAGATAGGAAGCTTTAACCGTTGCACCCATTTAATGGGTCCATCTGTTTCTAAACAAGCGAGTCTTTCAGATGATTATATTTGCTGGCACTATATAAAACTCCCATAAGTCGAAGGTAAATGGAATATTTCTCATTACTTGTTACAAATCACTTTGCCTAGACTGACTGACTTTCGATGCACATTCCACATGATAAGAAAAGTATAGTCGACACTACTAAAACTACACATCAGGTGTTAAGATTTTGATTGTATTCCTATTCAGATATAAGTTCCAACCAAAAATACGACCACGTCACAGGACAACATTAAGATTTAAAATTCACAAAAATGAAAATAGTTTGGGAAGAAAAATTATGAAGTAATAAGGAGTATTTAATAATTAAACAATGATTCAACTTTTATGATAGTATGATTATAGGCCTCAGGTAGTACAATCCTTATTGCGGTCCACGATAAAGAGGAAGCCATCCCCATCCACATAGCCCAAGTCCCCAGAGTGATACCACAAGTTTTCATCCTGCACTTTTCGTGTCTCCTCAGGATTTCCGTAATATCCGCCCCAATACCGACCGGTGAAAATGCAGATCTCACCTATTTCATTCGGTCCTTGTGGCTCGTCGTGTTCGTTAAGAATCTTTAATTTCATTTGTCCTGCTAAGCGTCCTACTGAATTGGGCTTCTCGTCAAAGTGATAGTTCGCAGATGCCACACCGTCAAGTTCAGTAAATGAATAACCAAAAACAAACTTGCTTTCAGATGGGAGATGGCGGCGAATGGCCCTTTGATCCTCTAGAGAATAGCCGCTGCCTCCATAATAATAATAGAGAATACTTTTCAGAGCTTCCTCTTCGAATTCGGGACAGCTTACAGTTTGGGCCATTTGCAAAGGATCTTGAATAAGAAACGTGATTTCGTAATTCTTAATTAGCCGTAACACATACGACGGATCAAAATCATTATCAGCTATTATACGGAGAACACTGTGCACCCCAGATACAATGGTAGCGATCAGACCCGTTACACAGTCCAGGGTGGTATGGGTGTACATCGCATCATCGGTGGTTAGGAAGCTATAATAAGGAAGTTAAAGTGTGGATGACCTTGGAGGTTAAGATAATGCCACTTCACTTACGAAAAGAAATCCGCATATAGGAGACTGTTGGGAAAAGTCACCGCCTTGGGAGTGCCCGTGGTGCCAGAAGAACAAAGTATGGCCAAAGTTTGATTGTTTCCCTGTTCCAGTCTTGCTGGCTTAAAGTTATCTTCTATAGGTGTAGTCAGTACCTGGTCAATGCTTATCGAACCCGGTTGATGATTGCGCATTGTGACAATCTTCACATTCAACTTCATCGTGGCCGCTTTCACCTTCTCATACTCATCACCATCACAGAAGATGATTTTGGGCTTCGTAATATCAAAGAGTTTCTCAATCGTTGCCTGCTCATAGGTTATGTTTAGAGAGTGAAAGGCAATACCGTTGAAGAAGCACGCATAAGCTACAGCAAATATGTGGGTTGTATTTCTAGCAATTAGACCAACAATATCCGATTGTTGTAATCCCAAGTCCCTCATATAGCTGGCCACGTGCATTGAATTGAAGAGGACCTCCTTGCGAGTACGGATCGTATCCTCCGTATCGGATACCTGATAATAAAGATCAGTTTAGATATATATGGATGATAAATAGCACTTATTTTTGTCAAATCACCTGTGCGATAAGCGATGGATGGCGTCGCATTTCCTTGAAAATGACCTCCCCAACTGAGAGATCTCTCGAAAAATATGACGTTTGAGCTTTTCCACTCCATACTTTTTCTTCAGGATCGTAGTTGATCTCGGGCGTGAAAGACATTATGAATGTAAATATCTTTTTTATCCAGAAGATAAGTTTAGATAAGTGTTAAAGACAAACACAAAGTAATGTAACCTCTATTTCCTACACGCTCTCATCGAAGACCTTATAATTATATGGATGTCCAACGCAGTGCAATAGGACAGCTTGTTTTTTCGTTAAAGCGCTCTCTGGGCTCGAAATGTGCACGCGATCAGCCGCACAGCTTTGAGAGCGTAAAATAGCTGAGGCAACAACCGCGAACTCACGCTCAAATAGATGAATATGATTGCTCTCGATCTCTCTTACTTGGCACTGATTTCAGCCCTGATGCGAAGCAATCTTCCAAACACGATTTGAATTAATCTGTGAATTGTTCTTGTGCACACCTGCCATGTGGTTGCCGCACAATCACTCTGTGTACTTTCCAAATGTTATGTATATTTGGTTAAACTTCACGAGACATAGCTTAAAATGCTTTAGTCAAATTGACTAAACTAGAAGAATTGAAGTGCTGAATTAACAAAATACGTCTGCTTGCGATCAATTAGTTTTCCCAAGTGACGAACTGTGCCTTTGTGCTTTGTTAGAGCTTTTGAGCTTTGTTAGAGCTTTTGAGCGTCGCCAGCCACGGTTGAGAGAGACAGTAGGTGACGCCATGCGCACGGTTGAGAGAGCCAACGGTTATGACAAGATGTTATGAAATTCAGCGCGCGATTTTGAACATGTACGAAAATAGTTGACTTTCTTTAGTTAATCGTCTCGTATGGCTGTAATTCTAGCCAGATCTTGAAAATTTTGCTAGTTTATTATAGAAAAATTCTTAACGCATCGATTGACATATTATGGACCCCTCTATGTGACATATGTGCATATTAAATCAAAATCTGACTGGAAATACAGCCATACGAGCCGATTTACTGAAAAAAGTCAGTGAATTTCATACAAGTTCAAAAGCGCTCGCTGAATTTCATTAAGTGTGACGTTGATGCGCAGTGAGAGCCAAAAGTTGTAGACTTCTTGCCGTCACCTATGGCTCTATCCATCGTGAGCACAATCAATCTTACGCTCTCAAAGTAAAGAACCCAGAGTGAGAGCGCGCCAAGCACTGAAGAGCGAAAAGCCAACTGAAAAAAAAACATTAGGCAAACATTTCGTCGTTTGTTTATTGTATATATACAAATATACAAATTACGCGTTCAAACGCAATCTTCATTGTTTCAAATAAAACGCAAGAGAATACCTTTTGAATATTTTTATGGTTAGACATCACACGAAAAGATATGATATGCCATGAGATTACATCTACATGTCTGTGCCCAAACATTACGATAGTTTTTTACCCTGGGTAAAAAGTCGGTATTAAATCTGTGCAAATGAATATGCATACATATCTAGCTTTGGAGCTTGGCATGTATAATACTTGAGTCATTCTTAATCCATTTCTATACAAGCAAATTTATCAGTTTTAAAGCTGTTCTAATGCAACTCGTTACAGATTATTCTTTTTGCTGGCAGTATATATATCACTTTCATAGGAATACTCAGTGGTAAATTAAATTTGTATATGAAAACAAGTAAGCAGTTTACCCGATTACCCATACCCGATTACCCGATACATATGAATTTCTTATTACTGTCGCAAATCAATTTGCCTTGACTGACTAACATTCAATACACATTCAAAATGATAAGCAAGCTATATTCGACACTACTAAAACTACAGATAAGGTGTTAAGATTTTGACTACTTTCTTATTCTGATATAAGCTCCAACCAAAAATACGACCCTTTCAAAATGCACAAAAATGAAAGTCTCCGACGAAAAGTTATGAAATAATAAATAGTATTTAATTACCAAGCAATGATTACATACTTATGATAATATAGTTAGAGGCCTCAGGTGGTACAATCCTTCTTGCGGTCCACGATAAAGAGGAAGCCATCCTCATCCACATAGCCCAAGTCCCCAGAGTGATACCACAAGTTTTCATCCTGCATTTTTCGTGTCTCCTCAGGATTTCCGTAATACCCGCCCCAATACCGACCGGTGAAAATGCAGATCTCACCTATTTCATTCGGTCCTTGTGGCTCGTCGTGCTCGTTAAGAATCTTTAATTTCATTTGTCCTGCTAAGCGTCCTACTGAATTGGGCTTCTCGTCAAAGTGATAGTTCGCAGATGCCACACCGTCAAGTTCAGTAAATGAATAACCAAAAACAAACTTGCTTTCAGATGGGAGATGGCGGCGAATGAATCTTTGATCCTCTAGAGAACAGCCGCTGCCTCCGTAATAATAATAGAGAATACTTTTCAAAGCTTCCTCTTCGAATTCGGGACAGTTTACAGTTTGGGCCATTTGCGAAGGAACTTGAATAAGAAATGTGATTTTGTATTTCTTAATTAGGCGCAAAAGGGCCTTTGGATCAAAAGGATTATCAGCTATGATACGTTCCGTACTGTACACCCCAGATGCTATAGTAGCGATCAAACCGGTTACACAGTCCAGGGTGTTATGAGTGTACATCAAATCATCGGTGGTTAGGAAGCTATAATGAAGAAGTTGAAGAGGTGGATAACCTTGGAGGTTAAGATAATGCCACTTCACTTACGAGAAGAAATCCGCATATAGGAGACTGTTGGGAAGAGTCACCGCCTTAGGAGTGCCTGTGGTGCCAGAAGAGCAAAGTATGGCCAAAGTTTGATTGTTTCCCTGTTCCAGTCTTGCAGGGTTAAAGTTATCTTCTATAGGTGTGGTCAGTACCTGGTCAATGCTTATCGAACCCGGTTGATGATTGCGCATTGTGACAATCTTCACATTCAACTTCATCGTGGCCGCTTTCACCTTCTCATACTCATCACCATCACAGAAGATGATTTTGGGCTTCGTAATATCAAAGAGTTTTTCAATCGTTGCCTGCTCATAGTTTATGTTTAGAGAGTGAAAGGCAATACCGTTGAAGAAGCACGCATAAGCAACCGCAAATATATGGGTCGTGTTTCTAGCTATGATCCCAACAATATCCGATTGTTGTAATCCCAAGTTCCTCATGTAGCTGGCCACACACATAGAATTGAAGTGCAGCTCCTTGCGAGTAACTGTAGTATCCTCCGTATCGGATGTCTTATAATAAAGATCAGTATAGATATATATTGATAGGTAAATATCACTCAATTTCAACTCACCTGTGCGATAAGCGATGGATGGCGTCGCATTTCCTGGAAAATTAGCTCCCCTAAAGAGAGATCTCTCGAAAAATGCTCAGGTTGAGCTTTTCCACTCCATATTTTTTGTTCAGGATCGTAGTTGATCTCGGGTGTGAAAGACATTATGAATGCTACGATCTTTTTTTATCCACTAAAGAGACTTTCCAACAGGAGTCGCGTTCTATTTTGCTAGAAATTACAGGGAATTTTATTTGTACTTAACTAGATAAGTATGTTTAGATAAATGATTAAGACAAACACATAGCAATGAACTCTTTATTTTCCACACGCTCTCACCAAAGACCTTATAATTACTAAAAGGTCCAACGCATTGCAATAATATGACACAAGGACAGCTTGTTTTTTCGTGAAACCACTCTCTGGGCTCGAAATGTGCACGCGATCAGCCGCACAGCTTTGAGAGCGTAAAATAGCTGAGGCAACAACCGCGAACTCACGCTCTAATATATAAACCCAAAATTTTCCAACCCAATATTTTTCTTTTCTATTAAACACACGTACACCATATCCATCAAATTAAGTAGTTCCTACCTTATGAGTATGAATGCTCTCGATCTCTCTTACTTGGCACTGATTTCTGCCCTGATGCAGAAGCAATCTTCCAAACACGACTTGAATTAATCTGTGAATTGTTCTTGTGCACACCTGCCATGTGGTTGCCGCACAATCACTCTGTGAACTTTCCAATTGTTATGTATATTTGGTTAAACTTCACGAGATATAGTTTAAGATGTTTTAGTCAAATTGACTAAGCTAGAAGAATTGAAGTGCTGAATTAACAAAATACGTCTGCTTGCGATCAATTAGTTTTCCCAAGTGACGAACTGTGCTCTTGTGCTTTGTTAGAGCTTTTGAGCTTTGTTAGAGCTTTTGAGCGTCGCCAGCCACGGTTGAGAGAGACAGTAGATGACGCCATGCGCACGGTTGAGAGAGCCAACGGTTATGACAAAAAACCCCCAAAAAACAAAAAACACCCAACACCCCCCACAATTTCCTCCTGGGTTATGACAAGATGTTATGAAATTCAGCGCGCGATTTTGAACATGTACGAAAATAGTTGACTTTCTTTAGTTAATCGGCTCGTATGGCTGTAATTCCAGCCAGATCTTGAAAATTTTGCTAGTTTATTATAGAAAAATTCTTAATGCGTCGAGTGACATATTATGGAACCCTCTATGTGACATATGTACATGTGTAATATTACATATGTATGTACATAAAGTCCAGTGTACCCGATTACCCATGTCTGATAAGTGAGCAACAAACGATACATTTGAATTTAGTATTCCTATCACAAATTTCTGTAGGCTAACTGACTTTCAATGTTCATTCGAAATGTTAGGAATATATATTCGACCCTATTAAAACTGCAAACAAGGAGTTAAGATTTTGACTTACCAACCAACCAAAAATACGACCACTTTAGAGGACAAAGTTTGGATGGAAAATTCACAAAAATGAAAGTCCGAGATAAGTTATGAAATAATAAAAAGTATTTAATTATCAATAAATTTTTAGGCCTCAGGTAATGTGGTACAAATTAGGTGGTATATTGTATGTTGTTATCAACAAATAAGATTGTATACAAAGATTGCTAAGAGGCAGACAGAAGAAGACATTTCCAAGTAGCAAAACCCGAGTGGATCTACTCAGTTCTATTAGCCAACTCCAAGCAGTAGGATTTTGTTGCCCGCCTATCCGTTTTCTGATTGGCATTTCTCTTCAGATCATCGACTATAAAGGCACCTCCATTCAACATCTTGTACTTTGCACCCATATGCTTTTCCACGTAGTCCACGACATCCTGGGCAGTTAACTGGGCTCCGGGTATTTGAACAACTGCAGCAGCTGCTTCATCTCCGGTGAGAGGGTTTTGGATGCCAAAGACACAGACCTCGGCGACGCCCGGCATTTGGGAGATAATCTCCTCTATCTCATTAGGATAATACATGATGCTTAGATACTTCAGCATGTCCTTCTTTCGGTCCACAATAAAGAGGAAGCCATCCTCATCCACATACCCCAAGTCCCCAGAGTGATACCACAAGTTTTCGTCTCTGATTCTGAGTGTGTCCTTGGGATTACCGTAATACCCGCCCCAATACCGACCGGTGAAAATGCAGATCTCACCTATTTCATTCGGTCCTTGTGGCTCGTCGTGTTCGTTAAGAATCTTTAATTTCATTTGTCCTGATAAGCGTCCTACTGAATTGGGCTTCTCGTCAAAGTGATAGTTCGCAGATCCCATACCGTCAAGCTCAGTAAATGAATACACAAAAACTAATTTGCTTTCAGATGGGAGATGGCGGCGAATGGCCGTTTGATCCTCTAGAGAACAGCCGCTGCCTCCGTAATAATAATAGAGAATACTTTTCAGAGCATCATCTTCAAATTCGGGACAATTTACAGTTTGGGCCATTTGCCAAGAAGATTGAAGAATAAACGTGACTTTGTATTTCTTAATTAGGCGCAATAGAGCAGATGGATCGAAAGGATTATCAGCTATGATACGGAGAGTACTGTACACCCCAGATGCTATAGTAATAAACACACCTGTCACCCAGTCCAGGGGGGTATGGGTGTACATCACATCATCATTGATTAAGAAACTTTAATGAAGAAGATGAAGAATAAATAAAATTGGATGTTAAGATAATGCCATTTCACTTACGAGAAGAAATCCACAGCAGCGTAGCTGTTGGAAAAAGTTATCGCCTTAGGAGTGCCCGTGGTGCCAGAAGAAGAAAGTATGGCCAAAGTTTGATTGTTTCCCTGTTCCAGTCTTGCCGGCTTAAAGTTATCTTCTATAGGTGTGGTCAGTACCTGGTCAATGCTTATCGAACCCGGTTGATGATTGCGCATTGTGACAATCTTCACATTCAACTTCATCGTGGCCGCTTTCACCTTCTCATACTCATCACCATCGCAGAAGATAATTTTCGGTTTCGTAATATCAAAGAGTTTTTCAATCGTTGCCTGCTCATAGGTTATGTTTAGAGAGTGAAAGGCAATTCCGTTGAAGAAGCACGCATAAGCTACAGCAAATATATGGGTCGTATTTCTAGCAATTAGACCAACAATGTCCGATTGTTGTAATCCCAAGTTCCTCATGTAGGTGGCCACTCGCATTGAATTCAAGTGCAGCTCCTTCCGTGTCAAGACCGTATTCTCCGTATCGGATATCTATTAGTTGAGATCCCCAAAGATAAATCTCAAATCTGCCCGTATGGAACTTTATTGTGGGACTGACCTGTGCGATAAGCGAAGGATGGCGTCGCATTTCTTGGAAAATTACCTCCCCAACGGATAGATCTTTCGAAAAGTACGCCGGTTGAGCTTTTCCACTCCATATTTTTTGTTCTGGATCGTACTCGATTTCAGGCGTGAAAGACATTCTGAATGTTTGAATCTTTTTTATCAACTAAAATTCATTTTAAATGTAGTCACGTTATATACCAAGCAACTTATAATTTTTGTTGGATTTCTTTGTGTTTAATTTGATAAGAAAGCTTAGATTTAACGAACGTGAACCAATTTTATACTCTTTATCTCCCAAACGCTCTCAACATACAAATTATGAGTACAAGCTTAATCTTTGTTGTTTCACACAAACCGCCCAGATATGCGTGATATGCCGGGAGAATGCCAGTCGAGTATACCAGACTACATGAATCCCCAGTAATCCCTTTATAAAGCATCGTCGCACACTTTTACATACACACATATACACAAGCGATTTCAAGTGGCATCTGCGCTGGTGCTTCCCCCTGAACTGCAGTACTGAGTCCTGATTCTTGAATAACTTCTGTGTTTATTAACCCATCCCAGTGAAATTTGCACAGTAGATAAAGAATGAACAAAGTAATATATATGCCAAATCCAAACCCTATATTTTCAAAGTTGTTACATTAAAACGTTTTTACCGAATTGCCGCGGTGCGGGTGGAAATATCCGCGACCTGAAACAAACTTGATCCACGTATGGTGGAACCTACATCAAATTTGGTGTCTCTAGCATTTATACTTGCTGAGATCGAAGATCAACTCGGCTATTGGTACTGATCAAAATGTCTCCTTCTGCCTGTTACATACATTTGCACATATTTAATACACCCTTTTACCCATTTTATGGGTACAGGGAGTAAAAACGTCCACGTCGAAGAACAAAATTTGGATGGGCAATGTACAAAAATGAAAGTCTAGAATATCAAGTCATGAAATAATAAAAGGTATTTAATTAGCAACCAATGATTGCACACTTGTCTTAATATATAACTAGAAAGAACGGCTATCTTCAGAGTGCCGATATAGTGCTGTAGTGCTAAAGCAGCAATGCTTTTATACAAACCTCAATTTTCGTCTGATTGCTCCTATATGGTTCGATTATGATAAAAATTATAGGGAACTATTTGAAGTCTAATAAAACTCGCACTT
Source organism: Hirtodrosophila histrioides (assembly GCA_037075165.1). NCBI lineage: Eukaryota > Metazoa > Arthropoda > Insecta > Diptera > Drosophilidae > Hirtodrosophila > Hirtodrosophila histrioides. Next base: position 1,173,196 of record JBAMCL010000759.1, on the reverse strand, counting down.
AGTTTGAATGTAATACAAAAAGTTATTCATACAGAAACTCAACCGATCCTATCCGATATGTGATATAGTGTTCCGATTTTGACAAAATTTGATCAGATTGTATAAACTCCTGTTTGAATAAGTTTGGTACATTCATAAACAAAAAAGTTTTTCATACAAAAACATAGTTGTCGACCGATCATTCCTATAGCAGCTATATGTTATAGTGGTCCGATCCGGCTGATTCTGACATATGTACTGCCTGCAGCAATTTCATTACGATAGCTTTAAAACTGGGAGATTAGTTCGCATAGAAACATACGGACAGACGGACATCGCTATATCGACTCGGCTATTAATGCTGATACAGAATATATATACTTCTTTGGGTCGGAAATGTCTCCTTCAGTCCATTTCACATTTCGACACAAAATTATAATACCCTCTGCTAGGGTATAAAAACGTTCGTTCGGTGTTAGTGATTTTAAGAACCGCTGGACCAAATCTCACCACACTTTGAACATGTATATTTGATTCGAGGATGTTGACTCTTTAGTTTTTAGGGCTTGACACAAATTCAATAATGTATGTATGTTTGGATATGAGAAAATGTTGTTTTGTGTGGATGTAGCCGGTTTCGCAGTATGCTATCTTTAATATTGTTTTCTTGACATTTTAATAGCACCATTTCATAGTACATATAAACATATAAATTTTCCTAAAAAAATTATAGTTCGACACGCAAATAATAGAAATTTATGGTATGTGAAAGTGTTTGTGTTTGGACGACCTTGAGACTTTATAAACTGAGGGTATAAACCAACATGTGTACCAAGTTTGGTTGCACTAGCCACAAGGGTTTTAGAAAACAAAGGTTTCACAAACAAAAAGGTTTTAACAGTATTAATTTTAATATCAAGTTTGTATTATAATAATTATAAGTTAGAGGGCAATGCTTTATTAGACAATCAATTCAAGTGCGATTTAACCTTGGGGCAAAGATCAAGGCACCCTGACTCAACCTGAAACTGAGCAAGCGGTCACCAACAGTAATGCTATTTGGGGTATGCCCAACATTGAGATACCCATGAGTCATTCGCGTGGAGACAACGATCGTAGCTTGGTCTGCGCTGATAAAAGTAGTTTAAATACTCTACGCCTCTTTCAATGGCTGCGAATGAATCACGGCATGCGTGTATCTAACATTAAGCATGGATCTATCATCGGTGATAAGATACGTCGGGGATTATGATAACTGATATCGCTGAGTGTCAAATATTTTGCGTTATAAAATCAACATTCGAATGCTAGTTGAAAGTCAGTAACAAATCGAACGACAAACAAGGAATACAACGACATGGCTGAGGTCCAACAGATCAACATTAGCTGCGAGTGCTACCATCGCCGTGGAATCCTCTATATGCTGCGCCCCTGGGTCTGGGATCGTCCCTGCCGCCGCTGCAGACGCATGATGAGCAATAATGTGGTGGTGGTGCCCACCTCGGGCCCAGCCGCAGTAACAGTGAGCTCCAGCCGCAGGCAAGTGTCGCCAGTTGTGGTGTCCACCACCAGCCAGGCCATGCCCGTGGCACAACCACAGATGGTAACCGTAACGCCAGCACAGACGACCAACGATTGGCAGGCGACTCAGCAGGCGTATCCTTCGTCCCTGCCTCCCAAATATGATATGGTGGCTGCCCACTGAACGGAAATGCAGCCCTCAAAACTGGATAATATCACAATTCTAAGGAGTTGAGAACAGTGCAATCAAAAAATGTTTCATATTGAAAGAAAATAAAAGTTCTATTAAACTGAAACATATTAAAGAATGTTGTGCTCTAATAAGTGATTATATGAAATTCAATTATTGGAATTATTCAAATTAAATTGAAAGTAACTATACATTTATAATTCATGACATAAATGCGCTTGAAGCGCATTAGTTCAGTTCAAATATAGTACAATCTTTTGTAACCAAGAAATATGAATTTTTGGAAGCTTCTTATGGCCAGTATAGTCTGTTGGATATCCTAAATTTGAAATAAACCTATACTGTGGACGGTACAGAAAATGTATATTACTTACTTTGGTTTCCTAGCTATACGGTCTCTCGTTGATGTTGATTTAGAATATGTATACCTTATTGGATAGGCTGCTTCTGCCTTATCTAAAATCGATGTCTAAAATAGCTTGTACAATTTCAGAGATGGACTATTTTCTTAGATAAGATTCAAAATATGTCTTCACAGGTTAAAAGTCAAAGTTAAAAACCTCCAAGAGTGCCTATAATAAAAGTTCACGTTAAAACTTATGTTCTCTACGGCAGTAGTTTGTTGTAACTCATCTCAAGCTAGAAATATGTTAATCAAATTTTCTGTACAACATTTATTTTACTCATATTTCTCCTCAACTGGAAACAACAGTCAAAAGTGCATTTTTTATGAACTAGTTTGGAAACCAAACAAAAACATAAATTATCAAAAGTTTTATCTGATTTAAAAGGGCAAAAATTATTTAAACACAATAAAAACGTATCAAATTTTTACTTTTAAAGTGTAAATAAAATACCTTTAATTAGTGCTACCTATTCCATATAGTTAATCTATATTATTCTTAATATGAGCAGCATTTTAGTTAATAATCCAGAGAACTAAAACATTCTAATCATTGATAAATGAAAAGCCAGCAGAGAAGCAAGTGTTTTAAATGTCTTAACAAAGCGTCGAGAGAAAAACCACAGGAATAACAAAGGGCAACAACAAGGAGAAACGTAAAATCCTGCGGGCTGCTTGTTAAATGAAAATTAATTGGCTACACTAATAGTGTTGCCAACTACTTTGCGCAATTAAAACAAATTGTATGTAACAGATACAAGGAAAAAAGTGCCAGGTCTCAGTTCCAGTTCCAAGGCTCAGCTCGTAGTCCAACCGTAACGGATACGGACTGTGCTTGTGTGTGAGTGTGAGCGTGTGTGTGTGTGTGTGTGTTTGTGTATGGCTCCTGTGTATCCCCTTAAACCCCCTCTAAAACCCTTACGGGCCAGACTGTGCTAGCTTCATGAAACTTTTCCGCACATAATAATTCATGTTAAACTTGCCCCTGTTTTAGTTCTTCTCTCGGTTCGTCTTTGGCTCTTGGCGCATTTACTTGGGGCGCCAGTGCCGTGTTTAGGTATGTTTCACTCATTCATTCAGTCGGTCATTCGTTCATTCATTCACCCATTCATCCATTCATTATTTAACAATGCAACAAACACGCTGATACAAACTTATCCGGCTAATGTGCCAGCATAGGCTAAAGATGGTTTAGCTTGGCTTGGACAGGCGCCCAAAGTTGAGCCTGATGGCTAGGCTTAACTTCACTGATTCGAGGGTGGATTGAAGAGTTCAGCCTACACGGCAATGCTGGCTGTGTCTGCTGTGACTAAAAATAATAAATATAATGCTTAGTATTCATAACACGAGTAATATTCATATACTTATTGCAATGAGAGATATATAAACAAAATTGATTGAAAAACAATAATATATTTTAAATATTATATAGAGGTTATTAAATTATTGTTGTTATATATTTTATGGATTTATATATTGAATTAAATTGAATGTTTATATTTTTTTATATTGCAAAACAATAATATATATGCAAAGAGCTGGCATATTTTTATTTCTGCGCAAAAAATTATATTCATAAAATAAGTTTTATTTTTAAGGAAAAAATTAATGGGAAAATTAAGTTTTATTTCTTGAGCAACAAATAGATTTAATAACTAATGCTTTAAAGGATATTTTGTATATATATATATATTACTTATAGCCGTTTAGGTCCCTGAAAGTTATACATTCTTTTCCCTTAACTTAATTTCTCTAATTAATTCAGTTTTAAGGAAAGCACCTTTCATTGGCCAAATTAAATGAAAAGTAAATGGTAGCCAAGTGTTACTTGAGCCACCCTTGTGGCTTTAAGCTCGCTTTCCCATAACTCAGTGCACTTCCTGCTTTCCTCTAGCCTCGCCGTCATATCCAACTCTCTCCCAACAACAACTACCAGTGTGCCCCATCAGACAGCCTGTTTTACCTGTTGTTTTAAAAACAATGAACATATTATGTGTTTCACGAAAAACACCATAAGCGTTGGCAACCGCGAATATTTGGGAGGAGAGCGGTTAACAGTGTTCGCCGAAAACCAGGTGTTTCCGGGGAGTGGGCTGGGGGCTGGGGGAGCAACCTACATACGTGTATAGAGAAAAACCTCCTAACAAGTGTGCTCATTCCCTGAGGTCGCTCCATTTACTGGATGATTAGAGAACTTGGTGCTGGCTTTCAGCTTTCTGGATTTCTTTAGTCCTTTTGTTTTTGCGCCCCGCTTCAGATCCTTTTGTCTGGCTCTCAGCTCTCTGGGCCACCTGCTGGGCCAATGCAGTATTTCTTTTGCTTTTATGATATTATTTGGCTTGGCTTTGCTGGCTTTTCATGGCAAGCCAGTTTTAATTGTGTTTCCGGTAATTTTCACTCTATTAAAAAATGTAGTTTTAGCTAAACGAGATGCCCAAGCAAGCTTCGCATTTAAGCCAGCTGCATTCAGATATTGTTGTCAACTCAACATCAACAAAATCATCCACTGCTCACATCATCAACATCATCATCATCATCAGCCTCATCATCTACAATGTCTGTTGGTAAACCAAATTACATTAATAACTCGATACGAACAACATAAATCTGAGCCAGTTTCCTGGACAGGTCCTGTTAGAGAAACAAGGAGACTGAGACGAGTACTGTCATGTCTCAATCAAAGCATCTCTCATCCGCTCTGTGTGTGTGTGTGTGTGTGTGTGTGTGTGCCCGCCCGCCCCCTTGTCACAACTTGTGTTTGCATTTTGCCTTTGTGTGTGTTTACCAAAATGGTACAACAAAATACAACACGAAAATTGGCAAGCTGGCAAATTTTTAAACAACTGACAAAAAGTTCATTTCAAAGTGCCAATAATAAAATGCCCTTAATTTAGGCAATCATAATCATCAATCCGATATTTACAAAAATCAATCGTTCGAGAATTCCTAAGGAAATCAAATTTTCCTTAAGAATAAAACTATAAATTCTTCCGTTTAAGTGCTCGTCGAAAACATCGTATAAAATAGCTCAGAATTAAAACGATTTATATTGTTTCGTTTTTTAAACATTTTTTTCACCAAGTCTTCGTCGACAAGCTCCGCATAACATAGCTCAGAATTAAGATGATTATTTGGTGACTTGGTGAAAGAAATGTTTAAAAACGAACTTCATAACGATGCCTATAGTCCTAGGAAGCTACTTGATATTGTGATCCAAATTTTCTCTATATTAAAATTCATGAACGGATGATATATTTTCTTCACATATACCAGTCTGAAAGGTTAGACAAATATAACTTTTCCTACTTATAAAGTATATACGAGCCTTAACCACTATTAATTAGCACGGCAAGTTTCTGTATTCTTATTCAACTTTGATAGGCTCCTATTTATGTCTAAGTAGAAATAGCTTATAATTTTTTTAAAGGTTATTGAAATACCTTAATTTAGTATTAAAACATCCACACTTTTAGTATGTGCTTGGAAAATTCTATGAGAGTTGTATGACAAAGTTATAATACTCCTTGCTAGGGTATAAATACGACAAAAGCCGCCAGCAAAAGCCGCATATGATGAACAATTTTTGGACCTGGGCGGTGGCATGCCCAACCAAAACTCAATGCTCTTGTTGCTATTGTTGTTGTTGTTATTGTAATTGGCCATTGGGCCATGGAGAAGCGGCTGAGACCAAATTGTAGACCCAGACGGGCTGCCATAGTTTAGCCTAGCCTCAAAATGCATGAAATGTCTATTCTAATCCGGAAATTAAATTCCATTTACAAATTTCGTATACAAAATGGGCATCGGATTGAACATGTGTGTGCAGCTATGTGTGTGTGTGTGTGTGTGTGTGTGTGTAGCTGGTGTTTATGTTTGTGGACGTCTCATATATATTTAATTTATGAGAGCAGCAGTAAAAGTAAAAAGGTAGTTAAAGGCCTCAAATGTAAGTCGAGGCATAGTTAACCCGTCACAAAATAATTGCGACTGAAATGAAATTGAAGCTTTGAAATTTCCTTAAAGATTTTAAGTTCTATTAAAATGGAATTCTAACAGTTAAGCCTGATTGTCTTAAACGTAAATTTCTATAAGTAATTAGTTTTATAAGTAATTTGTTTACTATTTGTAGAGGTTCAGTTGTAACGCATTGTGTTCAGTAATATTATTTGAGCTTTGTACACATGTCTGTGGAATTAATTTCAAAATGAAGTCTGGTATATATTTAGTAAATAGTAATTGTAGTTCCCTGGTATTTATAATTGAATCCGAAACTTTCAAGTAGGCTCTAGGCTTAGGCCAATTATGATCAAATACATTAATAGTTTTTCTATTTTGCTAAAGAAATGAAATATAAATAAACTGTTTCTGTTTATTTGTAGCCATAGAGGCTTGTTCTGAATTCCACATGCGAATTAGATCCACAAAAAAGTTTATAGCATACTTTTTGGAGCAGGATAGAATTGAAACCCTTCAGTTCTGCGTGGTACAAGCCCGGCGATTAAGCCAGACTCTATTACACTTATAACAATATTAAAATGTTGATTGTGTTATTAATTAAATAAAAAATAAAAAAAAACAATTTTAAAAAATTAAAAAAAAATTCTCCGAATTTTTCTTTAAATATTTGTTCTGGAATTAATTAATTACTAAACATAAAATTATTGTATATTCAATCTACGCATTAGCATAAATCAAGCTAGTTAATTATGTTGTATTTTATTATATTTTATTTTATTATTATGTACATTTTTATTAAGATATACTTTCTTAAATATGTAGTATCCTTTATTGTGGATAAAATATACTAGATTTAATATATTTTTGGTCTCTGAAAAGTATGCTTCTTATAGAAATTGAAGTGGATTCAATACTCAAAACAGTGTTGGATATCAACGTTATTGTAAAAGCTTGTTATGCTGTGGGCATTTCTCGGCATTAATGGGTTAAACATAAAATATATGCCTGCAATTGTAATTGATTGGACCCATTGACTTAAATTTGTAGCTATACAATTTAAATATGACTAACATGCGTCAGAAGCCAGAGGAAAGTGTTTAACTTGGCTTAGAAATTGAAACCAGAATTCGTGACAGGTGCACAAAACATTGTCAACGGCAAATCAGCAATTTTTATATTTGCCAGGCAATTTGTGGGGCCAAATGATAGAGTGAGAGTGACAAGTGGGGAGGAATACAATCACTTTGGGTTCAGGGCATAAAAAGTGTCAACTAATCAAATGTTAAACAATAAAGAAAACAAAGAGCCTCGCATAAAAGGGCTGAGAGCGACAATCAAAATACAAAAGTGCCAGCAATTTGTGTAGTAGATGATGGGCGCAAATGCCACGCCCATAAGCCAAAAGTGCAATATACATATATATATATATATCTATGTATATCCTGTGTGCGAGTTGAGTTCTAATGCGGCAAAGCCATTTAGTTCATTTGTTTTGCGTGCGCAATAAAATTTTTATCATTTTTTATTTGTTTGCTCTTTTTTTGTCTTTTGCGCGTTTTAAAACGCGTGCAAACAGCGCGAAAATGGTTAGCGACTCGCATGACAAAAACAACAACAAATACGTATGACAAAAAACAAAAATGTTTATGGCTTGTTATTTGAGCATAAAAGCATTTGCAAGTGAACAACCCAGACCCCAATAACATGCTCGTGTACGGAGCACAAAGAACGTGACACTCTCTATATAAGAAGCCGCCCCCCAGGCCCCTTTCCTAAAACAAAATTATCATTTGAAACAGAAAACCAAAAAAAATATATATATATAAAATAAAAATAAAACAAAAGACAATGAAATTGTCAAAATATGTGAAACGAGACACGCATCAAATTGTGCAGACGAGGGGAGGCTGGGAGAACGGGCGGAATGGAGGCCATTGTTGTAACAAACAAATAAATTTATTTGCGCCATTTACAAATGAGTGCGAGGCGACAGAAATTGTGAGCAGAACTTCAGAGCCAATAAAAATTACAAAGCAAGTGCCAAGAGGAAAGTTGCGAAAAGTGTCGACACTTGGCCCCAAATGCTAACCCTTAAGCCAGGCGCCACGACACGTACGCCGGGGGTCGGGGTGTGCCAGGCAGCGGGGGGCAGCCGAGGCCCCGCTATCATACACTCAGCAAAACAATTCAAGCGATTAGTGGAAAATTGTCATCACTTTATTACTTTTATTTGATGCCAGACTGATCTAGACCTTCAGATCTTATTGGGGTATGTGTCTTGTTCTTATTATAACAAGAATTGCAGAGTTTCTTGTACAAAATAGAGAAAAGAACAAAAGCTAAATTATAAAAAATTATCTAAAATTAAATCCAATAATTTATCCTTTGAATTTGACGCAATATTTTGGATCAAATGTCTCAAGATCGAGCTTAAATGAACGTACAAAAGAACCAAGCATGATAATATTATATCCTGCTTAATTCTATTTATGTATCATCTTTGATAAAGTTTTCTTTATCCCTTACATGTAAAACTAGATTAAATTGCCACTAAAAGTAGAGGAAAACTTGTTTAAGTAAAATATACAAATTATTCAACAAAAAAAAATATCCTGCTCTTAAAAGTATGCTACACAATTTAATGTGGAATTGATTTGAAAGTGAAGATCGGAGCAGGCCGATAATTCGTGATTTTCTGAAACACTAGATGTTTATTTTTAGATTTGAGACCAAGAATATCTAAAATCTTTGAAAAGGCTCACCGACTAGTATAATAAGTTTCTATGATATAAATAAAAGTAATTACAATTAAAGTGAAAATTAAGATAAGAAATATATAGACTAGACAAGTAATCCTGTTCTGAATTCCACTTTCTACAGAAGTATATCCGAGCTAAAGTTTTTTATCCTAACCTGCTCCAAGAAGAACGCTATATATTCTGCAGGGATTCTAATTCGATAGTGGAGTTCGGAACAGGGTATATATAGGATATTTAATTCTACGGAATGTTTTATTACGCACATTGAAAAGTTCCCTATTTTTTCGAGTGTAGCAATGTACTCCAAAGGTCTCAATGGCCGAGAGAGAGCGTGACGCAAATTGCTAACAAGTAATGGCAAATGAAAAGCAAATGAAAACCAAAGCGAACATAATAAGAAATGTTGCAACAGAGGAACCGGAAAGGGGGTGGCTGCAGGGGGTAGGGGCTGTGGCTGGGGTTGGGGTTAGGGTTGGGGTTGGGGTTAGGGTTAGGGCGGTTGAGGTTAAGCAGTTGAGTCGTGAGGTTAGCGCCATTGACCGGAAATGTAAAATGCACTTAGCAGCATCGTAGTCGCTTTTGGCCCTCTCAAACTAAGCTCAGTCCAAAAATATCGCTATCAATAAATTCGCACGTAGCAAGCCAAGTGCTGTAAGCGTTGCAAGGACTTGGCGAGGGGATGGCTTGTGGGTTGGTGCCATGGTTAGTTGATGTGGATATTTTCGTGGATAATTGCAAAAGCCAAGCCAAGTACGAGTAAGAACTGGCAGGCATCTGCAGTTTTTCTCGCATTCAACGCCTTTTGCCTGGCAATTGCAATTTGAGCTTTGAAACAAACACGCGCCGCGTTCAGGAGCAGCAGCAGCCAGAGTCCTTATATGGCGCAAGGATTACAGGATACAGTCTGGGGTAAGGGGTTGGAGCTGCTGTGGTGACTGCTTTTAGCGAAAATTACTTCATTACAACTGCGGCTGCCGCGGCATTGAATTCTTCGATTCTTCGACTCATTCTCATTTGGCCGATTGAGTTGCAGCTGGCCCATTGTGAGGCAACACGTTAAAAAGAATGTGTTCTGAATGCAGACTTCTTCAATAGCTCAATTAGACTGGCTTAAAGTTGCAATTAAATAATTTAGCAATTTAGCAATTAAGCAATTTATCTTGATGGAAACAGATTAGTGAACAAATTTTAAGTGCAGTTTAATTGATTAGCAGCAAGACCTAGAAAATAGCAATCCTTTTTATATCATATGTAAGGTAGTTGAAAATATTTCACAAAATAAAATAAACTAGTCGATTTTGAGGTTAGACCTTTTCGAGAAAAGATCTTCACATTTCGCATCGCATTTTTGGGGCTCTCATAAAATTTGTCGGGTAAGGATATCAGAATCTTTGATTAAATATCAAGCTGTTTCTTTTAATTTTGAAAAGATCGTTTCGTCAATACATAGTATATCATTTTGTTATTTAAGCTATTTAGTATAATATATTATTATATTAACTCTATAAATGATTGGGTGAGATCGCAAGGTGCCGATCATAATCACCACAAATATAACAACAACAAAATGTATATTATCTTATCTATGCACTTTCCCATAGTTTTAACAGATACCAAAGAATCGTTGCTTGACTTTGCTTAAATTCTGAATAAAGTTTAGCAAAAGGTTTAAGGTTAGGTTATTTTTAAAGATGATGCTCTATGCCTCGCGATAGAAGAATTAATAAGAATATAAATATTAACCCTTAAAGCTTCAATTTCAATTTAAGTTGAGATCCTAATCCTAATTCTATCTTAAGCCTTTATGACACGACATTAATATTAAACTTTTTATATGGCGATTTAATTAAAAAGCGATTCATTATAAAATATATTAAAACACAAGTTGGTCTAACTTTAACGGTGAAAAAATTCTACATTTTATAAATGTCCGATTTTACCACCAGATTATAATCACAAGCTGTCAGCTTGGGGTGATGATGAAAGTGCCTGACTGGAGTTGGCTAATGGTAAGGCAGGACTATGAGCCAACCGTGAGCGCTTGGCCAGGATTTAGATCTGCTCACTTCGTCCTGTTGTCTCAATAGACTATATAACGCTTGAGTCTAAACCTAGAGTCCTTTGTAATTCGCTGTATGTAAAATCTAAAGTGCATTTGGCCAGAGGTTCATTCTTATCATCTGTCATTGTTGTTCAATTTGTCTGAAAGGTGCAGCCAGCTTTGTTCTATATGGATTTTCAGGCTAAAATTGCATGGTCACACTTATTGTCAAAGCGCGCGGAAAGTAGTTCAACAAAGAGGAAATAAGTTGATATGATAATAAAGAGGTTAAGAGGAGAAAGACAGATCTGTTGAAGAAATGCTTTCTAATTAAAGAGACGGTCCATACAGTCTGCTAGTTTCATGTATATATGTAATATGCGATCTAAAGATCCTTAGCTAACATATTGAAGTCTTCATTTAATAAGAATATCCTAGCTAACTTTTATATTTAAGTATCTGTCTCTTATGCTTAAGTATTTAGCCAACTTAAAAGCTTAAAGGACATTAAATATATTACACAATACATGGAATCTGTATTGTTTTGTTCAGGCTCCTAATGAATTTTGAGGTATTCAACTCTGTATTGGGCTAATTGCTGGAAAAAAAGAAAGCTGCGTGTGGCAACAGGAAGAACACAAAATGCCGCACGCTGACTATACATATTGTTGTTGTTGTTGGCTATTGTTGTTGTTGTATTATTGTTTGCTATTATTTGTTGTTTGCAGTTGTTGCTTGGCTCGTTTGCATTCATAAATCAAAGGCGCATGTGTCTGTCTATCAGAAATGGAGCCCTGTTGGCTTGCCGCTCCAAAAATATGGCCAAACAATGGAGCTGCCCAAAAGATTATATAGAAAATGGCCGCACAATAAATATGCAATGTATATAGAAAAATATGAAGGCAAAAGCAACAATCAAGGACAACAGCAACAACAACAACAACAACAACAAATGGAGCATAAATTACACATGGCCATAGAAAAATGATACACCGAGAACATAAAACAGATGCTGAACTGATGGAGCCGGGGACTGACAGGGGACGCTGTGGGGGTGGGGGTGGGAGTGTGAGGGGGAAGTATTTTAGTAACTGGTCCTAAAACGCGCTCTCTCATCATTTATAAATGCTCGCGGGAGTTGGTATGATGGGGAAGAAGGGGGGAGCGGTTACTGTGGGTCAAAATGATGTTAGGCACGAATTCCGGTTTGCTGGCCAAGTTCCGGGGCTAATCGCGTTACAATGAAAATTGATGATGATGCTTCATGAAGCTAAAGCTGCCATCGCCAGTGTCGGGGCCAAAAACAAAAATCTCTCTATGCTACCATACTTCTATATACCATGCTATATATGTGTGGCAATATTTTGTTGCTGCCACAAAGTGGCCAAACGAATGTGAGTCGAGTCATTGACTTTGTTGCTGCTGCTGCTGCTGTTGCAGCCACTTAAATTCAATTGGCGACCAACAAGCGGCAGCAACAAATGCAGCGCAAATATTGTCAGCCAACTCGAGTGGCGCGTCGGCGGTCGCCAGTTAACAAAGTTTTTGCAGCCAGCAAAGCCAGCAGCAACAATCCAAACAACAACAACGACAACAACAGCAACTGTTGCAGCCCGTTGGCTACTTAACTGCCAACCAGGCCAAAAGTGTATGCTATAAAAATACGCAGCACTGATACTGTCTATCGCCCTCCCTCTCTCTCTCTCTCTCTCTCTGTGTGTGTGTGTGCGTGTGTAAACAACAATTGAGCCCAAAATGTGGAACCCATTTAATTGAATTGAAAAACTAAACACAAATAGTCAACTATACAGAAAGTTGTTGCTTAAATGCTCTAACACAACTTTAAGCTGAGTTATACCACTAATAAACTTTAAGTTCTTAAGGTTAACATATGTTAACTTAATGTAAATTGGCAGTACTTTTGTTAACATAATGTTAATGCACATATTAATGTAATTAACAGCACTTTTGATCAACAAATGTTATACCATTATAAACTTGAAAGTTCTAAGGATTAACATATGTTAACTTAATGTAAATTGAATGTTATAAGCAGTACTTTTGATTAACTTATGTTAACATAATGTTAATGCACATATTAATGTAATTAACAGCACTTTTGATCAACATATGTTATACCATTATTAATAGAAAGTTCTAAGGATTAACATATGTTAACTTAATGTAAATTGAATGTTATTTGCAGTACTTTTGATTAACTTATGTTAACATAATGTCAATGCGCATATTAGTGTTATTAACAGCACTTTTGATTAACATATGTTATATCATTATAAGCTGAAAGTTCTTAAGATTAGCATATGTTAACTTTATGTAAATTAAATGTTATTTTCTGTACTTTTGATCAACATATGTTAACATAATGGAAATGAACAATTTAATGTTAGTAGCAGCACTTTTGATTAACATATGTTAACTTAATGTTATAAGCACAACTTCCAAAAAGCTTGCATAATATCGGAAAAGAATCTGTTGAGTTTGTATAAACAAAATAATATCATAAGTTTGTAAAAGATGATTTTCAACACTACGAGAAGAAGAAATGTCCTACAAGCTCCTACACTCAGAAAAAGAAATGCCATAAAATGAAGAGAGTCGTCATACATCTGTACCCAAAGCTAGCCCTTATTATATTCTAAATTTTAAAATTTAGAAACTATTTCTACTACAATAAATATAAATTATTTCTGGCCTTTAAGGTGATCTTTATTATAGGGCGATATTGTGAATTCTTTGGGCTTTATTTTTCTGAGTGTACGCTTAAAGCTTAGATGGTTTATTATAATAATAAGTGCAATGTATATAATAGCTGCAATCCTTTTAAATAATTAGTGTAGAACCTAGATTTTTGAGGGTTACATTAAGGCAGATGTTGGATCCACATCTCTTAAGGACTCGCAATATTTTCCTTACATTTTCACAATAACTTGACTGTAACTCAATTAGTGTCTCATTACAACAGTTTCCTCCTTGGATATCCTGTTGAATGGCACTTGTGACACCATTTTTGAGTTAATCAAGTACTTGACAAGAACCATTGTGGAATTAGCTCTCATTTGCTGATTTTTTCGATTGGGGTTCACCCTAAGGACGCTTGGCGCTGTGTGATGCTTGAAATGTGGGGAAACTTAGGTTGCCGGCAGATAAATTAAATGGTTTCAGTAGAAACCATCATGTAGTATCATTAAAAGGATTCAGCTTCGACATTAGCAGACTGCCCTGGGACTCTAGTAATGATTTCGGAAGAAAATGCGTGTGACTTCGGCGGAGTGCAGAAGAAGCTGTTGTCTACTTCTCGCCTCTATCTTTCCCCTCATTGTTGTAAGGGGTCCTTTGAGAGGATGTGTATGCTTTAAGCGCCTCACGAAAATATTCAAACCAAAGTTTGGGAGTTACTTTGCCCGGTTTGGCCAGGATATCTATGGTTTGGACTTCATTTGTCATCCTGAGAGATTGTTGTAAGGTGAACCTTTCAAGTTCTGTACTTATAAGTGCTTTACCTCTTCCATTTCTTTGCTTCTTAGCTAAAAACTTCTCCAAAAACGCATTCTGCCCACTTCAACCGACTTCAATTGAACTCTTTGCGTGGAGAGTATCTATAAGTTTTGGCAATTGGATAGCGAGCGATGCACAACAACGATTCCAATTACATGCCATACACACACGGCAAACACTTGATGCTTAGATGTGTGTGTTTGTGCGTGTGTGCGTGTGTGTGTGTGTGAGTATGTGCGGGGTGTATTGGCCGTTGTGTCGGCGAGTTAAGTAATATGATGACGCTTAAACATGGCCCAAAAAGGCATTATGCCAACAAAGTCAATTAGAACGGCAACGGTGGCTGGCCATTTGGCCAGGCCCAGTTCAGGTGTACCTATGGCCAGAGTTAGGCTCCAAAATCGGCTCCACTTACACTGCCGACTGCCTGTGGGTGGGGCTGCAGTGCGTATTTGTTTAAAGGATGGAGGGGAGGCTGGCTAGAGGCGCCTCAATGGAATTGTGTTTGGCTTTAGCATTTGGATGCCTGAGCGCGCATTAAAACGCTTTTCCGAACGGCGGCTTTTCCACGTGAGCCCCGCCGCTGATGAGCTTCATTTTGGTTGCCGCGAGACGCGGGGACTAGCCGTGGAAGGGGAAATGGCTTGTTTGTCAATTTGCCTGAATGGAAATATGCCAGGCAAGCAGGCCGCAGGCAGGCTGGCAGGCTGGCAACCACGCAGGCGTCTGCTGTTATCCTTTTAATGCCAATCTCGTGTAAGTCGCCCCACTAACTGACTACTCCTGGCTGGCATCAGGTAAGCCCTCATAAGTTGACTTTTAAACGGAAGTTTCGTGCAGCGCCAAATCTCAACGACTCCCAGAGCCGAAAGCTGAAATATTTAGAGCGCATTATGGGCGCTCAAACTACCATTGAGCTGCAGGCATTTATCGTAAACTTCAACTGCCTGTGACGCGTCAAGGATTTGCCAAACATTTAGCCAACATGACACTTCACAGTCCCTTCAACCTGCAAACACACACACAGACACACGCACACACAGTCAGTCGCAGGCCACCCTCTTGCACGCCTTCTTGGGCGACTCTATCAATATGGGGCATAAAAAACAATGACAACTCTGTTAAAAGGGGTTGCCGCATACACTCGTATGTACTATATGCCTGGGGGCAGCTCCGAGTTGAGCCTAGCAACAATGAGAAATGCTAATCCAATTGTTGGGCTAACTGGATCCACATTTGCACAGAGCGAGCAGCTGTAGCTAAATAAGGATATGTATGCTTATACACTGCAACAAATGG
This sequence comes from Hirtodrosophila histrioides, assembly GCA_037075165.1. Classification (NCBI taxonomy): domain Eukaryota; kingdom Metazoa; phylum Arthropoda; class Insecta; order Diptera; family Drosophilidae; genus Hirtodrosophila; species Hirtodrosophila histrioides. The sequence continues at coordinate 1,157,531 of JBAMCL010000759.1, read as the reverse complement.
AGATAAGCCTTACAGAAAACATTTCTGAGAAAAGTCTGCGGAAAATGTACTTTGAGCCTGCTTTGAAAATAAACTAATATCAAAGAGAATAACATTTATATTCTGAGTTTAATGTCGCTGTACTGCGTTGAACGGAAATTCATGCCGGATTTTATTAATACATCACCTTGGGCTCTATTTTTCTAAGAAGTCGGTGAAGAAGGCCCTACTTCTTGGTAACCTTGGAAAGTCTTAAGTCTTAGCTAGTACGGATAATAAGCTGACTATCACTCGTTAACTTTCTACAAAATTAATAATCAAAACATAATTCTAGCTGAAAGTTTTCCTGCTGGATGTTTTTCATCCGAAAAACCTGTGTATGTTATAAACTTCAATATATATTTATACATACAAGTATAAAGGATCTTAGAAGTCATAGTCATAAAGGTTTCTGCTGGCAAAACGTTTAAGGATAACGCTCAAAGCAGAATCTGCAAGACAGAAATGGTGCTAAAAGTGGAACTCTTAATTGCTCGCTCTCCTGCTTTATCTCTCCGTTAATCTCTTTAGTAGTCTTCTTTGTGCGACATCCTTAAACGTCTGTTGATACACTAATGGCTCAAAAAGTGAGCAATGCATATTAATTTTGTTAGAAACATACTGAATAGAGATGGAAATCTAGATATTTTTATAAGATTCACTACAATAGTAAATGCTTGAAAGGTATTGGAGGCTATCAACTAATATATAAACGATTTAACATGTCTAACTTAGAACATTAGTTACCTAATAAATGGTTAACTTCTAGAAGCATCTATAGTATCTGTTTTAAGCATACAAGCAACTGCCTTGTGATTATTTGCAGTGCAGGAAAACCGGCTTTGGCTATGTCTAAGAGTTGCCTGCAGCTATGGCTGTAATAAACATAAATAGGCATTATTTATTTATGTGACCGGCTGGAACTTTGGGGCTTACTTCTATTTGATGATGTATTAATTTCTCTCGATATGATTCCACTGCAAATATTGTACAACATTTCTGTGCAGGAATTGTACCCCGGACCGTGTCTGGGACTCTGCAAATTTGCCTGCACATTTGGCCCGGGCATTAGTTTAATTGGGCAGGGCTTTGTGAAATTGGCCAACTCGAAATGCTGCTGCTCCTCCCTCTCCGCCCCGCTGCCATCGGCCTCCTGCCGCTGCGTCTTGGCCTAATTGCACTTTTCGCTTGAGGAGCTTTCGCTTTCCTAATGGCACGAAACGAGTTCAAAGCATTTTGGGGCTGAGCTCCGAAGATGGGGCATTTAGTTTTTCATTAGCCACGGGCTAAGCCTTTTGATGACCGCCTTTTAAGTCTAATTAACTGCTAATAGACAATAAATCATTATTACTCAAATTTGAGTGGACCGTGCTGAACAATAAAACTGACACTCACACACACACACACACACACACATGCATACAAATAAATTCATTAATACATTGAGCTGGTTTTCTGAGCGACTAGCTGAATACACTTTGAGTAGCCAAAGTCTCGAAGGATGCAGCATTCGCGTGTTAACTACACTCAGATAAATTAATGCTCTATAATGCATACAATCGTCAAACTTTTGCAGACAAAGGCAGCTTAAAACTATGTTTTTTTAAATTAAGAAATTACGTCTACCAAATAGAAATTGTTCTGGCTTTAAGTGTGATCTTTATTATAGGGAGATTTTCTGGCAGCGCTAGCCTTATTACTCCCTGTACCCATAAAATGGGTAAGAAAAGGGGAATTGGATCTGTGCAAATGTATGTAACAGGCTGAAGGAAACATCTCCGACCCTATAAAGTATATATATATTCTTGATCAGCATCAAAAGAGATTTCGTTTTGGACATATCCGTCTGTCTGTCTGTCTGTCCGGATGAACACGTCGATCTCAGCAACTATAAGAGCTAGAGACACCAAATTTGGAAGGTAGGTTCCTGTATCCTGTTTCCAATTTCAGATATCTCCCCCGTTCCCGCGCAATTCGATCAAAACGTTTTACAGCCCCACTTTTAAGGATATAACCCTGAAATTTGGCATGTGTTAAGCTTAAGTCACTCTTAATCTACTGTTCAAATTTCAAGTCGGAAAATAAACACGAAAGTTATTCAACAAACAAAATTCACAGCTGCAACGCGGGATAAGCGGGAAGAAGCAGCACAGCCACCACTAAAAATGCCTCGCTTGCGCTGTCGCTAGTGCTTGTGTGTTGGCATGTGTAAGTGTAGAAAGATGCGATCGGAAGTTTTTTACCTTGGGTACAACCACTTTTGTAGTCGGGTATATCGACTATAGCATTCTTACTTGGTTTTTTTTGTTTTTGATCATTTAATCTTTCTGTTATTTTATGAACATTATAAACTATATACATAAGAACTACATAATCAAATAAAAATTAAAATTAATGAAATAATAAAGATAGGAATAATAAACAAATAAAACTAATAATATTTATTTGTATTTTATTTAATTTCCAAATATGCGGAATATGGATATTAACAATTTATGAAGGCAGGATAAATTTGTGACTTTTCCTGAACAAAATCTTATAAAACTGAATACAGCTTATAGATAGTAAAAACATGTTCCAGTCCAATCCAAATGGTGCATATATTCGAAATATTATCCTTTACTTCCTGGCTGTATGCTCCATCCTATAAGGAAAGGTTTCTTGACTTTTTGTCTGCATCTTCTTGCTCATAGCGAATATAGCCAGCTAACCCATTTGAAGAGGTTTAAGTGTATCATAATTCATAAATAAAGTGTGACTAATGCTGAAGGCGACGCCAGCGACAAAAACAAGTACAACAACAACAACAACAACAATAATGACGAGCTCGTCGACAACATTTCAGAAAGTGTAACTGGAATCCATTAAACAATAAAATTTATTTATTATTTATTATGATTACACTTTGGCATTGTTTTTGTGTGTGTGTGTGTGTGTGTGTGTGTGTGGGAGGGGCAGGGGCGGTCCACGATTTAAGTGGTAATTACAGTGAGCCGCTTTGGCCACGCCCCACACATATGACGAACGTTGCCACCGCCCACGCTTGAAGTAAATGGAAATCATAAACATGAAGAGCTAAAAGCGGCTGGCAAATGAGCCCGAAACGGGGGGGAGGGAGTTGGGGAGAGAACCAGTGAAGGATAGGGGAGCGAGCAGGGATTCAGATCATAAGCGTAAAGTGCTCCGGTTGCTGGCCGTGTACAGCCGGACAGTCGGCTCAAGCGTAACAAATGCAATAAATGCGAGGAAGGAGCAAAAGGACGACGCACAAAAGTAGGCAACAAATGGTGACGACAACTTGAGATGAAGAGCGAGCGGGGGCGCTGTGGATGGGGGTGGTTGAGCACAAGGAGGCATAATAATAATTCGTAAATTGATTGTGTTTAGTGAAGTTTGAATAAATTCACTCAAACGGGGCAGGCAACTACATGGAAGGCAGCAGGCAGCTCGATACCAAGAGGCAGCAGGATAATCCACTAAAATTTACAACAAACGGAAACAGCAACAGGAAAGCAACAATAAATGCCCAGAGAGAGAGGGACGCGGCGAGTTGTAGCAAGGGGCAATGCGGAGAAGAAAGCGTAGCAAAATGTAGCAAATAAAAATAAATTTTGCTGGTAAACTCCGGACTCAAACACACACACACACACACACAAACAAAGCCAAGGCACAACCGGCGAACATATGCCCGTTGATGAGTTACGGACGAAGGGATGAAGCGACGAAGGGACGAAGCAGTGTAGCAGAAGCAGCGAGGAAGCGCAAGGATAACGCGCACAGTGTGTGTAGAGGGCGGGCGCTTATAAATGAAATAAAAATGGAAAGCAAAGCAAAACTTATGACTGTCAGCAGATAAAGCAAAAGCTACCAGCCAAAGAGGGCTAAGCAAGGACCAAGCGAGCAAGAAGGGGATAGCGGCAGGACGAAGGGACGATGGGACGACAGCACGACAGGACGACAGCGACAACGACAACGATGATGCTGTGGCATTTTTTTGTTGCTCGCAGACTATCAAAGTGAAATGCTAAAGCAGCCAAAAATCCACGAAATAATGGCAACATAACATGAAACAACTGTGACAACAACACACACACACACACACACACACACACACACACAGGAGCAGCAGCGGTTAAGAGCGGGGTGTTGGCGGGGTAACAGCATCTGGAGCCATGCAAGTGATAGCAAAAATCCTTGCTGCCAGCCACGGTGTTGCCATTGCCATTTGGTGTCATTTGGCATCATCATCAATATGGCTAAAAGGACAATGCGTTAAATGCGCTCACATATCCTCCACAGAGGCACTCAGTGCGCCCAGCCACCGTCACTGTCCCTGTCCTTGTCCCTGTCCCTACTTCAGTTCCTGCTTGACAGCTGGGCAGTGAGTGCGCATATTTGAAGGAGCTCACACTCTTTGTAAGCCCGTTACAATTGCCAACACTGTGACAGTCCAGCACACACACAATCACACACACACACACATACACATAGCAAGCCGAAACTCCATTAAAGGACTTTCTCGCAGCTCGCTTCCTTTTCATTGTTGTGCAATAATTTGGTGCCTATTTTGAATGCGATAAAGAAAACGCCGGCTCAGCAGCAGCTCTGGCAACAACCTCCCCAGTTGATTTTGATTTATGTACAGTAAACACTCGCAATACTGGCAAAGTGCGGCTGATTCTAATTTTGTACCACGTGCCGCATCAAAGGACAAAAAAAGGAAGCGCCACTGACCCAAAAAATTTAAACCCCCCTTTTTTCCCACCTCATAACCCCAAAAAAAAAAAAAAAAAAAAATATATTTTTTTCCAACCACAACCATCACCTACCACCCACACACACACATCATACCTCCTCAAAAAAAACCACTATCTCCAAACACAAAATATCCACACCCCCCACCAAATAAAAAAAAAAAAAAAAATAAAACTCCCCCCCCACCCCACCACCCCACACCACACAACCCAACACACACCACACCCACACACACTATACATTATATATTCATCCCAAAAAAAAACCCCCCCCACACACCCCCCATATTCCTTCACCCAACTTACTTTCCCTTCACCACCAAATTAATTTAAAAATTTTTAAAAAACTTTTTATCCCAAAAATGTCCAAATTACCTATAGTGCACTGTCTAGGAATTAATCACAGCGCACAAAAGTATGCAGCGCTTTTTGATTTATGCAGCAAACATAGCCAAGACACAAGCCGCCAAGTGGTGGAAAAAGCATTGCATACTTTTAGCTGCTGCCAGCGCTCTGTACACTGAAAACAATTTGTGAGCTGCCACTAAACACATGTGTCGTTAAAATGGTTAAAGTTATTGTAACGTAAAGTTATAGTTTCTTTATTTATTATATTAAGAATCGAAGATTTCAATAATGAGAACTACAAAGCTATGATTTCAAGCTCCAAATCAATATCAATAATGGTAAAATATAACATTAAAAATATACTTAAAATATGTGTATTTTATTTAGAATTTGTTTTTTACAGAACATTAATAAAATACTAAAAATACGTGTGTTTAATTTTACAATTTCTATTTCTACCTAAGCTATTCTATTTACTACTTCGTTGAGATTTCTTAACAAAACAACCTTACTGACTGCGTCAAAATTCCTCACTATTCTAACTTCAATTCTATTCTTCTCCATATTTATTATGTCCATCCTCTGAAAGCATTTTAAAAAAATTGCTATGAAACTTCCTCCCCACACACTCACACGACTTTTGAAACACTCTAAATACACTCGTTGATATTATTCATTATTTATCATTTATAGTGGGTGGTTCTGTGGGGGTGGTGATGATACAACAAACTAGATAAGCTAATCCTAAACATTCCCTGCACTTCACGGAATATCTCAAAAGGATTTGGCAGCCAGAGCCTTTAAATGATTTTCAATTTTATCGCCAACATACAGACAGACATTCACTGTGTATAATATATAGATTATAATGAGATATAACAACAATAACAACTTAATTCTATATGAAAACTTGTGTGAAGCTTCTAGATTCAGCTCTCGGGTATGATATAAAATTCAAAAGTTGGAAGCCCACATCCTTTTCAATTTAAGCTGTTTCGTAGGATCGTGAGTGAGTCGTATTATATGTGTGAGAAACATATAGTCATCTCAAGATGACAACAATTCAAGAACAGATAATCAGACGTAGTTCCAGGTTCTTCTGTAAGTTGTTCATAAAATCACAGAAAGTTTGAATGGAAAAATGTAAAAATAAAAATATAAATAAATAAATATTCCTGCGAGTAATCTCTTTTCCAATCGAACCAGGCTAACTATTTATATACTTAAAGGTTTCTAAACATCTTACACTACTAATATGTATATTTTCTCAGTGCATAAACGCGAGGCCAGGCCCCAATCCCCACCGCACGCGTTGCCCCGCCATCGACAGCCCATAAATATGCATTGTGTCACATTAGGTGTGCGTGTGTGTGTGTGTGTGTGTGTGTATGTGTGTAGGAGTTACATGTCACTGGAGGTTAATAGATTTTCTTTAGCCCAAAGCACTTGCAAACTGCACGTCATGATGTCAGTACAAAACGTAAAGGACTACGAAAGTCCATGATTCTATAAGGCAGCTCAGCCTAGAGTCCTTCTTGCGTTTAAGGACCAACGTTAGATAGTCGCTTCCGGTCGGCCTAGCACATTGATAAAGTTCACTTTAGCGAAACTTTGATACGCTAACAGTTTGATTTAGGACATTTTTTTTTCTTCGATTTTCACAACAGTTTTTATCCTGAGCTCTGCATTAGAAGCTTTATATAATGATATAATTCTGTTGTGTTTAGTGACTAATGAATAAAAATGCAATAAAAATGAATTAACTTTAACAAATGAGCTGTAAATAATAAATATAGGCTAGTTTTTAACTATTTAAATATTACTGGAAAATAAATGGCACACAAAAGGGGGTAAAAAGAGAAAAAATAAATATTTATGCTCCCATTTCTAATAACACTCGGAAAAAAATGTTCTCAATTCCGAAATATGCTTTAAAAAGTGGGAAAATCAAAGAAAATTCAATAAAAATAGAAAAAAGTAAAACGCAATTTATTTAATTCCAAAATGAAATGGAAAAATGGAATATCAAAAACATTTCGGAATAAAATAAAAAATGGAATGAACAATGGAAAATCAAAAAGATTTCGGAATGAAAAGTAATCGGAAATGGGAACAGCCCTAATTATTATTCTATTTCAGAATATATTTTGTTGCATTTATATACTTATTTTGAAGTTAGACGCTTCTATAAATATTTATTCAAAATTTTAATGACTCGATTTAAATTCTGATTGAAAAATAAAACTAAATGTATAATGTTTACAAAGAAATTATTTCATATGAAGAAAACAAGCTTGTTTTAAAGCTCATCAAATCATCAAATTGCAAGATGAGTGATAATAGAAATAATACTCTTTGTAAATCATTCGAAAAATAAACAGATTTCGTTTATAAATATTTTAGACAGAGTCAAACTCTAAAATAAATAACAGATTAAGATTATAAATATTTGAAAACGACTCAAACCGCATTCAGTTTTAGGGTATAAAAGGACACCAAGTTGCCTTCAAATGGGTTGCTGTTGGCCAAATCTGATGAATTTAATTGCCAAACCCACTTCAAATTCTGCTACAAGGCAGGCAAGGGGTCTGAGGTGTGACAGGGCTGGTAGGGGTAGTTGGAAGGGGCTGGGGTGTGTAGGGGGAGGTTGCTTGGCCATTGCGTGAGCATTGAGCGCAGTTCTTTCACTTTTTTAGATGGCTGCCTGGAGCTGCCCTACGCCTTTTACTTTTAGCCCGGGCCAGAAGCCTAGCACAATCTTTATTACAATTTGCTGGAATAGCAACAACAACAACAACAACAAATGAAACACCACCTACACAACAACAACAACAACAAGAACAACAAATAGAAAGGCCAACAACAACAATCCCGGCAGCAGCTAATGGATTCTATTTAACTTCCACTGACTGCTAATGGATTTTTCTTGACCCCAAATGAAAATGCGCATCGAAATGCGATTGAAAAATGCTTATAAAAAATAGAAAAGGAAAATGCTAAAGTATAATGGAGCAATGAAAAAAGAAAAGCAGCACCAACAACAACAACAACAACAGCTAAATGAATTTCCGAATGCCCAGCAAAATGCAATGCTTAAAGCCAACAGGATGAGGGGCAGCAGCAGCAGCAGGACGTTGGGGAGAGCGGGGAGGCAGGTTGAAGTGAAAGGTAGAGTGGCACAAAGCGTTACCTTCACTTTGGGCCAATCAAAGATTTGGCCAATTGTTCAGTTTTTTATTTTTTCTTCTTATCCGCTTGTTTCTATTTTTTTTTCTCTCGATTTTCCATTTTCATTTTGACTACCAAAAAAAAAAAAACGGAATATTTAAATTTCTTATGACAAAAGCGATTGCAACAACAATTTAGTTTTTTTAATAATTTTCCTGACTTTTTCAACTACCTTTTTGCGGATTCCTTTTGGCCATTTGTGCTTAAATGAAATTGAAATTAAAATTGCCAGAGCAACGGCAACAAAAGAAAAACTTCAGCTAATTATTACAAATATTTCTTAATTTTACGAGCAACCAAAAAGGGAACGTCCCAAACGCAAAAGTTATGCTTGAACAATTTTCTTTACGGCTAGCAGGCCTCAAATTATGGTAAATATAATATATATATATATAGCCAACTGACAACTACCAAACAGAGTTCTTAGCGCTTTTCTTACTCTTTTCCTTTTGGCTGTGGGTGGAAACAATGCAACACATTTGTGGAAAATTCTCTCACCAAAGCGTACAGACAAATAAATCAACTTCCGCTTGGCTGCAGAAGCCGAAACCCAACCTCTATTACCAACCTCTGACATAACTGCGAGGCGCTCACTCATCAGAAATTGAAACTGCCCACCTGTGGACAGACACAACTCAGAGCTGGCATCCGAGCTGGAGTTGAGTTCAAGTTGAAGTGGGGGCAGTGGCAGGGGCAGTGGAAGTTGGAATTGAAGTGCAACCACCAACCATCAACCATCAAGCAGCAACAACCACCGGCAACTGGAAACCGTTTCAAAGTCGCTCGTTACGCTTCAGATGCACGGATGACGCCAACGCTTTGCATAAGACGGGGCCCCGAACTGACCTATCCCTAAGTATTCCTATGAAGCCCTCTTTAAACTAGGGATGAGCGCGTGCTTCAAACATTTACTAAAATGGAAAGAAAGTGGCAGAGCACGGACTAGTATTAGAGTTTTCTTCCTTGACACATAAGTTCTAGGTTCGAATCCCAGTCAACAAATAATTTCCTGTCTTTAAATGTCTAGACTCGCAGATCACAGACTGGTATTAGAGTTTTCTCTCCTGACACATAAGTTCTAGGTTCGAATCCCAGTCAACAAATAATTTCCTGTCTTTAAATGTATTAGAGTTTTCTCCCTTGACACATAAGTTCTAGGTTCGAATCCCAGTCAACAAATAATTTCCTGTCTTTAAATGTGTAGAGTGGCAGAGCACAGATTAGTTTTAGAGTTTTCTCCCTTGACACATAAGTTCTAGGTTCGAATCCCAGTCATCAAATAATGTCCTGTCTTTAAATGTGTAGAGTGGCAGAGCACAGACTAGTATTAGAATTTTCTTCCCTGACACATAAGTTCTAGGTTCGAATCCCAGTCAACAAATAATTTCCCGTCTTTAAATGTGTAGACTGGCAGAGCACAGTCTAGTTTTAGAGTTTCTCCGTTGACACATAAGTTCTAGGTTCGAATCCCAGTTAACAAATAGTTTCCTGTCTTCTGTGCGATTAGGGACTTAGAATCTCCGTATATCTCCCTAAAGTGATATATCAGAATATCAAAATATTAATCGATTTAGGAAGAAATATCTCCTTGATTACAATAAATCAACATATCGTTTCTTTTTCTAGCAATATATCAAGCATTAATTTATATTAATTCGCGATATATCCATAAAGCCCAAATCCCGAAATATTACTTTTAAGATAGTGAAACCGAGAGTGTTCAAAGAAGAAACACTCCTTCTACTAAAAAATTCCAAATAAATCACTCTCTTCTTACTTTTTCTATCCTGATAATCACTTTCCCTCCCTTGAACTCTACTTTCTTATCTTCAGGAAGACATTGCGATACTTTAGGGGAAAGATAAGTTAAGATAAGTTGTTTAACAGTACCCAGATATCTTCTAAAGTCAGAACTTGACTATAACGAAGAACAAAAAACATCTTCTCCCCTTTAACAAAAGTCTTCCCGGCACGAAATGTCGCAAATGTTAAGAAAGGAAGATAAGAAAGCGACACTTATAGCTGAAATGCATTGTTGGCTTCCGCATAATAAAGCTATTTACTGTTACATTGTCACATTTTGAAGATCTCATCATGTTGAGTTATGCATGTTCGTGTCACGACACGAAGGCAACTCTGTTGAAGACCCAGGCCGCCCTCAAATGGCATTTCGATGCGCGTTAAAGTCGCTCGAGTTCAAGTCTCTGCCATTGTCTTACACTCTTCACACACTACATCACACACACCCACTCTCACATACACACACACACACACACATACACTCACGATAATCATTTCACATTACAGTAAGATAATAATTTCATTATGTATTTTTCATGTTATTAATTATATTGTATGGCATCGAGTTCCTGCCGGGCACTGACACGACCTCAACTGAAAATAGTGGGAAAATAATTATCGGACTACAAATTTTGCTATCATGCTGATAATTACGAGCTGGCAAGACAGCCATCCACCATCTACCCTCTCTCTGCCCCTCTATAAAAAGGAAGTTTGTCGTTTGCTGTAAGTGGAAGATGATATTACAAAGAGGGTGGGGGCGGGGCGATTCGGGTTGCGGCATCTCGGGGCAACGACAGTTGTGGCTAATGGCACTTGCGTGTATGCTCTGGGCCCCGATTTGGGTACTGTCGGGAAGGGAACTCTCCTTACTTGTTGCAGCCTAAATGCGCCCTTGATGGTTTTTTAATAACATCCAAATCAGAATCTCTAGATCAGCTGATTTCACTCGCTTTTCCACCAAAACAGACACACAAGTGTTTCAAACACAGTCTGTGCTTCAATTGACTTTTGATTGTATGTCAAACCCTCTACATATTATTATTAAATTCTAGTTTTTCATGCTTTAATAACTTTTGGTTGAATTCGGGACAGTTTATGGGTAATAATCCATATGAGATATAAGAAAATTATGAGCATTTTAATTTTTTTGAAGAAAATGTTTATTTATTATATATAACTTCTTTTATATCTGTATTTTAATCCAGTGAGAATTATGAAAATGCATTTTACTTTCTCTAAATCTCTTGAATATGTTAATTTTTCAATTAAATTCTTGTTTTCTATTCCTTAATCACATGTCTGACTGCGATTTGGTTATAGAATTAAAGATTGAATAAGCTTATTGATTTTTTCTATTTTATCTTTAAGAAAAGTGATCAAAATATGAAATAATCTTATGTAAATGTAGCAGCTTAAAGAAGTAATGATCTAAAACTCTGGCTATAAATAAAAGAGTAAACTCACTAATTACACAATAAATATGTATTTATTTATTTAATTATTTATTTATTATTATTATACCAATGTCAATGGACTTTCTGATTATTCTAGATCTAGCTTATCGTACTTAATTTTAAAATTATAATAATAATATTAAAGAAACAATTTTGAATATTATAAAAAGAACTTTTAAAGTAGTCTCTCAATAAAAAATGTGTTTAGACTGAAGTCCAACTGCAGTCAGTTGGCAACTCGTTAAGAAATATTTAATTTTATAAAACATATATTAATACAATTGTTCAACATTTTTATTTATTTTATTCATTTATTTACGTATTATATTTTTTGATTGCCGCCTCGAATCAAAGAAAATAACATTCAATACAAAGATTAATGGAAAAATCTTAAAAGCTTAAACGAAATTCTAAATATTATTGCTTATGAAGTACTAATATATATTAACTATATATTAATGTAGAAATTATATTTATATATAAATAATTATTGATATTTTGATTTCCTTATAGGGCTCATATTTACTAGAGAAATTTGTACAATTATCAAACAATTCAAAAATCAAATAAACGTAGCTTGAGTTTGGTTTAATTTCCCTTAATTATATAAAATACTCGTACAAATATTTTTGGTACACAAATGGATTTATAATTAAGATTACAGTTTGTAAAATGAAAGACTTTTCTTGTCTACTGTAAACTCCAAGGCAATTGGATAAATCGATTGATCAACTGACCCAGCGGACCCTTTTGGGGCACCCAACTTGACTATTGGGGAGTCGGCTTGCGGCTTGGGCTCACACCTTCTTGAAGTTGCCGCCTTTGTTGCACCTGGCGCCAGCTACAGCTAAGTGTTTCCCCTGGCACGCCCACTCCCCCCCTCCCCAGCTACCCAGTTTGAGGTCAGATTGCAGGTTTGGCCGAGTGCAGTTCTAACTTTAAATTTGTTGTTCGGTTATTCGAGCTATGCAACCGCAGACAGCAATTAATCAAAGTGTGTGCAGCTGAGGGGTGTACTGAGGGGGGGACCAAGTTGGAGAGGAAAAGGGGGGAGACACTAATGCAGCAGCAACATCATTTAGTGTCAGCTTGATGCAAAACTTTCGTTGCTCAAATTTGAAACGTGACTCAAGTCAATTTCACAGCCGAGGCGTTGGCCAATTTCAAATGCACTTTGCCACTTGCTGCCTCTTTGCTGCTTATTTACAATATAACCGCAAATGAAGTCTCACAAACACACACACACACAGAGAGACACACACATCATTACAAGTTACGCACAATTGCGCAGACACCCGCACCGGAGACCCCTTTGCCCCCAGAGCCCAGAGAGCTCAGACCTACAGACGAAGCCAGAGGTGAAGAAGCCAACAATAGCAATTATTAACCATCCAGCAATTGAGAAATTCCCACAGTCGAGCGTCGAGGAGCGTTCAACCCTCACTTGCCACACATGAAAAGCGTCGTCTGTGTGCCACCTTCTCCTGCCCCTCGTCACTTCCCTTGATAAAACAATAGCAACAGCTGTATAAGCACTGGCAGGGGCCAGGAAATGGCCAAGGAACTTGTTGAGCTGGACGTCGTGCTGCTTCGCTGACTTCTTGGCCAGCTCAAGGGTGCGAGGAGGAGATTTCAGAGGAGGGTTCAGTTCAGGGTGAGGACATTTCTTACAGCGGGGCACATCAATTGTCCTCATCATCATTGCTCATCATCATTGAGACAAAAACAACCTGTTAACAAAGCACAACAGCCAACAACAGCTGCAAATGTGGGTGGCAAGGGGTAGCCACAATCCCAGCTCCAATTGGCGCCCTGAGATTTGGCACATTTACCCACCCCCCCAAGCTACGCCCAAGGGCAACAATAAACAAAATCAAATTTCTATAAACAAAAAAGGGGTCACCAGGTGTATAAACTCAGCGCTAAAATAACAACTACTCGGGGTTGGAATCTCCCCCTCAGACGTGCTCCCTGGGTTTTGGGAAGGGAGCACCCTCCCGTTCAATTGAAGGCCAATTAATTGCAGCCATAAGCAGTTGATGGGTTTCCCCCTCACCCCATAAGTTTAAGTGAGTTCAGACACTTCAAAGCCAAAAGATTCACACAATGGAAATCCTCCCGCAAGAGGTGTTGTCAGCGCAACAAAGTGTAAGATGATATTTTCCCGGGAATCCTTTCACAGACACCAATTAAATTGAATGATGAACTCTGACGAAAGTTTTAAGATTCCTTTTGTGTCTTTATATACCAGCTATTGTGTTGTAAACCATTTCTTCACTATTATTTTCAGTAAGTCAATTGTAAAAGCAAAACTATTGAGAAAGATAATTTAAATATGATGGTTTCCTTGCTATCAATGATGTTATTATTACTTTTGTAGATATCTTTGATACAAATCACATTCTTATTGATTCCCAAGTAACAAAACGAATCAAAATAATTTGGAAAGCTTAAGGATTATGTGATACTTTGATATATCTTTAATGACCTTTGCACTTTTATGAAAGGCTGTAATAATGAAATGCAACTTGGTAAATCTTAGCTAGCTTCTAGTATATAAATCAGATCCTTAAAGTGTTTTTTGTGTGTAAATTTACTATGCGAAACCATTTTAAAGAACATTCTGTTATTTTCATATCCTTTTTTTCTTCCTATCCTATTTAAAATTAAATAATAATTAAACCCTTCTTAACCCCTTAACGCTACTTTAATAATTATTAAATATTCTTAATTCCCTGTCCTACAAATAATCAAATCGTTAGAGTTTTTTGTTTTGTGTCTTAAAAATACTATGAGAAAACATTTTGTAAACGATTCTGTTAATTTCTTTTAAGCACCTATCCTATTTAAAACTAAATAATAATAATAATTAAAACCTTTAAGCCCTCTTTAATATTTATTAAATATTCTTAGTTCCTTCTCCCACAAATAACTTTCTGTAGATCTTTAATATAGTAACTCTAGTGATATATTGACTGTTATTTTGCAGAAGTTACTTATAAGAACTCATTGAATTTCTCTAAATTATTGATTTATTTATTAATATTAATAGTTTAACTATAATAAGCTGTTTTATATCCTGGCTACTGAGGCTCTCGGCTATTTTGTATGTTTGTTTAGTGTGTGATTAACAATAGAAGGAAGATTAGCAATGCGGTGCTTATAAATCGGTGTAACTGTAGTGATATGTAGTATGTGTAAAGTAATATTAATAGGTGTAGAAGGGTATATACAGTAGTGCTTATATGGTAATCTTATTTCTTTCTAAATTAGATATGTAAAATCAGACATATTCTTAAAGGTATTCCTAAAGTTCCCTGACTTCTAGCAATCATAACGAACCCTTTAAAGACCTTGTTATGATTTGCTTGCCCACAATTTGGATTGGTAATGCGATTTCAAAATCCTTTTTCAATTCCCTGCCACACGCTGCTGATAACCCTCAAAGGTTGCAGCTGCTGACTGCCACAGTAGCTGCCACTGGGTAACCCAGCCGTGGGCCAAGCCCCGCTACCCCTGGCCCCTTGCCCGTCTCAGCTCTTGCATGGAAGGGGGGCTCGTGGCCTGCTCCTGTTTGTCCACTTTCACGCTACCCAGAAAGCGCGATCGTATCACGTCTGGCAATTTGGCAGAGCTGGAGCTCCAAACTTGAGGTATCAATAACACAAGCAGTTGCTTGCTGCCTCTCCTGGCCCCACCCAACTGCGTCCCCCTCGGTCCGCTGGCTTGTCCACATATGAGGTCACATAACGGCGCTTTTGACGCAGTTGCAGTCGCCAAAAAGTTGTTGTTGCTGCTGCCACAAGCCAAAAACAAGTCCTCCACACGCGCACACACACACACACTCAGACAATTGCCGGCTTCGACTTCGTCTTCGGTTTTAGTCTGGGTCCAAAACTGGAACTCCAAATGGGACTTGGACGGGGACTGGGACTCGAACTCGAACTCGGACTCGGACACGGGGTACGGCGTACGGCGTTGTCAGCTGCCTCTTTGGCTCGTTTTTGCCGCATGTCGAGGCGGCTTATAACGGTAACTGCTCATTGCCATTGCTTGTTGCACACTTAGCTGCCCCCTCTGCCCAATCGTCTGCTGGCCAGGTTGCCCCGTCCAGCAGTTAATTAATTTGGCAAAGGCGTGCCAAAAATTGTATTGGCCCCAGACAAATGTGGACAAGTCGAAACAAGTTTCTCAATGCTAACTAACGAACTTGGCATGTTCTATCTGTCAACAGGGAGTAAACACCAAAGAGAACCAATCAATAGATTTATCGATGATATTGATAAATTTGGGTTATCATACCTAGCGATATAATCGATTAAATATAGTCGATTAATACTCGAGAAATGTTCTATCTATCAATAGGGAGTAAGCACCAAAGAGAACGCATCAAAAGTTTTATCGATGGTATCGATATATATAGGTTTGTATACCTAGTGATGGCATTGACAATATGATCGATTAAATATGGTCGATTAATACTTGAGAAATGTTCTATCTGTCAACAGGGAGTAAACACCAAAGAAAACCAATCAATTGCTTTATCGATGATATCGATAAATATTGATTTGCATTCCTAGAGATGGCAATAACAAAAGAATCGATTAAATACAGTCGATTAATACTTGAGGAATATTCTATCTGTCTATCCGAAACCCAATCAATAGCTTTACTCCCGAAAATAGTCCTTAAATATCTGTCCTAAACTATAATTAACATACAAATTAGTTAAACCCTTTCGTCCTAAGCGCAGCAGGGTGGTATTTTTTAAGGGAATTAAAACTTTATATAAATAGACGAGGGTAATGCAGTTCAGTGCCATTAAAAAGCCTCCAAATAAACATATTTGTTTGATTTTTATTTTGATGGAAAGGTTGTATCGAGGGGCAGTGCAGCATGTTATTATTCTGCAATATGTTGTGTCTAATACAGGTTAAAATAAAGACGGTTATTAGCACTCCGAGAGCGGAGTTAACAGTATGCGAAGCTTAGTATATGGTACTAGAATTTCTTCCAATAAATTGCCCGCAGGATATTCTCTAGTTCGTATTATACTTTAAATATGCAAACCAAAACATAATAGATTTCAGCTATTTCAGATAGACTAGATAATCTTTAGAGTATGTTCTATATCATTGGAAATCTGAGACAAGAAATACAGTACAAAATATTAAAGAAAAGCACAATTATGAAATTGTATATTAGAAAACCTGCCACATTAATCATTTTTTCCGTCCCTGCTAAATATATAATATTTTCAATAAGATAACATACATATTCATATTAATATTTTGTTTCTTATTGATCAGTATATTAATATAATGTTAATTTGCAGTTTAAACTATGAACTAACAATAATTCCTAGCCATGGCTGCCAGGGTCATCAGCTAGCTTATTAATTTTTATTTAAATTGAAGTACAAACTAAATTAAATGTGAAATTATAAAGAGCTTCAATCATCCATCAATCAAAATAAATAAAATAAAATGTTCAGGTAACTTAATATTTTGTTAATATTGAATACTTTAAAATGGCTTAAGCTAAACAGTTAAGTAATCATTCCGAAAAATTGTGAAAGTTCTTTTGGTTGGCCAAATGCTGCCAAACATACATCATTAGTAACCTTTGTTAGAATGATTTTGGCTAAGACTGTTCTTCCATGAATGAAGTCGCTTCTTTGGGCCTATACTGAGACACAAATTTCTAATATATTTAAAAGGATATTCTAGTCAAGCTTTTAAGGAACTATGAGTATTGAAATCAGGCGACATGGGCAAGTCAATGTACCCGATGGCGATACAAATGTGCCATGGTTGAAATGCGATTTGGCACACAAGGATTTTGGTCAAAATTGGGCAAACAATGAGCTGGAAGTTGAGACTTGGTAACTGGTAACTGGTAGCTGGTAGCTGGTAACTGTTAGCTGGCACAGGATGTGTTCTGGCACTAGGATTCACTGGGGTGTAAGGAAATTGCTGCAAAGTTTGTACAAAAATTAAACGCATTTTGGCCAGAACTTTGACTAATGTGTTGGGTCCACCTACTCGCCAGCGATGCCAGAGAGATATCTGTCCTGGTCTCAGTCTTAGTCCCTGATACTACTGGCTCCAGTATTTCGTCCTGCTGCAGGTTGTGGCGATTCAATCAGTTGGCCACTCGCTCTAATTGAGCGCCAGCTGCAATTTCTGTAGCATTTTTGGAAGCCCCGAATCCAATTATGCAGTCCGTGTGCATAGTTCGACTGGTTCGCATTGGCATTTCCTCAATTTCCGACACACTTTGGCTAAACTGTAGAGGAAAAATGCTTAGACCGGCATTTTCACATTTTCACATTTACCCCTATATATCCATTTCCATTTCCATTTCCATTTTGCTTGCTGTTTGTTCGTTTATGTGTTTGTTATTTTCCACACGTAAAATGTGCAAATTAAAACAACCAAAATTATTAATTTCTCAACGTGTCTGTTAACCCATTGTTGTTGGCCCTTCTCCTCCCTAACTCCCTCCCTTCCTACCTGCTTTTGGCAATTAGCAAAATGTGCTTGTTGGCCATTATTGCTGATAGCCGCCAAAATCGCTGGTATTGTGGCCCACAGCTGCAGATCCTGCCATCAACAGTTCATAAAGATTTTGGCCAATTTTTACCACTGCCCCGTTGGCGTCTTACATTTGGCTAATTGTGGACTCGATTGTGTGTGCGTGTGTGTGTGTTTGTGTGTGTGTGTGTGTTTGCGTCGGCTTTGGGTTTGGCTTTTGGTTTTCTTGGCTTTCTTGGCTTTCCGGCGGTCGGGCACAATTAGCAAACACTGCTGGCCAATTTGCACAAGGCCAACAACAATTGCCACTAGCCACACCCACACGCGAGCTCTGGCCTGCTCCACTGGTGCGACGGCAGTGGTATCAGGGGGCAGGGGCAGGGGCAGGGGCAGGGGCAGGGGCAGTGGATGGGTGTCTGTGCGAAAAGTGAGCAATTTACATGTAAGTTGGGCGTTGAACCAAAAACGCTTTCTGCGAATTTTTTGTAAGTTTCCCTGGCATTTTATAATGCATGGCCATCAAGCTTGGACAGCTTTTTAAGCTGGCCCTCTCCAAAGGAAGCTTGGGAAGCACATTGTCCATGGAGTGGGAAAGTTCACCCTGTAAATACTCATCCTATATTTCGAGCTCTCATTACTTTGTTCAAGAAATGTAACTTCTACAGTTTCCAATCGGTAGAAAATGTTCTTCCTATATTTAAATTGTCCTGGCTTTTTAAACTTATAAATATTCGAAAATAAAACATATTTCGAAATTTTTTCATAAATTCACAAGTGTCCTGCTTTAAACATTTTCCAAGATAAAAAATTTGAAAAAACTATATTCTAGTAATATCTCTCGGAATCGATTACGGACATGAAAATTATTATAAAACAGTATTTTAAAACTGGCTCTTAAATAGTTAACTTATCAATCAATATCCATAACAAAAGATCCAATCGTAAGTAAAGTAAATTCTCTTCATATACTTAAAACTCCCATAAATTTGTCCAACTTGAATCGATTTCCGTACACGGACCGTCTTTTTGATCATGTGTTGTACCATTAATTGTCTTGGCTTTTGAATTTTATCCTATACCAAAATTAAGACTTTCAGATTTTGAGGAAGAATCGGACGAAAGTTTAGTTTTTTTTTATAAAATAACATTGCTGCAAGAGTATACATATGTATATCGTCAACATACCAAAGATAAACCGTTCTTTTGATTTTTCAGATTTACTTTCCTTCGCTTAAATAGACTTTCCATATAAAGCTGCTACCCAAAATGAGGTCTCAATCAATTTGACAATAGCCCCACAACATCAACTAACTCTTCAGTTTTAACCTCATCTGTCGCATGAATAATTCTGATGGATTATTTTCCCTGAGCCCAGTGGCAATTGTGGACGCCAATACGCCATCTAGCGGCCGGCGTGTGCAGTCAGATATTCCCTATTGGTTTTGTTTGAAATGTTCAAATCCTGCGATTGAGCTAATTTAATATTTAAACTATTTGCGGGCAACGAGAATCCCGGGAAAGCCCCAACAACAATTGCCTGCCAAGTGGTCAACATTGATAGAAAATTTTTGACCAATTGTTGTTGTTGTTGCTCTTGTTGTTTGTTGTTGTTGTTGTTGTTCTACAAGCGCAAATTTGTGTTTTAAATGTCACATTAAAAATGCAATGCATCTAATGGATTAACTTGGAATGTTGCGCATCGTTGCATCAAACGGGGGCTGAAAAGGGGCAGACTCTGATGGATTTTGTTGGTGTTGGGGGGTGTTTGGGGGGTGTTGGGGCATTACTGAAAGTTGTCCAGTTGCTGGTAGCTCTAATGTAAGTTGACAAACTCTTTGAATAAACAATTATTTAATCGAATTACAAGCAAAGACGATGATAAAGCATCAAATAGTTAAACTTTATATTATAGCTGGATTTTAAGGATTAAGTGCATAGTTAATATGGTTAATGTGAAAAGGATTACTTAAGAGTAAATAAAGATGAGTTAATATTCAAGGATCTTATTTTCCCTTTCATAGCAAATCATAGAAAAACATTATTTTGATTCGAAGTGTACTATTTTAAGGTCTGATTTCGAGGTTGTGGATTGTAATACCTAACATTTAAAGCAAACTTTATATTTGTGAGGTATGTGGAAGCCTACATACCAAATTTAGTCAGCCTAGCCTTTGAAGGTCCTGAGATTTCAGCATAGAACTATATTGAAGGGCTTATATTACGTTAAGCAATGCTTGTAGAATCGAAAATCTATTGCATGTTCTATATGCTATTTAAACAAATAGGGGATATTCTTAAAAATAATAATACTAAACTTCTCCCAACGTGTTGGTGTCATTATTAGATTCAAATATTTCAATTTCTATGTATTAAATTAGAGTTTTGCCTTGGTAAATAAATACACGTTCTTTTTAGTCATATTTTTAAAATGCAGGTTACAAAATATACAATTCGTGTAGAAACTGTCTACAAATTCAATAAATAATAAAAAACAACACATTACTTTTAGTTATTGCTTTTAACAAAACACAAATAGCACATTGTGCTAAATTTACCACACATAAAAATTGTGACTATTATTTTTGGGCAACCTTCAAAGCAACCTTTAGAAATCTATAGAAATTTAGTAGAGGTCTGAAAACCGCAGTCCATTCGAGCTACCGTTTATACTTAATTTCTAATGCCATCAAACTGAGTCTGCTACTGACAAACATTTTATGGTTATTTGTGTTTTGTTATGGCCAGCAATAATGGAAAATCAAAATGAAATGTAACAAGGCGAAGGTGTCGCCTACAGTTTCCTAAGCCCTCTGGCAATTACAAGCTGCCCAGCAATTTATTTCATTTCATTTTATTTGATATATAATACCCTGTAAACATAGGAAACTGAAAGTGTTTCGTTCGTATACTTATAAAGAGTCCAGCTATCCGTCTACCTCATCGATCTCAGGAATAATACTATAAAGAGTTGGCAAATTTGGTATGTAGATTCCTGTATATCATATGTGACTTATATTTAGTGAGAATTTGGAATATCTTTGCCTAATTTCCCAAAAATGATAAATTACAGCCAAAAATTGTACATCTATTTCTGTTAGCTTACTACAGGGTATCATCTAGTCAAGCACACTTGTCTAGTGAGTTCTTAAATGTTTTTTTATTCCCTGCTTTTTATTTACGCATCAAATTTTATGACAAATACTCGAGGAAAGCGGAAAACGGATTATGTGCAATTGGAAATTAAATTAGAGACCAGAAACGCACAAAAGGCCCACGAATGAAAGAACTTATAGAACCCCTACCCCTGCAGTCCGGCATCCCGCCCCTGCTCTTCGGGCGGTCTCAAGTGTCGGGGCCAGAATATTTTGGTATTTTGGTATTTTATATTTGTTGTTGTTGATGTTGTTGTAGTTGTGGCATTGTTGTTGCTGGCCCAATAGGCACAAACAAACATTTTAATTCCCATTGAGTTCCTTATGGAGCAGTTTCTTTACTTCCCCCCGCCCTGATGGCCAGTGGAGGGAGAAAATTACGTCGTAATCGTGTCGAGCAGGCGCTGCTAATGGCTCATATGAGCTCCGGCTATGTGGTATGGACTACGGAGGAGGGGGTAATCTCCAACTCTCGATATAAAGATGCAGCCCTCAAGTGTTGTGTGAGCTCCAGAGTTGAGTTTTTTTTTCTTTAATCAAATTACAACATGTGGCCCGCAAATGCGTGAGTTACGTTTTGGATAACTCCGAGCCCGAAATTGAAACCGCAGGCTGTTCCAATTTTCATAGAGCCTGCAATTTCGAATTGCATCCTTGCCGCAGCTCATGACTCTTTGCAACCTCTTTGGACCCGAGTTCCGAGTCTCCGCTGGGCGGCGGCCACTGCAGCTGCTCCGCTGGCGAGTTCGTAAACCTCAACCTGTAATTAACTTCGCCAGGCAGACGACAAGACAGGCAACCAGGCAACCAGGCAACAGGCTACACACAACAGCTAACAGCCAACAGCCAACAGTCAGCAGACAACGTAAAACATATAACGACGACAAGCCATGCTGACATTGGCCAGTTTAAGTACTCGAGCTATAAAACACTGGACTACACACTTTATGAAAAATAGATTTTATATTACTTAAGTACTTGCTAAAATTAAAGAGTTAAGTTAATGTCGTACATGTCCAAAGGAAACCCGCTAAAGTATTTACTTTTATATTCTGGCAGTCCATCATGTTCTTTAAAGACGTCAATCTCAGGAACTATAAGAGTTGGAACCACTAAATTTGGTATGCGGCTGCTACAAGACCAAAACTATATATAACTTTAACTTCATGACCTTGGCTAAGAGTTGAAGTACTATAAACACTAGAACATGGATACTATCATATCACTATATATACATGTATTGTAAAGTTCTCAAATCAAACTTATCTTTAATTTTTTACATTCTTAAATAAATAGCTTAAAATATAGTGTCACTTAATATGAGTTTTCACCGACCTGAATATAGCCCATATGAATTTTCTATATCTTATAAATTACTTAATAATTATTACATACCCATCTTAAATTGAAATACTTTGACCCTAGAAGTTATAGGATTACATCTTACTATTTATTGACAGCGTTTGACCCAGACTTTCTATACAGAATTGTTGTTTTCCTTTCTGCTGTACATCTCGCTCTTTAAGCTCATTTAACTTCAGGAACTATTAAAGCTGGGCTCACTAAATTTGGTATGTAGCCTCACATATGCATCTCGAAATTAATCTATATTGCATATTTGGTACAACTCCTTCCACTGCTCCGAAATGGGTTAAGCTGACACTACAGCCATAACTACATATAGCCTTTGTTTCAATTGCAACTCGAAAGCTTCTGCCAAGTTGTCTAGTGTTTCAATCGGTGCTCATCTTCGGCCACTTCTTGGACTCCTTTGTCCACTGACCAGCGTCGTCTGTCGCTGGGTTCCTCCCATATGGCGACGGGCTTGACTGACAGGCCACAATGTTATGTTGATGTTGGTTGCGTCTCCTGGCTGGTGCCTCATTGCCTGCCCCTGCTGCTGCACACCTGCGCAACTCTTTGACTCTGCTCGACTGCGGTTTCTGCTCTTTTTTGCGTTTGTCTTTACTTCGTTGCCCCTGTCCCTGCCCCTGCCCCTGCAGCCCTGTCCCTGGCCTATCTCTCTATCGGGGCTGGGCAAGCGGCCTTAACGTTCCACTTCATTTCTTTATTTCTCATTGTTCTTTGGCTGCCCCTTCTACCTGTCCCGGGTTCGAGCTCCTTGTTCTTCTGTTCCTTTACCTCTCTTCTCTTTACCCCTCAGACTTCATTGTTATGCTGCCCTCGAAGCCCGCTGGCTTCTTAATCTATATGTAATTCAAGCCCCCGAGTCCAAAATGCACAAGATCATGGATCACGGATTGTTCTTTAATTTCTGTTGTTGTTGTACTCTTTGTTGTTGTTCTCTATCGTTGTTTAATTTTGTTTTCGTTTCTGATTCGAGCCGTTTGTTTGTCTTCTTTGACTTGGCCCTGTCCGAAGATCAGAAACTCATTTGCCTCAACGATCGCCAATCGACGATCAGTTTTCGATCCCCGTGTGGGGGAGCTAGTGGAAACCCGATACGAAAATCCACATTTATAAATCATCGGCCCTAAACTGAGCTGACTTCTTGGCCTTTGGCTTTCTACACTTTTCACTTGATTGCATTTGATGATCGTCTCGATAATATCGTTGAAAAGTTCAAGATTAAATACAAGTGCGCTTCAATGGTTAGCCTTGACAGGGGCGCAGATCTCCCTATAAGAAATATTTACTCCCTATTTACAATTTTCTTCTATTCTCTCCGCCTTTGGAAATATTTTGAGGTTTGGACCTTATTGCATTTTATTTTCCATATAAATATACATTTAATACAAAATTATGTTGAATGTGCCTCAAAAGAAACCAATTCTAAACAATTTCGGAGAATAGGGAAGAGTTTGATTATACTCAAGGATATCATGTCTGCAAAGTTTTCTAATCCTCCTTCTCTTGAGCAATTTCGGATAGTAAGGAAGAGTTTTGGTATTCTCAAGAGAAATCCTTCCTTATTCTACCTCTCTTGATAAGAAACTTAAGCATTTTCCGAGAATCAGGAAGAGTTTTCTTATTCTCAAGAGCAGCATGCCTGAAAAGTTTTCTAATCCTCCTTCTCTTGAACAATTTCGGATAATAAGGAAGAGTTTTGGTATTCTCAAGAGAAAGTTTCCTTATTCTCCTTCTCTTAAGCAATTTCGGAGAATAGGGAAGAGTTTGGTTATACTCAAGGATAGCATGTCTGCAAAGTATTCTTATCCTCCCTCTCTTGATAATAAACTTAAGCAATTTCCGAGAATCAGGAAGAGTTTTGTTATTCTCAGGAGCAGCATGCCTGAAAAGTTTTCTAATCCTCCTTCTCTTGACCAAATTTGGAAAATTAGGAAGAGTTTTGTTATTCTCAAGAGCAGCATGCCTGAAAAGTTTTCTAATCTCCCTCTCTTGATCATACTTATTATTCCAATTCTTCTTCCTGCATCATCCTTAAACGTTTTGCTTAGTGACAGAATCGCAATATGAATAAAGTTGATGAGTATATATATATATATATATATATATATATATTTGATCAAAGCAGTTTTCAACTCAAGGGAAATTATCGCGCGCTTTTCAAACGACTAACTTAATTTTCCTAACCCAACTTTTCTCCCCGAAATCGATAGTAATTGTAAGACTTGAAGGTGAGGGAGCTCAGCGTACTTAAATGAATGCTAATTTTGAGTATTTAATTAGGATTCGTGTCTGTTCCGATTTGGGTTCAAACACGCGTCTTATTATTGAATCTTTAGCAGGTAGCTAAGGAAAATTTCCCAGCAGCTTTTTTGCTATTAATATTCATGGAAATCCGACGAAAATTTATGCGTCAAACTGTAAATTAAAGCAATTACAACAGCTGTGGGTGTGGAGAGGGGAGGGGGAGGGAATGAGGGGAGGAGAGGTGCTGTAGTTGGCCTAAAGATAATTACAAGAGATTTGCGTGTTTGAAGGCGTTCGACTTTCAGCTGGGCGTGGCACTTAGCGGCGCCAGCGGCAAATCTCAAATCTCCCATTTTCCAACTCGAAATCGGCGCGCCTCCCCGCCTTCCCGCCACTCTTCTCCTCTAATCTCGCTAACAATTTGTATGCGTCGCCCGTCGCATCCGCAGGAGTCCGCGCAGGAAAGGTGCGGAAGGAGAAGAACAGAAGGCAACAGAAGTCTGAGCCTTCGCCTGAGGCTTTTTTAAATCAAAAATTCAATAAACATTGAAAATGCGTAAAAATATTTACAAGCTGTTTTTTTTGTTTTTCTTTTAGCGGCCTTTTCGACTTGTCATGCAACGCGCGTGCTTTGGAGTGGCATAGTTTTCAGCTTTCTGTCGGCCTAAGAACAAGTTTTCAAACTGGTTGGAGTTTGTTAAACGGCAGCGGGGGCGAGGGGCGGCCTCAACGGCAGCTTAAGCAAACATGAACTCTGGCGACAGCAAAAAGAACGTTAAAAACTCAAGAGCTCAAAACTAAAGAAACAGAAAAAGAAACAGCAGAAGGAATGAAAAAAGCAACTCACACAGCGACACGCGAAACTGGTTAAAAGTAGATCTTCGTCGAGTGGGATCGGTTAAACTTAACGAAGCTCTCCAAGCGCCAGCTCCCCCTCCCACCAGCCAGCCAACCAAGCTGCTGTTGTTGTCGTCTCTGTCGAAGACATTGCCCCTGCGCTTGCTTTGTGGGCCTTAAAACTGCTTGACTTGATCGTAGTTAATGAGTGTGCCGCTGTGTGTGTGTGTGTGTGTGTGCCAAGCAAACCACTTAGCCAACTGGTTTTTCATCTGAACGTCAAGCGATTTTCCTTACGACAAAAATATAAAAACTTGTTGGCCAGCAAAAACAAGTTTCTTGCCCAAAAACGCTAGGAAAACGCGCGCGCTGCGCAAAAGTCGCGCACAAAACGCTACGTGTTGCTATGTCCTGTTAACACTCTGTTAGTTGCTAGGTAAAGAGAGCGCGCGCACTGTTAGGTGCGCTGCTTCGTTAAGTTGTAACATTTCGTTAAGTTGCTTAACAGCAGCGACGCTCTTAGCCAGGCTCTCTTGTTTTGCCAGCACGAAGTTGGTCGTTTGCCTTCGTTGCTTCGCTTGCCATCTGCATACATACATACATATGTACATGTATGTATGTATCATATGCAAGCAGTTTGCCTGCTTAAAAGCATGCAACACAATGCTCCATAACAGTTTCTGTTACATTGCGCTGTTAACTAGAAATGCTTTTGAATTATTTATTTGTTATAAATCATTTCTTGGCTTATAAAATATGCATTTAATTGCTTAATTATTAACAATATTTGGCCTTGCTAGTAAACAACAACAATTGCAGCAATATTTATTAAATATTAGCATTTAATTAGTTAATTTTAGTTAACTTTACATTTCTGCAGCTTGAACTGATCGCGCTCTTTCGCTGCCTGGGATCGCTCTGCTTTCTGGCCTGTTGCTGCGCGTACGCTGTTGAAACGGGTTTTTGGACCAAATAGCAGGCAAAGAGAGCCCGCGCAAAGAGCGCCTGCCTTGGTGGTTGCCGTCAAAAGAGAGCGCTTTTGTATACGCTTGCGTCTCTTTGGATTTCGTATCGTCTTTTGGTTCGTCAATTCGTATTCGTTTGCATTCTTCATTCTCTTTTCATTTGCCGCTTCGAACGGACGTGTCGCGCTGTCGCTCGGCTTTACAGCTGCAAGCAGCAACAATAACAAATCAATTTTTGCGTCGCGTTTCGCCAGCGTCGTCGTCGCCAGCGTCGCTGCCTACACTCGTATTGTTTACACTTCAACGTTTCTGTGTTGTCCAAAATAAAAATAAAAAAATTAAAAAAAAGAAAAAACCCAAAACGAAACGTGTAATAAATAATAAAGCCAAAGTAAATTTGAAAAAATATTGCAAATGCAATAATAACAGCAACTACAAGTGGCTTGCCGTGATGTGTGTTAGTGTGGAATAAAGTGCCAAAGCAAATTAACAAAAAACAACAACAAGCAGTCCAAACTATTAACAAAAGAAACCAAGCCCAAGCAACAGCAGCAGCCGCAGTGTTAGTTAGCAGAGGCAGCGCAGCAGCAGCAGCCGCAGCTGCGTCATCGAACGTTGCGCAGTTAAAGTCGACGCCGGCTTTGGCATCATTAGTTTAACTTGATCTCTCGACTGCCAACTGCTTGCCTGCAGCTTGGCTCTCTTACCTGTCAAACAGGTTTCAACAACAACAACAACAACAGCAAGCAAAGCAAACATAAGAAATACAAGCACAAGTAGAAGAAGCAGAAGAAGAAGAAGAAGGAGCCGCGCGCGTCGCTTAAAACAGCAGCCAACATAAAAAAGGTTTTTACGTGTCTCTCGCGTGCGCGTGTGTGTGTATGTGTATGTGTGCGAGTGCGAGTGCGCAAGTGTATTGGTAACTGCTTCTTGGAAACCTTTCAAGCGTCGTTGTTGTCGCCTGCATACAACTACAACAACAACAACTACAAAACTGGTGATTTCTGATTAACAACAACAACAGCGCAGCAGTGCAAGCGCAAGAGCAAAGCAAACGGCCGATTATAACAGTGAATAGGTGTGCGTGTAGTCTGTGTATGTGTGTGCGTGTATGCGAAGTGCAGGCAAAGGCAAAGAAAATGCTTGAGGTTTAAGACCTGGCCAGAAGAAGGGCCAACAAAACGTACCCAGACGCGCCGCCATTTTGAATTTCGAAGGTTTTTATTGTGTTAAGTGTTTGTTGTGTTTTTTTCTACACTTTCGTTCGTTATTTTCGAAAAACAAAAAAAACAAAATACAATTTTTGGCCACAATGTGGCGCTGCTCGAACGCAGGCTGCTAGACGTAAGGGAGGAGTGCGGAGTGCGCTGAACTTGAGTCCAAAACCCCCACAAAAAACAAGCAGTTTTAAAAGCAAAACTTTACGAAACAACAACTGCAGCTAAAGCAACGCAAGCGGCAATAATCTAACAACAACAACAACAATAGAACAAAACCATTAAACGACAAGATGCGAAGAATAAGAGAAACCACAACGAGCGCGACAAGGACAGCGTCGCGTAGCGGGAGCAGGGGAGACAACAGCTATTCAACGCAAAGCTTTTGGAAATTATATTTGATCGGTAAGATTTCAAGAATTGATAAGAAGAATAGCAAACAGAAATGGATAAACATAAGTAGAATAAAGGGAGGAAGCAAGAAGAGTATATCATCATTATCATTATCATCATCATCATCATCAAAGCGCACAGGTGTGGAGGGAACTTGAAGAATCGAGTCAACTTTCTGCACTCCCAAAATTCTATGGAAATGATAAGAGAAGAAAGAAACGTTTCATCTTTGTGAAGATGATACTTCTCTATGATTAAAAGCTGAGATGTGAAAGATTCTAAAATCATATTTATGAACTTCCAAACTTCTCGAATGGAATGATAGGAGATGAAAAACTTTGTAAAAACAGAACGTATATTGCATGTATAATCTTAATGGGAGATCAAGTAACTGAGGGGAATTATAAGACCATGCAACTTGATATACAAGTTTCATAACCCATAAAATGGCTGAGCAAGTAAAAATTGCATAAAGTTAAAGATGATATTTGAGATATGAAAGATTCTAAAATCATATTTATGAGCTTCTAAACTTCTCCTATGGAATGATAGGAGAAGAAAAAGAACGTATAATGCAGAAACAGCTTATCTCTATGTTAGATTAGATATCTGAGGAAGCAAATATTCTCTCGCATGCGACTTGATATGCAAGTTTCATAACCCATAAAATGACTGAGCAAGTAAAAATTGCATTAAGTCGAAAGATTGATAAGAAAAGAAACGTTTCATCTTTGTTAAAGATGGTGTTTCTTTAGGATTAAAAGCTGAGATATGAAAGATTCTAAAATCATGATAGGAGATGAAAAAAAAGAACGTTATATTGCATGTATAATCTTAATGGGAGATCAAGTAACTGAGGGGAATTATAAGATCTCGGACATGCAACTTGATATACAAGTTTCATAACCCATAAAATGACTGAGCAAGTAAAAAAATTGCATAAAGTGTACAAATTGTTGCTGCCAACCAGTTTTTGCTATAAAAAAGCGTTTTATTATATGCAAATAAAATAAATTTTACTTAATGAATGCAAATAGTTTGTTATTTAACACTTAGGAATTTGATGGTTGATAAGTTGTTAATGTTTTCATATAATAAGCGTTTGTTGATATATATATATATATATCTTATATTTCAAAGAAAACAGCTTATTCATAAACTAAATCATTACTATAATCAGATTTACATTTGTTCAAATGTATATTTGTAGTAGAAGACTCCTCTTCAGTCTTTGACCTACTATGAGTAACGCCTTTGTGTCTTGGGAAGTAGTATCAAGAAAGTTCTCCTAATGTAATAATAAATAGACCTCGGATTTTGCATATATGCATATTTTTGAAGGATTAAGATAGGTAAATTCTGATTTAGTATTGATAAATATGCGACTTGCTATAATACTCCTATGTTAGGAAGTTCTTTAAATTGTTAGTAGTTTACTTGTTTTACACACTACTCTTTAAAATTCTCCGAATGTAATAATAAATACTTGACTTCTGTTAAAATATGAGTATATTTTCATGTTAGACACTTCCCTTTTTTCAATTTACCTTTCAACTGCAGCTTCCTTTCCTTCCCTAACAAGCAATCAAAAACATTATCGTTATTTTCCAGTTGCCATATCGAAATTAGCTCCGTTCGACTCGACACATTGAGAGGCTATCAAAAACAAGAACTCAACCCGAACCCGAACCTGAACCATTGAAAATTGTCTGAACCACTATTCAATTTTAGTTTTCTCTATCGCCTCGCTCGCCCCACACGTTTTGCTTATGACAGCTTCCTTCCTATATTCCCCATCCCCCTGGCACCTAATGCCCGTTCCTGCATGCACCTGTTGTTGTTTGTCTCGTTTTTATTCTCCTTGTTGTTGTTATATTTGTTGTAGTCGTCACGTTACGTTAAGTCAAGTTTTTAGCTCCCTACGCTTTGACGTTTGCGTTAAGTTTTTGCTGCCAGCTTCGTTGGCGTCGTCGTCCATTGACAGTTTTTACCGTTTGGCTTTATGCGTTGACTTCTTTTCTACTCGAATTTGTCTCCCCTCCCTCTCTCTCTCTCTCTCTCTGTCTGTGTGTCAACGGACTTTGATCGCTTGGCAGCTCCGACTAACTTTTATTCGGCACAAAGTTTCCTCCTGTCCTCCCGAAAAGTAACAAACTTAATCAGTCAATCATTCGGTCAGTTCGTCAATCAGCCAGTCAACACGTTACCAATTTGTCAGCCATTAACAACCAATTCCCAGCGCCCAGCAATCTTTTGACACTCTACAAATATGCGGCAAGCCATTAGCCAACAAAATATTTTCCCCCGCATAAACGGAAGGTCTTTCAATCCAAAATCCCCCCTACAGCCCATTACATGTTGATGTTTATGTTTATGTTTTTGTAGTGTGTGTAATCATTTAATAAATAAAACGACTTGATTTGACATTTTAATTGGACCTCTGACACACACACACACACAGCACAGTCACAGTCACTTCCGCTCCCCTAACCCCACCCAACGCTTTGTCATAGCACTGTCAACTTGTCGCCGGAGTCAAAAATCAATGAACTCTCAGCGGAGCTTTAGCGGTAAACGATCTCCGGGGGCATTATTAGATTTGACTGCCAGCCAGCCAGCCGGCATACAAATGATAATAATAATAATAATAATAATTCTATAAAGAGCAACAACAACAGGGACAGACATTTTTGCAAATGCCAAAAACGCACAAATAATTAAAAACCCATTAAAGGTGTTAATGTTTTCTGGAATGGGACATAAAATGGCCTCCAAATTGTTGCTCCCTCCCTCTCTCTCTCTCTCTCTCCCATTCTGGCTCATCCATAATTAATGTCAATAAATATCAATTTCAATTTGTGTCCATATCTAAGCACACACACACACACACACACATACTGACTCCTATAATAAAATGATATCTTTAACTCGGCTCGGGAAATTAAGTTGAACTTCAAATTCGTTGAGTTTATCTGTATCTGTATCTGTCGCTTTCCTTTTTGTTGCTTCAAGTGTCTTTGAATTTCCTCTTTTATTTGTGCGTGTGTGTGTGTGTGTGTGTGTGTTTTTGTTTCGACAGTTTTCACAGCAAGACAGGATACTTAAGGATGCGTCTCGTCTGCTTCGCTTTGCGCACATTTTCTTGAGTTTTTATGTTTATTTTCGTGCCTTTGCTTTTTATTTCGTTGTCGGTTGCGCTTTGTTTTATTTATGCCTCGTTTTTGTCTACCTGCGTTGCCTTGTCTCCTTGCCTCCTTGCCCCGCTGCGTTTTTCCTTTGAGTTTTCCCACATTCATTTCATTTCCTGGGCCTGTGCCTGTGCCTCGGTCTGGGTACGGCCAAGTGCCTCCTGTCTTCTGTCTCGTGTCTCCCTATCTCCTGTGCTCTACCCCTACCTCAAAACATCTCCCTCCCTTTCTCTCTCTCTGTATCTCTCCCTACCTCCCTCCCCGAGCCGCGCTTAGCACTCACAAATGCGCGTGAATTATGATTGTGGCTCGTTTTTCAAAAACAGTTTTGCACTCTTTGCTGTTGTTGTTTTTAGTCCTGGCGCATCCTTTAGATACACACGCGTGTTGCCGCCGGCGCACGTTTTCCCTACCTCCCGCCGTTGCACCGCACCACACCGCACCGCTCGGCTTTGTCGAAAAACTGCACGAAAACTGAAAACAGCAACTGCTGCAACTTTGAAATTAAAATAAATTAAACAAATATTTTGTTTGTTTGAAATTTACGTGCAAACGCAGCGATGCCATTGCGGAAATGCCACGAAAAACGAGAAATTTTCCACCAGCAGCAGAAAAACCAGAGCAGCAGCTGCGACAGCATCAACGGTTCCCCCTACCCCCTAGCCCCGTACCCGCCTCATACATCCTGCTGCCAAGCGCCCCTTATCCCGCCGTGTGCCATTGCCTTGGATTTAGTTTGAAATTGGAGTTTTCTGACAATTTGCATTTGAAACAGTAAATCAAAATTGGGTTATGTAAATATGTACTAAATATAATATAATATTTCTCTGATATGCCACGGAAACTGTAGAGAATATTTTTTCAAAAAATATATAAAAAACGCTCGGAAAGTTCATCAATCATATGATATGGGTGCATAGGTTAGGTTGTTGCAAGTTATACATCAAATATTAAACAATGTATTTAAATCTTCTTTGGTTTTGCACAAATCAAACAAGTTTCTCAATCTACTATAGAACTATAGTTCTTAAGTTAGATGTTATAGTCAAAGTTTCGTAGAAACAGAAACTTGTTATAAACACTAATGAAGAAATGGTTCTTCCTTTAAAAATATTTTCCCCTTTTCATTTATAATATGCACTTCCATTTTTAGTATCCTCAGAATCTTCCAGAATCTAGTTTCTTTTATCTAAAGATTCTGTTCATGTAAATAAAAGATTCGATGCAATTGAAATCTAACAAATTTTCCATTTCTAGCGTGTTCTTTTAAATAGTTTAATTATCTTTATCTTTCCTATAAAAAATTTGATAGAGATTGAAATATTCTTCTTGTAAGGAAAACTTCCAATTGAGAATAATGGAAAACTTAGATCTTTCTTCAAACTATTTCTGTTGTAATCAAAGTTTCGTATAAAGAGAAATTTGTTATAAATACTAATGAAGAAATGGTTCTTCCTTTAAAAATATTTCCCCCTTTTAGTATCTTCACAATCTTCCAGAATCTAGTTTATTTTATCTAAAGATTGTGTTCATGTAAATAAAAGATTCGATGGAATAGAAATCTAATAAATTTTCCATTTCTAGCGTGTTCTTATAAATAGTTTTATTATCTTTATTTTTTCTATAAAAAATTTGATAGAGATTGAAATATTCTTCTTGTAAGGAAAACTTCCAATTGAGAATAATAAAAAACTTAGATCTTTCTTCAAACTATTTCTATGAAAGTAATCAGTAATTTTACTTATAGAGAGGGCTTTCTGTCATTTCTTGACAATATATACTTACTTGTATAGTATTATATTATATTTCCTCTCCCCAAAGCTTAGATTCGTTGCTTTAAAGATTGTTTTCCTGTATATAATGTTACTTTCACGCTGCCCAAGCTACTTCTTTAGCTATAAATAGTTATAATATAATATTATCTATCTAAAACATTGTAATATCCTTTATATTGTTGTATAGTTCACTTTATTTATGCTATATTTTGCGCTAATGCTTGCCCATCAAACTTGTTTTGCTTTTCAACGCCAGATGGCGTTTCAAGGAGGTCTTTGAAGTTGATTTGTTTGTTTGCCTAACGCCTTCTACGAGGTAACCTCTTTGCCCCCAGCTATACTCGCTGCCCTACCGCACTCCCCTACTCTCCTCATAATCTCCTGTGAGTTGCTGCTTGTTTTTATTGCATTTGCGTAAAAGTTTTTGGGACTGATAATACTTTGAGCCAGTGTCTGCCCCAGCTCACTTTAGTTTTTGGCGCTTGGCATATGGAATTTATGTGCCGTTCCGCACACACACACACACGCACACACACACGTACGTGCACACATGCAGATACATTTGTATCTCGTTATTTGTATCTATGTTTATGCATGCGACACCCGTTCTTCTATTCTTCGAATTGTGGGCGTGGAACTGTGGACTGCGTTGCTTTCAGCTCTCTGGCAGCTGTTTAAACAATCGACGCACACACACAACACACGGCAACGTGCAATAAGAACAGACAAGCAACAGCAACAACAACAATTGGCAACTTCTTTTATTCAAAGGCTTTTTTCGATGCACATAAAAATTCAATAACATTTGCTGACTGCAAAATTTGGTCAACTGACGACCTCGGCATTGGTTCGCTTGAAAGTTAAGTTTTTCGATTTTTTGGCTTGCTTTTTCTTGTTGGTTACATAAAAATTCTGCAATTGTTGGCAATTCTTTGTTTTCAATATTTTTGTAACATTTTTGCAGCATGTCTCAGTTTGTTTGCTTAGTCAGTAGACAGCTCTTTTCTTCTTCTGATTGTGGTCCAGATTTTGATCAAATTATAGGCAACTATTTGAAGTATAATAAGACTCCCACTTAGTTTGGCTGTAATATACAAAGTTTTTCATATAGAAAACTGATTTTTCCCCCAGTCAGATTGTTAAAACCTCCAGAGACTCGGTTTGGGTGAGTTTGGTGAGGATATCTTTATAAGCAAAAGTTGTCGACGGGTTATTCCTTTATATTATATGTTATAGTGGTCCGATCCGGCTAGTTCCGACATATGTACTGCCTGCAGCAAAAAGAAGAGTCTGTACCAAATTTCATAACGATATCTTTAAAACTGAGAGACTAGTTCGCATAGAAACAGACGGATAGACGGACATCGCTATATCGACTCGACTCTTCAACGCTGATTCAGAATATATATGCTTTGTTGGATCGGAAACGTCTTCTTCAGTCCAATACACATTCCGAGACAAAACTATAATACCCTCTGCTAGGGTATAAACATTTACTATATATTTTATTTGTTATTATGCACGTTTCGGGCTAGTTCTCCCCCATTTCTTCTGTTCGAGTTTATAACAAATTTCGAATTGTGACTCATTTTGCATTTGTATATTTTAACATTTTTCAACGTAGTTTGAGTTATGTACATAACTTTTAATTGCATATCTAGCACACAAGACTTTTATTTCTTTAAGTTCCGCTATTTTATCGCCTGCGATTTGCATGCGTCGTCGTCGCATGAGACGCGTTTTTAAACGCGCGCAAGTCGCGCGAGAAACGTGCAGGCATTTTACTTGACCCTTTCTGCACGCCCCGCTCCCCTCACACTGGTCATACTCTGGTCACACCTCAATTGTGCTGACTCGACGTTGTTCATTTTGATTGAATCGCTTCTGGAATTGGAAATGGAATGGCACCGTTTTTTGCCTTTGCCTTTGGCTTTTGGCTACTGTTTGTCGTCGCATTTGGCCATTAGCATTTCAGGTGGGCTCAGATTGGTATATCTACATATATATGTGTATGTGTCTATATATATCACCCAGTTTGTGATGTATTGTGCCAGTCAATTTGACAAGATTCCGTCTTGTGAGTGTCTTAGATTTGGCCCGAAAATGTATCTTAGGAAAGTCATCATCATCAGCCATTCCCAGCAGGTTGCCCTTTAATCTTTGTTGGAGTCTTTCAATTTTGTGATCGTATTTGTTACATTACAAGTATTCTAGATGGCAAACTTATAACAGAAGTTTTTGATACTTTTAGAAATAGTTAAATTCTATTAAATATAAAGTCTTTCTAAAAAACACAATGAAACTTAATAATGTATGCGGAGTACCGCAAAATTTATCCTATCATGGTAACACTTTTTATCAGGCAATTCATTATTAGTAGGATTCTCCTCTTTTTTTTTTTTAAATATATTTTTAAAGCTAAATTGTTTCAAAGCATTGAAGATCGACCAAATCTGCCTTTCTTATAGATCATATCCTCATTAATTTTTTTACTGTTCTTTTAGTTTTCGCGCTATATATATATATATATATTTTTTTTTTTTTGCTGAAACTTGGTACAGTTGCTTCATTTTCTTCTATAAGTCGAAAATGGCAAAATCGGATTATAATATTGTCTGAAAATTATGTATTTAAATGAAAAAATGTTTTCCTTATAAAGATAACTAATGAAACTTGGTTTTCTTCGTGTTTGGACTCGCTTTTCTGTTATAAATTAATAAATTAATCAGATTTTGATTCAGAGGGTATTATAATATCATATAGCTTCTTCTGTAATAAGCCTGAACCCCTGAAGATCCATTTGGTATTGCTTAAAAATATGAAAATGTATAAGAAATCGATTTTTTGTTTTATATTTAACCTCTTTGTTGTTACTATATTGATTTGGATCTTCAGATCTTAACTGTGTGGTTAATTTCTTTAAAGACGCCGTATTATAATTATTATATATGAATAAGGGTATTTTGAATAATCCCTTTCAACTATTGCAGGGTATTAAAATTTCAGCAGGTCTTAATAAAAGCTCTGTTTTAATTAAAGTGTATCATGCTCAGCGTCTTGCTGGATTTTTTTTTTTTTTGTTGCTGTGCCCCTTTTGGTCAACACTTTCTGCTGTTACTTTTTGCCTCTTCTGCTTTAGCTGCGAATGTGTTTTTGTTTTTGTTTTGTTTTTGTTTTTGCTGCCCACTCTATTGAATGTTGCTCATCGCTTGTCGCTTTTGCGGCTTCTGTTTGCCGTTTTGCAGCTGCTTCTTTGGCTTCGCTTTGGGATTGGCTTTCGGGCCGTCTTTAGGGGCTACCTCAGCTGCTCACCTTCTACCCGTTGCCCGCTCCCCGTTGCCCCGCTGCCCCGCCAGCCCGCCGCCCTGTTGGCTGCTCTAATTTGTATGCGCAACATGTCAAAATTGTTGTGGTCAATACACTGATTGCTTTTCATGTATCTCCGAGCCGAGCCGATGTTTGTGAATCCGCACCCGCACCCGCTCCCGTCCTTGGTACGTTTGGGGCAGCTGCACGTTTTGTTTTTTCTGAGGCATTCTCTGATATTTATAACCAGCGCAGAGTTCTCTAAGCAAGTGGTGAGGAGGAAGGAGGAGACAACAGTCTTTGGCTGCGATTGAGATCTAGGCCAATCCTTCAGACGCCTTCGTTCTCTGCTTTCTGGCTAGTCAACGGCTGGAGGACGTTTTAACAACGTTTTTTTGCTTGTATTCCGCCTGAAAGCGTTTTGCCAGTTTCTTCTCGGGGCTGTCAGTCTTTGGGGCTGCCGGGAGGGGACTGAAGGGCTGCAGTTATTTTGGTTAACGCTTTTTTTGTGGCAGGTGCTTTGACAGCTGCTTCGGGAACAATCCCAAAAAAAAAACTACTACATTTAATGTGCAGATTAAAGGGAATATATTAAGTATAGACCTTAAAAGTGCTTCTATTAATGATAGTTTCTAGAAAACTAAAAGTAATTAGAGATAATCATCATCTCTATAAAATGAATTAACCCTTGTTATCTCTATCTTCCCCAAATTCCCCCTTAATTATTCAATTTAGCACGATCA
This sequence comes from Hirtodrosophila histrioides, assembly GCA_037075165.1. Lineage (NCBI taxonomy): Eukaryota > Metazoa > Arthropoda > Insecta > Diptera > Drosophilidae > Hirtodrosophila > Hirtodrosophila histrioides. The sequence continues at coordinate 1,120,199 of JBAMCL010000759.1, read as the reverse complement.
GAATCCATATTTCATATTTAATTATTAAATCCCCCTTTCCCATTTTGAGGAATTTCAAAATAGATGCGCCTTCAATTATTTAACCCTCAACTTGAACTTTCAATAGCAGATGCCAAATTAATCAAAAAAGTTAAAAATTTGATTACCACATAGGCTGCATATCCACCCCCCCAGCTCCCCGCAGCTCCCTTTACCACTACACCTCCCTTAGTGTATTGCTGATGCGGAGTTTTCTCGCTTTTGCTGCTTAAAGTTTTAATTAAACGCATATTGCACTTTAATTTCCATTCAAATTTCAAACTGTTGTGTATTTTTTCGAGTCGAGGGAGGAGCAGTCAAGGGGTGGGTGGGTGGTATGGGGCGGAGGGTTGGCTATAGGGATTGCTTTTTCGATGCAGACTCGCATTATCCCATGAATAGACTTTTATTGCAATTTTATGCGCTTCAATGAAACTCAATAAAATGAAAATTTGCTCGCTGCATGTGAAAAGCGAAATATAATAAAATACAAAAATAAAAAATAAAAAAAATCGATTAAAAATGAGGAAAAATATTATACTATAGTATGATAAAACAAATGCAATGCCAAACAGTGGTTGATAGCACAAAATGCGTTGGAAGCTCAGAAAACGATTAAAAATGGTAGAGGGGATAAAAAAAAATCGAATAAATTTAACTTTTCGCACATTTTATTGTTGCCTTTTTTCCCGTAAGTTTGAGCATTAAATATTGTTTCTGGTAATTTTTGATCGGCCAAACAGAAATCAATTACACCAAAAATATTTCGAGTGCACTTTGTTCGAGAAATTAATATAAAAAGCACTTGTTGTGGGTGGGATGGGAAGGGAGGGGCGCGGCGCGGATGAATTTGTAAGTGTGATCGAGGGTAGTTTCCCTTTTTTTCCCGTGATTTATTAAGGTATTTCTCATCAATTGATTCCGACTAAATGCGTATTAACAAACCATAAAGATTGCCAACGGGGGGGTTGCTCCAGGGGTGGCGGACTTAAGGGGGGTTGGGGGTTATGCGACAATCCAAGTGATGACTGAATGCAAATGAATTTTACACTTGAGACAAAATTCAACTGCTGGCTGGCCAAGGATGTTCCCCCCCTTAAGCACTTTGTAGGGTAGAATTGCGACAGAAGGGGGCAACCCCCAACCCTCTTTGGACATTTCAACAAATGAAATGGAATGTTTGATTAGAAAAATGTTTTGCATAGCGTAAAATTTTATATTTTCTTCTCCATGGGCGTAACCAGAAGGGTAAGGGGCTAACACCACCTGGGGGTGTCGTTTTGCAACCCTCGTTGTTTTTTGATTTAACAGTGCACACAAAAACAATGCGTGCCAAAAAGGTTTACAGTTCATTTTGTGTAATTTTTACAATGTTGCTTTGCATTTCATTTTCCCAGTGACAGGGATAGACAGTCAGAAGAAGAAGAAGAAGAACGAAAGTACAACAATAGCAATTACATTGCGTGGCAGACGAGCTAGCTAAATGCGCACCCGCTATCCCCGCACCCAACACCCTGATCCCCCTGGCTGGTACTGCTGCTGCTGCAACCCTTGAGGGGCGAAAAAGTGAATTGATATGCTTGAGAAACCAAGCAAAAGTAACGGGACTGACGAAATTGCGGATTGCATTCACCCCGAATAGGAAGAAAAACAGAGCAAGAGATAGGAGAGAGGAGATTGGGGTTGGGGATGCACTGATTTCTTGCACACTGCAAGGGTTGTGGCCGGGTGGGTGCCGGGGGCTGTATATTTTGTGTTGTTCCTCTACCACTGATTGTTGTGCTTTTTACTTTTACTTTGGCCTGCGTTCTACAAATCCGAATGCTAAATGCTCATTTTGTTGGTTCACTGCCAGAGGGGCGGGGGAGAAGCGGGCTGTGGGAAGTAAGGAAATTATTCCAGGGGTGGCTTCTTGTTGTCTGCCTCGCCGCGAATGCAATTAATTGCAGAACAAATTTTTAAAAAATAATACATTTTTTGAAACTCAAATCCGCCAAGTTCCCCCCTATTTAGAATGATTAAATTCTTGAATGTACAATAAGAATTCAACTAAGGATGAAAAGCGGAAAGAAATTAATAAGACAAGCGAGAAAATTTGTTATAATATTTCCTGCATGTTTCTTAATATATCAAATGATCTCTTAAATTTACTGAAATTATTAAACGCAGCTTATTTCCAGATATACTATAATACAGGCTGAAAATGTATGAAAATTAATGAAAATATAAACTCCCTGCTTTCCTGCCGCATCTTCTATAAAATCTCCCCCGCAGCCCGCAAAATGTCTTAAAATGTTTGTCCCGCTAATCACCTGTCAAATTTCGAACACGCTGACAAATGATGCTGCCTGAGGAGGAGTGGGGAGTGTGATGGCTTTTGGGGGGCGGGGCGGTAAGGGAATGATTGCAAACTGTAAAAGTAAAGCAAATAAAACGCAATCATTCAATTGACAACTGAGCCGCATCGTGAGCCAAAGTTGAAGCCCGTCGAGTAAAAACGCAGCTGAGGAAAAATCAATTTGGCTGCTGACTGCCTAAAAATATATATACAATGAAATTCCAGCGTTGGCGGCGCCACCAAAAGCCATACCCGCATACAGTCGCCCCCCCCACACCTCCCTTAAGCTGTCTCTCGCACCCCGCAAAACGGCAATGAAAATGTGCTTGTAATAATAACTGGATGGATACCAGAGTGGGGGCAAAAGTGGTTGCTGTGGCGTCTGCTTTTGAAAAAGCAAAATTCAAGGACAAACAAACACAAGTCAAACAGTCGTGAGGTTTTCGCTTTTGTTGGGTTATTTTGGTGCTACTCTTGTTGCTGTTGCTGTTGTTGCCAAGCCAAGACCAACAAACATTTGCCCCGGAAAACTGCTACCGACTGCTTAGAAGTTTTTCCTGCCTACCCTGCGGCGCATGTAATTTTCATTACACTGCCCTAGCCCAACTTTCCCCTAGAATCCTAGACCCTACCACCCTCTAACCCCAATGTACAAATTCTCTATTTACAATGACTAACACGCGCTGTGACTTCCTCCGAGGGTCTGCACTTGGAATATTCAAAATAAATTGAACCCAACTCATGTCAACAGTTTGAGAGTTTTGTGCAAAAAAATTGATAAAAATAAACATCAAATTCAATCAGACTTTGGTAAAAAAAAGCTAGAAAATTGAGTTAACTTTTTAGATTAATTACTTTTGGATATAGAAAACATGTTTTTAGCTTCAATGGGCTTCCAACTTGTCAAACGCACCTCGCAGATGCTGGTTTATATGTACAAACATACGTATCCACAATATCCTCGGCAGTTTGCTAAATTTGGGCAGCAATAAATTTTAAAGTCATTGCCAGCGGCTGCTTAAAGTCTTGACTGTCGACCTATCCGCCAAAAACCCCACTACCCCGCCCGCTGGTCATACTATTAAGTGTATTAACTGTAAGGCGTTTGCGGTAATAAGTTTAAAAACTTTTCGCGCTTGCGACTTTTCCTTGACTTTGGCCTGGCTGTCAATGCTTTTAAGGTTGCTACTTATACTAGACCCGATACCTTTTTCCGTGTCTCGGCAACTACTTTGCGTAATTATGTCAATTGCCATTAGATGAGAATCAGCTAACAGCCAGCAGAAGTCATCGATATGGCTTGCTGGCTTTCCTCGTTACTTACTGCCTGAATGCCCTTTGATTTCAATCTTTCCTCGTTTTTGGCTTTGACTTTGCTGTGTGTGTGTGTAAGTATGTGTGTGCTTGATATCTATCTAAGCAACCATCCATCTATCTATCTATAGTCATTATCTCGCTTGCGTTGCTCTCTAACCAGCATAATCCCGCTTTGTCTACTACCATGTGTCAAGGACAGTTCAGGCGGCGTGGCTTTGAGCACCCTCCTTTACAATGCGCCTGCTGCTGCCGTTGCTGCTGTTTTCTGTTTGCGTGCTTGTTAGGCATTCCAAATTCGCTTAATAGTGCCACAAAATCAATGTATTTTAGCGTTTTTTCCACGCTTGATTGGCCACCATTGGCTGGTAGACAGGGCGCCCGAGCAGGGACAATAACGGCGCCCGAGCAGGGACAACAACGGCGCCCGAGCATGGATATCAGCTGAAGAACTTGATTAACACATTCTGCTGTCAGTTGGCGAATGTCGTGTGACAAATCATTTCATTAATTTTGCACATACTTAATGGCTAATTAATTAAGCACTCTTAACTACGTTAACAGCAAGTAAACAGCGTAAAAATATAAAAATGTGAATGCTGGCGCCATCTAGTGTGCAAACATTGCACACCAATAACTTCAAATGTGCAGGCAGCAAATTAAAAATTCATTAATTTCAATTATATTGCTATTTGTCTGCCACGCCCACTGCTCATTTAGCTGTACCACATTTATATTCTATAATCAAAATGACATTTTAAATTTCATAAATAAAATGCATTTTAATTAATTTTACGCCAGGTAAATGTCCTTGTTGTTGCTACTGCACTTTTGTTTGTCATGTTTACATGAATATTTGATAGACCATATAAATTTCAATCATTGCAATCGTGGCAGACAGCAGACAGCAGACGACATTTTGCTATTCTGCTTTTAAATGCCACAACAGTAAATATATTAATTTATTTATTTATGCCAGACAAAAGTGCAAAAATTATGAAAGAGCGCATTCCACAATAGCTTAGCATCGCCTTTTTTGTTTATTGTTTACTATTTATTTTAAATTTTATTATGGACTTCAGTAAATATTTTCCGCATTCACAGTTTGCCATCTGCAAAGATATGAAATATGATTTATAATTGTCTGTATCTTTTACTCCACTTCAATTGCAGTTGTTGAAAGTTGTATGCAAGCAACTGTTGCTACTATAAAACAATAAAACAGCTATCTTTAATATTGATTGCCTCTTTTATTTAATAGGTGGTATTCAAAATGCAATTCAATCTACGATTGTTTAAGTTATATTGGTAAAACTTGCTACTGCTGCTTTTGCTGTTGCTTTATTGTAGTTTGTAAGACACACACAAGTCGGAACTGTTAGGATTCGATCATCATAACATTTAGGAGCATTAGGATGATGAAGATTCTTAAGTGTATTCATCGATTAACCAGCATAATCCGTGTAACAATAGTTTACTATTATAGCTTTTATATAAGTAAATATTTCGATTCGATCATCATAACATTTAGGAGCATTAGGATGAAAATGTTAAAGGATGAAGATTCTTAATTGAAGTCATCGATTAACCAGCATAATCCGTGTAACAATAGTTTACTTTGACAGCTTTTATATAATGAAATATGTCGATTCGATCATCATAACATTTAGGAGCATTAGGATGAAAATGTCAAAGGATGAAGATTCTTAATTGAATTTATCGATTAACCAGCATAATCCGTGTAACAATAGTTTACTTCGACAGCTTTTATATAATGAAATATTTCGATTCGATCATCATAACATTAGGATGAAAATGTTAAAAGATGATGAAGATTCTTAAGAGTATTCATCGATTAACCAGCATAATCCGTGTAATAATAGTTTACTAGAAGCTTTTATATAAGTAAATGATTCAAAAAATCGATTAACCAGCATAATCCATATAACATTTAGGAGCATTAGGATGAAAATGTTAAAGGATGAAGATTTTAATTGAATTCATCGATTAACCAGCATTATCCGTGTAACAATAGTTTACTTCGACAGCTTTTATATAATGAAATATTTCGATTCGATCATCATAACATTTAGGAGCATTAGGATGATGAAGATTCTTTAAGAGTATTCATCGATTAACCAGCATAATCCGTGTAACAATAGTTTACTATTACAGCTTTTATATAACTAAATATTTCGATTCGATCATCATAACATTTAGGAGCATTAGGATGAAAATGTTAAAGGATGATGAAGATTCTTAAGAGAATTCATCGATTAACCAGCATAATCCGTGTAACAATAGTTTACTTCGACAGCTGTTATATGACTAAATATTTCGATTCGATCATCAAAACATTTAGGAGCGTTAGGATGAAAATGTTAAAGGATGAAGATTCTTAATTGAATTCATCGATTAACCAGCATAATCCGTGTAACAATAGTTTACTTCGACAGCTTTTATATAATGAAATATTTTGATTGGTGTGACAGATTTATTCATCATCATATTTTTATATGAAAAACTTAACCAAAGTAATCAACTTTGCACTCAGCTGAAAGCTCTTTACTATATGCTCGTACTAGTATCGTATTTATATTATAACTTAATAGCTCCCATCGGAATTATTTGTGCTTAAGGGCATTTATTTTGTCGACATTCCGCGGATAGAGGAACTTTGATGGGTTTTGGTTTTTATGATAACTCGTAAAGTTGGGCGGCTATGAAAAAAAACAACAACATTGCATTGCACTGCTAATTAATTCATCGTCGAAAATATTTTTTCGCTCATAATTTCTTGTATTATTTTTATTTTTTGTACTCCATCCAGATTGCTGGCAATTTGCAGTGTGAATTTGTGCACGCACTTAGCACGGCCAGCAATAATAAATACCATATATAGTATATGGGCAAAAAATTAACAATAAAACAGCAATAACATTGCATAGTTTTGGATTGTATTTTTATTGTTTACGCCAGTACTAAAAACTTTTCTTTTTTTGTTTCATTTTTCCCAAATTGAAATATTTTTTTATGTAAATATTTGTACAGAGAGTTGGAGAGACGTGTGCCCAGGCTGAGTGATGACTTTCAGTGAGTGCTCTTCACTCCACACTCTCCGCTCCTCTATCTCTCTCCCTGTCTCTTTCTAATGCCAAGTGGCGCACCTGCTGCTTAATTATCATGTGGCAACTTGAGCTGCCCCACTTAAGTGTCTCAGTCTATTGGTGTTGTTTTATGCGCTTCATTTGTTGGCAGTTTCATATTTGAAATGAGCTCCACGCTTGCCCAACGGAGAGTCAGCTGGAAGTCGCTGGAGAAAGCCAGCAACAATAAACAAAATGCATTAAACTGTTATATGTACACCCAGGTACTTGTGTACATATGAAATTGGGTTTATTGCCTAACACACCTATGCACACACACACACCAGACACAACACGAGAACCTGCGGTTGCAGCTGTCATAGGCAAAAGGTGCAAACAACAACGCAGTTGCATTTAAACAACATTTATCTCACCTGCCGACTTGTGGCACATGGAAAGTGTTTTCGGGAAATGAAAACACTTCAGCTTTAAGAAAAGTACAAACATTAATTTCATTATTTATTTCCAATTACGTATACTACATGTGTGCTTAAGTTGTTTAAACAATAATACGTATACACACACGAGTTACTCTTATGAATCATTCATATTCAATTGTTTTTATAGCTTATTAACTGGAGATAATTGCTGGCTCTTTTGGTTATAGTTGAAAACAATTTCCGAACAGTTTGTCCTTGGTTTTCAAAAGCAACTTATTTCCTCCCTTTGAACTTATTTCATTTACTTATTTCCTTCTTTCTAGCGACTTTAAGATATTGCTTAACTTTATGAAAGTATAACTATTATATTATACGAAAACAAGCGTATTTTCTAAAAGTACAATCATCTAATTCACTTTTAGGTTTCGATTTCATCGTTTAATATAACTTTTTACTCCCTGTACCCATAAAATGGGTAAATCTGTGCAAATGTATGTAACAGGCTAGAAGGAGACATCTCCGACTCTATAAAGTATATATATTCTTGATCAGTATCAAAAGAGATTTCGAAATGTCCGCCTGACTGTCCGTCTGTCCGGATGAACGCGTCGATCTCAGCAACTATAAGAGCTAAAGACACCAAATTTAGAATGTATGTTCGTGTATAGCGAGCGCAGGTCAAGTTTATTTTGGATATCCGAGATATTCCCCCTCATATCCCCGCTATTCGATAAAAACCGCTTTTGCAGTAACAATTTTCAAGATATAGCTTTGGAATTTGGCAAGTACAATACTTTAGTTAATCTTAATCTACTGTCCAAATTTCAAGTCGATCGGATAATAAACACGGAAGTTATTCAACAAACAAGATTCGGTACTGCGGTGCGGGGGGAAGAAGCAGCACAGCCAACACTTAAAATGCCTCGCTTGCGCTGTCGCTTGTGCTGTGTATGTATGTGTCTTTGTGTACGAAGATGCGATCGGAAATTTTTGACCTGGGTAGAGGGAGTTTTGTAGTTGGGTATGCTCAACTATAGCATTCTTACTTGTTGATTTTATAACCAGGAAAATATATTAATTATCCAAATACTTCAACTATTCTCACACTATAAGTAAACTCAAATAATGCATTAAAATTCATTTAATAGTTATTTAAACTTGCTTAACTATTTAACTATCTATATACGACTTCTATAAGTAATATCTCGCCTTCCAAGTTAAGATTTATTTTGATGGTATAGAAATCTCCTTATAAATCAGAGAAATGCTTTGCCTAGACTAGAGTAGGCCCTAGACTATTCATAAACGAATATTACAACAACGTTAATTCCCTTCTTGACAAGTTGTGTTAATTGATTTCGAGTTCATTAAGAAGCTCTTAAGTAGTATATGGAAGCTATAGGCTCCATTAATTCCGCCAATCATTAACGTCCACGAGCAGATGAACTTCAAAGTATCGCAGTTTTTCTTTGGTGCTTTTCTTTACATTTTCTTCACTGTGTGGACATCTTCTGGTGCCCCCTCCCACGTCCCTGTTGCCTGCCACAGACAATTTAATTTCAATGTCGGCCGCACACAGTTTAAAGAAATGAGGCAACTTAAGTGGCATCAAATAGTCAACCAAGGGGGGGGCGGCGGTTGTCCAAGGGGTTGGTTGGTTGGGGGGGGGTTGGGACAAGTGAAAGCCGGGCAAAATAAATAGTTCTCTCTGTTGTGACACTCATAAGTCGACGTGGCGCTGACGTCGCTGGCGGCGTCTCCTTCAACGCTTCGCTGGCGATTCTCGGTGCGTGCATCTGACAAGTGGATTTGGGATCGGGATGGCAAGTGCGGGATGGCTGTGCGGGGGAAGGGGAGCCAAACTGTTGCCCAACTGTTGGGCAGCTGTGTTGCGGTTTTGCGCGTGTGTGTTGCTTTTCGGCAAGCAAGGGCAAGGGGTACGGGGCCTGGGGAGGCGCCGCCCGCAAACATGTGGGCGTGGGCGTGACCATTGGACGCAACAAGTTGCAAGTTGACAGGCGGCTGCCTCACGACTTTTTGTATTTCTCTTTGATGGGGTGTGTGGAGTGGGTGGCGGGGGCGGGGGCGGAAGGCTTATGCTGTGTTGCGCTGCTAATGAGTTTTTAAGTGTCGCCAAGCGAAGCATGGGCACGATAGGGCGGAGCGGGGCGTGCGGCAGCAGGGGGCTTAAATGTGGCACACAGTCGGCTTAAGCCCCCCGCGCAATGTTGTTGCTGTTGTTGCTGCTTGAGTTGGGTGTGCGATAAACTGGCAAACGTTTACTCGCGTTCTTTTATTATTTATTTATTTATGACATTCTTTGCACAGTTATAAATCAAGCCCAAGTCACGTACCACGCTGCCAGCGCCAGCGTCGCGTCGCTGCCGACGTCGCAACGTCGCACGCTTGCAGCACAAAATGTTGCAGCAATTGTCAAATGTTGCTGCAAACTGCGCACGGCAACATCAACAAATTCAAATTGCAGTGTGAAATTCAGCAAAAAGATACTGCGCTGAGAAAATTTGTTTATTTTAAGTACTTTAACAATGTTTATTCGATTTACAACACTACATACTCTATATAGAGTCTGTAGTTAAAGAACTTTTACAATTTTTATTCGATTTATGAGACTATATGCTCTATATAGTCTCTAAACACTGCATACTCTATATAAAGTCGGTAGTTAAAGAACTTTAACAATATATATATTCGATTTATACTCTATATAGTCTGTAGTTATGGAACTTTAACAATGTTTAGTCGATTTACAACACTATATACTCTATATATTCTGTATAGCGTGTAAAACATTTGGAAAATCCCTCGATAGTGATAGTGAATATACTATTTATAGTATAGATCAGTTTACGAAAGAACAAAAAGGTTTCGCACTACAGTTTTTCAAAATTATAAACCACAAATGAATTCAGAATGCTTATATACAAAGTATTGTATTTAGTTTTAATCAAAAATATGTATTCTTTAAAGAAAATGCGAATATATGGGGCTTACAATTATTTCTTTTAATTTACGTTAAAAATCTAAACACATAGATGTAATCCATGATGGATTGATAGTATCAACAGTGGCTCTAAAAAGACCATCGATAGTATCGATAGTGCCGTCGATTCCTTACCACGTCTAGTAGATAGTATATGGGTACTTGTCTGAAAAAACACCACCGATAGAATCGAAAGTGGCATCGATTCTTTACCACATCTAGTATATAGGTACTTGGCTCAAAAAACATTACATCGATACTATCGATAGTGCCGTCGATTCTTTACCAGATCTAGGGCTCAAAAAACACCATCGATACTATCGAAAGTGGCATCGATTCTTAACGACATCTAGTATATAGTATATATGTAAGTATTTGGCTCAAAATTGACCATCGATACTATCGATTCTTTACCATATCTAATATATAGTATATAGGTAATTGGCTCAAAATAGACCATCGATATAATCGAAAGTACAATTGATTTCTTACCAGATCTGGTACTACGAGTAGATATGTATTTGGCTCAAAAGACACCATCAATACTATCGAAAGTGGTATCAATTCTTTAGTTCATCTAGTATATAAGTATTTGGCTCCAAATGATCCATCGATACTATCGAAAGTGCCATAGATACTGTCTATAGTGCCATCGATTCTTTACCGGATCTAATATATAGTATATGGGTATTTGGCTTAAAAAATACCATCGATACTATCGATAGTGCTGTCGATACTAAAGAAACTGCCATCGATTCTTTGCCAAATTGAGTACTATATAGGAATTTGTTATAAATACATCTTATAAAAATTTTAAAATTGCTTATAAAAGCTATTATTTGATGCATATCCAATACCATTAGCCAATTATGTCTACTAGGTTAAAATATACATTAGAAAGCAGAGGATTTTTCCATTTTTTATTTATAAATACATTCAATTATTTGTTTTTCTTGTTTCGATTGATTTATTAAAGTATTTGAATACTACTTATGATCAACTCAAATTAGATATGCAGATATTTCTATAAAGGAATGGCTATTAAATAAGCACAACTTGTAAGTAAACAAGATAGAAAATCAGAAATCAAGTCAAGTTAAGATACCGCCCTCTGTTTATCATAACAAAGACATAATAGGTTCGACTTCAACAAGTGTTTTAACAAGTTCGAAGGTAGGAAAATGTATCCATTGACAGAATGATTAAGAAATGCTGAAGAAGTTCGAGGAGTTCTAAGGGGCAGAACTGCCTATAGGGGCGTGTGCTGTTAGTCTATGTCCCGATGTAGGTTGTCTTCACTTGGCTCTCCAGGCACAGCTATGCCCCTGCTGCGCCCTGCTGCAGTTGAAGTGTATTAGCTGGGGATGAAGCAACAGCAGAGAAATTGACAAGCGCAACATTGAAATTGCAACAATGACAAACTGTGGTGTCGAAGGGGTGTGGGAAGAGGAGCAGAAGCGGGTCACGGGGCTGCAGCTGATGCACGGCCACTTGACAGAGACGAATGCGGATGAGCCAAGCAGAAGGAGCAGGGAGGAGGGGCAGGAACTGCTGCACGTGCGTCGTCTGGCAACAGACATTTAAATATAAACCGAAGATTGTTGCAGATGTTGCTGCTCGGCGAGTGTGGCCCATGGCTTGTCCGGGCTTGCCAATGAAAAATCTACACAAGTTGGAGTGAGGAGGGGAGTGGGAGCAAGAGGGGGGAAGGGTGGCAGTGGCTGTAGTAGGTGGCGGCATGTTTAATTAATGCAAAGTAAATAAGAAGCAGCAGCAGCATCAGCCCGAGAAAACGCAGCCAACAAAATTGATTGAGGAATGTGCCGCAAAAGCGGGCGGCAGTTGAGCTGGCGAAGGGAGCAGGGAGCAGGGGAAACAGGAGGTAGGGGGGTTGGACTGCTGCATTGTTGCAGCCTCAAGTTGCTGCTGCGTTTGGCTTCAGTCACAGGCTATTTATAAGCACCCCCTCCCTGCCATCCCAGTTTGCTGCCACGTTTTTGATTGGGAAAATTGCTGGTAAATTGGTTTTTTGTGTATAACCTGCCACATGGGGCGGGGTGAGGAGCAAGAGTAGGTGTTGTGCGTCGCAGCCAATGGAATTTAAAGTAGAAAAACCAAAAATTGTTGAAATATTGTGCTGAAAAGTGTTTTGGATTAAAACATTTTCACTTTTCATATTGAATCATTAAAGAAACCCAACATCAAAACTTTTAATGATGTTTTTAAAACCATTTGTTAATAGTTTTGCTCATATTTTATATAAATAATATATTGATTGACTGTTGAATTGATGAACCAACCTATTTCCTGTTAAATACTTGCCCCAAGCAGGCGGCCAATTCATGTTGAAATATTTCCTAATATTTTTTTGAACTGAGCTATCAATTAATTACCAAATCTAACTTGATCATTTCTCTTTCTCATTTTAGGTAAGTCCATCATATTAAATGAAAACGATCACATAAGTCACCTTTCACTGACTGCTCCCCAAGTAAGTTGTTTTTAATGAATCAGCCCAAAAAACGAAGCTTCGTTTTCCTCTCGAGGCTTATGATACCAAATTAATAACGAGAGATGTTTGGGACAGTTTTCTCGAACAAAGTGAAAAAAGAAAGTGCTCAGCGACAGTAAAAGGCCAACTAAAAGCAGCTAAAAATAACAACTAAACGAACTCAACAATTACAAAAAAAAAAAAAATAAGTAAAAAGTGAGAAAGTGAAAATGGTGAGTTGGAAGTCACCAGGCGGCAGCTGCTCCAAATGTAATTGTAATTGTAATTGGCAAAAATCCTAATCAACTGTAAACATGAGATGATTTGCGGTGGGAACGTCACGGCGGGGGGGTTGAGGAGGAAGTCGAACAAATCTCATTATAAAGCTGGCAGTTACTTTTTTCTTTTCTTTTTTCATCCCATTTGTTTGTACTTTGGCGCTAAACTCAGCGACTCATCGAGAAAAGCTCATTTCCATTCATGACAAACGAATGAACTCTTTCTCACCACTTCTCTTCCTACCCCGCCAGTCCCTTTTGGGCAGCTCGATTTCGAAATTGAAACACACTGAAAAACACAGTGACTGTCATTGATACGAGAAACCCCCCACCCTCCTCCTCCTGGGTAAGGGGAATCCCCCACAGCTGCTGTTGCCACTACTCTCTTTGCCAGCTAAAAATCAATGATGCGCAATAATTAGCGCAACGTTTGTCCGGTTGCAGCTTGCACAGCTTCCCCCCTCAGTTACCCCTCACTCATCTCTATGTTGTCTCCCTGTCCACTTGCTGCACTCCGCACTTTGACGTCTTTCAAATCAAAACCAGACGCCGCATGCAGCTAACGCCCATGCAGCGGGCATATCCCATTTCCCAGTCTCCGATAACCCCTAACCCCTCCCTCCCCAATCCACATTTGCCAGCATTCCAATTGCCAAAGCAGCGCGCTGAACTTTTGCCATTAAGTGCTCCAGTTCCGCAGGCACCAACAGCTACTGCTCCAGCTCCAGCTCCAGTCCCAGTCCCCTCTCCAGCTCCACTCCCTTGTTCCGTTCCCGTCCCGCGCCTGGCAACCTAAACGAGCCAACCATTTTCAATTTTCATGTTTGGCACAGCATGATGTAGCTCAGCATTCGAGATTGAAATGCTGGAACCAGTTCTTTGATTGAACAGTTCGAACAGCGCATAAATACTGCAAGTAATCTTCAAATTAATATTTACATGTAATGAGGAAGAAAGCAGGAATCCGTCTTGAGAATAATTCAAATTGAATTTTGTAATTATATTTTTGTGCTTGGTAATGAAATCCTCAGCTAGTTCCAGCATACAGCACGAATATAATTAACTATAGCAGAGTACTTAGATAAATATGAACTAGTTCTTAAGATAAGCTTTCTTATTGAATTGTTGATGCAAATTAGTTCATTGGAACTGCTGAAACTTAGCACAAAAAATGGCAAAAGTTCTGTAAAAATTATAAAAAATAAACTAAATAATAATTAGTTCTTTTCTAATACGAACTAGTTCTAGAACACAATTTGAACTAGTTCTAGAACAGCATTAAAACTAGTTCTAGAACACAATTCGATTTCTCACCATATACTGCTACCCGAGTTCTATAGTTAAATACTAATAAGTTCTTTTCTAATACGAACTAGTTCTAGAACACAATAAGAACTAGTTCTAGAACAGAATTAAAACTAGTTCTAGAACACAATTCGAACTAGTTCTAATAGTTTTGTTAAAATTATTAAAAATAAACTAAATAATAATTAGTTCTTTTCTAATACGATCTAGTTCTAGAACACCATTTGAACTAGTTCTAGACCAGCATTAAAACTGGTTCTAGAACACAATTCGAGCTAGTTCTAATAGTTTTCTTAAAATTATTAAAAATAAACTAAAAATTAATAAGTTATTTTTTAATACCAACTAGTTCTTTTCTAATACGAACTAGTTCTAGAACAGCATTAAAACTGGTTCTAGAACACAATTCGATTTCTTACCATATACTGCTACCCGAGTTCGTATGTTTACTTAAACTTTTGTAGATTCCCACAACTTTTGTCAAAAAGAACTTCAATTTTCGATAATCAAATTCAACTAGCTCAGCTACGAACCTAATTTAAACTAATATAAACGAGCGATTAAGTTATTTTGTTAAGAAATCTTAAAGTTTATGAAACTTAACAAATAACTAAGAATTCTTTTTGAAATGGGTTGAAGTTTTATGGAATTTCAACCAAATCTGTGAACTGGTTCATTATAATAAAGTTTGTTCTTAAATTTGTATTAACTTTTTCATAATTTTGAATTGTGGGATATAATATTTTCTTATATTTCTCTTATTAACAATATATTTGTATTCATTATTTAAACTAAATTGAACTTTGTTGTCGTAAAATCAGAGTTCGTTTTTGGAACTAGTTCTTTTTTATTTGTTGATATATAAAGATTTGTTCAATGCCCAACACTTGCTGTAATATGGGCGCATAAACAATTGGCTTGTGGCTTGTTGGCTCTTCAACAACAATATGCAACGCAGCACTCTCGTTACTGCGCTCTCCCCCCTCGGTGTTCTGCTGCCACACCTCCTGTGCCCCCTCTGCCCCCTCTGCGTGCAGGCCTCTGCAGGCCACAAATGCACAGGCAATAAAATGGCTCATCTGCTGGCCATCGTTCTGTCCGTCTATCGGTTCCGTCTGTGGCATGTTTGCCAAATGCCAAGCATCATCATAATAATTATGGAAAAATCGTCCTTGTCAACGCACACACACACACACACACACACACACACACACACACACACGCACACTCACTTATATTTGCTGTTGTTGCTGCAAATTTGCGTTCATTTTTCGACGTGGCAGCAAATGGCGCTCAGGACTTGCAGGACCTGCCTGGCCGGGCCGGTCCAGACCGCAATTTCATACCAAATTGTATAGAGCGCCGCAGCTACGCCCCCTTGCCCCTGCACTACCTCTTAGCCCCCCTTTGGCCGCCGCAGCAGCCGCTTCATAAATGCATTTTTGGAATGCGTGTCGCGTTTTTCAATGGCCCCAAAATGGGAGGCTGCCAATTTGCCTGTAAATATTTGTTGTTGTTGTTGTTGTTGTTGTTGTTGTTGCTGTTGTTGGTGGCCGCGACAAACAAACAAATGTCATATACAGAAATGGTGTCATATGCATGAGGGGAGTCTAGAATATGCACATCTGATGTCCTTTCAGGCGGGGGTCTTGCAACCGTTTGGGGGCCAGGGCTGGCTGGTGGCTGTTGTAACGGGACGCTTGTCATTTTTGCCACATAAACTCGATAATTTACACTTTTTGTGTATGCAACCAACAACAACAACAGCAACAGCTACAACAACTCATATGTGTGCCCCCGATGGGCATGGTCTTTTGTAAAAATACGCAAAATGCACGCACATAACGTTGCCCCTGTCCCCTGCCCCTGCAACGCTCCCCCTGCGGCCCATGCAGCTTTGCCTTTTGCCAATGCATTTCAATTTATGTTTACGGGTTTTTTTTTGGTTTGTGGCTTGTATAAACTTTGTTTATTCTGTTCTCCTTTTTTTTTTTTGTTGTGGCACGGAGAATTTTCTGCATTTTTCCACTGCAACTTTTCATTTAATGCATATGCAAATTTTGTTGTCATAGTTGTTGTTGTTGTTGCCATAGATTAACATTAGAAAATGCTTTTAAAATGTTTTCACTGCTTCACTTTACTCATACCAACAAAAAAATTCAAAAACTGTTGACTGTTGCTTGCTCAATTGATGTTGTTGTTGTTGTTGTTGTTGTTAGAGGTCTCACATGCTGTTGATGCTTCCTCTTCTTGTGTGTACAAATGTCATTAGGCACAAAGCAGACAAACTCCTCCCTCCCCCCACACACACACACATGATGAGAATTCTGGTTTTCTCCAGCTTCCCAGCATTCTCAACAAACCAAAAATTTCTCTGGCCATGGCAACTGCAGTTTGTGCATCTCTGTCTGTCTGTGTGTGTGTGTGTGTGTGTGTGTGAGTGTGTGTGTCGCATAACTGCCAACAGTTTGACACACAAACACAATTACAATGATAAAACGGCAACAACAGCAAGAGGAAAAGCGTTTAGAAGCATTTGCTGAGCTTGTGCGAAAATTGAGTTTTTGATGCTTTTCAGTTTCCGACAGTTGCAACTGACGAAATAAAATTCAACAATAAGCAACATGAGACAACAACAACAGCAACAATAACTTCAATCAACTCTTGAAATCAACAGTTACAACACAGCTTTTTATTTATAGATTTCATAGATATAGATAGTTCTCTGTTTGATGAGAAATTTTGCTGTAGATTGACTTGCAGCTTATGTGAGAGATAATCAAACAAAATACTTATGTTTTAGTTGTAATATAATAAAAGTTCGAAGTTTCATCAATCATCCCAACTTATCCCTAAACTAAAACTTGCCTAAACTGCCTAAACCTCATCAGCTAGAGACTTTACTTTCAAGAATCCTAAGTTAGAAGAGTAAAAGACGTCCTTAACTTTTAAACTCCACACCTTTTCTAACAAGTCCCTTACATACTTAAAAGAAATGCTGAAAGATATCTTATTTACCTTGTTTAACAAGCCCCTTAAATTGTTATCCCTAAAATAACTTATCCCTAAAATAAACTTGCCTAAACTATTTCATTAGCTTACTTTCAATAATCCTAAGTTGGAAGAGTAAAAGAGGTCCTAATAATACCTAAATTTTTAAAGTCAACACCTTTTCTAACAAGATCCTTGAATACTTAAAACAAGCCCCTTAAATTCTTATCCCTAAAATATCCCTAAAAAAACTTATCCCTAAAATGAACTTACATAAACTATTTCATCAGCTAGAGACTTTACTTTGAAGAACCCTAAGTTAGAAGAGTAAAAGAGGTCCTAATAATACCTAAATTTTTAAAGTCAATGCATTTTCTAACTAGTTCCTTGAATATTTAAAACCTTTAAGTTCTTATTCCTAAAATATCCCTAAAACAAACTTCCCTAAACTATTTCATCAGCTAGAGACTTTACTTTGAAGAATCCTAAGTTAGAAGAGTAAAAGAGGTCCTAATAATACCTTAATTTTTAAAGTCAACATCTTTTCTAAAAAGTCTCTTAAATACTTAAAAGAATATGCTGAAAGAAACTCCATATATTTCAAAAATTTTGAATTCCCCTTTTCTACAAATCCCTTGTTTAAACAAGCCCTTTAAATTCTTATCCCTAAAATAAACTTGCCTAAACTATTTCATTAGCTTACTTTCAATAATCCTAAGTTAGAAGAGTAAAAGAGGTCCTAATAATACCTAAATTTTTAAAGTCAATACCTTTTCTAACAAGATCCTTGAATACTTAAAACAAGCCCCTTAAATTCTTATCCCTAAAATAACTTATCCCTAAAACAAACTTGCCTAAACTATCTCATCAGCTAGAGACTTTACTTTGAAGAATCCTAAGTTATAAGAGTAAAAGTGGTCTTAATAATACCTCAATTTTTAAATTCAACACCTTTTCTAACAAGTTCCTTGGATACTTAGAATAAATTCTTATTCCTAAAATATCCCTAAAATAAACTTACCTAAACTATTTCATTAGCTTACTTTCAAGAATCCTAAGATAGAGTAGTAAAAGATGTCCTAAAAATACCTAAATTTTTAAAGTCAACACCTTTTTTAACAAGATCCTTGAATACTTAAAACAAGCCCCTTAAATTCATATCCCTAAAATATCAATAAAATAACTTATCCCTAAAATAAACTTGCCCAAACTATTTCATCAGCTAGAGACCCTACTTTTAAGAATCCTAACTTCGAAGACTAAAAGATGTGCTAATAATATCTCAATTTTTGAATTCAACACCTTTTCTAACAAATCCCTTAAATACTTAAAATAAATGCTAAAACATTTACCTTGTTTAACAAGCCCCTTAAATTCTTAAAAGAAATGCTATAAGATATTTTATTCATTTCCTAAAGGAAGGAGTGTTGTTTTTAGCATTTTAGTAATTATAAACACAATATCCGGCTTAAGATTTAATTCCTTCCTTAAAGCGAAGAATCTTTTTTAATATTTGAATAATCTTAAAAAACAAAGCCTATAAAAACCAAACGCCAAATGTTGAAAGCTGTGCCAAATTTCAGTCTCGTTTTATGCATTTTGTCGTATTTGGCCCGGCTTAGTCAGACAAATTTCATCAAGTTTATATGACACACAAACACGCATAATAATAATAATGCTAATGATAATAATAATACGAGCGTTATAAAAGCCCAAAAACATTTCCGTCTTCGGATGAATAATCATCACACAAAAGCAATGACGAAATGTGACACTGTTAAAGTTTTAACAGCAACGAGCGCTGTTAACGCAGCGCTGTTAATGAGTCACCAAATAACAACGAAATCTTGAGAATTTCACCTGCCCAAAAAAAAAGAGTTTCGAGTTCTTTTTTATTCATTTTGATTTAATTCAATTCTGGCCTGCACATTTCTCTACTTTTTTAATTAAAAAACTAAAATTGGCAACTGAAATTTAATGTGGAAAGCAGCTGCCTGCTACCTGCCACTGCTACCTGCCTCTGAAATATACTTATACAAAAAGTTGCTACCTGTGAGATGATGATAAAGAGGCGGCCAAAAGGAAACCATGTCAAGTCACAAGAAATTTCGCAATGTGGGCGGCCAATGGGCGTGGCAGTGGAGTGCTGACAAAGAAAGAAAAGTTTGCGCCATACATAAAAAGAAACGGGAACTGGAAATGGGTACTGAAAAGTAGCAACTGAAAACTGGGAACTGAGAACTCAGAACTGAGAACTGGAATTGGGAGCGTGTATGTTGCAGATAGTTACAAAAGTTGCCCACTCTGTGTGTGCGCAAAGTTGCATTAATATATTAAAAAAAAATATATATAAAAAACAACGCGACAAGGTAAGAGATGCATCTGATGTGCTAGACAAATGCGCGAAAAGTCCGAAAAGTATTACAAAAAATGGTGTTTATCGACTGTGGGATACCATTTATTATAATGCTTATAAAGGCCAAAATTCTATATTAACTCGACTTCCATCAAACTGCTAAAGTTGAACATAAATAAGAAACCTCAAAGATACCTTTCTAGGGAGTTTTTTTCTTCTCCCATCATAATACTAACACTAATACCATCATGACTAAAGAAGTCACTTTCACACTATCATGCGCTCACTTACATGTAGTCTTACGCTCTCGAGAGCGCTTGATTTGCCAATTTCTCTTTGTGCGTCATCCTTAAACGTTTTACTAACAGCTGTAAGTACGGAATAGCAACCTGTTGGCACTAAAAAGCAGCTGTTTATTATAGTTATATCACATGTAGTCTTACGCTCACGAGAGCGCTTGATTTGCCAATTTCTCTTTGTGCGACATCCTTAAACGTTTTACTAACAGCTGCAAGTACGAAATAGCAAACTATTGGCACTAAAAAGCTGCTGTTTATTATAGTTATATCTCGCAACATAATTATAATAATTATTTCTTATCCCGCCTTATCCCCATACACACTTCCATTTCCGTCCTAACCCTTTTCGGGCTACAGGGTACAAAACAGACAATAACCCAAATGAAAGTGCCAACTGCAATTTACACCAGCAGACGTCAGTTGTTGGGATCTGCGGGGGGCGTGGCACTATACACACACACACACACACACACACACGCACACACACAATGAAATTAACTCAACTGAAGTTGCGTTGACAGTTGGACAGTGTAGGAACAGTTGAAGGGTGGACAAAGCGCCGCAGGAGGTGCTGTATTAACCCAAAAAGGATTTTTGGGCATTTTCATTTGTAAATGGTGCAAAATGGAGAATAAATTGCAACAAAAAATAATTAAAAGGCGTTAAAACGGTGGCTAAGCAAAGGATAACAACAAAACGGAGGCTGCCTAATGGCAAAGGAGTGCTCAGTTAGTGGAACAGGTGTGGACGGGGGGAGGGATAGCTACGACGGGGGCGGACAGCTGCAGGATGTGGGTATCCTTCACTTGAAGGCGACTGCGTTGACACTTTAATAATTTGCACGCTGCGGTGGCGTTTTAATTATTAAATGTAAACGCCTGGCTGCGAAGGATGCGCCAGGATGACAGCCGGGTTGGTAGGCAGGCAAGCAGGATGCGCCAGGAAGCGGACGCCACGCGTGGAAATTGCGGAGTGCCTGCGGCTGCTTTGCGTCCTGGCTGGCTGCAAAGGAAGCGCAAAATTAGAGCAGCGTTGCCAGCGTGGCAGGTGCAAGGAGTAGCAGGTGAAACAAGAAGTACCAGGGAGGGAGGGGTAGCAACAGATCTGGCCGCTGGCTTGTTTGCCAAGGACTAACCAGGAAATATTTAGAGCGCAAATGCAAAGCGAAACGTGGGATAGAAAAGCCAAAGGAAAACCCACGCTGGCGACAAAATCAACGCAAATGAAGCGCAAGGATTTCCACAGTGTCGGAGATACTATGTGTGTGTGTGTGTGTGTGTGATGGTCAGAAGGACTAAGGACTTTGGTGTGAAAATGCTAGATAAACACTTGACTATGCGACACTTGCGGGCAAAACTTCCTTGGCCCGTCCGTCGCTCAACAGGGGGCGCCACACAGAAAAAGATATGTATAAGAAAGGCAGGATAAGGAAAATAAAACCGCCTCATTGTTTTCCAATTTGTAATCAATATCTGGGGGGCGCAGGTAAGGCGGTGGGCATACATATTTGTTAGGTCTTTTCGATTTTCCTCCGGGCCATAAATTATAAAATTTGTTGCGGCAATTAGCATAACTTTTTTACAGACTGAGGACAGTTCTTGAGCTTCTTGTTGGGGGCTATGGGAGCCTATCAAATGCCTATCAGCATTTACATAATTCTATAAAAATCCCATTAGAGCAAAGCCAAAAATAACAAAACTCCAAAAAGAATAGAAACAAAAAAACAAAAAAAATATGACTAATTAACTTTAAGCAGCTTTTTGGCTCAGATTCGATGCCTTTCAATAATGATCAACGGTTCGTTGGGGTCTTTAAAAATAATAATAATAACACCTGCGCTGTCCCAAACTCTACGAGTTTTATATATTTGATTTGATTTTATTTCATTTTTCTATACGCTCATAAATTCAATAATTTAAGATGCGCATTGTCTTCGATTTCATAATCACTTTAAAAAATGAAAACCGGTGCGTTGTTGCCTCAGGCAGCAGCAACATCATCTCCATATGAATGCCCCACACATTTCTATATGTCATATCATATTGTATTGGTTCCATTTGTCTGTCTGAAATTTTTTTGGTATTTTTTATATTTTTTTTTTTGTGAGTTGCGCGTAACATGAAACGTCATAAAAATTGTTACAAGAAAGGCACGCAGTAAATTGATGGATAGGGAGAAAGGCAGGCAGGCAGGCAGGCAGCCAGAGGGAGAAAGATAGGATGTAGGGACTTGAGATTATGATGATGGGATAGCAGTGTTTGTTGGCAGGTTGATTGGTTGTTCGGCATCCGAAAACAACAACATTTTGTGGTCGTTGTTTGCCACAGACATCAAATTGGCCAATACATTTGACAAGGAGACAAGGAGGGGCAATTTTCATAAATTTCAAAGAAAACATTGATCAATTAGGAAAATTTGAGTAGTTAGGGTTAAAAGTGGGGGGACCCTAAAACCTGGAATTTAGTATTTGTTATACGATTTTTACATGCAATCTTTGACTTAATCTGTCGCTAGATGGCGTGTTTATAGTGTTCTAATCTTTAAAGTTGGGATGAAATTTTATTTTGAATATTAATTTGATTATAAAAATCATAATTTTTGTAGGGATTCTCTCATTTTGAATTAAGGTTACCAAAGGAGTACTCTATAGTAAGGGGTAAACATATGGGATGAATTTTTATTATAAGTTTTAATTTGATAATAATAATCAATCTTAGTCTTAATCTGTCGCTAGATGGCGTGTTTTCCTTCTGTGTTCTAATCTTTAAAGTTGGCTTGTTTGTAATGGGATGAATCTTTATTATAAGTTTTAATTTGATTAATATTCATATATTTTTGGGAATCTCTCTCTTTTTACTCCCTGTACGCATAAAATGGTTAAATTTAGGTTATGAAGAAACATCCTATAGTTAGGGGGGTCTTTTTTTAGTTTTCTTTTCTTTGGATGCAGTTTTACGCATTCCGTTTGTTTTTTCTTCCCCATAAACATTTTAGAAGTTTTTCTCCGCTAGAGGGCGTGTTTGCACCTGTTTACCTGTCTGTTCTCTTGCCTACTTTAATACCCAATTTCGTAATTTTTTTTTTTTTTTCTCCCCCCCCTCCTTTTTTTTTTTTGTTTTTGTTGTTGTTCTTATTGTTTTGTGGCTATCAGCAGAACTATGCAAATGACTTTATCGCCGCTGCCTGCTTCCCGCTGCCCGCTGCGCGCCTCTGCCCCCTTACCTTACCTACAGAACAGATTTATAGACGAGCTAAGCGCTGGCCGGCAACAACAGAAAATGGCCGTCGCTTCAGCTTTGTTTACCTGTCTTCCACCTACCACACACTCCCCCTTCCCCTATTCCCCTCTTCCCCCCCTTCCCACATTTCCCCTTGTTTATGTTTGCTCGCATCATCATCTCTGTTGGCATTTCGTTGACCTAAAAAACGTTCAACAGCCGCTAACAAAAAAAAAAACGAAGAAGATGAAGATGCTGAAGAAGAAGAAGAAAGAAGCAGAAGCCAAGCTAACAAAATGCCAGCAGATGCCATAAATTGTTGTTGTTCTTGTTGTTGTTGTTGTCGCCGGCGTTTATTCAAATTGTTGTTATTGCTGCTGTTGCAGCAGTTGCAGTTGCAGTTGCATTTACGCGACAGCAACCTTTTTGTTTTTTCCTTTTACCTGTGCCCCTTAGCAGCTGCCGTTCAGCGCCAAAGACATTTAAAGAGTAGCATTTTTTTCTTTTCTTCTCATTTTAATACCCTTTCTAAAGGGTATTTTAATTCTGTCATGACATATGTAACACATGGGGAGAGGCCTTTCCGATCTCATAAGGTATACAGTATATAGTACATATATATACATAATTAGCATCAAAAGCCAAAGTTGCCATGTTTCCTCTCTGTTTCCATGTTTCTTTGTTGTTTCCAGTATCCATAAAATACTTATTTGTAAGGTTGTCATGTAATGTAATGTATATAACGCATTGGAAGAGGCCTCTCCGATCTCATAAGGTATATATGTACATATATATTCCTAATCAGCATCAATATAGCCAAAGTAGCCATGTTTCCTCTCTGTTTCTTTGTTGTTTCCAGTATTCATAATATACTAGTTCCTTTACTATGTTCCCGAAGGGAACACATTTTTTAAGCTATAGTCACCAAATTTGGCATAGAGACTAATGTTGACCCCCTGGACAATTTTGCATCAAAACAATTTTGACCCCCCACCCCCAACCCCCCCAAATGAGCAAAATCTATATGTCCCACACCTGTACAGGTAGAGTCATCAAACTTGACATACAGACTACTGTTTTTTCGCGTCTCTTTCCGAACCCACAAATAACCAAATTATTCAGGACTGGGAACAGAGTATTCTGCAGTCGGGTTGGTCCGACTGAAACGTTCTTACGTTCAGTTTTCGGGGGGCATTTTTATGAGCATCTCTACAAGGGTATTAAATCTTCACCGTTCCGACTTTTAACTTTCTTGTTTTCTTCTTCTTCTTTTTTTGTGAATACTTTAGTTTTCTTATGTTGCTGCTTCTTCCTTATTGCCTCCATGTCGGCCTTCAATCTCAGCGCCGACGAACAGATCCGAGTGTAATTAAGTTTCGTGCAAAACATCTGCCGTTTCTTACTGCCCCTCCCGCTTCTGCTGCCCCTCCTTGTTGCTGCCACAGCTTTAAGTGGCATGCCAGTTTTTTTTCTTCTTCCTCCTCTTAGTTATTTTTATTTTTATACACACATATTTATTTCGCGGCACGCCTTTCCAGGAACTCGTCAATGCCGCAAATATTTGCCCCATGCATTATAATACGGCCTGGTCCCGAATCCCTTTTACTTTGTTGTCCTATCCGAGGCAATCCTTTTGACGCGCCTTTATGCAAATTAGCCCAGCGTTGCTCCAAATTTAAGAAAAAGGTTCCGAGTAATACGGAGAACCGTCTCAATTTGTATGGCCCCCCCAAAAAAAATACATATAATTTAATTAAGGAAATATTTAAAAATGTTTGAGCTCTTCATTTTGTATGCTAAGGATACCTTTAGTGACAAATGTCTGCTGTAATATTTCAGTTATTTCCACCAATTTGAAGAAAAGACAACAATTTTAAGAATACTCCAAGATGTAAATAGGGAATACTGAAAACTGAAATCTTTAATTTTTCATGAGGAATACTCCAAAATGTAATAGAATTTAGGGAAAACTGAAAACTCTCTGAAATCTTTCATTTTCCATTAGAAATTCTCCAAAAAGTTAATATAATTTGGGGATTACTGAAAACGGTTTGAAATCTTTCAATTTTCATTAGGAATACTCCAAAAATGTTAATATGAAAAAAAAAAACTCTTAAATCTTACATTTTTCTTAGGAATAGTCCAAATTGTACTAGAATTTAGGAAATACTGAAAACTGAAATCTTTCATTTTCCATTAGGAATTCTCCAAAAAGTTAATATAATTTGGAGATTACTGAAAACTGTTTGAAATCTTTCAATTTTCATTAGGAATACTCCAAAAAGTTAATAGAATTTAGGAAATATAGAAATATCTCTGAAATCTTACATTTTTCTTAGGAATAGTCCAAAATGTAATAGAATTTAGGGAATACTGAAAACTCTCTGAAATCTTTAATTTTTCATTAGGAATACTCCAAAAAGTTAATAGAATTTAGGAAATACTGAAAACTGTTTGAAATCTTTAATTTTTTATTAGAAACACTCCAAAAAGTTAATAGAATTTAGGAAATACTGAAAACTGAAATGTTTCTATTTTTCATTTGGAATACTCCAAAAAGTTAATAGAATTTAGGAAATACTGAAAACTGTCTGAAATCTTTAATTTTAAACAAATTTTGTTTAACTTTAAGGAAACTTCCTAGAATTGCATCTATGTAAATCAGGACTTGTTTAAAGGCAACGTATAATGCAAATATTTTGTCAAATATCTGCTTAAGCATATTAAGTAAGTGAGTGTACCTGATGTGATTTTCAAGGGGGGGATTTAGACAATGTAATATGTATGTACTTACTACCCTTCGCAAAATGTATTGTAAAATTGTCCTAGGGTCCTTTTGTGTTGAGGGTTCCGTCATCTTCAGAGTCTTGTCCTCAAAATGTGTTGTTGCGTTTTTTCGTCTTGTTACCTCCGATCAGTGCCCTCCCCCTTTGTTGTCGTTGACCCACAAGCATTTTGTTCGTTTTGCTTTGTGCTCTTCGTTCTTAGCATTGATTTGGATTTGGATTTTGATTTTAATTTGATTTTGATTTATTTCTTCTATACTTTGGCTTTTAGTTTATCCGAGGCTTTTGAAGTTTTCCCTTCGTCCAGCGGAAATTGGGAATTTTAATTGTCCCTCTCGGATGGGAAGTGCTCTTTGGTATGCGTAGCTCATTTGTTGCATAAATGTTTACATATATTTTACTCCCTGGATGCGTTAACAATTATCTTTCATCTTCATTAATTTCAATTGCAGCTGCCTCTTTGAGTGTCCGTCTGCCTATCGCTGTCTCTGTCTCTCGACTTGCGTGTTTGTGTTGTTTTCATTGTTGTTTGCTTTTGGCATGCCGCACGCTTGTCCCTATCTCTCTCCCTCTCGCTTTCTCTCTGCAAATTTCCGCTCCTTATCATTTTGTCATCAGCAGCAGCCGTTGCCCCAATGCAAATCAGCCGCTAGGCAATTTTTCTTCTTCGTCTCTTTGGCTCTCTTTTATTCGTTGCTCCCTTTGCTCCCTGCCCGCATTTAATCGAACCCTTCACATTGACAAGTGCGCCCGCAGACATGTGTGTGCTGGCTCCCCCTTACGTATTACTGCTCCCCTCCTGCGCCTACTCTGGCTCTCTTTAGTTGTGACAACAATGCCGCCTTGAAGTCAGTTGCAAAAATTTCATAGCCTCAGGTGGTTTCTTTGCCTACCTTCCTCCTCCCCGCTGTACACCTTTATTCGCTTTGAGTGTGAAATATTTTGCATGTGCTTCGGTTTCGTCTCCTTTCCTGCGTCTTTGTCTTTTGTTTCAGCCTTGCAATGGAGTTTATTTTTTCTGCGTTTGCCTCGAGTTACTCTCCCTGTCTCCATTACTCTCTCTCTCTCTCTCAGTGGTTTTTATATGCATATTCATATTTCCCTTGCGCTTTTTGCAGCCGTTGGCTGCTGCTTGTCTCTCATGTAAACGTCATTATTAGCCGCTGTTGCCCCACTCCACCCCCCACCCGCTCTCTTTCGACTGTCTCCTATTACTTGTGTTTTTTGCGCGTTGATTTTGTTTTTGTATGTCTCGCTGCGCTGCATGTGAAATTTGAAATCTGAGCTTCCTGTTCAATGTCAGCACAGCACACACACATATACACACTCACTCACTCACTCACACACACGAATGCCAACATACATGTGTACTCATTTTTTTACTAGCTCCCTCTCGCTCCCACAGCCACATTAGCCGCTAAGCACTTTGGGTATTTTATGTAATTACATGAAATTTTACACTCGCCTTCGTCGCGGGTCCAACAATTTTTGTCTTCTCTCGTTTCGTTTCGCGTCGTTTTGTTTCATTTCATTTTGTTTTATTTGTGAGCTCTTTGTTCCATTCTGGGCCATATATTTTAGCTGCTAATCTTTTAATGAAATGCAAATGCAAGAGGCGCCAAAATTGTTGTTGTCGGGCTCTGACAGTCAAAATCTGTGTGCGGGGATATTATTCAGTTTTATTTTAATACCTTGTTCCTCAGCAGAAATGGGGTATACTGCGCGTCTGTCCGTTTGAAGCCAATTTATATATTTATTTAATTAGGCTATAAAACTATATGTAAATTATCCCCTTTCCTCTCCCAAATTAGAAACATCTGTATCTTTCACAATTCAATAGATAGAGTTAGCAAATTTGGTATATGGACTGCTGGTAATATCCTTTAAATAAAAGACCACAAATTATTTTAACTGAACCACAACCGCCACCGAAAATAATGAGTTGGTAAATTTGGTATGCGAACTACTTATGATCTACCTAAAAGATAAAACCAATAATATTTTTAACAAACTCATTCCCAGCTGCGAAAATAACTAATACAATCAAACTGCGAATAGAGTATATGACAGTCGGTACTTTTCGACTGTTATGTTATTACTTTTTACTTTTTGTATTTGCTTTTCGTATTTACCGTCCAATTACTTACGCACATTTCTCTCTCTCTCTTGTGTTTGTCTTTGCAGGTAAGCAACGTTTACGGTTATCCTGGAAGAGCAAGATCATTGACAGTTTGTATAAAACTTTGTATGTATGCGTGTGTGTGTGTGTGTGTGTGTGACTCGTTAAGTGTGTGCTTAGACAAAATCAATTTTCATATTACTTTGAGCTAGTGTGCGGCAAAAACTTTAAATTGAATCAAAAGCAGAGTTTGCCAGGGTTGCCACAACAATTGCTCTCTTCTGCAGTCTTTACGCTGTGAATAATAAAGCAGCTTTTGGAGTGCAAAGCTCGCCTGCACACGCTTCTTTCTACCCCCCTTGTCTCTCTCATTGCTGCTTGCGTCGTTTTATAAGCCACGCATCACTCACATGCATTCGCTTTGTCATGGCACAGCACCCCCGCCACTACCAGCTAACCCCCCTCCGCTGTTTGCTCGCACGTCGCTGCCATTTTCAATTTTGCATTTTAATAATAAAATTTTGCTAGCAAAACATAAAATAAGAAACACAACAACGAAGAAGAAGAAGCAGCAGCAGCAGCAGCAACAGCACAACTTGTGGCAGCTGGGCAAAGTTCTTTTTTGTTGCCTACGACGGGACGCATGATTACTTTGTTGATGATGACAACCCTAGCAGCTTCCAAGGCAACTTTGTCTGCCCCGCTTATCAGCAATGCATTTGTTCTTGTTCTTGTTGTTGTTGTCTTTGTCGTTGTCTGGTCGCGCCACAAAGTATGCAATAGATTCTGTTTATCATTTTGCTGACGTGCTGCCTGCAATTTGTTGCATGTGCGCAACTGGTCACGCCCACAGCCTCCAGTCCCCGTCCCCACACTCCCCTCCAGGGTGCTCAGTTGGCAATTGCATGCACAGCACGTTTTTGCCCAGCGCAACTCTAGAAAAATACCTACATTGAGAGAGAAAACAAGAACGTTGCAGTCGCAAGTTCGCAACTGTGGTATACTCTGTTTTCAGCTTGGTTTCATTTTGGTAATTACCGGAGAGTATTTCTTATATAGGAGATTTAGATTGTGGTATACTCTGTTTTTAAGTTTGGTTTCATTTTGGTAATTACCAGAGAGTATTTCTTATATAGGAGATTTAGATTGTGGTATACTCTGTTTTCAGTTTGGTTTCATTTTGGTAATTACTGGAGAGTATTTCTTATATAGAGTCGACTTTAAATTGTGGTATACTTTGTTTTCATTTTGGTAATTAGCGGAGAGTATTTCTTATATGGATGATTTAGATTTTGGTAGTTTTCAGTGCAGGGTATGGCGCTGAGGAAGTGTTCTTTCGTCAAATCTTTCAAGAAGATCGTCAGTTCTCCGCATACCAAATTTAGTGACTTCAGCTATAATATGTGTAGGAGATATTGGTTTCTGAAATTTGGTGGGAGAGATCTTTACACTTTATAAACTCTTGGTTGCTCTACCTTGAAGGTACGAACCAGACGTACCCTTTTCCTAAAGAATTTCTCCGCAATGGAGTATAAATATATACATATATGCACTTTGTGTTCGTGTTTTATTTCATTTTTAATTGCGCTTAAAAAAAAATGTTTTTTCCTCAGTATTTTTTTGTTTTTTGAGTTTCAGCAATTTGTGCGCGACTTTAATTCGATGTTGTTTACATTCTTTTTGCTTCTTATCCAACATTTCAGCATTTTCAGTTGTTTACTTAAGTTTCTTTTTATGTTTTTTGTTTCTTGTATTGAGCGTTTCTCATTTGTTTTCGTGGGCTGCTTTTGTTTAGCTTGTTTTGTTTTATTTTTTTTTAATGTTTTTACAGCTTTTGCAAGTTCACTTTGCAGTGTATTTTTTCTTGTTGTTGTTGTTGTTTAAGTCTCTTTTATAAATTACATAACTTTATGTGTCATATGCACATTTGTCGACTCATTTTCAAGTTGACAAACACATGTTTTTAAGTTTTTCTCCTGTGGCCTTCATCCTGCTGGTTTATCCTTGGTCCTTGCCCAGGTCTGTAGCAAAAAATCGTTTCAAATTTTACAGTAAATTGACTTTGTGTGTGGGTGTGTGTGTGTGTTTGTGTGTTTGTGCAAATTGTGCACGCACAATTAAATGTGCCAGCTCCCCAGTGGGTGGAGCGGTGGAAAAAGAAGAGAAAATTTTAATTCGCCAGTGGAAATGAATGTTTGGGTAACATTTTCAGTTGCTGGGAAATTTTGCATGTGTTTGCCCAAACCACCGAGTCAAAACTGATATCAAATTTATGTCACATGTAGATGAACAAGAATTACGTGAAAATTATTTAGTCAATTTGCGATAAACTTTTAGTTTATGCTTTATTATACATTTAAATGGAATTTGACTACAACATTTAACAGTTTGTATACGAACTTTTATGTTTGCTTTGTTACAGTTTTGCAATACTTTGTTAATTTATATAGTTTGTACAAATTAATCTAATGTAGCTTGCTATACAAAAATGTTTATTGGCTTTATAAATTTTGCAAAGTATTTTTAATTTTTGCGTTTATATTATAAATTTGTTATACAGTTTGATCAAATAAAGTTTGCAGTTTGCACGCAAACTTTTATGTTTGCTCAAATGTCTTTTGCAATGCATCTTTTCTGAAATGCATTAAACATATTTTGTAAAGTTTGTGCAAATAAAATTTGCAGTTCGTTCAAACATTTGCTGCAAACTTTCAGCTGAAGAGCAATATTTAACTCAAAATGCAAATGCTTCCACATGTTTGCACAGCTTGCCATCTCATTGCATCACATAACCATCTGCCACAGCCATATCTCTGCCCCGCCCCGCCCCGCCCCAACTGACTTTCCGTTTCACTCTCGTCTAACATTCGCTACAGTTTGCAACATCACAAAGCATGTGCCGCAATAATAAGCGGGCGAACGAATTCAGGCAAATATCATGTAAACTTCATGCACAATGAGCAGCTTCCAACACAAAAGGCCATTGCCATTGGTCAATGGAAAAGGCAATGGAAACCTGTGAAGATGCCTCCATCCTCGGCCCCCCCGTCGCCCCTCGCCCTTACCCACTTACCCACTTAGTATGCATAATGCGCTTAGCAAAGTTTTTGATTGTATTACATAGATATGCTAAAGAGAGATTTTGTGTGCGTATGTGTATGTGTATGTGTGTGTGTGCTTGTATCTTATGCAATTTGTTTAGTGTTTTAATATAAATTGCATCGATTGCAAGATTACATACATGCATACAACATTTACTTGGACGCTGCCCAAAGGACCCAACGAACTGCAAACGTTTTGCCAACAAATCCTTCAATAATAATCCTGCAAAGCATCTTCTCATAATGCATAATTGACCAAGTTGAAAGTTAAACTATACCTAGAGTTAGGGCATCATCATGGCAATATATCTGTAGTAATTTAAGTCTTTTTATCTCTTGTCAGTTGCTTTTTGTTATTATAATTTATGCAAATTTTCTACATTCGTTTTTCGGTTTTATCTTATGTGCATCATCATTTACAAATTGTTTCTTCAACGTTTTTTTTTTTTTTTGTGTTATGTTTTTTGGGAGCCTGGGAAAATGCGCATAATTGTTGGCTTTAAATGTAAATGAATTTCAATTAAAATTTAACACACTTGCAAATTCACAGACACACAAATACGCAGATACAAATGTATCTGGCAGACATATGCTAATTGCCCTAAAGACTGCTTCGTTTTGTATTTTGAATTTATTATACCCTGGACAACAAAGTTCACCATTAAAGTGTATAATCAAGTTGTGGATGAAGTCAACTGTGATTTCAATAATTATACAAGCTAGTCTGAATCGAAATGGTTGCCAGTTCTGATTTCCAAGACACGTTTGAACGATTTGAATGCTTATCGTTTGAGTAAGTTGAAAATTCTCTTCAAAAAGTCAAAATGATATTACCTAAAGCCAAATCGGGCAAACCGGAGGAAAAGTTATCAAATAGGGGAAGATATTGATACTGGTATTCTTGTTAACCAATCCTCAAATCAATCTAGCCATGTTCACATATCTAGTTATTCCCGAGATGTTAGGTTTTCAAATCTGACACGCCAATCAAGTTTTCTTAAAACCTCAATTTCAATCGCATTTTGAAAGATATAGCAGTGAGTTTTGTAACACGAATGTATTTATAAGTAATCTGTTTAGGTCCCAAATTTGCTAACGATCGGTTGACAAATACAAAAGATATTTACGAATGTATTTCAGGACACTTTATGTCTTTATATGGGGCATCTGTTAGTCTAACACTCTCTACTAGAGCATTCCTATTTGTTTTCTGTATTTTGAATTTATTTATTGGCTTTTTTGCGTAGATTTCTCAACCGTTTGGTAAATCCAAAAGTTTCTGATGCGGTTGCCTAAAGACACGAATTAATTTGAAAAGTTCTCAACAAAAGTTCACAACAATTTGTGTTTCTATTGTTGCTGTTGTTGTTTTGTTGTTGTTGTTGTTGCTGCTGGTTTTATATTAGGTTTCACACATAATTTTTAAGTAATCAATCGACTGTCGTTTGTTGTGGCCACCGCCGCCTACTTTTCAGATCTCGCCCACAAATCGATTAACTTAATTGTTTCGGTCTTATAAATATTTATGAATTGTCTCTTGGTCTGGCACGATCATAAATTCCATTTGTAATCATAAATCACTCAGACAGTCAGAGTCAGAGTCAGAGAGTCAGAGCTGCAAAACTTTACTTGGCAAATGCCACAATATTTTTGTATGCAGAAATTAACTTTTGTGCATAGTTTTTGCCAAATGGAAATAAAGTTGTTGCCCAACACTCTGAACACATGTAGCTGGCACAATTTGCGTGTTTTTTAAGCGTAAAAGCAATTAAAAAACTTGTACAATATTTTCTCATAAAACAAAAGTTAAGCACACTAGCAAAAAATACGTAAAAACTCAGGTGCAGTGCAAAAAATATATATAAATAAAAAACGTTAACCAACACTCAGACACACACACACACACACACAGACAGACTCGCAAAGTATAGAAAAACTCTGGCCACATGCCGCTGGCCAGGAATAGAGCACAGGAGCTATGGAAACAGATTCAGCTGCCTTGGTCAAAAGCGTCAATGTGGCAAAAAGCTAAACGTTGTGCAGGAAGGATCATTGGTGTGGTGGGGGCAGGGAGGCCGCTTAGCTGCAACCTGCAACCGTTGAGGCGGTTGCATGCTCTGACCCTCGCCCTGCTCATTTCATATTGATTAACAGCAAATCCATCAGTGTCATTGCGGGCAAGCCCGAATGGCTAGAAATGAGGCTACACGGCTGCCAGCTTTCAACTCCAAAGCTCATCAGAAC
Source organism: Hirtodrosophila histrioides (assembly GCA_037075165.1). Lineage (NCBI taxonomy): Eukaryota > Metazoa > Arthropoda > Insecta > Diptera > Drosophilidae > Hirtodrosophila > Hirtodrosophila histrioides. The sequence goes on along the minus strand of JBAMCL010000759.1, from coordinate 1,086,814 downwards.
CTGCTCATTTGCACATTACAACATTACAATGGCATGGGGGGAGGGGGATGCAGAGGGCAGGTGTGGCAAGGTAAAGAACTGCAACTGAACAGCTCAGCTGCCGGCTGGGGCCTCCGTGTGGGAAAACAAAGGGAAAACATTAGAAGCGCGCATACAACATGGCTCCAGTTAACAGGGTAGAGAGGTAGGTGGCGCATGGCTGGGGGAACTCAACTAAGTGGGGGGAAGGGTGCCAGGTGCGAACGTGCGAAAACGAATCGAAACCCCTTTGCATAAACTTGACTTAATTAGCTGTGCAACAAACTTGGCTATTTTAACAGGTGCTGAAGTGTATAAACGAAGTAGACTGGAGATGGAGATGAATGGAGAGCTGTGCGGCGGGGGGTCGGTGTAAACAATGGGTTCAGTGATTTAGCTACTGCGAAGCTCTCGACAAAGGTCCCATTCGTTAGTTTCTACAGTCGGTAACATCGACACTATCGATAGTTTAAAGTGTTTTATACAAGGGTATTTGAAACTTCATTTCATAACCTCAAAATATAAGTTATAATGCATCTTAGTGTTGGACAATCCATAAATATGCTTGTAATTCCAAAATCAGAACGCTTAAAGTGGAATATTGATAGTTTAAAGTGTTTTATACGAGGGTATTTGAAACTTCATTTCATAACCTCAAAATATAAGTTATAATGCATTTAGTGTTGGACAATCCATAAATATGTTCGTTATTCCAAAATCAGACCGCTTAAAGTGGAATATTGATAGTTTAAAGTGTTTTATACGAGGGCATTTGAAACTTCATTTCATAACCTCAAAATATAAGTTATAATGCATTTAGTGTTGGACAATACAGGAATATGTTCGTAATTCCAAAAATCAGATCGCTTGAAGTGGAATAACGCTTGATTGTTTAGAAAATGCAGAAAATTATGGCGAATTAAAGTATTTTATTTTATTAGACCAAACTATATAAGATTCACAGTGTTGGAAAATGAAGGAATATAACAACTGTGTTAGATATTCGTATTTTTGCAGAAATTTAGAACTAGTCCGAAAAAGATTTTAAAAAATAGAAGTAAGATTTGAAAACTAGAGCTTCAATCTTAATGTTTTCTATTCAAGCACACAAAACAATATGATACTAAAAATCAAAGCAAGTTTTACAAGAGTGTAATCAAAGTTGAACAGACTTCACACCAGAAATATATATAGCTTAAGGAGTCCACATACCAAATTTCAGAAAGAAACCTTGGAAAACTCTCTGAGTTTTGAGGCTAAACAAATATGCATTTCTGTTCGAAAATGAACGAGCAGATATTACAAAAGAAGAGGGAATTAAAATTAGATTAAATGGAATCAATTTCATTGCACAGTTGCAAGTTATGATTAAATATAGGACGGAAATCTCAGCAGTTCCAATTTGACCATCTGCTGGGATACTTATGTATTTGTCAGATACATTTTATTTGGATGGGCTGTCAGTTTGTGACGCCGTCTATCGCTTTCCTAATGGTTCAATAAACAAAGTTTATGGCGTGACATCTTTCACGCAAATGTTTTTCGGGACTATCATTTGGGCGCCCTCTGCCCCCAGCCCGCCGCCCACAACTAGAGCAGGACGGCCCGGCCCGGCCCCATTAGAGGCATTCACCTTTTGGCTCCTCAGCACGCTGCCTGGCTGACCACTTGGAGCTATTAATATTATCTATATGGCCGGTCAACATTGTCGCGCTTTTGGAAAGTGCTTCAATAAATTAAAACGAAATAGAAGTCGGCAATGGGAGATCCCAAAATGGGCCACCCCGAAGTGCTCCAAACAAAAAAAAAATATAAAAACTCGGAGACACTCAATAAAGCAGAGACAGGCACATGAAGAGATAGAGTCACGAGGTGGGGTGTGGCGCGTGGGGTACAATCATTTTGGGGCAAACTGGAGCAAATGCATGACAACAATCTGGTTGTTGTTGTTGTTGCCGCTTTTGGCAGCCAAAGCTCTGACCAAAAACTAAAAACTGGCGGCGACAACGACGCACAATAAATTTTCCAGCTCCTGTTTCTTGTTGCTTTTGTTTTTGTTGTTGTGCGTCAAGTGACCCACATTTTTTTTTTTCGGGGCGCTCGGTGACTTGACAAGGGTTAAACAACACTAACAAAAACGTCTATAAAAACATGACCAACCACAACAACAACAACAAGAAGGAGAACACGAACAACAACAAAAACAACATCACGAGTGTCCGCTCGCAAATCTAACAAAATAAAAGTTGCATTTCTTCCCCTACCCTACCCTACCCTACCCTACCCCCCAACCCAAACCCGCTTACACGAGCTGACTGACCAACTGACCCACCCAACCACAGGCAGCATGCAGCAGGCGAACTGTGAACACTGCACGACCCGCTGACCCGCCCCTGGCACTCCCCCGATCCCCCCTCCCTGTAACCCCAGCATGTTCATGTGTTGGGGGCGCTGAAAACTTGTCATGACACAAACTAACTCGTTAAACTTTAAAGGTGCGCAAAACTATATCGAAACTCAACTTGAATTGAGTTGAGCGATTTGTGTTAGTTTGTAAACTAAAAGATAGTGTGAATAAATATATCCTTCGAGGGTGGATTATGACACACAATTCAGAATGAAGAGTGAAATTGTCATGGAACTTTCAATTAGGAAAGATATTGGAATCAGGAATGCAGTTGGAATTCAAATATTGAAATTGTCATGGAACTTTCAATTAGGAAAGATATTGGAATCAGGAATGCAGTTGGAATTCAAATATTGAATTAAAATGATATCTTCAATCTAAATCTAGAATTTTATTAATCAGAAGTTTCTATAAATATTACAATGTGTGGAGAAATGAAAAAATAGTTCTAAAACTATTCTCAAGCTAACTCGTATTTAAGAATTTTAAAATTGATCGTTTCTTGTATTAATTACTTTAGCAATTACTTAAATAATGTAGAAAAATTCCTAAAAATATTCGAGTAATGGATATTTTTTAATGCGTTTACCTTTTTTAATACCACTACAACAATTTATGTAATTGTGCCTGATTATCATAATTACTTGAGCCTGAAAACTTAACTACTTGAGTAATTGTGCTTGAAAAGGGTAAAAACTGGAGGAATTTTGTGTAAGAAGTGGTATTTTTAGGCTTGATTCATAAATATTTTAATAATAAAGTGTAATTACTTGAGTAATTAAGAGGGAACATTGTAATTACTTGAGTAATTGAGGTATAATGTTGTAATTACTTCATTGATTCATAAATATTTTAATAATAAAGTGTAATTACTTGAGTAATTAAGGGGGAACATTGTAATTGCTTGAGTAATTGCGGGATAATGTTGTAATTACTTCATTGATTCATAAATATTTTAATAATAAAGTGTAATTACTTGAGTAATTAAGGGGGAAAATTGCAATTACTTGAGTAATTGAGGGATACAGTTGTAATTACTTCAGTAATTGATACTGATTACTTTGAAATATCTACAAAAATGTGGGAAAGAAATACATAAAGTAAGTTTTTTCTTCCTATAACACATTTTCAAAGGCATATTTTCTACGCTATCATTCTTTGCATCCTTTGTTAAAGGGTCCAAATTGGCCATAATTGAGCGCCCAAAGAAAAGTCGCACCTTTAAAACGTAAGCAAAGCCGAGAGGTAGATGCTTCAGTGAGTGCCAAGCCGATGCCGCATGCTGAGCTGCCTCATGTTGCTGCCACTGCGCTAAATGCCCTTTGCTGTATCCTAAGCTTTTGATGGCTGCCGTCTACTGGGGGGGGAGGGAGTGGTGTGGAGCGGTGTGGAGCTGTGTGTCTGACATGGGCTTAAACCGTTGGCGTTGTCCATTTCTGGCCGGGCAGATTTACGCATGAAATGCGCTCGGCTGCGTCTCAGGCATCAGTGCATCCATCAGATGCGACGGCTAGAAAGTCGCCCAGCGTTGTGGGGCCAACTGGAATTGCAGCTGGGGAATTAGTTGGCCAAGGCAATGGGCCAACAGCTGGCAGCAATCTGAGCAAGTTGATTATTTTTTAAAGCATATTTCAGGGACTGATTCGGCTCTTCCCTCGCTCGCCCCCTCTGCTTCAGCAGTTGCTCCTTCTTCCAGTTGCTTTGCGTTGTAAGTCTCAGCGCTAAGTTGGCGCTAAATTAAAAACTTTTGCATTGCATATATTGCTCGAGAGGATCAACAACAGAGCCGCGAGCTGCGAGCCGAGAGTGGAGAGTGGAGCAGTCCCAGCTGAGTCCGTTGTAATGCAGCAAGGACAGAGGATTGGGTGGGGCAAGCAGAAAGCGGAAAGGGACTGTTGGGTTTAGTGTACTTAGGGATGGGAATAGGGATCGGGGTGGGGGTCGGGGTTTCGGGTTATACTGTTGCATTTTTCACTTGGTAAAAAAGTTTTGTGCGCTGTTTTCGCCGTTTGCTTGTTTTGGCTCAAGTTTTTTAACTTGGCTTTTGCTGCTTTAGCTGCTTCTGCTTGTAAAACCAATTCCGAGGAAAATGAAAGTAATTTTTTCCATTTTGCCTTAAAATATACATATAATAAAAGTCAGCTAGAAGTAGCGGGGAGTATGCGGGGAGCGGTGCACCAAAAAACTTGCACACTCCGCTGACAGCAACAAAATGTTTGCCATTTAAAATTGCAATGCAATAATACTAAAAATCATCATAAAAACGCAGCTAACAAACTATGCAGAATACAGAATCCACTATATATAGCAGAGGGGCTAAGTGCGGAGTGCGGGGGCGTTGGCTAAAACGAGCTAGTTGAGCAAATGATTAAATGCGTTGAGTAAAGTAGGGGCAACATTGCGTATACGCAATGTGAAAAGGATAATAAAGGAATGCCAGCAGCAGCAGAGTTCAGCTCGGTTTACTGGTTCAACTGAATAGTTGGGTTAATCCTTTGCGAACTGGTTCAGCTGATAATGAAACGGTATTTAAGCTCCTTTTTAAGCATTGTGCACCGGTTCAACGGTTCGTAAACAGTTTTCAAATGCAATCAAATTTGATGCATTTGGTTCAATTAAGCTTTTCAGCGCTTTATAATGCAAATCAAAGCGAATTTGATTGGTTCAAGTGGTTTGGCTGATTATGAATAAGTTTAGAATCAGCAGAGAGAGTTGAAAGCCTTGTGAACTACTTCAAATGATTGTAGATCCTTTCTGGAATCAAAGCCATTTGAGTGGTTTGGCTGATTATGAATAAGTTTAGAATCAGCAGAGAGAGTTGAAAGCCTTGTGAACTACTTCAAATGATTATAGATCCTTTCTGGAATCAAAGCCATTTGATTTGTTTACCTTACGTGAGCCTGAGGCTCCTTAGAGAGGCTTTAGCTGGATTAAACCCTTGTAAACCGGTTCGCAATTGAAGTGAACTTAATCATTTTCAATTGAAACTTTGCTGATCAGCTAAAGAACTCAAATATTGTCAATTTTGAACCGAACCATTTTTGTAGCAAACTTATTCGGCTCCAACTTAGCTAGAACTTGTTTTGTCTATAAATTGTATATAGTTCGGCTTAAATTTAAGCATTTTATGGCAGACTCTTGGCTTAAAGTTAGTGATTTTATAAGGCGCAGTTGCACCCTGTCATTCCCACTCCGACTCCCACTGCCACTCTCCCCTGCCCACTGCCCGCTTTGGCAACACATTGCAGCGACTCACTCGAAAGTGCAGCAAAGTTTTTCAACTGCAACTGGCGGATTGTTATGCAATTTGCAAATCGAAAGGCGGCAAACGAGTGACTGCTGCTGCTGCTGCTGCTGCTGCTGCTGCGGTTTCTACTCCCCCAGACAGCCCCTTCGCTCCCTGCTGCCATTCAAATGCTGCTCTGTTCTTTGGCAGCTCTCTCGCACATGAGTTTAGTTTTGAGACTGTGCAATTGTTAGCCAGAATCGCGAGGTGAACTGCGAACATTGCATGAGTAACAAGCGTGTAATTCCAAGCTGCAATGGAGCTAGGGGGTAGGGGGTACGAGGTAGGGGATAGGGGTAGGGGTTCAGGCCGTCTACTCATGACACATGAGTAACCCACGCCGGAATAACAATTCGCTTGGAGTTTGCTTTTGTGGCTGAGCCAATGCAGCTGCCAAGTGGCCTGTGGCTTGTTCCAGGTGCCCCATGCCCCATGCCCCACAACCCACCTGCCCATCCGTCCCCTGGCAGACTCAGAGCTGCTGAATTTATGAAAATGCTAACAATACATTTGCGAGGGCGTGGCATGTTGGCAAAAATTAAATTCGCGCCGCAACACGTCAGGAAAACTATATAGGAAGGAAAATAAAGGCAGGAGGAAAAGTGCAGCTCGTAAGCTGAACAAAACCGCAAAACAAATGAATGAAATGTTCAGCGACAAGCGCTTGCAACAACAACAACAACAACAACAACAAGGAACTTACAACAATGCACAGTGGACACACAGTTTATAAAAGCTGCAGCAAAGCATATTTCAAAAGAAAGAGCTGGGCGATACAGAGAGCGACAGGGACACAAGACAAACAGATGGACAGCAGCTGGCTGGGTTTGGTGGGAGGGGGAGAGGAGTACTATGCTATTATAATGGCTGCAAGGGAAGCTGGCTGACATATTTTTACTGTCATTTCTGGCCGAGATGCCGCAGCAGCTGCTGGACAACAATAACAACAACAAATGTAACAACAACACCCACACTTTGCGACTAAGCTGCTAAGTCCTTGCCACGACCCAAATCAACAGCAGAAACGAGACCAGGACCCAACTCCTTACTCCTTACATCTTACTCCTTACTCCCTTACTCAATCTCGACTCCCGACTCTCAACTCTCGACTCTCGACTTTGTGCGCCGAGCAGCTTTACTTTATTTTATTTTATATTTTTGTGAATTATATTTGCCTCCATTCTATTACGCTTTTCAGCAACTGTGACTTTGGGAGTTTCGGTATTCGCGGCTGTGAATCGGCATACCCTATGGCGAAGTTAATAGGGTAACATTGGCTCTTATAGAGGGTAACATTAGCTCTTAAAGAGGGTAACGTTAGCTCTCATAGGCTAGATATTGAGAGAATTCCCAATTAAACTATAAAGCATCATTGATTTTGAATATGCCTTAAGATTGATTCACACAAAAACTCAATCTTCGACCGATTCTTCCCATAACAGCTATAAGATATACAGGCCTGTTCTGAATTCCACTTCCTAATCAATTCCACAGAAATATGTAAGGCATGCTTTTGGGTAGTTCTATAAAGTAAATTAATATGCAAGAATTCAAGGTTTTTAATTAAATTGGGCTCTAAAAAGTATGCTTCACGCTATTCTGTGGAATTGATTCGTAATGGAATTCGGAACAGGCCTCATAGTGGTCTGCTTAAAACTAATGTGGTCTGCTTTAGAACTAATGGGATCAATTCTTCCTATAACAACTTTAAGATATAGTGGTCTGCTTTAGAACTAATGGGATCAATTCTTTCTATAACAGCTATAAGATATAATGGTCTCCTTTGCAACTAATCTGATCAACATGTATAGATAACAATTAAACTTTAACTTTGTTGGATTGGTTGAAATACCTTAGAAACTTGAAAAACAACTGATTTTTAGGGAGATTCTTGCTATGACAGCTATATATTTTACTTCTAGCATAAAGATCCAATTGGTTCCAATGTTTTATTAAGATAGCTTCCAAAGCTGAAAGACTAGCTTGAAAGAAAGCAGAGAAAGCAGAGAGAAAGACTGTTGTTGATATATCGAATCGGCTATGGAGGATAATCGATAATAAACACTTTTTTATTATCCTTTATTTATTTTCTTGTTAAAATTTTGCATATTTATTTCACTTTAAGGTATCCGAAAGGTCGTCTTCAATGCGTGTCAGACATACATATATATTTTAGGATAGAAATTGTAAAACTTTTACTTAATAAATTCCATTATTTTCTCATGTTCCTAATCCGGAAATACAGAGAAAATTATTTTGTGAAAAAAAATAAATAAAAAATATAATAATTAAATAATTAAAAATAATAAATAACAGGATAGTTCTGAGTAATTTAGAGGGTATCTCTATTGACACTATCCTGCACATAGCAGGTCTACCGTTTTCTTTAAAAATAATAAATAACAGGATAGTTCTGAGTAATTTATAGGGTATCTCTATTGACACTATCCTGCACGTGACGGATCTACCGTTTTCTTTAAAAATGATAAATAACAGGATAGTTCTGAGTAATTTAGAGGGTATCTCTATTGACACTATCCTGGATATAACAGATCTACCGTTTTCTTTCACTTTTATTGCATACTTTGCGGCATTATTCCATTATTTTCCAATGTTCCTATGCTGAATATTCTGAGGAAACTATTTTGTAATGCCTTAAAGATAGTAAATAACATTAATACAACTATTCTTTATAGGGTATCTGTCGACACTATCCTGCACATAACAGATCTACCGTTTTCTTTCACTTTTATTGCATACTTTGCGGCATTTGGTTTGCGTAACTCATTTTTTGCGGCTTGGCCGCAATGTTTCCCACATTCATGCGCCTTTACTTTGGTGGCTCAGTATATATTTCCTTTCTTTCTTTTTTTTTTCTTTTTTTGGATGGGTCACAAATTTGAATGCAAACATTTGGAGTGTTCTGTCAGTGTGTCTGGTTGTGTGTGTGGGGGTGTGTGTGTGAGTGCTTGGGTGGAAGCCACATGAAATATGATAATTCATTACACGAGCGTACAAAAGGAAAATAATGCGAAAGGAAAATAAAGAAATGCCGACAACACTCACTCAATTGTATCTTATGCAAATTGCCAGTGATTTTTCCTTTTTCCTGTTTCCTGTGCTGCTTAGACGCGTTGCGTTGCCCGTGTCCTTTGTGGCCGCCAAGGCGTAAGAAAAGCGAAATGCTTGGAAAACCAGAAGAAAATAATGTGAAAATTCTGCAGCCGTGTAACATACGCAGAAATTCGTGAGACGTTTATAAGCTGGATTTTTTTTTTCCCTTCCTTTGTCTGTGTTGATTTTGCGTTTTGCAAAAATTTAAGAAAATATGGACAGCAAAAAAAAATATAAAAAATAAAAAATGTACACAAGTAAATAAATAATAACAGATGCAAATTTTCGGAGCGCGGTAAACGTTTTAATTAAAAAAAAAGAAAGAAAAGTTCATTTAAAAAAATCTGGTTACATAAATTATGCGCGGCTACAAAAATATGTTGACAATTTATTTGCACAACATTTGATCAAATTTATGCGACCCGAAAACAGATGGGCAAAGAAAATTCATGCATTATTATTATGATTATTTTTATGGGCAACATTGTCATTGAATAAGTGCGTTCAACTTGTAGAACTGATTGCTGGCCGGGTTTAACAATTGAAATTTATAAAAATATATTCAATTAAAATATGCAAAGGTTTTTTTTTTAATTTCTCAGTATTTTATTTTATAATTTTTGCATGTTAATCTACAAAATATGCACAAAACTTATTAATTCATATTATGCTAACTGAATAAAACATTTTTCGCTTATTAATTTTTTTAGTGCATATTTAAAAATGTATCTGCTATTTGGAAATTTGTGTTTCCAGTTGAAGCTACAATTCCATAAACATGATTTCCTTTCAAGTATATAAGACCATTTGATCCTGTGCTCTCTTGGATTACACTGCGCTTCCTTGCGGCTGCATAACAAGTTGTTGAACAGGACTTGAACAATTTGAGACTTAATATTATAAATGGCATTCGATCAGCAGACGCTCATTAAGCTGCTGCTTGCTGTTTGCCAGCTGAACTAAGCTAAGCTCAGCTCAGCTCAGCTCAGCTCTTCTCACTTCAGCTGCCAATTGACAGCATGCCCCATTGAGCATATGAAAAATGAAGTTGCAAAGGCGGAGACACCAGTGAGAGAAAGAGAAAGTAAATGAAGTGGCCACCAAGTATTGCAAAATTGCAATATTGCCATTCCAAAGAGCTACCCCAACTTCCCAAACTTCGCAGTTTTGTGAGCGCATCTCTTTGTCAATCAAATCGATGTTGCATAGATTTTAATTAGCTACTTGCAGCATCAACGTGTCAAATAGCAAAATGTCCTTGAGTTGTCGTTTGGGCGCTAATGAGAAAAATGCCAACCCGCAGACCACAGCCTGCTCCTGCACTCGGAGAAATAGTTAAAGTTCATCAAGTAGGAAATGGAATAGATTTTAAAGCTTATTTGAAGCTCTAAATAGATTTGATGAAACTACTCTGAGCTGGGTTTAAGCAGTTGATCTTAATATTCAATTCTTTATATCCAAATAAAGATATATCAGTATTTAACAGAACTTTGTTTCGGTCGAATCCAGAAAGTCCTGACTTTTTGCTCCTGTGTTCATTGGGTGTAGAACCCCCTATACAGAATATCCCAGCAGCTAAGCTAATGTGCCTTCAACATTTTCCTACATCTCAAATTTTACATCCTTAATTCTTACATCTAGAGAAAGTTACATCTATTATTATACTACAAATGATCAATTTAGAATTCGCAAACGATTCAAATTGACGTCCTGCACTCGGAGAAATAGTTAAAGTTCCTCAAGTAAGAAATGGAATAGATTTTAAAGCTTATTTCAAGCTCTAAATAGATTTGATGAAACTACTCTGAGTTTAAGCAGATGAACTTAATGAATATATGTATCTGTAATTCTATATATCCAAATAAAGATATATCAGTATTTAACAGAACTTTGTTCCGGTAGAACCCTCGATCATTGTAGAGTTCCTTCTACGAGTTGTCTCCTAGGTTTTTCTCCTGTGTTCATTGGGTGTAGAACCCCCTATGGAGAATATCCTAGAAGCTAAGCTAATGTGCCTTCAACATTTTGCTACATCTTCGATCTTACATCCTATATTCTTACATCTAGAGGAAGTTATTACTATGAAAGATCAATTTAGAATTCGCAAACGATTCAAATTGACGTCAAAACACACGTAACGAGAAATACTTAAAACTTGTACAAAAAACGATTTGTATAATATGAAATAGAAAAGCGTTTTTTTCTGAGTGTAGTACGAACTCTTCCTCTCACCACCTCTCCACTTCTGTGCTCTTCCCGGCAGCTGTCAACAAATGTGTGGCCATTGAAGCTGCTCGTAAACTTGGCCCGGTCAAGCCAACGAGTTTTCAGCCTGCTTCTTCAGTGGCTCAGCTACGTTTCGTGCTGTGGCTTTTTATCGCTTTGCCGCTGCACTTGGGCAAACAAAAGTTTTAGCCACGACGACAGCAGCAGCGGCGGAGGAGTGGAGTGGAGTGGAGTAGGAAGAGGCAGTTGAAGCTGAAGCTGAAGCTGAAGCTGGTGGGGCAGTCATCCACACAGCTAGCTCTGTGGTTTATTTGTTTGGACAGCAAACTTTGCTACCTTGTGCGCACTCGTTTCTATCTGGCAGATACTTTAACATTTTTATACTTTTTTTTTTTGTCCGGTCCGGAGCAACTTGGACTGCAATCGATGAAGCGTAAATGTTCAAATGCTCAGATATTTCCTCTCAAGTGGCCAGCGGGCGTAAAAAGCAACAAAATACTACTACCGCCAGCAACAACAACAAGAAGAAGATGAAGGAAGTTTTTTGTAGCTCGTGCTTTGGTCATTACTTTGCTGGTAGCAAGCAATGCGTCGCCGCAGCTGGCAAAAGATACTTTTGTATCTTGCAGATTGCCTTTGGGTGTTTTCACAGAGTAAATTTGTCTCCGCTTCTTGTGCTCTGCTCTGCGCACATGCAACTGGGGATTTGTTCAGCACATTGTAATAAAGTGTAGGGTCGTCAACGGGACACCTTACCCCTTCTAAATTATACACCCCCACCCCACACCCCACCTTCCGCTGTTTCACTCTATGGCATCCTTTTTGGTTAATTTTGTCAAGTGGCTGCAATTTTTATAAATGAACATTTTCTCAGCATGAGGTTTTTGGTCTTAAAGTCTAAAGTTAATTTTTGCTCAAAAGTTTTGCTTCACCTTTTTGGTTAAAGTTCACAGGGAGCCCAGAAAGAGAGAGGGGGAGGAGTGGTGGGGGGCGGCAGGGTTAGTCTGCGGGGTAGCATTTGAAATATGATAAGTGATGCGCCCAAACGCCAAAAGTCAAAAGTTTTTTGCGTGCCAAAAGTGAAATTGAATTTTGCACTGTTGATAAAGTGATACAGGCAGAGTGTGTGCGCAAGGGGCAGTGGCAGTGGCAGGGGGGAGGGGGCAGCGGGGCAGGTGCGAGTACGGGCGGTGCATATGAGCCGGGCAAGAATCTCTGACCAAAAAAAGTCAACGACCAAAGCGTTTGAAAAAGTTCTTTGGCTGCGTTGTTTTTTTTTTCGGCGGGCCGCCGTTGAGTGGAAAAGTTTGGACTGCGGGGAGCTGTTTTGGGTGGGTGCGGAAGGTTGGTGTGGTTGCATGCATAAGCATGCATGTGCATGCGGCAACCAACTAGAATTCCGGGAAATTGCGCTATGGATAAACGAAAACCTGCAAAAACTTCGCTCCTGAGCTGCTTAGCTGTGGAATGCTCTGTAAAGAAAGAGTTTCAGAAAACATGCAGGATTCTTGAAGTCCTGTTCACACTATCTAATATTTACTTACAATATTTTCTAACATTTCGGGAAATATATTACATTGCGTTCAATCTTTTGCGCAATAAATGAATGTCAAAAGTTAAAAAACATTCTGATACGGCATTGAAGGAGAAAATTGAAATAACTTTCCTAAAAGTATCGCTGTTCACACATGATGACGTCAGAAGTAATGCAATATTGCACATTAATGGTAAGATAGTGTGAAGAAGCTGTTAATATTTTTCATAATATGCCATGAATTTCATTCATTTTTCAATACAATATGAAAATGAATTCGATGTTTAAGGAATTATCCTTTTACCTAAGAAAGAGTCTGTTTTGAATGCCACTTTTCGAAAAAATTCCTTTACAATCCTCAGGTTGATTGTGCTCTCATTTGAATTTCAGACGCTCCCAAAAGTATGCTATACATATTTTCGTGAAATTAATCCGTAAGTGGAATTGGGAACCTCACCTCAGACGGAAGTGGCAATCATAATGAGGTGAAAACGTCGCCGTTTTCTAAAGTTTACCCTATTACGACTGCAAGTTTTTCTTATTCAGTGTATGCAGCTTCTCTAAAGCTTCTCAGCATAAAATTTGAAACATTAGCAACGCCTTTGAGCAGGTTATGTTCAAACGAAAAAGAATATTCTACGAAAAGTTGCCTTTGAATTATAAAAACTTGTGGGCTATTGTTTTACGCTATTTGTCCACGTGGTTGGCAACAGTCAACAAGTGTCTGTGGGTGTGTTTTTTTATACATTTAATACCAAATTGCATTTGGCTGGCTCTTGTGTTTGTATGTTGTTGCACTGTAAGGGAGCGTCTTGTAAACATGGCACAAAAACCCAGAAAGGGAAAAAAAACAATTGGGGGAAAATGTTAAGAAAACAGAAAACATTTCGGGTGCAAGTTTTGAAAGTTGCAACTTATCTGTTGTTGCTTCGCAGGCAGGCAGGAAAAAACTTTTCACCCAGAGACTGGGGTTGAGGGGGGACAGAAAAGTTTCTTAAGCCATGTTAACCACACACATTCGCACTATCAACAACAGCGCAGAGCGTTGAGAGGGGAGTGTGTGGTGGTGGTGGTGGTGTTGTGGGGAAATCATGTGTGTATATCTTGCTGCAACTTGGACCGGTTTTTCCACTTTTGCCAAAGCAATTTGGGCCGCTCGCTGCATTAAAATGAAAAAAGCGCTGCAATGTTGCAAAGTTTTTCAAGTCTCGACTCTCGACTCTTGACTCTCGACTCTCGACACGACAGTCGACTTGAATCTTTGGGGCCCAGAGCGCATTGCACATCATTGCACAGTTCGACGAAGGCTGCTGCTCTTCCGCTGCTCTTCAGTCTCCATTCTTGTCTTGTTTTCTGCATTGTCATGCAAAAGTGATAATGAAATAACGGCACCTAGACACACAACACTCTTGGCCCAAAGCAGTTAGAGCCCAGCCAAGAGATCTCTGGCCCACAATCTGTGCAGATTTCGCCTCTTAACCCATTGCGAGAGCATGCAAAACTTTTGTTTGTTTACACTTGCCAAATAGTTCACATAGAACTGAAATTCTGCTGCTCTTGTCAGCTGAAAATCGGGCTAAAAGTTCGTGTCTCAAAACCAGCTGCTGCTCTCTTACCAAAATTATTAAAGTTTTACAGCATTTCTTTTAGCAAGTAACTTGCAACACTTATGTAAAAGCCGATTTGAAGCAAAAACAACCTCAAGCACTCTTTATACAAGTATACAAGCAATACAATTTAGTTCTTTAGGATTTCTATAACATATCATCATCTTAAGGACATTTTATAATATTGTCTTTATTATTTATTTGCAAGACGAGCTGGGCTTATATGAATGTTCATATTTTCATACAATTTTCTGTGTCTATCTGAACTCCTCTATTAGTTTGAATATTGCTGATATTTGGCACATAAGCTTCTCTTTAAATCGGCTTACTATAACATGACATATTATATTCCTTATATTCTTTATTTGCAAGACGAGCTGGGCTTATATAAATGTTCATATTTCCTTACAATTTTCTGTGTCTATCTGAACTCCTCTCTTATTATTAATATTGCTGATAATTGACACATAATCTTCACTTTAAATCGGATAGGAACCATAGATAAAAGATCAGATTTCTCGTACACTCTTGTCCTAAATTGGAAAATCGTTGATTATTTAGCTTTTAACAGCTCTGAACTGAAAGTGAGCTGTCTATTTCTCTTCCCTTTCCTAACTCTAATCTATTCTATACCCAATACCCTTTTGTTGTAAGCAGACCATTAACATCCAAATAAACACCAAAGTAAAGTTTTTTAACTTACTTGATATTATACTTAAAAGTTTCTATTTGTCTTTTGTCGATTTATAATAATGTGACTGAAATTTGTCTCCTGACACAGAACAAAACAAAATATCGCTTGCCCTCATATCTCTTGACAGTGTCACCTAATGGGTTAAAATGCATCTTCTCTTAAACGTTGTCAGTTTTGTCTTCCCTTCTGTACTACATGCACCTCGGCCCCTTGCCTTGCCACGCTGTCTTACCTTTGGCTGTTTGGCTGTTCCTCTGTACGAAACTTCTTGGCTTTCCTTTTGCCAAAGCAAAGAACTTACAACATGGCCATCAATATTTTTGCTGCTGCTGCTGCAGACACAAGAAAAACTCGTTTGGCGCACCCTAAGCCCCGCAACCCGCGCTCTATTTATACACTCAGAAAAAAAGCAACGTTTTTAATTCAAAAATGATTTTGAATAAAATTATATAACTTTTTTTATATATATTTATAAAGAACTTTGTGAGTTGAAAATAGAATTTAAGTCAGAGTTTTGTTAGGTTAAGTATGTATCTTTAATACCAATTTTTGTATTTGATTTGAGTGTATAATGCCTTGGTTATTTTTCCAAGTGTAGCCAGCGTTCGCGTTGCCTTTAAATTGCAATCTTCTTCCGTTTGGTTGACTTTTGCTGCCTCGGCAGACAGCTCCTGCGACTGCTGTTGCCAGGATAAACGGGCGCAGCTTAAACAGATAACATTCATTGTTATAGCAGGCGGCACCCACACTTACAGCATCCCTCTAGCACCCTAAACCCTCCCTCCTCGTCCCTCCCAGTGCTCACTTACCTTTAGCTTCGTTTTGTCTGTGTGACTCATAAGAAAATTATGTTGCATTTTATGTGAGCGCCATTGCAGTGCAGTTTATATCGACTCGACTTGTCCTTACGCCTTCTGCCCAAGCACTGTGGGCAAAATGTTAACTTTATGTGGCATTAAGTCAAGCCATAAACGTTAACATAGCCAAATGTTGCGCTAACAGCTGTTAAATGCAGCTGTTACTAACAAAAGCACTTAACATTATGTGCAGTTCCTTTTGTAGCTTACAAGTGATCAAAACTTTCAAAGAACATTTTTGTGGAAGATTTTATGTTAGCATGTGTTAATAAAATCAAATCTGAATTCTATTTATTTCATTTATGCCACAAAAAGGTCTTCAGTTCGCCCATAGTACAATGTCTAGCTGCAATTTGGCTTATACTCTATAAATACATATATAAAGACATTAAATACACCCAAGAGCAGAGATTGAGCATAAGAGATGTGGATGCATTTGGAGCTGAAGCCGAAGCTAGTGTTGGATTTGGATTTTTGGGGACTGGCAACTGGCAAATTTTGGTGCAGTGCCAGCTGCGAGTCCAGAGATTTGTTGCCGCTGGCTAAATAATAAGACATAATTCCATTTGGACTGCTTGCGCTCTGCTCCTTTTCTGGCAGCTCGTCCTTGGGGCTGGCAGGATTACTTTGCATGCACTTAGCCAGTCCGACAGGCGTCCATCCCGTTGTTGCCATTGATTTGGGGTTTATTCTCATATATCAAAGACAATTCACAAGGCTTCTGCTGGGTAGCCACAAATTGCCATTAAAAGCAAAATTCTATGCCAAATTACATTGTAATCGAGCAGAGACCAACTACACACACAACACGCACACACACACGCACACATCAGGCACACACAATCACTGTTTGGTGTGTTCTTACGTTTTACAGCCAAATTCAATGCTGGTAATTAACTTTGAAAATCCAATTATGGCTAAACTTTTCCAAGGCATATATATATATATGTGTGTGTGTATAAACTTGCAAGTGTAAAGTGTTGCTCCAACATGTGTGGGTGTATGTGTGTGTGCGTGTGTGGGTGCATTTATAAGTGATATGCAGAACATGCAATTAACAAGAGCAAATTCACTCGACTCGTTCTCTGGCTGTGCCTGTAGCTACAACGTGCCTCAACTTCCCTGTAGGACTTTCAAAATAGTGTCCAACCTAAACACATTCCTTTCTCACTGTATTGGAAGGCTAAACATGTGCAGCTCATGAAACCGTCGCTGCTATAATCAGTAGTTTGGCATGCCTTAGTTTTTGCACAGAAATGAATTCTGAAGCGTACGCCATAAGACATGCAGTTCTGCCTTCTACCAAAATGCCTTTTGGCATGCTTGTATTCACATTAGGAAGGAAAAACTTAAGTTTCTTCAATTTGCATTGCACTAACAACGCCATGAAAGACCATATCATAAAAGAACAGTTCTTTCTGTGCTTCCTGTCTATAGAAAAGCAAATCTTGGTAAAACTAATTCTGTGTGAAATAAACAGTGTGCTGGAAGTACATTTGGGAAGCAACCAAGTTCATTAGGGTCCTGGCCATGCCTCGTATCGTGTTGTGTTGCCTTCTGGTCTTTTCACTGCAGGCAGTCCCCACATATTGCTGAAGCCGGAGCATGGCACGAAACGCCCACATTTGGCTGCTGTTGCTGGCAGTCTTGGCAGTGCTGCAATTTACTTACTTGCCCCGGCCCCCTCCCTCCCAGCTAGCCAGGCAGCCAGAACGCCCCACCGCCAGCCATTGTTTCCATTTTAATATAATTCTCACGTAATAATTGCGTTTGAGCAGTGTCAAACTATGCCAACAAAAGAAGACGTGTGAAAGGAAGACTCTGGAACACTACGGCCATAGACAATGTCCGCACCGGTGACCGAGTTGTGTGTGTCGTCGGAAAACTTTGAAAAATTTCCATGCTATTGAGCACAAAGAGAGAAGCTCCCCAGTGTGAGCTCACAGTTGTATGCATTGAATAAAATTTATTCAGAATTTCGGTAGCGTATATTTTACTAATAATTTAAATTGCATTCTGATTTATTCTGCCCTTAATCTTTTATTTAAAACTGAAAATGAGAAATGTTTTAAATATTGGAATTTAAGCAGGGAATTCCACACATAAATAAAGCACATTCATTTATAGAAACTGATTTTCGAAGCATGCTGACATTTTTATAATTTTTTACAAAGATATTAAAATTAAAGTTCATTTTCCCATTTGTATTAAATTTTAACAAAGAACATTATTAAAAATGTCTTACAATTTCCTAAAAGGTAATCAATTTTCTTTCTGTTGTTGTTCCTGTTTTATTTATCAAAGTATCAAAGCCTTTTAATATTCCGCAGTATTTTTAGATGAAATTCCTATTCAAAACTCATAAGGGGCAGGATGCTGATGTGATCTAGTTACGTCCCATTCCCCCTACCCATTTTGCTTGTTTATTATGTACAAAGGGGCATATCCTTTTTGCTCGCCCTTTCTATTAGCGTTCAGTTATGAGAATTTGCACCGGAAATTGAATTTTTCATTTGCGCATCCTGCGGAACCATTTGTCCACCATCTTTGCTAGCGCCTCGCAATATTACTTTTAATTCCCTGGCAATTATAAGAAATTTTTCTTTAGCTTCATTTTATAATGATAATTTAATTAGTTGCAACTGGCTGCCTTTTTAACGTTGCCAGCTCATTAACTGCACTTAACTGGCGCCCGGCGACTTTTCGTGAATTTTTAATGACAGACCGCCCACTTGGTCCCCCTCCGCAGTCACCAACTCACCACCAGGCAGTTTGCCTTGAACAAATGCTGTCATTTTAAACAACAGCCTGCAGGATGCAGCCTGGCAAGATTGTCAATCTGATTGACACGCTGCATCGCTCTGTATGTGCACGTCAATTAATGTGAATTTGATAGCAGTCGATGCATTGTTTTTTGCATAAGCCAATATTGACTACATGCCAGCCAAACTGCAGTGAGCCGCAAAATTTATGCGCAAACTGAAATGTGCTTGAACTATGCCATTTCTGCACTAATTTGTACACGCGTACACGTGACGTATGCGTAATCAATCCGTTGAACAGCACAAACAACAGGGCAGTCCAAAATGGCGACTAGAAACTAACTGAAAGCTGATGCTTTAGCCGCGTATACTCATTAGCGACTGCTAGGCATTAAGTATCGAGTAATCATTAGCGATTACTACTCCTAGCAGTGGGTACTCATTAGAGACTGCTAGGCATTAAGTACTGTCACAGCGAGTGCTGTGTTTCGAGTTCTTATGGGCGAGTACAACTCCTAGCAGCGAGTACTCTTTAGTGAGTGTTGGGTATTAAGCATAGAGTTCTAATAGGCAAGTAATAGTCCTAGCAGCGAGTGTGTTGTAGCGAGTAATGAGCTAGCGAGTGCTATGTGACGAGTAGCTTGAGAAGCGACGATCAGTACTAAATCAGGGAGTAGCTAGCTAGCAGCGAGTGTGATTCAGCGAGAAGCGAGTAGAGGATAGCGATTTGGGTAGATCATTTGTTTAACAACGAGACCTGAAACAGCCAGAGCTAGATAGTGAGAATGGAAACGAGGACAGCGAGTAATGATTAGCAAATAGCGAGTGTTAACGAGCGAGTATTGATGAGCAGCGATGTGCAAAGTAGCGAGTGCTTAGCACCAAACAAAAGGCAGAACAGCGAGTGCTTAGCACCAAAGAAAGCTGAGCAGCGAGTGCTTAGCAGTGTGTACTGAGCTAAGAAGCGAGAACTGTAGCTGAGAAGCAAGTGCTCTCAGCATTTGTGATTCTGGCAATTTGCCTAAGTGCAACCGAATGGACGCCTGGACGGTAGAAGACTTCAAAGTTTTAATTAGAAACGCAACTGCAAAATGAAGGAGACAACGGAGCAAGGCAGGACAGGACGATGCGGAGCAGGACGATGCGGAACAGGACAGCGCAGGAGGCAGTCAGGCGGAATGAGCAGCAAAATGCGTTGACAGACGATGTGAAAGGAAGAACGCAGCGCAATTCAACGAGGCCAGCGCCAAAAAGTAACTTTAATGGCAGCCAAAAGAGAACAGGGGCTGAGAAATAAATGAATGGCCCAAAAAATGGCAGAGCGCACAATTTTATGTGGCACACAAAACTTTTGACATAAATTCGTGGCGCTAAGAAAAATGAGAACTGATGCGTTCTCTTGGCCAGCCCAAAACAGTCAGCCAGCCAGAGATAGCCAGAGTTGCCACCTTGGCGGCGTGTTACTTAGATACAATTCAGCTAAGACGCTGCCAGACGACTGTCAAATTAATTTTAATGCGCTTTTCATGGCCGCGTCTCGCATAACTTGTGGATTTTAACGATTATTGGTCCTAATGCGAATGCAAAAAGAAGAGAGCCGCCCGCCCGCCCCCCGTAACCCAGAAAAAACACTCCATATCAACTCGCCTAGAGTTGTCAGCCCCCCAATTGAAACAATCTTTAAATTTAGCACATGGCCGGGGACAGCCGCCGGCAAATGCACAAATTTATTGCCCCAAACTGGAACTCAAACTGAGACTGAAACTCAAACGGGAGCTGGAACTGGCTTAAACGCTGGCTCATGCATATTTGATGCCAAATATAAAGCGGCCATAAATTCTACTTGAAATTTACGCAGCAAAGTAAAAGTAATGCCAAAAAAACAGAAAAAAAAAAGGAAAATATAACGACGCACCTATGTCGAGTGCTCGGGACTCGCAACTTTGCCGTTTGATTTCTGCCTTTATTTTTTTTTTATTTTATGTTTATGTTTGAAGGACATTGGGGATGAGGGGCCCAAGCATATGAAAAAAGTTGCACGCCAAATTGTTTATATAACATACATATATATTTCTCTATCCGTCTCTCGTTGTTGTGGCAAGTTGAGGGACCGTGTCCTGTGGCTTACCTATAATGCTTTATTAAAAATTAAATAAATATTTTTCTTGTTTCTGGTGCGGAGCGGTAATAACAACTGCGTTAAGTGCCAAATCTACGCAGATACCCACAACAAATATCAAAGGGGAGGGGGAGTGTGGGGCACCTGCTTTTGAAAAGTTGTCAATCATTTGTGGCGCACATCAAAAAGTTTCCAACATGCATAATAAGTTTGAAAAGAAAAAGAAAATTGTCTAACCATTTATTTACTTTTAAAGCATAAATAATTTGATACACTGCATAGTTTTGGGAGGGTATAAATTGAAAATTGAAAAACAAATAAGTCAGCTTTTAAATGATGTAATTTTAAACTGACCACAATTATTTTATTAAATTTTTTTTTTAATTTATTTTTATTTTATTTTTTTAATTTATTTATTTATTTTTTTTGTAATTTATTTTTATTTTTTATTTTTTTTTTTTAAATTTGTAAATAAGTGTACTCATAAATAAGATTTCTGCTGCCTATAGCGGCAGCTTAAGCTTTACAGCTTTACATACAAAAAAAAAAATAAATAATAATAATAAATAATAAATAAATAAAGAAACATTATTTAATATTTTTTATTTTTGTTTTTTATTCTTTTTATTTTTTTTTTGGAAAATTTGTAAATACGTGTACTCATTTAACAAGATTTCTGCTGCCGATAGCGGCAGCTTAAGCAAGCTTTACATACAAAAAAAAAAAAAAAAATAAAATAATAAAAAATAAATAAAGAAACATTATTTTATTTTGTTTTTTATTCTTTTTATTTTTTAAAAATTTGAATATTATATTTATAAAATATATTTAACCAGCGTACTGCTTTCAATGTGGCAACTTAAGATGGTTATACAATTTGACTTCTTGATAATAAATTTTGACAAAGAATAATTTAATAAAGCTGCAATTGATATCAAATTGATATCAATTTAAATACACAAAAAATAATATAATAACAATTTAAAAGAAGTAGACTTTATTTAGATTAAATTGAAATTTTGTTATAATATTTTGATAGATTTTTGTATATATTTTATATAGAATACTTTAATTATTTATTTATATTTCATTCTTGAATGTAATTTAAACATATACAGAATTTCAGACTGCGACAGTTAAAGTGTTGAAAGGCTAATTATAAATTTGAGTTGAACCTTAGTTTCTAGATACTCAAACTTTGAGCTGCTGTTGAGTAGTTGTGAATAATATTTTTAGCTAGTTTTAAATTGGCAGCCATTTGAGCTGCTGCTGCTCATCTGTCAAAGTTATAATTAGATTTCGCTATTTACCACACAAGTTATATTTATATTCTGTTTTTGTTTGGCACCTTTTTGCAGCTCTAATCACGTTGGGCAGCTGCTGTCTCGTCCTGGCCGACGAATCCATCGACACACGTGAGAATGCGGATCTGGTGCTCAAGTGCCGCTTCACCGAGAAGTACGAGGCGAATGATTTCTCCTTCTTCTGGACACGCTCGATATCGAATCCGGCGCAGTTTGACAACGTGGCCATTGGCGAAGTGCAGCTGAGTTCCGGCTATAGGTGAGTTATACCTGACCCAAACCCCCCACCCCTCCCTTTAATCATAAAACGATGATGAAAGTTAAGCCAGTGTTAAATCTGAGCTCTGGGGAAGCTCGGGAATTGCTGTTTTCCGTTGCAGTTTGTGGTTATCCTGTTATGCAAGCGTTGGCAGCCATTTGTTAAGTTAATTAAATGTTTCACACACACACACACACACACACACAGACACACACACACTCACATAATGCGATTTATGTTTGCGTCTGACTGGCAACTGGCAACTTAATTAAAATCAAGTTCTTGGCAATTTAAACGAGTCGCCAGCCAGTGGCCGGCCAGCGAGCCAACAGCTCTGGCATATCCTTAATCCTTAATGTCAATGTCGACGCGTGTTAAACATTCGCACAATTATGAGGTACACACAAGCCCACACACACACACACACAACCGTATAGCCTCATATGTTTGTGTTTATGTTTCATTTTCATTACCCGCTCGCGTTCGCCATTTGCAATTGTATTTTTATTTGCTTCGTGCCTCGACTTCCGCTTCCGGCACCGCGCCCGGCCTGTTTTTAATGTTTCGCTTGGTTTGACTACACCCCAGCACCCTTATATCCCTGCCCCCCTTTTGCCTACGGTTTGTGCTGCTTCTTTATGTGGCAACGCATAAATTTTAAGTGCCCAGTCGAGGCCACAAAATGCAACGCGTTTGCTTGCCAAATGAAATGCCCAACAGCAGTCGGATATTTTGCCAGCCATGTGTGTGTATCTGTGTGTGTGTCTGAGTGTGTGTGTGTGTCGGCGCACAATAAAAGCAAATCAACAAACAACAAATAGAAATAAAAAGCGCAAGCAAAGCTAACAGAACAGTCGCCAGATCGAGGCCCAATTTCAGTTCCCAGGCAAATTGTAAAATACATTTTTACTGCAATTTGTGCCGTAAGCTAACAAGCAGGAGCAGTCAGCAACAACAAAAACAATAAGAAGCATAACAAACCACATAACAAGGCATTCCCCATACACCATTCTACTTATAAGTATCTTTCTAGCCGGTAGATACATGTATCCTGTATCTTTATCTATATCTATATATCTGTAGCCGTTGCTGTCGCTGCAAAAGTGAAATTACTGCAAAATTTGCTGGCAAAGGCCGCTGCGGTTGCTGTGCTCGCGTTGTTGTTGCTGTCGGGGTCATCGAAATCCAAAAAGCATAACGACAGGAGGGTCAGGAGGGAATTTAGAGACCCAGCAGAAGCCAGAGCCAGAGCCAGAGCGTGTGTAGAACAGCTGAGGAGCAGAGAGCAGAGAGAGCCTGCGGCTAATATATCGTTAAACATTTCATTTAACGAGGCAGACGCAGACTGAAATTCGCCGCAGACAATGCCAGGCATTTAAGAATGCAAGTCATGGTGCCAAAGGTGATTCCCCAAAACAATTTCTCCCTGAAATCGTGGAAATTCATACCTTAAAGTCGATTTACTGTATTGCTCGTAACTGAGGCTGCCTTGAAGAATGCTCTTATACATTAATAATTAGTTGAGACATTAGAGCAAAGCATGTCCAGGAATATACATAATTATATCCTTTTCATAGCCTTAACTGGCTTAATCAAAAAAGGGCTATTTTAAAATCTGGATCATCTGAGCAAAAGAAATTTAACAAGCTACCAAAAAGTAGGCATCGCATTGCAATGCAATTAAATCTTAAAAGGAACTTAAGAACCAAAATGTTCGGAGTATACATAATTGTATCCTTAACACAGTTTTGATGAACTTATTTCAAAGAAAAAGCTGCTAATAACTGGAAAGTTTTAGAAACATCCAAGACACTACCAAGACACAATAATATTCAATTGAAAATTTAAAGTAAAACGTCTCGCGGAATATACAAATATCATTTTCAACCAATCTAACAAAACCTAACTAAATAAAATGGCGTTTCTGAAGTCGGGAACATCTTGGAGTGCCCGAAAGTAGGCAACACATTAAAATTCAGCTGAAAATGTAAACCAAAACATGTCCCGGAATGTCCCATTGCCAAATAATTGGCTGCGGCTGTGCCCATTTGCCGTTTAGCGCCACACGAAAGGACCCAGCGAGACAGAGATATAGAATGAGAGATAAAAGGAGAATCTGCATTGGAATTTCGAATCTGAATGTGAATCTAAAGCCAAATCGCAGGCACAACAATCCAAAACGCAGACAGTCAGCAGTTAGAAGGAAGCCAACGGCAATGGCATACTTGCAAATTGCAACAACACGCGGCAAGGACTGGAGAGTGGAACGAGTGGGACGTGTGGGAGGTGTGGGAGTGCGGGATAGTAAACACGGACTACTACAAATCCCGCAGGAACCTTTTGCGCTCAAGGACGTGCGACACGCGCGCCTTTTAATGCTTAAAGCGCCGCTGTCGAAAGACTCGCGCTCCCAAGTGTCCTGAGCGATGAGTGCGCGGACTGCGCTTTGCCAGCAGTTTTTATAATTTGCACTTTTTTGTCTGTCTATGTGTGTGTGTGTGTGTGTCCGGATGTCCTGGTAGCCTGCCGCATCCCAAAGCTCAGCTGCAAATGAGCAGCTCGGGCGACCGCTGGAGACGCGCGCCGGCAAATAGAAAAATAATAATAAAAAATTCAACTAGACGAAGGACGAACAAGTGCCTGCAGAGAATTGAGTCAATTTGCCTGGATACCATTTTTGTGTTTATTTTATTATTTTTTATATTTTTATTCCTTTTTTTTTTGGGTCATCGTCGTTGTCTGAGTTTTTACATTCTAGTATTTAGAGAATTTTCAAGAGCAGTTGGCATAGTTTTGTTGAGTTAAATACTTCAGGCCTTGCCATGTCGTGCTGCGGTTGCTCGTCCGTTTTGGCAATTACAGTTTTATTTATTTATTCTTTTTATTTTATGCCAACTGATGCGTGTTTTTTTGCGGCTTGCTGCAATTAGCACAGGACACAGCAGACGCAGAACGAGGGAAGCACGAGTTAGACTCATAAATGAGTTCTCAATTAAATCCATAAAGCCGTCTAGACACTAAATGTGATCAGTTGCAATGTTATGAAGTGTCCTTTAATGTCCAGTCACGCCTAGGCATCTGCCTGCTCTATTGCGTGTCCTGCGAGCTGGCTGACGACATTCCTCAACTTGCCTGTTGACAAATGAACAGCAGCAAAGAGGAGGGGCAAATAATGGTTGGGGGAGGGTTCCTCTTGTTTTCCAATTTAATAAACTGCTGCGCAGTCGATGTCCAGTGGAGCAGTCAGCGAAGTATACAGCAGCTTCAAAGTCGCATCAATTTTCAGTAGTTGTCCACGACAACGATGAAATAATCAGCGTGATGAGAAATTGTGAAAAATCGTTTGAAAAAAAAAAAACGAAAAACAGGATGGCAAAAATAGAATGGAACAGCACGACAGGACGAAGATTAAATACCCTGACAAACTTCCTAACTAAATTGCTCCTATAAACAATATTGTTATCGTGGAGAATTATGTTAAAGAGCAAAGAAATGACATTCGTTCTTTCCTTTTCTAATTTCAAACGAATATTCAATTTTGCGGAATTCAGAACCTCACTCAATTTGAATTCCGACTCATTTTATCGGAAAATGAAATAGGATCAATCCAGATTAGTGTGAAATGTTGATAATCATTACCTAACTTTTAGATAATCTGGTTAAATATTATATCAAAGTAAGGTAAAGATATGCATATGTTCAATCAAAGATACTACTCCATACAACTTAGTTTTCATGATATGATGTAGTGTTTCGATCCTGCCAACTCTAACCTCACTTTGCCCTGCAATATAAGTAGAATTTGTAACCAATTTCACTAAAATAACTTCCGAACTCAGCAGTAAGAAATATATAGACTGATAGACTAAGAAATGGCTTCATCATTTCGTAACCAATCTATAATACTTTCTGCAAGGGTATTTGGTAAAATTAATAAAAGAAGATTCTCCGAAAATAAAGTCATTTTGGCAACTGAACGGTGGACGGTGGACGGTGGAAGGTGGGCGTTGGGCGGAAGTTCATAAGGTATGTGGAAATGAAAGCAGACAACTGAGATATATATCTTAAATGTCTTGACTACTTTTCAGTGCTGGAATTGTGATTGATTTTCTATTGATTATCTGGCAAGATATTTAATTTTCAAGCGCTTGGCAAATATCGAAATTCAATTAACAAATTTTGCAAAATTTACAATTAAATGGAGGACTTGAATTCTTGGCCCTGGCAATTAAATTGGCAAAAACACTTCAAGCTCAATGGCAACAACATCAACAACAACAAGAAGAAGAAGTACAAAATTGTTGACATTTTGTTTACCATTCGGTTGCCAACGTCTGGCGCGTCCCTCACCCTCCCGTTCTCCGTTGCCCGCCGACATCGTTGTCATCGTTATCGTCAATCGAAGTCATCGTCTAGGAAAATATGCAAACATTTATTGAACGTTGATTTTGTTTATGTTGCTGTCACACTCCCCGCCTGTTTGTTCCCCGCCCCGCACCGCCCCGCCGTGTTGCTCAAATATTAACGTTTGTATTTATTTGTATTGCGAAACGTTTAAAGTTGAACCACCTGCGGGTCCAATAGCAGTCGGCAACAGCCAGGACCCGCAGCAGGACACCGACAGAAAACTCAATATTAGCACAATTAGTGATGGGTTGTCGAATGGAGAAGCAGGAATTGGGGGAGGGTTGGTGGTCGCATAGATCCCCTGGGGCGCACTGACCAAGTTTTTAAATAAAATAAATTAAATTTTCAAATGAAATTGCCGTGAATAAGTTGATACATAACGGTGGAAAAAATGTGTGAAATTTATTGAGGCATATATGTAAATATATGAATTGGTGACATTTGTAAACTGTATTTTTTAAAACGAATTTTGATTTTTTGTATCATTTTACAGACTCGACTTTCACCCGGAGCGCGGCATTTATGATCTGCAAATCAAGAATGTCTCCTACAATCGGGACAATGGACGCTTCGAGTGCCGCATCAAGGCCAAAGGCACCGGTGCCGATGTGCATCAGGAATTTCACAATCTAACCGTCCTAACGCCCCCACATCCGCCCGTCATCTCGCCCGGCAGCATTGCCGTGGCCACCGAGGATAAACCCATGGAGCTGACCTGCAGCAGCATTGGCGGCTCCCCGGATCCCACCATAACGTAAGTCTTTAGTTTACAACAGGCCTATTCTTGTTTTCATTCTCGACAATATCTTCTTGAGAAGTGACTTCAATTCGCAAAGATTTTGCGGATTGAACTCACTAAATTCACCCGTATAATCTGAATATTAGTCTAGCTTTGATGTATATCTAATATATCTATGATAACCTTTATTTTCTTCCTCAGCTGGTACCGCGATGGCTCCAATTCGCCGCTGCCCGCCACTGTGCTGCATGGTGGCACCAAGGATCAACCCACCAATGCAACGCTCCTGATTACGCCACGTCGCGAGGACGATGGCGCCAAGTACAGGTGTGTGGTGCGCAATCGTGCCATGAATGAGGGCAAGCGCCTGGAGGCCACAGCCACACTGAATGTTAACTGTAAGTACTGATTGAAGAACTATACTATTATATATCTACCAAACTATAAGCGGGTATAATCAGCGGATATTCAAACTTGTGCAAAAGTATCGAAGCTATACAATTGTTGAGTTCTGTCTTAGCTTATGTATATTGATGAGCTGGAACCAGTTTGTTCAGTACAAATATTCAAATATTTATTGATAATAGCTCAGCATTCTTAATAAAACAAACAAAGCGTGCTCTTCATAGATTTCAAACTATCATAACTTTGTCAATTTCCATGTGAAATGTATTTTTGGTCATAATTTTCCGAAAAGTTTGATATGGTCTTTGAATGTTTGAAAAAAATTTATATCGATTTTTATACAAAAATAGCCAATGGTCCCCTTTCACACATGTAAAGTTTCCAAACCATTAGAAAATAGTCTTGATAGACTTTCTAACGAAACGATTTGCATGCGGAATGTCATTTTGATCGTGATTTATTCCTCAAGAACAAATCAGCACTCAAAGTTATTTAATTTTAGCATTTTTCTTTTATATTTTAGATAATCTTCTAAAATTTCATGATCAGTTGGGTTCCTTTGCTCATTATTTTGTAACAGCAAAGTCCTTTGGCATTTCTTCAACTCACTTGAACTCTGCTCTCTGTTGTAGCTAAATATAGAAAACCCAGCTAATTGTACACTTTCATTGCACTGCCTTTACCCCCTGCATTCTGCAATTCCCCCTACCTGTCACAGCCACAATTCATTACAATTTTGCTGTTTGTCTTTTGGAGGCGTCGCTTTAGTTGACCTCCGTGGCCAAAGTGGGGAACGTCTAATTAGCCCGGCTGGGCAATTACAATGGGCAACAACTAAATAGCTGCATAATGAAGTGACCAGACACGACCAGTGACATTGCCCTCTTCCCTCCCCTCATTCATCACGGCTGCAACGAGCTGCCCAACAAATGCTGCCACATTTGTTTAAATGTTGTTAAAATTGCTGCCAAAGCCCGTAGAGCGGCAACTGCCACAGCATCCATTTAGAAATGCCCCAGACAATGACAACAATATATATATATATATGTATATATATCCATAAATAAGTATATATACATGGGTATAATCGCATATATCTTTTTGTAAACCTAACGCGCACATAAATTAACCGAAGCTGCTGACGTTGTTGACCTGCTGACTGTGAACGCAAGTAATTTGAATAGAAATTTATGTGCCACTAGCATGTGGCAGACAATGTTGTTTTAATACCCTGTAGCCAGTGAAGGTGGGTAGAAAGGGTGTAGAAGAGTTGTTGCAGGCGGAAAAATGCCGTATTAGAAGAGCTGACCCCCGGCAAGTTAATAAAACCTTATTTTCAACAGAAATGTTCGGAATACGGTCTTGATTTTTGGCACACAGAGTCTAAAGTATGCTATTTATATATATCTTAAATTTCATAAGGATCAGACAATAAACAGAAAAGTTATTCAAGTTTATAAGATGGATAATAAACAGGCTCTCTGTTTGAATATATAGTATGCCTGGTGTTGAAATGTAAAGTGGCTACAGGGTATCTGCTAG
Source organism: Hirtodrosophila histrioides (assembly GCA_037075165.1). Classification (NCBI taxonomy): domain Eukaryota; kingdom Metazoa; phylum Arthropoda; class Insecta; order Diptera; family Drosophilidae; genus Hirtodrosophila; species Hirtodrosophila histrioides. The sequence goes on along the minus strand of JBAMCL010000759.1, from coordinate 1,057,534 downwards.
TCCACAAGCAAGACTTGTTCTGTTTGCTTTTGTTGTTGCAACAAGTGGCAGTTAAACGCTGCGTTGACGATGATGCCACTCACCGCTGGCCAGTTAGCGTGCGGCTATTAGAGCTAATCAAAAGTCAAATAAAGGCCAAAACCTGAAATATTGCCTGGCCGTTGCTGCAACAACAACAACGACATAATCAACTGAGGTCAACCATCAAATGCGTAATTAATTCAAATAGAAACCACAAGAACATCGCATATATGGTAATTAGTAGGAAGCAAGGCTAGCTCCATTGCCACTGGAGGGGTCTGTGGGTTCGTGTCCTCGCTAATTGCGTTCCATGTTGCAAGGACCAGGCCAGTTTAGTTCAGTTCAGTTCAGCCATTGATTGATTGACTGATTGACTGATTGACCAACTGCAACCCGATCGTTGGCCAAGCTAAAACTGTAATCAGTGAGAAAAGTTGAATGCAAATTAGCATATCCTTATGGGACACTATTTATACAGCAATTACTTGAATTGGTTCGCATTTGAGTTTAGTTTGAATTCTTAAACGAAGAATGCATTGGTCGAATGAGCTTGATTAGAAAATACCCTGTATTTAGTTCTGAAATACTCCAAATCAATTGTAGAATCGTTTTAATATTAATATAATATTTAATATTCATATTACTATTACTATTATTAGTGAGTGTAAATTACTTACGTGCATTCATCTTTTGGTCAAAATCTGTTGCTAATACTACTATTTTCAATGCTATTCTCATAGTGCTCATTATTTTGATTATTGGGTATTTTTAAGTCAAATTTTCTCAAGTATGGCGTAGTTAACTTATGTTTAAAAATATATATAAAAAAATATCTTCCTTAAATGAGGATGTGGTTTTCATCTGATAAGATTAATAATATTCTCATCGCAGTCATCTTATCTTCAAAAATATAAATAAAAACTTCCTTAAATGAGGATGTGCCCTGCATCGGATAAAATTAATAAGCGTAGATATTTTATATTCAAAATTAATATAAAAATTTCCTTAAAAGAGGATGTGCCTTGCATCGAATAAATCAGATAATATTCTCAGCGTAGTTATTTTATCTTCAAAAATAAGATAAAATCTTCCTTAAATAAGGATGTGCCTTGCATCGGATAAAATGAATAATATTCTCAGCGTAGTTATTTTATCTTCAAAAATAAGATAAAATCTTCCTTAAATAAGGATGTGCCTTGCATCTGCTAGGATAAATAATATTCTCAGCGTAGTTATTTTATCTTAAAAATAAAATAAAATCTTCCCTGAAATAAGGATGTGCCTTGCATCGAATAAATCAGATAATATTCTCAGCGTAGTTATTTTATATTTAAAAATAAAATAAAATCTTCCTTAAATGAGGATAAGCCTGTCGTCTGATAAGATAAATAATATTCTCAAAAATAAAATAAAATCTTCCTTAAATGAGGATGTGATAAAATGAATAATATTCTTCGTATAAAGTATCTAAATTGTCTAAAGCAACCTGCTAGACTAGATGATACCCCTTACCAACGTCTAATACAACCCAAAGTCAGCTAATTCTATAAAAAGCTATGTAAACAAAACTTTGGGCGTATTATAAAAAGGGCAGCCTTTTAAATGTAGTTTTAATGAGTATAGCTTATAATAGCATTCTATTTATGGTTACAGTTTACTTCCTATTAAGTTATAAATACTGTTCAGCTCTTGTTTTGTTGCGCTTGCGAAAGCGCCACAAATGTCTTCAAATGGTTGTAGTATGCGACTTAAATGATTACTAAATAGATACGCCAACACGCGATGTTTCACATATCGTTGACGATGATGACGTCCCACGTGTCGTATGCGCAATGCCATATAAACCTAAGCAATACATTAGCAGCAACAACAGCAACAGCAACAAATGTCTGACCTGTCGCATAAATGTCGCTAATTAGCCGTCGTTTCGTGCATAATTCTTTAGAGCTGGCCACGCCCACAGAACAACACAACAAAGCCCCCTCCATCCCCCCATCCACACGATGATTTGGGCTAATTGAAGCATATGAGTGTATGAATGAATAAATGAATGAATGAATGAATGGGCGCACTTGAAAATGATTCGACTGTGGCTTAATTAAAATGCCGCCCACTCAATCGACATGCCACGCCCACTAACTGCCAGCTTATTTGCATTTATAAGCCGCATTACATTTCATTTATATGTATATTTATATTTATATTTTTTGTAATCTTTATTGTTGTTATGCGCGTATTTAGATTGTTCAACATTATGTTTAATTAGAAATATTTTGCAGTAGCAGAAAACCGCAATGTAAACTCAACGATTTGCACTTGTAATGTTTATTAATTGGCATTTAGATTTATTGACAACCGGGGCGGGGAAAGCGGCAGGAAGGGGGCGTGGGGGCTTAGGTGAGCTCTCAGATAAATAACAATTTGCATTATGGCCGAGGGGCACAAAGCAAAAGGCTGAAAGGACCAAAGACGATGACAAAGGCAACCGCAGAGTCGATTCAAGTAATTGCAGGACGCAGGACGAAACTTGGCAAACAATTGCAATGAGCGGGGGGCATTGCCTGGGGGCAGCATTGAATGTCCGATATGTGTAACTGCTATTTGTGAGCAAAGGATTTTGCTATTGCGGTCAAGTTGTTCTTCGGCAACGTAATGCGTTTTTAAGCAAGCCTCGGGAGTTGATCAAAAGCAAAGTCCTTGCCATAGTCTCCTTCTGTTTGTGCAGCGTCCAGGATGTACAGCATTTGCGGTAGTCTGCTGCGGGGCCAGGACACTCACTCACACTTACACTAACAAAGACAAACACAAACGCACATGTCTCCTGTTTCAGTTGGAGCTCTTCAACTATTCAAAACATTCTTGTTGCATAGCCTGGCCGTGTGTTTGCTTAGTCAACAGCATTTTCAGCATTTGCCTGGCAAAATTAAATCAAAAACAATTTAATTGTTAAGTTCCACAGGAAATCAGAAAACGTTTTCCGTTTCCCATTTGCCATTTGCCATTTAACAGTTGCCATTTCTCTGATTTACGGCCAACAATAAAAATTCACTTTGGCCTGCCCAATTGACACCTACAAATTAATCAGAGTTCCGTTCCTTTACGTTCCTTTCCGTTCCATTCAGGGTCTTACCTCCATCAACCCCACGGTTGCCACACAATCCCACAGACTGACAGTCTGACAGTCTGGCAACGCGTCTTTCAGGTCCTTGTCTAATCGCCTCTAATAAGTCATTGCAAAATAACGGGCAATAAATTTCATCCACATCTTAGGAAAATCATCATCATCGTCTGCTAATAGCGAGAAAATTAGAAAAGCCTCCGAATTGCGAATTCAAGTGAATTGTCTGTAAACTTGAAAGAGTATTTAGAGTGGAAATATTAATATTTATCTTGCAGACAGAAACATCTATTAACATATTAAACTTTTTAAGTATGCACTTCAACAGAAATCAGCAAGCAACTTTTTCATTTCAATTCAAATATTCATTATTCCATCTTTTACTTTGAAATTGAAGTATTCAAATATGCATTAATCCTGGCATGGAAAATGATAAGTCCAACGAATTCAGTTGAATTTACTTATAATAATTAATTTTATATAATATTTTATTTTAGAAATCTATTTACATGAGATAATAAAAAGGACGTTTACTTTGGCATTTGCTTTTGTGCTGCATTCGTAAACGTTTAACAGGCAGCGCTGCTTGGCCATAGAATTTGCATTTAAACAGCCATTTTGTAATAATCAGAAACTATTTAATAATTACTTTGATACAACTTTGAAAGTTTTCTAAAACGTAAGGACCCTGTCAGCATTTAAGCCATTTCAGCCTAGTTTCTTCAAGCAGATACTTACATTATTAAAAAGAGTTTCAGTTAAACGAGAAACGCTTTATGCATTTATGATTTCGCTTAAAACTCGAATTTGAAAGCACTCAGAAAATTTGTTTGGTTTGCCTTCTACACGCATTCCTAATCTATTTTGTTTTTATAAGTATATCACAGTAAATCTTCAATTGCTTAGAGGGCAATCCCAGGCCTAGTCCTAGTCCTTATTTCCTTCTTTATTTTGATTTTGCCAGCGGCGGGGAGAGCGAGAGAGAGAGAGCTAGTGAGAGGGAAAGCGTGTTTGCCTTTTGGCATAGATTGGCCCTGAGAATTGCAAGTTTAAGCTGGGGTGCTAATTTATTGGCCTACCCTCGCACTCTCGCATCGAGAGCGTTTCTGCTGCTGGCAATCGCGTGTTTCGTGCGCGGCGTCTGCTGATGAGCCTAATCGGATCTCACCTGGGCCGCCCCTTGCCCCTTGCCTCGCCGGGTAAAGCGGGCGGGCAACAGACAGCTGCTGGCGAGGATTGCAGGCTTGCAGGATGCGAACCAAATTGGGGTTGGGGCTGCTGACTTTAGATTTGATTCTAAGCCGACAAGCTGGCAGTGGAATTGCTGTTGTTATTGCTGTCAAATGTTATTTTTTTGGGTTTCTCGGATTTAAAAGGCGCTTAAGTCGCTGCGCAGCGCAGCTTAACAAATTTTACAGTCAGAGTGAAAGGGGGGAGAGTGAAAGAGAGAGAAAACAGCAAGAGAGAGAGAGTCAGTGCCACATGGGCAATATTGACAATGCGCAGCCGGAGGACATGTTTTGTGTGTCCTGGCGCCTATCATTTTCATAGTTTAATGTCAGGCAATTAACTTTTGTCTGGCCTGCCTCAAACAGATACAGGGCATATAAATGTGGACAGGGGATATGGGAAATGTCGAAGCTCAGTCCCATGTGCCCCCCCACCCCACTGAGTCCCTTGCTTGCCCCTTGCTGCCCCCTGCTGCCAGTCAGCGATGAGATCATGCATAAAAAGGCAGCCCGGGCACGTTCCGGATGAAGCTGGAGATGTAGATGTAGATGGAAAATGTAAATGTAAATGTTGGCCGCTTCGGTTGGTTGAAACGACCTTGCGCCATGTTTGAACCTTAACACCAGGCTCAGCAAGTGGCGAGGGTGGGGGTGGGAGTGAGGAGTGCGGAGTGCGGCTAGGGTAGCCAACTAGGCAAATAGGCACAGCATGTTGTGGAAAATCAACGAAGCAAATGCCAATACACATGTGCCAATAGACGAGGACGAGCAGGGAGAGCGCCCAGCGATGTCCTCTGGCATTAGGGATTCCAAGGCTTAACATGGCGTAAACACAAAAGCCTCTAAAGGCATCAACTGCGGCATATAAAGTGGCATTACATGGAGTACAGAAAAAAAGCAAAAAAAAAAAAAAAGAAGCTGGCAAATGGCAGGAAGTGACTGCCAGACCAAGCCGCAAAAACAAAGCGCTGCAGTAGCAGAATGACAGCAAAAAAGAAGCAACCAACAAGAATTGTCGAGTGGCCTTGTCGTCTGCCACGCATTAAATTGAAGATGATGATGATAATGCGACCAGGATAAGAGCTAGCGACCAGCAGCGACTTTGTTGGACCCCGGGTTCATAGGTAACAGGCAACTTAACGCCAATAATACGGCAAAATAGTCGGCAACAAGCCATGAAAAGAGGCAGAGCGTCCCTCCCAGCCTCGTCAACACAATCCCCCTCACTCATATGGTGTGTGCCATTTGTGGCAGGGCAAAAATGAAACAATGGACAATCACCCGACCCCCAACCCCCAACCCCAATGCCAATGCCAATAAGCCTCGGTCCGTGTCTTTCGTATGTGGCTACTATTTACTTGGCATTAAGCAAACTTCAAATAAAAAGGATAACGAGACACGCAAGCAACTCAAAATGGAAGTTCCTCAACAACAATAACAATGAATTCGAAGGCTCTAGTCGAGACTGTTTGACTAAGAGATGTCCTGTACGCAGAGTATAGAGTATAGTTTCTTGAAAAACTTCCGAACAGTCCGGGCCTAGAAACTTTTAGAATGAATAGATCACAAAATAAGGTACAAGGTTAGTTTTCTATTAAGCGTAATTTGTTTTTCGGTTGCACGAACGCATAGATTACAAATTTGAATTAAAACTAAGCTACATATGATATTCACGAACCTACATACTAAATTTCCTGACTCTAGCGTTTAAAGTCTCTGAGAATAGTGTGGTTTAACTGACAGATAGAGGGACTTGCTGAGATCACTTTGATTGTTGATGCATCCTTGCCTGTCTCACATATGTTGATAGTCCAAGCATACCCCTTTGAACTACTCTAATGGATGCTGGGTATTAAAAACCAAAAAACAACAGTAGAACCAACAGGCAGACAGATACAAAGTGAGCAGCAGCCAACAATGACAACAACTTGGGATCCGGAGTATAGAAAGTACTTGGGAGTTAACAAGGGTGAAGGCGTGGGCGGGATGAGGATGTTGCTTGAGTTTACCCATTGGGCTGAAGGCACGACAATTGCACACAATTTTCATTTATTGTTTGGCTACACATTTGGCCACATTATGTGAGCTGAACAGCAGCCGCCAAGCTTAAATCCCCGCACTGAAACAAAAGGATGCTTTCCAATTCGTCCTCTCGTCTCGTTTCGGGTCCCCTCTTCGCATAATCGTGCATTGGCCCCGGGGCAAGATGGCAAGGATATCAGTGTTTGGGGCGTTGGTATGGTTTAGCATTCCGGCTGCCACATTCTAAAGATTCAACATTGGCATCCGCATGCTCAACCCAAAAGAAAGGCCAACAGAGAAAGAGAAAGAAAAAATTGTAACTAAGATACGCCTACACTTTAACGCTTCATGAGCATTTGGGAGACGTTGCGTGCTGAGGTCAGCTTGGGTCAAATTGCGGTACGCATGTTGCCCAGGACATTCGTCATTAGCCATTTATCCAGTCAGAGGCTGTGGCAGGGGCAAATGCGAATGTCGATAGTATTCAGAACTTCAGAGCTCAATGCCTCATCATTAACATTAGGCATTCGCCTTTTGTGATAAGCAAATTAATTGAAATACAATAATTATGCACATTAGCGATGTTCCAAGTGCCGCCTTGGGGGAGGCTTTAATTTGAGATTACCTGGACGAGGTAGGTGCGATTACAGGAGTTGGGTTGATTGCCGCCTCAAGGAGTCCAGTTGCAAAAGGTCAAGGTTACTTTCAGGTTACAATCCACACAGTAAGATGGATGTACGATAAATGAGATTAAAGAGCTAAGGTTTAAGTATGAGTGCATAATTTGTGGAAAGAAAGGAGACACTTTACTTGCAAGGAGTCTAAAGGCATGTATGGTGAGATAATTATACTGAGAAATTCTATTTTTATGTGTGATATTCCATATTTAGACGTGAACAAAAAGTCAAAGTAATTAAGATGGTTATTCCTTCTGAGAAGAGACAAAATATTCCAGAATATTCATCAGCTCAAAAAATGAATAAGGAAATGAGGTGCTTAGTTAAAACGAGTAAGGGATATACTATGATAATTAGAGAGTGAGAGGGGGAGAGAGATTAGTACTTAGACTAAAAAGAATACAAGTGTTAAGGAAACTTGCAGGAGTTAACAGGAATATGCATTACAGAAGAGTTAGACAAGGGTAGAGAGCTTGTTCTGTACTAAGTGTTCGCTTCTGTTTAATAACAATGACACACACACCCACCCACACACACGCACACGCACACGGACACTCAACACACACTGATATAGACCATAAATTTATGCACCCAACCAATGACAAACTTTGCATTGTTAGTCATGGCCTCCGTTTGGCTCTATTGTTATTTGTTGTTGCTGTTGCTGTTGCTGACTATAATGATGAGTTTGTTGAAGATGATGAGGATGATGAGAACGAGGATGAGGATGATGAGCTTGCTGATGATGTCAGTGCAAACAGCACGCGTTGCCGGGCTCGCAACTCCCTTGCTGCATGCGGCACTCACAATGACTGGGCATTGTTTCAATAGACTAAACAAACCCGTATCTGCCACGCCTCCCACACACATACACTGCGAGAAACCACGGCCCATATCCGATATACTCACATGTTTATACTATGTCCAAGAATAGCACGCGTCTGTATTTCAACTGCTAATTAAAGTAAATTTTGTGAATCAATGAAACCGGTTCCATACAAATTTCGACAAATACCCCGCATTGCACTGACCCACCCCCGCTACACCCGCTGCCGCATAAACATGTCAATAATATTCAAAATTGAAATGTCAAAATGCTAATTTTGCACATTTGTTTTGACTGGAGGTGGAGGTAGAGGAGGCAGGGCAAGCGGGTTTCGGTGAGGCAGGCAGTTGGAGTCTGTGTGGTCAGGCAGACTTTGAACTATGCAATTCGCTGCCGCCGCTGCTGCTCCTGCTGGTCCTGCTGCAGGATCCCGATGTTAGGGGCAACGCAATGCAATTTGCGCAATGTGCACAAATTTGCACAAGCCGCACAAAAATTTTTATTTGCCAACATTTTGTGCCTGATGAAACGCGCAAATAAAACACGAGCTGCAACGGAATTTTGTTCATATGGAATTTGAAATTGTTTCAGCATATTTTCGAGCAACTAATGAATCAGCTTCGACAGCTGAGGGAATTGTGCAACTTGAGGGCTTGCAGTTGGCCCCGCTACCCCGCCAGACAGATGTTTAGATAAAATTAGTCAGGTTAGCTTAATTCGGACTGCTTTTATCCTTATATCCATAAGTTGCGTTTCAGTTTCTTATACCACCATCGAATCTATGTATAGAAAGGAGTTAGAAAGTCACAAATCTAATGAAATCAATATAGGAGAAACTTTACCGATATCCTCAATACTAACTTTTATTTCGATAACCCAAAAAACAAGACAATTATTGAAGAAAAGGCTGTAAATCTTGTAGAAAATGCAAATCTTTTGATTTGATAAATCAATTTTTCTGGTTTCAAACAGATACTATGTATAGAACCTACTTTATAAGAATAAGTCTACCTTAAAGTTATGAAATAATTATTTACTTGAGTTACAAAACTATATAGAAATACCTAATAAAAATCTAACTGGTCCCAAAAGCCTTGCACATCCCAAATTACATTTTAGAAAACTTTTTCTGAAATATATTTTGTTCTCTGTTAATGAACCTCAATCAAATCCCTTTTGAAGTCATCAACCTATGCAGGATCAATAACCCATGCATCTATGAGCTTTAGAAATCAGAATTTTGTGGTTCGCTGACTGTGACCATCCTTAATCTATATAATAAGTACTTTCAACAAGGATTTTGCGCAACTTTGTTCGCACAAAAGTGCACAAATGTGTAAAGAACTGAAATCAGTCGATGAATGTGTAAATGTACTCGTACTCGTACTCGTACTCGTACCCGTACTCGTACTCGAACTCGTAACGAGTATTTTATTTTCTATTTATTTTGTGCAATTGTTCAATTGTTGTTTTTCTTACTGTTCATTTGGCGCTTGCTTTGTATTTGTTTTCAATGAATTTTCTGTTAGTTTTTGCCTGGCAAGGTTTATTCTATCAATGGAATGCGCTTTTCTATTCTTTATTTTTTCAATTTGTAATTCTGATGCTACTTCCTAAACCCTTATGTTGAATTTTAAATGAAATTTAAAATTTCATATCAAAGTTGTTGTATTAAATATTTATAATATTTGGTTGAGTTCCTTTTACATTTACATTCTGTTAATTGGATCATTTTAATTGCATTTGGAATTGCTCGTCCGCAATTGTCGACTAATTAAAAGTTACACATTAACTTATTTTCAACTATTTTTTCAATATTTTTTGTGTATATCAAATGGAAATTTGCCATATTTTGTTTGTCTGCCCCCGGGTTGCATATTTGGCATTGATATGAAATAAAACCAAATATATATTTGCACATATCTCACGTTGTTGGGAAAGTGGAAAATATTAACAGCATATCAGCGTCTACATATAAATTTATTGTGTTTGTAGAGAGCATTGCATGGCATAGATACAACTGTAGAGCGGGGAGAGAAGGGGAAGGAGTGCTGAAAGGAACGCTGTCCTCTGGCGCTGTAAAGTTTAACGGCACACATGTTGCTTGTAGGAGTATATGAACTCCAGCTCATAGCATTCCTAGCGGCGGAGATACAACGACCAGCCAATAGAACAGCGAACAAACTGAAATACTATTTCGCCTGAAATACTAGCTCGGTGGGGAGTAACCGAATTCTAAATGATCTACAGATCTACGGATGTGAAATACCAGGAAGAAGTATCTGGGAGTTGAAATTGTTTGTTAACTTTAATAGACACCTTATAGAGGTAGATCATAACGACAGATCAGAAGGGAAATACCAGATATAAGTACCAGGAAGTTGAAATTGTTTGTTAACTTTAATAGACACCGTATAGAGGTAGATCATCATCAAAGAATTCATTATAATCGACAGATCAGAAGGGAAATACCAGGAAGAAGTACCAGGAAGTTGAAGTTGTTTGTTAACTTTAAAAGACACCTTATAGAGGTAGATCATCATCAAAGAATTCTATATAATCGACAGATCAGAAGGGAAATACCAGGAAGAAGTACCAAGAAGTTAAAATATAGACCTAAAGGTATATCAAGGAATTCTATATAATGTAGATTATATAGAATTCCTTGATAATACCTTTTTCAGACAGGAAATACCAGGGAGAACTATTTGGAGGCTAAAATTGTTTGTCAGTTGTAAGAGAGACCTTATAGAGGTAGATCATCATCAAGAAAACTATTTGTACTTTCAGTTATTGAGTAGTAGGTAGTAAACTAGGGATAATTGTGTAGATCTTTTATCAATCCTATTGATAGACTTTTTATTGGGGAAAAGGCTCTTGTAAATGATCAATAATCAAAGACGTTTAATCATGTGGAGAATCGTTCTCTTTTATATGTCGTATCGTAGTGATTTCCATTAGAGAAACTTAAATAATCAAAATGATTAGAATAGAAGTATGTGATGATCTATTTTCATTGAAATTCTTGTGGAAAATAGTTTTGCATACAATATCTCTTCACTGAACTATTCAAAGAGAGCAAAAATGCCAGTCAAATCTTAAGTATAAGTGATGTGTCTATAGATAAGTGTTTATCGATAGCACTTTAATCGATGACATTAGCTTATAAGGTATCTAAGATGGTAACATTCAGTCAGTCCATAGTTATGCTGTTTCGGAATATGAGTTTAAGGAAACAATTCGAAACTGAGCTTCCCTCAATCAATTACATCTTGTGTCAAAGCTCAATAAATAGCTAATGGCGTTCATTCATTGGCAAGTGTATCACAATTGACAGCATCCAGTTTCGCGTTGGTATCCGCATTCGCATCCGCATCCGCATTGCACATAAGTACTAACTATATAACGACTATAAAGCCACTATAGTCCTCAACTCATGCGAGTGGTGCTCACAGCGAGCAAATAAAATGCGGCAAATGTGGCAGAACGAGCCTGCAACTAGCAACTTGCAACCACCAAACGGCCAGCAGGCAGCAGAACTATTGAGGAAGTACACACACACACACACAGACACACACACACACACACGCACACACATGCTGAGGATGCTAAAGGAAAAGCTAAAAAGAAAATGCAATGCGAATGTTGCACAGCAGTGAAAACTACGGTAAAAGTGCAGAACAAATGGAACAAGTTACAAAAGCTAAAATGGCAACCAAACAGCAGCAGCTACAATAACAAGCAAAAAAAATAGAGTGCAATCAAAAGCTCCCGACTGCTATATACTCTGTTTCGCGCATAATCATTTTATGGCAGTAAATATTCAAGAACTACGTTTTAAAGAAGACTTAAGGTGCAAATTATATCAAATTTGGCAACTAGCCTTAAAATTTTGTAATATATATATAATAGTTTTTGCTTGTTTTCAAGGGCGTGAGTGGGCGTGTCTAAAATATTTTTGATCTCATCTTTAAGGGAGGTCCTAAGTAGACCCTGTATCAAATTTGCTGACTTTATCTTTCAAATTGTGAGAGTTATAGATCTGGGCGATTTGCGAGTATGAAACAAAATAGAGACCCAATCTACCCTTTGGGGAGCAGAGTATTTAAACCAAAGGGAACTCGGCCCTGGCTGCAATATGAACAACAATCTTGAATATTTGTACGTTACATATGTAGATACATTTCCTGCAGCTGTTGTATGGCCGGGAGTAGGGGTAGGGGGAAGTTGTTGCCACGTGGCTGCCAGTTAATTTAAAAAAATTTTATTTACATTTCGCCTGCTGGCGAGCGGCTTTTGGTTGTTGTTGTTGTTGTTGTTGTTGATGTTGCTGCCTTTTGCATTGTTTACATTTAGTGCAGCTTCTACTTGACTTACAGCAACTACAACTACAACTACAACTGCTGCTATAACAACAACAATAACATTGAGAGACTATGAAACAGCAGCTGACGCCGCTTGAGGGATTCGGTGGGTGGCTGGCTGGCTGTGTGGGTGGGTGGGTGGTTTGGGGGCGACAGCGGCGGCTTTTGCTTGAGTGCCGCTGGGGGCAGCTGCTGCCATAACAAAAACAGCAGCCAACGGGGCAAGCTGCAATGTGTTTTTATTGTTGCTGCTGTTGCAGTTGCAGTTGCTGTTGCCGTTGCCGTTGCCTGTTGGCTTGCCCCCTGGGAGCAACATACATATGACGCCAACGATGATGACTACAACATGATGGAAGATGATGAGCCAGTAGTATGATCATTGTGTTGGCTGCAAGTGTCCTGAGTTATGCAGCAGCACTCGTTGCAATGATGACAAACCAAAAGTGTTATCCTAAACCAGAAATGAAAATGGAAATTTTTAAATTCAAAGCATAAACCAAATCTGTGTGCACTTGAACAGTTTACAAATCTGAACACTGATAGTCTGATTCAATTAGAAGACCTCAAAGTGAATAGTTTCTGGGACAATATATTTCACAATTATTGTTTCTCAACTGCCTTTAGTGCCTATATTGAAGTGTGTTACGTAAAAACTTTGTTAGCTTAAATCTTTTCAAAATTGAAATGAAAAAGGCATTGTATTTATGGCTTCCTTTTGAAGGCAAAATATTCTTTTTGCAAATTTGCCAAATTGTGTAATGTTGATTTTTTCTTAAATTTATTTCTAAGAATTTTATGCTCAGGTAATCAACAATTTAGAAATATAAGATAAATAGGTAAAATAGTTCAAAAGAAATTGATTTAGTTTTCTTATTGGTAAAGATTGAAGAGAAAGATTGATTAATTTAAAGGAGAAGAAAATATCAAATGATTATCAAAACTAAAATTGTTCAAAATAAAAAAGGGTGTTAATATATATTTGATTTTCTTTGAATATATTACATCACAGAAAGATTAATTAAATTAAAGGAGAAGAAAATATATCAAAACTAAAATTGTTAAAAATAAAAAAGGGTCTTTATATATTCTCTATAATGATATATTTGATAATTGTTTGAATATATATGACATCACATTAAGTATAGAGTTGATTATAAATGATTTATTTATTGTAGTTTAAGAATATGTAGAAATTAAGGAACAAATTAATATTAATTCCAAAATACTCACAAATTTGAGTTTCGTTGCAAAAAACAATCAGAAATATATCTTTTTAATCTGTTAAATTTGGAATGAAGTTTATTTATATAATATCTTAGTACTATCTGCTGTTTGTATACAATTAAATCATAAGATTACAGTTTAAGTGCATAAATTGAACTTGATAGAAATCTGTTTTAAGTAAACTTTTCTAACAATGCCTTTGGAAGGATTCTTGACTTAATCTTGGCTGCCTTTTCTCTCAGTCAGCTGAGGTGCGAACTTAACACAAATTTGAGTTTGACTGACTGATTAACTATCCAAGCAAGTTTCCGCTCGTGTATCAAGCTTAATGCAATTGAAAGGAGACAGTTGGAAAGCAGTTAGGACGCGACTGGTTGAAATCTCTACAAATTAACTAAATATTTACAAAGGCAATAAAATCTGCATAAAGTGCTTTGGTTGTTTCAGTTGTGCTGCTCTGCAGGAGGTTGCTTGGAGCGGCAATGGGGCAAATTAATTTAACATCAAATTTAATGAAATGCACTGCTGCAAAAGGAGCAGCAGGCAGGCAGGAGCAGCAGGCAGCCTGGAGCAGCAGGCAGCAGGCAGCAACGGCAGCTGCAGTTTGGGACAACTTTAGCTCAAGGACTCCAAGGACAAGGCAAGCTGCTAGCGCTAAAAGCAAAGTTTCTACGTCTGTCGCAGTCACAGGCGGAGTCGCCCCTCGACTAAATTTAATTATTTAGGTCAAAAGACGCTGTCGCGCCAGTTGCTAGGACACAAGACAATGCCACTTACTGTTGGCCAGGCCACGCCCACGCCCCCCAGCCCCAGCCCACGTCCACGCCCAAGCCCACGCACTGTGGCCATAGACAGGGACAGGAGACGAGGAGGACCCAAAAAATGAAAATGAAAAGCGAAATGTGCGCGAATTGAGTTTATTATAGACATAGGAAAAGCAACTCAATAGAGCGGGCACGCGGGGGGAATGTGCGGGTGCGGGTTTCTTTGGGCTGCAGAGAGGTAGCCCCTCTTATCAACCTCTCTGGGGGCACGTCGAAAACTTTTACTTGTTTTATTTGTTTTATTTTCTGCAAGTAATTCCATTTTGCGCCTAATGCTGTGCTACAGTTTTTGTCCCCCCACACCCCTCTTTAGCTGCTCTCTCCCTCTTGCACACAGTGTGTGGCCTTTTTCATGTGGACCACCCCATGAAAGTTAAACAAAGCATCAAAATTTGCTGGCTGCTGCTACTGCAATTGCTCAACTGTTTCAACTGTTTCAGCTATTTCTTCCATCTGTGTAGCCAGTCCCCCCACCACAACCCCAACACCCCTCCCCCTTCGCTTCAAATCTACACGTCTCGTTTCGGTGGAAAATTACGCCATTCAAAAATTTGCTTTACGTGTTGCCCGACTTTTCGTTTATTTTCTATTTTTTTCTAGTTCAGGCTCAGCAAATTCGCTTGGCCCATTTTTTTTTATTATTATTTTTTTTTTTTTTTTGGCATACTCTTGCAAAGGAGCATGCTGAATATGATAGGATCATAGAGGATCCTGTTGGGATTCGATGGATTAAGATTAGGCTAGTAAAATCGTTTATCTACCGGAATCTAAGCTCGCAAATTGGATTTTGTTTTCGGCTTAATATTTGCTTGATTCAGGGGAATCTGTATCTTTAATCTTACTGTTTCACATTACTTATAATGACAGCTTGACAACAGTACAACCTCGTTGTAGTGAACTGAGTAAAACCAAGTTTAAATTCCTTGTTGAACCAGAACTCTAACGTTCGTTCAAGAAAATCTCATCATAGTTCTGTAAAAATGATATTTTTGTTGAGATATTTCAATATAATAAGAGATATATTTACTCCAATGAACTTCTCATAGAACCAAAGGCACACTCTTGTTTTTTACATTGATTTCGCTTGTAATTCGCAACTAGTTTTGGCAAAAAAGGCACTACCTGCGCTTAGTTTCCAGTACAAAAGTTCTTCCCTCAGTTTTGTTAGAGTGTCCATATATTCGGTTTGCCATTAATTGGTGTTTTTACGCGAGCGGGGCAAGTAAATAAATAAAAGCAAAAGTTTTGCCCGGCACGGCTGTTACTTTTTGCTCCATACCCCCTAGCCAAATAGACCCCTCCTCGCGCGCCCCTTTTCGTTGTGCAAATAGTAGCAACAACAACAGGAATAACGGCAACAACAATAAAGCAAATGCCAACACTAATGACATCGTTTGTGGCCTGCATGTGCCCAGGCTCCTCTCCCTTCCGTATCCCCCCGCACCAACTTCTCCAGTTCTCGGTCTCCCGAGCTACCAAGTTCTCCATGTGTGCGCATAGCTAAAAAACTTTGTCAATAATTTGGCTGCCTATTTAAAGCAGCTTCTGCTAAATGGGAGAAGTTGATGCTCTGACCAAGCCATCTTTTTATACTCTATTTCCCAAAAATGTTTAGGAAATGTCTTTATATGCGGATGAAGACAATTCTTATCGACATGATTGAAGCCAGAGCAAGCAAATTTGGTACACATATTCATAAAGTACCTCAGTTTATAGTGTTTCAAGATCTCTACCATACCACCACCCGCTCTCCCGAAAATAAGCAAAATCTATAACTCCCATATCTTTATATCTAGAGTCAACAAATTTGGTATGCAGTTAATTACTGCCTTCCTTGCCAGATTTCATAAACAATATTATTGCTTCGTTCACTTCCGCCCCCATTAATAAGCTAAAGATAATTGCCTGTAAACAGAGTATGCCGCAGTCGGTAACTTTTGAATTAGGTTTTTTTTTTGTTTACCATTAAAATTCCAGCCAGACAATTTACAAAAATTTGTGTTGTTTAAATAGCGCGCCAGGAACTTTTTGTGTGTGTTCGGATGCTGTTGCTGCCTTTTTAAATTAATTTGGGGCAGCTTTGATTGCAGCGTCTGCTGCTGCGCTGCTGCTGCGCAGCGACTGCGCTGCCGTGCTCGATTTGCGGACTTGTTTTCCTTTTTTTAGTGTGTTTGGTGGAAATTTGGAAAATTGTTTATGCTTTTAACGTGGCCGAATGCAGACAGAGCACATAAAATTAGTTTGTCGAAAAGTTTTTCATTGATTTGCCACAAATTGTGCCATAAAAATCAACTTGAAGCGCAATTGTTTTCTATTTGTTCATTTGTATCTCACAGATACAGTTTTTTTGTGTGTTTGTTTACAGTCGAGTTTATCAATACATATGCTTTCTGAAAGACCTGAAACGCAATCAAATTCATGCTTCACATGCACAACATTTCATAAATCATTTCTAGACAAATATTTGCTGTGGCCGGCACAAATTTTGATTTCATTTTATGACCACAACGACCATTGTCGCCAATATCTGTATCTCTATCTCTATCTGTATCTGTATCTGTGTCTGTGTCCGTGTGGCTAATAAAAATTTGTTGTACAATAAACATTTTGGGCGTTTATATCGGCTGGCTTCGTTTTGAAAACCTTTGAGCACATTTCATTTACATATGTGTAGCAGCGATCTCTGCCATCTAATTGAACATGTTTTTTATTTATTTTAGAATAGCACACAAAGTGTGCCTAATAAAAGCACTTTAAGCCAATAGCTGCTGCGAATTCAACATTTGCTTAGATACTTTTAGATAAAAGACGCTTTGGCTTTGCCTCTGTGGCTGAACAAATGTTTATTTTTCTAGTAATTTCATTTTTTGTTGTGGGCTGCCAAGTGAAAACAATTTCGTGTGCCAAATTTCTAAGCAGTTTTCGTTCAGATTTATACATACTTAAGTATTGAAAATTTGTTATATAAAAGCGCAGGAATGTTTTGAAAGCCAGATGCAACATGTCTACTTAGAAGCTAAACATGAAACAAAGAGATTTATCGATAATACTGATGGTTTTTATCCAGTTTCGGTTTTATTGAAATATTTCGATAATTTATTAAATTACATGCTTTAGATTTTTCATTCTCTTGTTTATAAAGTAATTACATTCTTTTACGTGTATAAAAAGGCTCATTTCCATTGAGCTTTATAATTTGTAATGTAATCGATAACAATCGATAGTTTATACCACTTAAAACGCTGTTTTTCCAGCTCTACTTAGTAAAAACTCCAACTATTCCTTTCCTTTCCCTTAGATTGACTGGAAATTTAAAGCTTTAGAAGCTTAAGATATGATCTGCAGCTAGTTAAGTAGGTTAGGTTAGGTAGAACCTAGGTTGACCACCACAGGGTTATCCTTTATGGACCAAACAGGTCCTTAGTGTCGCCGGATACTGAAGGTCGTTAGGAGGTTTGTTGATCCATTGGGTGTGTGTCTGGACGCTTCTCCTAAGTCTTCTTCTAAGTGTTGCGAGTGCTGGTAAGGTGTTCCAAGGTTTCCACAACTCCTGGTTCATTACATTTCCGGCAGCCGTCTTCCGTTAATATCAGCAGGCAATGTCCAGTTAATACTCCTACCATAAGTCTGCAATCAGATAGTTAAGTAGTTTCTATAGCTTTTTAAGAAATGGCTAATCATTTTTTGGTAAATTTCTTCAATCCTTTCCTGCCCAAAAACTGAACTTCAGTTTTGCCTGTCAATTTTCCGATATATCTCAAAAGTTGTTGTAAAGCTCCTCTTTACAGAAACTTAGCTAGCTTTAAAAGCAAATTAAAAGCTTGGTAGTTTTAACAAAGCACTGTCAACAAAAAAACTCTCGCACTTTAAGCCATTGTATTAGCTTTTATGCGTTGCTTTCATTAGAATTCCCAAGTGGTTCTGGCAATCAGCTACTTTTAGTCTTGTTTACTTTTAGTTTTAACATTCTCTGGCCTGATTTCTGTAATGTTTTTAAGTTGACTTCCCCGAAAACTTTTGCTTAACTGCAATTTGTTTTAACTGCTAATATCCGCGCTTAGCACTTTGATGTTTAATTCGTTGCTCAATTAATTTATAGACTGGGTGTTTTTTTATTTTATTTTTTGAGTTAATGTGCTTGCTAAACACTTTCACAATTGCCACTCAGCCCTTGGTACTTAGACGCTTGTTTATTCGCCCCGCTGGAACATCTCTTCCTGTAATTTATGGGCTGCAAACCAACTATGTAGTTTCCTTTTTCAGCTCTTCTCTCTTGATGTTTTTTTGTATTTCTGCGCCATAGTTGTTTTAGTTTATGCGCTCAATTTAGTAACTAGTTAGCCTGAAATGGGGCCTAGCCTTTTGCATGGTCACTGCTGACCAGGCCCAAAGACCAGAGAGACCCTAAACCACTTTCGACATGCCTGGCCAGCAAACAGGAGGTGGTATGGAGTAGGGAGCAGGGGCAGGGGCTGAGGTGGTGGCTAGGTTAGAACAAAACCAACAAGAAACTAATAAAAAGCCAAAGCAGAAACCACAAGAGCTCATAGCTCAAATGCGCTGACAGCAGGCACGAGTTATGCGTACGTACATATCTCCGGAATGGCTCTGAGGCGGGGGCAGGGGTAAAAAATATGTTGAGCTTTTCCAACTAAATGCTATAAAAATTCTTGACTTAATAGGAAAACAAGACAAGAACATCAGACGGGGCAGCCAGGGAGGGAGTCTCAAAGAGAACTTGTGGAGGGCACTAAAGAAAACTAACAAGTTACAAAAGCCAAAGAGCTCTGTGGAGGAATAGCAGAGACTTCAGTAAAATGGTAAAACCAGCTGGCTAACAAACACAGAGACACAAACACACACACACACACACACACACACACACACACACGCATGTGAAGCAAGAACAAGAAGAACTTGAAAGCTAAGAAAAACATTTAGTAGATGATGAAAATCATGGCAACATAAACTGCGAGTAGCAAACGAGACTCCAAACGAGATGTGATGACGACCAACTGCCGATGGCTATGATAACGAATACCAAACTAGGCAAGAGACCAAACCAAACCAAACCAAACCAAGCCAGCTAAGAAGGAACCAGGAACCAGGCTGAATCATCCAATCCAGTCCGTCTCCAGGTCAATAACATTTTAGAAGACAACGCATCTGCCACGCAATCGAATTAAAGCATTAATTGTGTGTATGTTGTGTGTATGAGTGTGTCTGTCTCTGTGTGTTTGTGTGTGTGTGTTCCTTGAGTGGTTTGGTTTTAGGGTCTTCCGAGAGTATATTGGATTGTGGTTCTATAATTTATTGTATTTCCGTTTCGTTTCCGGCGCAACGCCTCAAACTCAAACGCAAACTTCAGTTCAGTACTTTTTAATTTGGCATTCATTAGTTACAAGTAGTAGACCAGGCCCAAAGGCATTCTCTGTGGACCTGGCCTCTTAGAGTTACGCTCATTCGCCTTATCATTTATCTTGGCCTGGCTAAATTCGCCGTCTGGGTTAAGTTTCTGGCTGGTCTCTTCTCTTGGCCATATCAATTCGCTTTCAACTTGGTTTTGGCTTTGGCTTTGGCTTTGGCATTTGTGGCCTGTGGCTGCTGAGCGCGTGCCACCCCCACCACCATCCCCATCCCCATCCCCTTTGTGGCCACACATTAAAATTGGATTTGGCTCGCATCTGTAAGCCAAGTTAAGCGCTCGTTCGCTGCTCAAAAGGTTTTCTTTGTGCGTTTCATTTTAATGCATTTTTACTTTTTTGCGCTTTTCTAATTAAAATTAAAATTAATTTTAACGCGCTGCTACGCTAATTTTATTGCACTTTTTATAGTTTTTTTCTTGTATTCTCTTTCTGTTGTTTTTGGGTCTTAGTCAACCTGCTGTGTCAAATTAATTGGCAGAAATCAACTGAAGCTGCCTGTAAAGCTAATGGCATTAGGCGCGGCTTATTCGGCATCCTTTTTGGCTTTGTGCTGCACAGCGCAGGGCCAAAATGAAATTACCAAGAGCCAAAACAAGAAAGGCGTATAAAATTAGAAGGAGCCCCGCCAACAACTGCCTAATAACTAATTGTTGCTTAGCAGCCAGTCTATAAATTGCGTTAGTATCAAGTGCCCAAAAAACTGAGTAGAAAATTGAGTTAAGTCTGGGTGAAAATTGCGAAAATTTCATTTGCCAGCCTTTTTGGCCATGAAGCGTGGAATTAGCCATAAACTGTTTATAATGCACGCCGGCAACGACTAAATTGTTCATTTTCTATATTTAGTTTAGGCTGGACGCCATCTATTGCGCAGTAGTGGCAAGTGTTTTAAATTTTTGCAGCATACTTTTAAACGCGACCGGCTTTAATAGCGCCCTCTATAGGCTGGTGGCGTGAGGGTGCCGACAATTTGGCAATTGATTGGAAAAATATTTGTAACACGATTTCCTTAGGGGGGGTGGTTAGGGAGTTTGGGGGGTTCAATGCAAACTAATTCAATTATTTGCGTACATAATTTTAGGTTCGGCCATTTCGTTGAGCAAGAAATTTATATGCAAAACACGCATAAAATTGTTTCTATTTTCCTCTCTATATATTTATTCTGGTTGCTTTCTTTGGCGTTCATTATTTATGAACACGAAGTGCCTACAAAATAATTGAAGTAGCTGCTGCCCATTTTAAAGTAATCAACAGTTGACGCTGCCCGGGTCCGTCCGGATTGAGGTTGAGGGTCGGGCTCGGACTCGGACTCAGAGTAAGAGTTGGGGGTTTCGGGTTCCGTTACGAGTTGGAGTCCTACTTTTAGGTCAGTTGTTGGTAATGTTTGCACAACATGAGCATTATGAAATGCGCGGAATGCAATGCGGCTCAAAGCTGTAAGCTACCATATTTTTTTTTTACTCATTGTTGGCCCAAATGTGTAAAACATGTTCACAAAGTGACAATTAAGCCAATTTGAAGCCATTTACAAGCAGGCAACTGAGAACAGAACGCGTCAATTTCTAACAACAATTTCTTAATGGTTCGGGCTTCGGGTTCACCGTTCTCCGTTCTCCGGGCCTGGCACAAAGGCAGACAATCAAATGTAATTACACGCACATAAACACGCAAAGAGCAGAGTTTGAGAAACACCTGAACCTGAACCCCAACACCGCACCCCTAACCCGTTACCCCTTTTGCCAACACTACACAGAGCAAAAAGGTAGCCAAGAATCACGCAATTTACTATAATTTTGCAGAGCTCAAATGATGGGGGAAAGGGAAGCGTAAAGGGTCGGCATTTGCTCCACTTTCTTGAGATTGCGGCGTCGCAACTTTGTGGCTGTCAATGCGACGACTCGGCGACTTTATGGACAGTCATTAGGCAGCCGGCAGCGACACTTAGCCGGCTCAGTTAATTACAAAGCGAAGCGGGGATGGGAGGGGCCAAGTGAAGTTACCTCCAGGCAGCGACCGGCAGGCTGGTGGGCAGAGCGGGGCCATGCCACATCATTTTGCACCATTTGCGGTTGCATAAGAGCCACTAATGCAGGAGACTATGAATTGCAGACTGCAAATGGAGCGGCAGTCAAGTGCAGGGCACAGATTGCAGACAAAAGGAAGTGGCGAGGAGCGGAGTTAAATGTTAAGATGATAAACTGCACACAGATAGTGTTGCAAAGTGCAAGGAAAGAGTTCAGCCTAAGAGAAAGCACACAAAAACTGTTGCAGGCAACTTTTGTGAAAGTAATATATTTATGTATACTAAATAATCTGCAAGGCAACTGCTATGGGGTATTGAATGTAATAAAACATTCGCTGGTAGTGTTGCAAAGCACACAACTAGTGTTGGAAAGTTGCATGTGCATTTGCATGGGAAATAAAATAGAGATTAAAGCCTTAATTTGTAGGAAATCTGAGAAAGGTATCAATCATGGGTTCATAAGTACAAAAATGGAGCAGTAACAATATCAAAGAGAGATTCAAGTTCATTCATAAAGCACACAACTAGTGTTGGAAAGTTGTGAAAACAAAATTATGATGATTCAGAATCAGAAACAGTACTTGCAAAAGGTATAACTGTTGCATAATACATATTTAGGTTAAATTGAATTACTGTCAAGTTGTTTTTAAGTGTTTTTCTGTCTCAGAGGCGTGGCCACACTTTGCTATAACATAAGCAAGCTCAAAAGCATCATAAGGTCAACTAGCATCAAGAGCTGAATTCTTGATCAATTATCCAATCTATTTTTAAGACATTAAGCTGCCCTGTAATAATAGTCTTTGGTCTACTGTTGATTAGCTAAACTCTGACCCCTTTTCATGCTGTACATTGAATATTGTTCACTGAGCAATTAACTTCAGACTCATCATCATCAGTTGCAGTGCCGAGCTGGTAATGATCCTAACTCGTGCCTCTTTGGCTCAGACACTTGATTAGCCTAATTAATAATTGACAAATTTCGTGTCTAATCAGACCGAAGGCACCCTATGGAGCACTTCCCTACCCTACTCCCGTTAGAGCCCCTTTACCCCCTACAGAGCTAATTTAATTACAAGTTTGGATGTCGCTGATTAAGCCCCCGAAAATGCTTTGTGTTTATTAATTTTCATCATTTTGACCGCTGTCTTAGTGTGCCGTGATTTATATATGCCCACACCAGCAATATAATACTTATCCTTACTAATTTGACGTCCTGTTTTTGCAGACTACGCCAGGGTGGAGGTGGGACCGGAGAATCCACTGCGCGTCGAACGTGACCGCACTGCCAAACTGGAGTGTAATGTCGATGCGAAGCCGAAGGTGCCGAATGTGCGCTGGACACGCAATGGTAGCTTCATTAGCTCCTCTCTGGTGCACACTATACACCGTGTAAGCGTGCAGGATGCGGGCAAATATACGTGCAGTGCGGACAATGGCCTTGGCAAGACCGGTGAGCAGGAGCTCATTTTGGACATACTGTATCCCCCCACCGTTGTCATCGAGTCGAAGACCCGTGAGGCCGAAGAAGGCGAAACCGTTAACATACGCTGCAATGTAACCGCCAATCCCGCGCCCGTCACCATCGAGTGGCTGAAGGAGGGTGCCACCGAGTTCCGCTACAATGGCGATGTGCTCACCCTGGACTCGGTGCAGGCGGAGCACGCCGGCAATTATATCTGCCGTGCCGTCAACATTATGCACAGTCAGGGCCAGGAGCGCAGCGAGCGTGTGGGCAACTCCACAGTGGCGCTGCTCGTCCGGCATCGTCCTGGCCAGGCGTACATAACGCCCAACAAGCCAGTGGTGCATGTAGGCAATGGCGTAACACTGACCTGCTCGGCTAATCCACCCGGCTGGCCGGTGCCGCAGTATCGCTGGTTCCGCGACATGACTGGCGAGTTCGCTACCTCGAAGATCCTGGCACAGGGACCACAGTACTCCATACCGAAGGCACATCTGGGCAACGAGGGCAAGTATCACTGTCATGCGGCTAACGAGCTGGGCATTGGCAAAATGGCCACCATTGTGCTGGAGATCCATCAGCCACCACAGTTTCTGGCCAAGCTGCAGCAGCACATGACCCGTCGGGTTAAGGATCTCGAATATACGGTTACGTGCAGCGCCAAGGGCAAGCCAGCACCCACCGTCAAGTGGTTGAAGGATGGCGTCGAAATCATGCCCGATCTCAATCTGTATGAGGTTGTCACGAATCCCGACCAAGGTCCCAACGGCATGGTCACTGTCCAGAGCATGTTGAAGTTCCTGGGCAATGCACGACCCACTGGCAATCAGCTAGTGCCAGGAGATCGCGGCCTATACACCTGCCTCTACCAGAACGAGGTGAACTCGGCTAACTCGTCGATGCAGCTGCGCATCGAGCATGAGCCCATAGTGCTACATCAGTACAATAAGGTGGCCTTCGATATACGCGAAACCGCCGAGGTGGTTTGCAAGGTTCAGGCCTATCCCAAGCCAGAATTCCAGTGGCAATTCGGCAACAATCCCTCGCCCTTAACCATGTCCTCCGATGGACACTACGAGATAAGCACCACCACGGATAACAATGACATATACACTTCGGTGCTGCGCATTAACTCCCTGACCCACTCGGACTATGGAGAGTACACATGTCGGGTGGTCAACTCCCTGAACACAATTCGTGCACCCATACGCCTGCAGCAGAAGGGTCCGCCCGAGAAGCCCACCAATCTGCGTGCCGTGGATGTGGGCCACAACTATGTGACACTCAGCTGGGATCCGGGCTTCGATGGTGGCTTGAGCAAGACCAAGTTCTTTGTCAGCTACAAGCGCGTGCCCATGCCAAAGGAGGAGCAACTGATACCCGATTGTGCCTCGCTAGCGAATTCCAACTCGGATTGGGTGGAGGTAGACTGCCAGCGTGATATACCCTGTAAGGTCACCTCGCTGGAGCAGCATCAGAGCTATGCCTTTAAGGTGAAGGCGCTAAATCCAAAGAACGGCTCACCCTACTCCAATGAGATCACAACAACCACAAAGGTCAGCCGCATTCCGCCGCCCCTGCAGGTCACCTACGAGCCGAGCACACGCACCCTGGGCATCGATGTAGGCGCCACATGCCTCAACCTGGTGGCTGTTGTGGAGACCATGCTGCATGGAGATACACCCATGGCCGCCTGGGAGGTAGTCGTCACCGTGGATAACCTACAGCTGTCCGGCAATGGACCCACGCACAAGGAAAGGGTCATTGATCGGGTGCTTACGCCCCGTCGCAGCGGCGGTGGACGTGCTCTGGGCCACACCATCAACGATGATGATGAGGATGATGGAGGCCTAAACAATCTGGCCCTGGAACAGGACGACAACAGTCCCACCGTGCGGGTGAAACTCTGTTTGCGCAATAATCACGAACACTGCGGCGACTACACGGATGCCGAGAGTAAGTAATGGGGTTGAATATGAATTGGGGTTAAGGGTTGCTAATGAAGTTGGATGAGTGATGAAATAGGAAGATTCAGAAAACCTTTTAAATCAAAAATGTCCCTTAGTTGCTTATTTCTTACTTAAAACATTTGTCAAGTGATTAACAGGTTGTGAAGCACCAAGTGCCCAAGTTAACCAAATGAATTGAGTCCTAGCTCATCACCAGGTGAATTCAATATACGAGTACTCCTAACTTATCTTCCTTGAACAGAAGCCCTGTAGGGCTTTATGTAAAGTTGTGTAAATCACAAATCACAAGCCTAGAAAAGTTACATATTTCATCAATGGTATTTGAATAATGACTCCAATGTCCCATCATTTCACAATTGACGAGAATAATGGACAGTGGAAATCGTCTATTTGTTAATGTTTCAATTGGCCAGTGCCAAGCAAATACAATGACGTTCCATTGCAAACTATGAGTACTTTGAGTATAGGCATTCATTAAGCAGTTCAGGAGGCTATTCACGATCACAAATAATGATTCACATGGTGAACTCATTGGGACGCACTGATTTCCATTATATGCAAAGCCATTACGGGCAATTGCGCTACTTGAATAGCTGGACAATCAATCACTCATCCATCGCCAGGCAACCTGGCAACCAAACATCCATCCAAGCATCCATCCATCCATCCATCCATTCATCCAACCATCAATCCATCCATTCACTTGAGTGGCGTTGCATTTTTCATGGCTTCATTTCATTCATCTCGTGCCTGTGCTCATGCTGTTTCCTTCTTTTTTCTCTTCCCCGCGCTCATTGCAGTTGGACGTCCGTATATCGCGGAGGCTAGCGCCCTTGCTACGCCCACACTGATTGCGATAATCGTGTCCTGCATTGTATTCGCCCTATTCGTCGGCCTGGTGTTGATGTTCTGCCGCTGCAAGCGCAATCAGTCCAAGAAGAGCGCCGCCGCCAAGGACTATGAGATGGACTCGGTGCGGCCCTCGATTGTGGCTGCCCAACAGAATCAGGCGCCCCCGCCCTACTATCCGGCCAGCGGTCTGGACAACAAGGCCCTCGAGCACTCGATGGATCTGGCCCTTGGCATGGAGGACCAAAAGACGGCGCTCTATGCCACACAAAATGGCTACAGCTATCATCCGGGCAGCGGTGTCGTTGGCGTCGGTGTGGGTGGCGGAGTGGTTGGCGTCGGCGGTGGTGTTGGCAGCATCGGTGGTGGCGGCGTTGTTGGCGTGACCGGCATTCCCGGTTTGACAGGACACACGTTGCCAGGAAATGAATGTAAGTACACACACGCTCTTACTACACATACACAGATATATATGCATAGACTGACGAAATTGGGGGACATTTGTGGAAAAACATTGATGGATAGCTCCAACTGAGTTGCTCTTGCTGAGATTTTTACGCTATTCTAATGGAAACTCCATTATATTTCTCAATCTCTCTAGAAAACTAAAGTTTTGGATAAAGTTTATGTCCTACAGTTAAATAATTATGGTATGAACTTTATTCACAGTTTTAATCTATCAAAACTAACTTGATATCTGTAATATTTCCAGCATTTTAGCTTTGGTTGATAAGAATTTATATGATGAGTATATAAAAGACCTTACACTGTTTCAATTTCATCCTAATATCGCTGAAATTGAGTTTATAAATAGATATTAATAAGGAAGTTCTTTGATGGTTCAACTATTAAAAGTTATCCTTTCTTGTCCTGAATAATTTATAAAACCTAGTACTTTCCCCTGAAGAGCCGTAGATACAATCAATCCAATTGATTCAACAAGTGTCTTAAAAATCAGTCAAGTGTAAAAAGGCCTACTCCCTGAATGAAGTTCGAACTTCGAACCTAGGATGTTTTGGGTCAGTGGAACTCTCCCAGGAACTGAAAACCTGATGACAAATTCATGGTACCCTTTCAACAAAAGCGTGCACACTAAGCAACAAAAAATATATATGAAAAAGAATGAGCATTGGCGGGACCGGGGGAAGGATCTCAACCACTTGAAGTGCGAAATACTTCCGGGGGACCCTGTCGGACTCTCTCAGTTTGAACGTTGTCGTCGGCGGCGGCGGCGGGAAAATGTTTCGGGTGATTTTTCATTGTCCACCGCAAACACATCACAAAACAAAATGAAATCCGTGCTGACGCGCAGTTGTGTATTGGCAAGTGGTGCGGTGGCTGATACGGTGGGTTTTGGCTGGTGGTGCGGTGCGTTGGCTGGTGCTCACAAATTATGTAACCCATGAAATGTGAAAGTGCAAAATGGAGTTGAGTGCAAATCGATGGCCATGCGCATTCATCACGCGCCTCTGCGGGCAGCACACAAACCCACGCACACACAATTGGCAAATACAACGCTTTTAGGTGCGGAGACGGGTGGGGGAGGTACACCTGCAGGCAACACACACACACACACGCACACCGCAACAGCAAAACACTTCAACTTCCGTTGTAAATTTGTTGAAACAGCAATTTTTTTGCTAAACGTTTTACGTCCTCGTTGAAGCATTTTGTAATATACTTTCCATTTTGTTGTTATTGTTGTTGTTGTTGCTTGACGCGCACGTCCATTCATCCTAGCTGCGTCCTTGTCGTCCTTTTTAAGTGACGCCGCTTGTCCCACCTTGCACCCGGGCCCCACCCCAACACAAAATGAAAATTGCGCACAAAATGAATGCGTAAACTGGACCCGCTGCCTGTGCCTGCCCCCTCCCGTGCTGCTGCCCCTTTGCGGTTTTCCACAATACGCAATACAATTCATTATTAATTGTTGTTCTGGTTTTACTTTTTTTCACTCCCTGCACCCGACAACCCGCACACCGCATAGCGCACCCCGCCTTTGTTGTCAACGCGCGGCATGGGGCTACAACGTCCTGCCCCATAAGAGGTATTAACCTTTAACATTGTAAGCGCTCAAATTGGAGAGGTTACGCTTTTTTTAATATCCTTGCAGAGGGTATTATCATTTTGTAATGGATTGTGCAACGTATTGAAAAAGTATGCAATATTTGGGGATCCATAAAGGATGAACTAAGTAGATGAAACCTTCTCTGTTTCTGATATGCGGAGTTATGTAAAGGAAGCGTCATCAATACTTGATTGTACTCCAATACAATTGTGTTTTTTGGAGGTCCACAATTGATCGCCCTTCTCTGCGATTCTCATAAAGTAATGGTAGTTCAAGAGAATAACCTATTTTAGACTAAAAAAAGTTCTTATTCTCTCTATATGAGAGTATTTCTTTGTATATTGTTTTAGGATTTCTGAAACAACCAATTATGTTTATGGTGATTAAGTAGACTTCATATGAGCAGTAAAACAGTCATAATTGGAGAGGAACTAGAATGTAGGAGTATAATCGTTATATCAAACCTTTATGTAGCTCTTATAGGAAAGATTGGTCTCCATAAAAGCTTGGCTTTTGATGTAGTTAAAGTATCTTATCAAGATCGGCCTACCATATCATTAAGATCGTTGTGAATGATCGATCACTAATGAATTCATTTAATGACTTATTTGGAAAACATTTAAATTTAATCTAAATCGGACTACCATATTATCAATAGGTATCTTTTGTATTGGATGTATCCTAAGTTTATTTCATATATCTTTTTATAATTTAAACAAATTTGATACTCGAACTATATCATATATCATATATATCAGTGCCATAGCACTGTGGGGGTGCGCAGCCAACTACTCTATTCAGGCCATTGAATCCACCCAGAGCAAGATAGTTCGAAGGATAGCTGGAGCCTGGAGATATATGAGAAACGCAGACATCTACAATGATTTGCGAATAAACCCAATATGCTCACAGATAAACCTGCACACCAGTCGATACAGACACAGGCTACAACAGCACGCCAACTCTCTAGCCAGAGGGCTAACAACAAGCAATTGCACAAGACGGCTAAAACGGCGCCACCCGAACCTATGGGCTCATGGTCGGTGTCCTGAAGGTCGTCTTTTATAAAGCCCATTATATATATATAATTTAAAACTCACACACAAACACACCAATATTGTTTTCTCCCACCCACGTCCACAGTCAAATTTACACCCTTACACGAACATTTTAAATTTATTAGGTTAAATGATCAATGTTACAAGAAATTAAATGCATATCAAAAAAAAAAATATTCTTACAGTTGCCATTCAGCTTGCCTGCTAGAAAGGGTATTTAAACTTCGGCTATACGCCTTAAGCAGTTCAATTTTGTTTCGGTTTTCTTTTTTTGTACTTTGTAATGACGTGCAAATTAAAAATTCCTGCTTCTGTGTGTGTGTGTATGTGTGTGAGTGTGTTTTCTTGCAATAGAATTTTAAGCTGCTGGACAAAAAATTTAATTGCAATATTTTGTTGTTTGCCGAAGGACTTTCGACTGCTGAAGATAGTTGGCAATTGAAAATGGCGGCGGGGGTTGGGGGCCAATTGGCCCATTCGAAAGTTACAGAGTTTCAAGTGCTCACCGAATGCCAATTAAAATTTTGAAGTGCCCAGAACAAGGGGAGTAAGCTGGGGTATTCTTTTTCTTTTTTTTTGGTTTTGTCTGCTGGCAAACATTTGCACTTAATTGCATTTTAAAAGAAACTCGCGAGCGGCTAATTTGGCAAGTGAAAGTGGCATGAATAATAAAAGGCACAGACAGGCAACAGCTGCAACACACACACACACACACGCACACCCAGCTCAGGTACTGCACTGAGCAGTTTCATTGTAAGCGCTAATTGCTGCTTAAGGAGCACACAACTCGCAAAATGTCCTTTGGGTTTGTTCGTTCTCTCTTTCCTGAGCAGTATGCCATTTGAATGTGCTTTGTTGTTGTTGTTATTGTTGTTTGTACTCCTGTTTGTTGTTGTTGTTGTTGTTGTTGACTGCACTTTGGACTCGTTAAGAGCTCACCCAAAATTGCCGCAATCGTCGCATAGGCCAAAAACCTAATGAACTTTGCATGTTAACCGGCAAACGACGACGGCGACGACAATAAAAACAATGGCGTTGCCAGCAATGGGAACTACAATACAATACCCTGGCAGAGGGGGGGAAAATGGGGTGGCAGTGCCAAGGGAAGGTAAATTGAAAATTGCACTAGGTAACCAGCAAATTGGGCTCTTGATAGCATCGCAGTTAAAAGCATTAAGTTTATGCATTTAATTATATTCAATTTTCACAAAATAATAAGCGATTAACTTCGAGGATATCAGGGAGTATTATTATAGGATTAAACTTGATTCTTATAACATCATTTGTGAGCTTAACAATTCTGAGAAGTCGCCAAAATCTGAAGTACTTTAGATATAGGATTAAACTTGATTCTTATAACATCATTTGTAAGCTTAACAATTCTGAGAAGTCGCCAATATCTGAAGTACTTAAGATATGTGGACTTATCGATTGCAAAGTTTTCGATAGCGATAGTTTCTAGCTATCAGTGCAAACTAAGAGTCAATGAGTTCTAAGAATATTATCTACCAAATCACCATAAATTGTTTTCCAACTTATCTCATTTGTTGTTCAGTTTGAACTTTATTAATGCATCTGAATTTTAAACACACAAAAAACCATTTAAATAACACAATTTGTTGTTCAGATTTTGAACCACACAAGAAAGTTTCTTTAAGAAATCGAATTTAAACTATATGTTTAGTTGATATTATCAAAGAAATAATTTGAATTAAACTCATAACATGATTTTGAACATATATATTTTGTTATATTCATTTAATTTATATATTCAAATATATATTGATTTAAAATTATATAAAAATGAAATACTTGCAACATTTTTCATCTGCTCAATTAACAATTGCAATGTTTTTTGCTTAAATATATAGTTCAAAATATATTCTACTCAGAATAAGCGGTTTACCAGTTGCTTAAAAATTTGTTATGAAATTTGTTGTGTGTTTACTTGCCCAAGAAAATCTGTGACAAACCGATTAAAAATATCAAATTTATGGTATTAAATGAATGCATTTTAATGGGGGGGAATCAATGCGATGAATATGGTAAATCCCAAAAGCTTTTAGCCCAAGTTAGTTTGGCTATGCTTGTGGCATAAGAGTATTAAATTTTGTAACATAGTGCTGCTAAAAACACATCCTTTATGTGAGCTGACAAGCCTTTAAATTTGTGTGTGCCCTGAGAAACTTCAACTGTGAACTATCCGAGTGAAAGTTCGTTTTATTTTTGTTTGCCCCAAGAGTTAAACTCGACTGTGGTGACTGAACGGGGGACATGGACATGGACACGGACACGGACTCTGGGCTGCTACGCCTACGGCTAGACAGCGAGAGGACAACGACGAGGACGACGACGACGATGTCTAGAGGACATGTTCTCCAAAAACCAAATAAATGCAAACAAATGTCGTTGTTGTTACCCCTATACCAAACCCGCTGCCGGCAAAAGCCAGCCAAGCAAACAACACACAACCCAACAACAAAATACAAAAAACAAAAAAATAACAAAAATTAGATGGAAAAAAATCTGTCGCGCGCTGAAAATTTATGCGCTAAATAAATAAAGCCATGAACTCGACGCTGCTGCTGCTGCTGCTGCAAATGTTGTCTGGCTGGCTTGGCTGGCTTCGAGTTTGGTTTGGTTTGGTTTGGGAGGGGTTTGGTGTCTGTTCTCTGGTCTAGTTTAAAATGCAGCTACGGCCCACAAAGCAAACAGCCGCAAAATAGTTTTGTGCCGCCCCCAAAGTGCAACCGCAGCAACCGATTCGAACAACATTTTGCGCTGCAGCCTTTTAGGCGCGTCTCGCTCGCCTTTTCGAACATGTTTATTCTTGTAATTGTTGCTCGTGCTGTTGTTGTTGTTGTTGTTGCTGTTACTAGCCTTGGCCAGCTGACCGCACAATTCAATGACAAAAATCTATGAGCTGCATTTGTTGGCCGGCCTCTGTGTTTAGTTTGTTTTCTGTTTCGTTTCATTTTGCCAGCCAACTAATTGGCTTTAAATTCTAAACACACCCGCTGACATGGCACAGATTGCAGCTCATCGACTGACCGCACAATATGAAAGCCTTAACCCACTTTTATTAGCTAAGAACTGAAAACAATTTATGAAATGCAATGGCAGCCAAAAGTACTCAAAAAGTAGTGAAATATAGACCATATTTGGAGTCATATTATTAGCTCTGAGAAGCTGTTTTTTTTTTTATAAAACCCCTTTTTTTCAATTTTTTTTTAAATTTAGAAGTGTTTTATATTTTTACAAGATTTTTGTTTATATAAATTATAAACTATATTTGAGTCACATTAACACTTTGAAAAGCTGTTTGATTTTCTGATGTAGTCTGCTATAAATTATGTCAAATAAACAAAGATCATCATGTTAAATGAATGCTTACATTTGTAGGTGTCCTTTAGTTTATTATTAATGTTCAATATAGGGCGTAGCTTGATTCTTATTAGTTCCATGGACGAATACAAACTGACTCGCGTTCTGTTATTCTTACAGACATTACGATCTAACAGAGTACTCATCATGTTAATGATACTGTTACTTAACAGATATATCAGTGTCAGTGTGACCCTAAGAAATATGTATGTGTCTCTATGTTTATATCCTACTACACATTAAAGGTATTCCGCACAGCTCATAAATTAAGGTATAAATGAACAAAATTGGATTTAAATCAAAGGCATCAACTTTAAATGAATCAGGCCTGTTCTGAATTCCACGTTTGTATCAATTCCGCATAAAACAATAGCACACGCTAAGGATAGTCTACAAACTGAAGGAACGTATGGCAAAAGTCCGTTTCTCAATTATATTCTGATATATAAAAGAATGCTATACAGTTTTTTGTGGAATTCCATTTAGAAGTCGAATTCGTAACAGGATTCAATTTTTCGCTAAGCTTTGCCAATTATTAATTCCATATTTTTCAATTACAATATACGGCGTTGCCACACTGTCAGTTTTGTCAGAGTCTTTAGAGAATATGGCAATATTATACCATTTATCAGCGACTGCCGTCAGAAAAGGGAACCAAGTTATTTAAAACCTTTCTTCCAAAACTGGAGTATATCAAATTAGACAGTTATCAGTTTATCCGCTCTGCTGAGTATTTGCATAACAAAATATTTCAAGTCACAAGTTGATTTTAAATTAGATAAAATTATTTTTGAAGATAATGCCGCATCAGCTTTGCTTTAAGGCAACTTTAATGCAGCGCAAGTTTATTATAAGCACATTTGATTATCTTTTATTATGAAAATGCTGAAAAGTTGCAGATTCTATGAAAAGTTTGGGCTCAACTTGACCTCGTTACGCGAATGAGTAGCATGTTTATATATATATATAATTTATACCTTAAAGATCGGAACTACGAAAAGTTGTAAAACTCTCAGCGCACACACAGAAATGCAGCTTGGCCAAAACTTATTTTGGGGCTGGCAACAAAAGAGGCCGCCAGCAGCAACTGCAACATGCCAGGGCACAGGACTTCTGGCAGAGGGGACAGGCGACACGGGCAGCGAGGAGGCTGTCGACAAGTGGCGGATGCTGCTGCTGCTGCTCCTCTAAACTCCTTTGCAGGCTCTTCGCGCTACAGCCCGTCACCCCGCTGCCACTTTTAGCATTTAAGCGCATTTGGGGCAAATGCCGAGCAGCCTGTGTCGCGATGCTAATTAAAAGTGCAACAAGGAGCAGCAAAGGTTGCCCGCGAGCGGAAGTACCAAGTGGGAGGTAGGGTAACAGGTGAGAGGTGTGCGCGAGGAGTGTGGCGCCATTAACACCGTGTGCGCCTGAGGTGCCTCCTGGGCTCCAGCCAGCCAACTTGGACAACTCAACTCTCTTTAGGTCCTTGCTGCTCCTGTGCCTGCTGCTGCCGTTTAGTTAACCGTTAATGGCATTTGAAACTGTTTTTATTGTGCGGCTGCTGTTGCACAAAAATGTTGCATAATTATAAGCACTTCCGGTTGAAAACTTTGCCCAGACTAAGTTAGGGCAAAGGGTAGAAAAGAGGGGCAACCTGCAACTGCAACTTTGCCACTTGGCCCAGAGTCGTTTAGATGAAAAGAAATGTTGGCAAGACACTTGAGCAGCTTTCGCTGCTGGCCATGTGCGAGATTAATAAGCCTACCCCCTCACTCGGTCTCCCTGTGGTCGTGGCAATGTTGAAAACTATGCCACAAGCAGTTATTTGCACAAATCAATGTGAAAAGTTTTGACAAACTTTAATTGCGCGCCTCGAATACGCCGAAAAGTAGGCAACACAAATTGCCAACCGACAATGGAAATGCATTAAAATTGTTTCGCACAGATTTTCGCATTTGTATTTGTTGTTGTTGTTGTTATTGTTGTTGTTATTTGTGTGGGTTCTTGTATTTGTTATTTCGGTCAAATAAATATATTTTGCCGCCCATTCAGACAAAACTTGCGCAATCAAAAGTTGAGCCAACAGATTTGATGCTTATCAAATTGAAAAGTTTATTTAATTTGATTTTTTTTTGGTATTTTTTTGCTTCTCCTTAGGCATTTTATGCCTTATTTCAAGCTGCATAAAACCAGAACAAAATATCGCATAAAATTACAATGGCAAATATGCCATGAAAGGACGTTGGAAGTGCGAGGAGTCGAGCCAAAATGTAAATGAAAATGAAAATGAAAGCGAAGTTAATATTATTACTGTTTTTAGTTTTATGGCTAATCATAAAAATTATCACGCCCACCATGTCGCATAAAAACGGCCAGGACACGCAATGCCATTGGGAATGAAACCGAACGGGAACGCTTGGAATCGAAACAGTTGAGAGGACCCTATTGCGTGGGTGTCCTTCTTTTTTTTTTTTTTTGGTAAAACAAGTTGTCGTAAAATTCTAGGAGACCCAAGTGCACGACACCAAACACTTTCAGTTGAGCCACAAAACGATTTCGCTTCAAATTCGCCAATTGCAAACGAAGCCTACTTTTGGGAGATTTGAAAAATAATATGAAGTCTGAACTCCTTATTGTAATTAATATTAGGACACACACAAATACACATAATTACTTTACTGTGAATAAATGAAATGAAAAAAATGAAAACTTACTATATAGAAGGGATAAAACACAACCATAAAAATTGGCTGAAATTTTGCACTGTTTTAAATGTCTGTTTTCTTATTGAGTAAATCTGTTGGCAAACTAGAGGCGAAAGAGATTTTTGTCTAGATAGTTTTTATGTCAGTCGTAGAAACTGTTAACTATTGCTTTCTACATATAATTTCCCTATCTTAAGCACCTGATATGTTTAATATCTGCTGTTTCATCTTGTTTTTATCTCTAAGAGACCTGATAAACTAGGCGAAATTGAGGAGAAAGAGATTTCCGCTGCAATAACAGCTTATACTGAGATATTTATTTATTTCTTTATTAATAAGAAGGTTAACAATGAATTCTTAACATACTACAATTAAGGAGCACTAGCTACAAGGCTTTTAGCTTAAAAAGAAGAGATAATTAGTTCACATTTTCGATTTACATCTTTTTTTTTTTTTATATATGTATTTATTTATAATAGTAATCAGCCTTATGAAGGCTATAAATCCATTGCGTTATGTAGTTTTAAACATAGGAATGTGGAAAATAATAATAATTATAGGAATTTGCAAAACTTATGGTAATTTAGAAGGACAAATTAAATATAAATGAAAGTTATAACAATCTTTCCCGAAGGTTGATTGGATGAAAACGTTTGAGACGTCGGATGTTGTCCGGGCTACGTAGGGCCCTGGCTGTATTGTCTAGGTGCCCCAGTAGTCTATCGGCATACCGACTACTGTGCCTATTCAGCTGATCGCCAATCAGTGTGACGTGGAGGTCGTTCTCCAAATTTACATCTAACTTCACTTTCTTAAATACCTCCTTTAGCTTGTGCGAATTGGAGGCTAAAGAAAGAAATTTCCACATTGATGACAGTTAAGACAGAGTTTGAATTACCATTTGTTGTCTCCTATAACTTCCTTCTCTCAATGCCCTGATCTCATCTAATTTGCATTCATTAATTCACTGATAAACTTGGCGAAATTGAGAAGAAAGAGATTTCCCTTGATACTAATACATTGATACAGAGATTAAAATTATTAGACGTTAAGAACTCTGTAAACAACTTCTGTCAGCTACTATTATTCTGTTCTATACACACTCAAAGTGTAAGAACTGAAAACTTGTCGGATTGTTGGCGAATGCGTTTCTTGGCACAACAATGGCTTTCAGTTTCGACTAAAAATTCAAAAAGTTAGTATTTTTTTTTGTCGGCAAGCGTGCGTTTAATATTTATGAGTGATTTATCACGATATAAAAATAATAATAAATGCGACCAACAAAGAGGCACGCACAAGCGAAAGCAACAAGGAACTCACAGGATAAAAGGCAGGCCGTAACAAGGCGCACTCCTTGTCAACGCCTTTGTTCTGGCGCGTAACAAGCACCACAAGGACAATGCTACTCCTGCTCCGGTTGTTTCGATATTTGGCCGCGAAAAGTCGTAAAAAATTTGTCAACAAACTTTTGCACTATTACAAAAGGCAACTCAGTTAAGGAAGTTGGGGGGCGTGGCTGAAATTTCTGAGTTTACGATGTCCTGGCGTAGGTTTTAAGTGGCGCACGCGGCGTATGCGCAATATGTTGCAACTATTAATTACGCCTTGTTGATTCTGCTGCCAGTGCTCCACGGGCAGTTAATAAATTCATTCTATCTTTGCTTTTTTTCTTTCGCCCTGTCGATTTTTTATTTTTATGTGCTAATCAATGAAATGCCGTAAAACAAAGAAAGAAAAAAACAAATAAATAAACTTTTTGCTCATTGAATATTTTTTTTTTAAATATTATTTATTGAGAGTTTCATTTGGGCCGGCGCCAGAAATCTGTCAGCGTGTCCCAGGTGAATTATGCGATTCTGTGGCGGATTTATGCGACACTTGTTCGAGTTCCAGTTCGTTTTTTTAACATCTCTCATTTCTCATTTCCGGTTCTCTTTTATGCTTTTGCAGGGGTCAACATGGGCTACATGGAGAACAATTATTCCAATTCGAACAATGGCGGCAGTGTCAACTCACAGGACTCGCTGTGGCAGGTGAAAATGTCCGCCGCCGCGGTGGGCAATCAGCAAACCCTCGTCCAGGCACCACTCAATCAGTATGTGGAGCAGCAACCCACCTACGGCTACGATCCACTCACACATGGCGGCTATGGGGCCGTCGATGACTACGCCCCCTATCCCCATTTGACGGCCACGCCCAGCCAGGTGGGTGATGAGTACCACAACTTGCGCAACAGTCAGAATCCGTCCCGGCAGGACTACTGCAGTGATCCCTATGCATCTGTACAGAAGCCCAAGAAGCGTGTCGATCAACATTTAGGTGAGTACTAAACACGGTTGAGAATGGAAAGAGTGTGAAGCTATACGAAAGAGTGGGGAGTGTGAAAGAATGTGATGATGTATATATAATTTGGATTGTGTGATAAGAGTGAGGTTAGACTACATTTAAAGAACTTTAAGTGGAATGAACGAATGTGGGACAGAAAAGAAAGTCAGCTCAAGGAATGATCTTGAAATGAACGTATTAGGATGAGGATGAGAATCTCTTTCTTCGACTTAAAGAGTATGGAATTGGAAGACTATTAAAGATATGTTAAATCTCTGATCCGTGAATAAACTAGTCTTAAAGCAAAGAGAACCATCAAGGAAGAAAAAACCAGGGAGAGCATTATAAGAGGTTAAAAGCTGAAAACTCATGGAATTAACAAAGGAAGAGTGAAAGGGGGAATATCTTTTCTTCGCTTCCGAAGTATGGAATTCTCTCATCTATGAGTGAGCTAGTCTTAAAACAGAGAATCGTCATGGATGAAAAAAATACAAGGGAGAGCATTATAAGTGGTTAAAAGCTATAATCTATCCTTAAGGAAGTGAGTTGGAGATATAAATAGAGGGAAATTCATAAAGAACAACAGAGAGAACAAGGAATAAATGAGTGTTTAGATTACATTTTAAGAAATTGGCGCTGTTTTTTACATCTAGTAACTTCATAGCTTACTTTGAGTGCATTAATATATCTCTTAAATGAATTGCAACTATTACAAGTAGAATAAATAGACATACACTAGAAATACATACAAAACCCTAACTAGAAAAGTCAAGGAAGCAAAAACGCCACAAAAGGCCTTCCAATCAGAATTTAGATTATAAAGAGTGAAACTGCTAAAGCACAGACAGTATAAATTGGCTGCCTATTAAATCGGTTCTGGGTTATAGCAGGAGAATAGAGACAGACCCATAATGATATTCACAATCTGCCCGATGAAGTAAACAGAAGGGAAACATTGTATAAATCTGACAACTTTCATCGCTGAGACTTCTACTTATGACACATTAAGCACGAGGGTCCTGGCTATCTACCCAACTGTTACCCAAAGTTGCAAAGTTAAAGGGTGTGCAGGGGGTGGGGAAGGGGCAGGAGTAAGGGTCGACTGCTGGGTTGCCTGTCAAAACTTACAACCAGCTGTGTGGATGTGTGTGTGTGTATGTGTGTGTGTTGTTTGTTGTGTGTTGGCACTCGGACTTTCAGTTATGACAAGTTAAGCACTCGGATATTGCCGACGTCGACCCAGTCGCTGGCTCATGCTAATTATGTAGTATGTGGATGTGTGGGTGTGTGTGTGTGTGTGTGTGTGTGTGTGTTTGTGTATGCCCAGTCGCCCCCTCCCCCTTTAAACCCCGCACATGTCACAAGTGTGCACAGTGATAGGTTTTTGCGATAGGTTCTTTAGGTTCTTTTCTGCCTGCTGCACAACTGACGGCCTTGGCTTAAAGTCTTTGGCCAACTTTTGCTTAAAGTTCAACGAAGCAAAAAACAACAAAACCAACAACAACAACAACTAATTCAAAGCCCTTTGGCATCTTTTGCTTGTATGTTATTTTTGTGTGCGTGTGTGTGCGTGTGTGCGTGTGTGTGTGTGTGTGTGTTGTGTTGTTGTGTTGTAATGCCAATAACACCGCAAGTGTTTTAAAATATTAAATAATAAAAAACGAACCGAGAAACCGAAATACGCTGGCTCAAAAGGCATACAAGTAAATTGTGTTACAATTAAATGGATTAGACTAGCAGTTATCCTGTAAACCGGGTTTCAAGATGCAGCTAAAGATGTTTACAGAGATACTTATAGAAAATATAGATGGAAAGATAGATAGATAGATAGATAGGTAGATAGATGATAGATAGATAGATAGATAGATAGAGAGGTAGATTAGATAGATAGGTAGATAGATAGGTAGATAGATAGATAGGATGGTAGGTAGGTAGGTAGATAAATATATAGATGAATAAATAAATATATAGATAGATAGATAGATAGATGGATAGATAGGTAGGTAGATAGATAGATAGATAGATAGATAGGAAGGTAGATAGATAAATAGATAGATAGATAGATAGGACGGTAGGTAGATAGATATATAGATAGATAGATAGATAGATAGGAGGTAGGTAGCTAGGTAGATATGATGATAGATAATGAAAACTTTACGCGAAAACCCATTTTTTCCTAACTTCAACTTTATTAACAAAACTACTATCTGGAGAGTGTATCGAGGACGCTGAAGCAGCTCCTAAAGTGCGCTAAAATAATCTTTAAAGAATCCTAGATTTCGTAAGGTTGCATCCTACGGATAGTTGGTCTATGTGAGGCCATCCTGTGAGGTTGACCTGCAGTCTAAACATAACCTAACTTCTATCTACGGGTATTTCTTAAAATTGTTATTAAAAGCAAATTGGAGACATACAATTCCTAAGATTTTTTGAATATAAAATATCTATGGTCCTTATAAGTAGAAGGACCAGAGTATAATCTGAAACATTAGCTTAGAATATATTTGTTGCTTGCCACAATTTATATTTATATAATTTATAAACTCAGAGCTGCTTATTTGAAGCGTATATACCCCATTGTTGAGCGTTAAGTGCTGGGTATAAATACAACGAGCAGCGACTGCAATCAGCGGGCCACGGGGCGTATGCGTGATGATGTTGTTCTTGCCACTCCGGTTATTGTTGTTGTTGCTGCTGCTGTTGCTGCTGCTGCGGCTGCTACTGGTAACAACTATGCGGCTTAAGAGTGTGTGTGTGTGTGTGTGTGTGTGTAAGCCGCGTGTGTGTTGTATTTGTGTTATCTTTACGGTTTATGAGCGAGCGCGCCCGAAAATAAAAGAAAAAATATATATTTTTTTGTTGTTTTGTTATGTTGCGGGCTTTTTATTGCCCAGCGACGCTGCGGCAGGACGAAACAGGACTCAAAACAGGATGCGGTTGTTGTTGCCTTGAAAATTTGTTATTTGTGATGCGTGTGTGTTGAAGGGGGGTGGGGGAAAGGAAGCGGGCCTTACGTGCGTGTGTATAAAATGCAAAGTGAAACACAAATACGACAACTCTGCGGCTGCTGCGGCGGCTGTTGTTGCTGCTGCATAACAAAATACTGGCCACGCACGCCCACGCCCACCCACGCCCCTCTCCCTGCCTCTCTGCGGTTAAACGCACAAATTTTTGCGTTCATGGCGCCAAACTAAGAAATGCGCAACCAACAACATCAATAACAACAACAACAGCAGCACCGATAACAACAACAACAACAAAATGCCAAACTGCCATAGAAGCGTCCCAGTTGTCCATGGCATACACCACTCACACACACACACACACACACACGCACATATTGCCACATGCATGTCAATAAAATGCAGCCAACAACAACAACACCTACAGCAACAACATGAAATGCCCACCCGCCCCTCGAGTGCCATCAAAAGCAAAGCAACTAAAAACTGAAGCTGCGTGTGGTGTGGGGGAAGGGGCCGAGGGGTATCTGAATTGGTGGCTTTTTGCCGGTTGTGGAAGTGGCGTGAGCAAGAGGGGCGGCACAGAACGGGGCGGGCATTGACAGAGCTACAATATGCAAATACATCTTCATTACATTGCACAAGGTATTGCTTCTTTCTTTAACCTCCCCAGGCATACCAGTAACAGCATCTGTGTGTCGTGTACTGTCCACGAAAGCCACGGCTCATAATTGCATTGGTGAGTTTGGTTGTCATCCTCTAAGATATATTGAAGCAATATAAAAAGGATCAGTGTGGTTGTTTTTTATGTTGGTAATCTGTCCTGTTGGTATTGTACGTGTTGTCTACTGTAAGTGTCAATAAAGACATCCCTAAATATGTTTTTTTTCACTTTATCTTTGGGAAGAGTTTTAAAGTTGTCCACACTTGTCCACCAGTGACTATATACATTTTGTAGATAATAATTGTGAACACGTAACAGTAATTTTAGATCCTACTTTTTCCGATCTTTCTAAAATTTAACTTTCTAGCACATAACCTGTATCTATGCAATGACAGTCAGCTTTATGAATTTATGCCAGAAAAAGTGCAATTTTAATGATTGTTCCTATAAGATCGATACGATATAGTAGTCCAATGATGACTTATTGTCAGAAGCCGAATTTCAATCATATCTAGTGAGTTTGGTCCGATGTATTGAAAACAACAAGATTTCATACAAAATTTGTTTTCGACCGATAATCTATTTTTTCTATATGAGTAGTTGTCCGATTAGATATATTTTACCAGAAAATTAGTAACAACAACACTCCAAACCTAAAGTTTGAATAGATTACTCGAAAAACAAAATTTGATATCGGAAATTAACAATAAAGGCGGTGCCACGCCCATTTTTCAATGCCAATTGTTAATTGATATTATACCAATGCAAAAACCAAACCAAAAATCTTTATTCGTTCTCGAGTTATTAATTTATATCCGAAAAAGTGTCCAAATTACTATAGTGCATTGATGTGTCAGCTTATGCACAGCTGTGTATGTTGCTGTGCGTGTGTGTGTGTGTGTGTGTGGCAGCATGTTTAAAAGCTTTTACATTTGCCAACTGAAGCTGCAGAGCTGCAACTGAGCTGACTTTTGTGGCACTGCAACATCAGCTGCTTCAGAGCGCGCAGAGGCGGCGGGCGGGGGTAGCCAAAGTGGTTGACAGGGAAGGGAAGGGAAGGGTTTTAGCCGGAAGGAAGTCTGCAGCAGCAAAAGGCGCCAAAAGCTGCGTAAGCAAAAAAATGTTGGTTTTTTTTTTGGTTTGAACATGGTTAAAAGGGGGTTGGGTGGTAGGGGAAGTGAGAGGGCAGGGGGAAAACCCTTACTGACTGTGCGACTGATTGATTATGCAGACTTTTGTGTCAGTTGCTGGCGCATTTTCGCACATGAAGCTTAATTCATCATTAAACCAACAGAACGCAAGGATAAAAAACTGAAAAGCGCGGAGAAAAAACAATGTTTAACAGAGCAGCAGATAATTCCAAGGACTGCCTTAAAGGATACTGGTAATAGGATGCTAAATGTACTTAAAGCTGAAAGCTGCAAGAGGCAAGCATCAAAATTAAACATAATATGTGCAAGTAATTGGATATTAGCCAAGACTTTAGCATGCTGCTGCAAACGATATTCAAATTATAATCTAATACAAAATTGCTATAAAACTCCTGAGGATGATCCTACGATAGAAACAAACGGGAATACAAGACAACAACTGCACATACCTATACTTATTTGTGAGCTAAAACAAAGAGTTTTTGATCGGGTGGCATTTTGACTGACAGTCAATGTGTTGCCAGATGTGCTGCCAGAGCTGTCTGGCAAGCCTGCCCCAATTTTATTAGAAACTTGTATTTCAGCATAGGTAGACAGCAGCCTGATAAACATTTATGGTCAGTTTTGTTTGAAATTGAAATAGAGAGAAGCAAAACTTGAAACATTTGACTTTGTGTTAACCCGTTGCCAGTTATAATGAACTCATGTTCGACGAGTTGCCAGTGTGCGTGTAAACGGGTCAAATTGAAAAAATAATTGGGCTTAAATGGCTACTTTTATGTGGGTAATCAGAATGTGTTATATTTTTATTATTATTAGTGATGGGGCTCGTTGCACTGCGACCTATGAGATCTATTGTGCCCCCTTCTAAGCCTAAAGCTCACTCATCAACCCTATCTCCTGCATGAATGCAAGGATCTTGGCCGGGTCTAGAGTACCTATATACGTTTGTCTGAAGGAAAAACCCACCCAGGTGCCTGTTTCTTCTTCTGGCAAGGGCAGTGCAGTCTGTTAGTATGTGTGATGAGGTTTCAGCCTCCATTTCACAGAATCTGCATGTCCCGCTTCTTACAATTCCTAGCTTGCTTAGGTGGTTTCTTAGTATACAGTGCCCCGTCAGAAGGCCGGTGACTATTCTAAGTGAATTCTTCCCCAGTGGTATTAGTTGCTTGAATCTTTTAAGATCATAATTTCCTAAGAGTGACTTGGCCTGTCTTAGACCTTGTGTGTGTTATATAATCAGGGCTGTTTTCATTTTTGAATGGTTTCGGTTTTGCTTGAAAGCCAAAACTATTCAAACTGAATCTGCAGTTGTGTTTGCTATTCAGAATAGCCAGCAATATGAAGGAATTGGCTGAGAGATGTTACTTATTACAATTTCAATTTGGTGGCAGTCTTACTAAAGTGCTTGAAGCTATCAAATCAATGAAATATTTGTATGGTTTAGCCAAGTGACTGCTGAGGAGGGACTGAGGAGCCTCAAACTGAGTTCAAATTGTGTAAATCACAAGACAGAGAGTAGCATCTTTGTACACATCTCCACATCGACCTAGAGTGGACTTACTCAGCACAATTTGCATATGTTCTGTACAAATAGTTCTCAAGTGGTTAAACCACGCAGCTTTGGTTAGAATTGCAGCATAATGTTGCTGAGGAACTCCTAAAATGCTGCCTGAATTACCTGAAAGCCTTGAGAGTAACTGGGAGCACATAAAGAGGTGCTTTAATTACGTCAATCAAGAGGAGAATGGCTTCAGTTTACGAGCTCAAAGGTGGCTTCGCTTAAGTGTTGCAGTGCTCTACTCTGATAGAGGCCATAAATAGTGCAGTTTGCTTCTAGGCCAGCCAATAAATGCTGCTTGGAATGACGTAGAACTTATTCAAAGCGCCATAAAATCAAATTGCTCTGGCCAGGAGCGACAGGAGCAGGAGCAGGCGGTAGAAGCAGCCTCCTTCATCTTTTTGCACGGGTATCAGCGTCAAGTCGCATAAATCATGAGTCGGCGAAAGGACTCGAGTCTGAGCCTTTGGCAAGGAGGCAACTCCCTGGCAGAGCACTAAACACACACTAAGTGGATTTGTGAGCCTGAGAAAAAAAACAAAGGCAACTTGCGGCAAGGGGGCAACAATGATAAGCGACTCCCCGTACCCGCTCTCTCACTCTCTCACAC
Organism: Hirtodrosophila histrioides; assembly: GCA_037075165.1. NCBI lineage: Eukaryota > Metazoa > Arthropoda > Insecta > Diptera > Drosophilidae > Hirtodrosophila > Hirtodrosophila histrioides. The sequence continues at coordinate 1,013,028 of JBAMCL010000759.1, read as the reverse complement.
TCTGTGTGTCTGCGTGTGCGTGCGGATAAACTCAACTGCAATTTGTTTACTTTCGACATTTTTGGGAAATTTACTAAAGAAAAAAATGGGTTATTACCAGCTTAGAAACTGATTCAGAGCCAGAGCCAGAACCAAAGCCAGCCGCCCTTGGGGCAACACATTTGCATGAAAAGGCCAACAGGAAAACAAAAAAAATAAATATTCGAAAATAAGAAGCTCAAGTGAGAACGTTAAACAATCACAGCTGATAGATCTTAAACTACCCTACAAGTGTCCTTAATTTGTTATAAAATAAAGTATTATATTGCACTCAGATAAAGAATTGCCTTAAAATGCAGAAAGTTGCCATACTTTTGTAGCCAAAGGCAAATATTTAGAAATAATTTTCTAAAATTTAGAATATTTCTGGCCTTTAGTGCGATTTTCATTTTGGATCGATTTCCTGAATTCTATGGCATTTATTTTTCTGAGTCTTTGCAGTTCCGGAGGCTTGATATCTGCGAACCTACATACCAAATTTGCTTACTCTAGCGCTTAAAGGGACTTGAAGGCGACACCTTCAACACCTTTACAGGGTATGGGCATAGACAAGCCGTTGAACAGTGCGTATGCTTAACGGAAAAACGATTAAGTTGTTCCAAGTCAATTCGAGTCCAGAGTTGAGAGCCAAATGCAAGCTGGCAAATTGAAAAACAGCAAAACTACTGGCCCAAAAACAAAGGACCAACTCAGGGAGGGCGGGTGTGCGGGCGTGTTTGCGTGGCATACATAAAGTTATGCGCATAATACGCACAGCTCACGTATTGGCCATAAAATACTATATATAAATAGAGAGAGAGTCGGCACACTGTAAAAAGGGGAAATCCCATAGAGTTGAAAATCTAAAGAAAATAGTACAACAAGAAAAAAATTTATAAAAAAAAAGGGAAGAAAAATTGAAACGAAAGAGGATTCTGGTGTTTCCCTTGGCTGGCTTTTTGCCTTCGACTCTAGCTGTTTTTCTTCCTTTTTTGGCTGCTTTTTTTGGGTCAAGTTTATGCAGATGCCAAAAGCCGTAGAAAGGGGCGACAAACGCGCTTAGAAATTTTCGCACGCCGCACAAGCTGGAGGACCCCTGGCGGGGCGGAGGAGGGTAGCATGTTAAAGAGCAGTTGTTAAAAAGGATTTACCGTTTTATATTTGTATGCGCCATGTGAGTGGTTGAAGGGGGCGGGGGCAGCGGCCAACACACATTGGTATTTGGCCAACGAATAGAAAAGAGAGAACAACAACAACAATAACAACAACAAAAGCATTTCGATGCGGCGATTTCGATTTTGAAATTCAAATTCCAATAAATTTTCCAACGATTTGGCACACAATGCTAAACGCAAAACCAGGCGATCCTTCACTCCTTTGGAATCCTTTTTGCGGCATTTGCATAGCACAGCAAATGGAATTCAAAATCGAGAGAGATGTAGAAAAATAAAACGCTAAAGCCTGCGTCCTTAAATATGCAACAATTTGTAGACAAAGATGTTTGGCTGCTGTGCTGACTATCCTGCATGTCCTGAAAGTGCTGTGATATAAAATTAATGCGCTGTTTACACATGTGCCGCGGCCAGATTGCCTGCGTGCGTCCTGCGAGCGTGTCCTGCGGCAAAACGACATTCATTTCCAATTTTCAATTGCGGCAACAACAGCAACAACTGAGAATTGTAATTAATTTTTTAACAGCGCTGCTCGTTAGCAGGCAGCAAAGCCGCCGTCAAGGACTCAGCCAACTGGCAAATTAAAAGAATTGTTCAGGCCTAGTCGGAGCCCGCCCGCCCAACCTGCAACATGCAACAAAAGCAACAAAAGCAGCAACAGCAGTCAACTGACAATTTTAAGCTGCAATCTGAAATGACAAAGTGAAAGCTGCTTATGCAAAGCCGTCGCCAGAATTATTCTTTTTAAAGTCCATCTGCAGGATTAGCAGTTATATCAAACTCGAGACTTTTATTCAATTATGTGCGCAGCAGGCTGAAAGGTCCTTTTGGTAAGCATTGCATTACAAAATGCTGCCTTTGTACCCAGATAGAGAAAGAGAGAGAGTTGCTGAGTTGCTGAGTTACTGACTGAGTAAAAGCTTTAAGGCTTACCCTAAGTTTCACTTTTACAAATGTGAGATTACCTAAAAGAAAAGAATTGAAATTGAAATTGAAATGAGATCTTGAAATTAATACTTCTGTCTCTGCAGAAAGCTGCTATAGAACTTCTACTAAAGCAAACACTTTTAACTAACATGTGCTGTTGGGAATAAAAAGAATAATTCCTTTATGACAAATATTTCAATTAACTACAGCTTTTTAAGTTTCAAAACAATTTCTAACTGATTATAGCTAACTCGATACCAAACTTCATGAGCGTTTCTTTAGAACTTCATAACAAATAATGCCAGTTTTGATTTGAATTCCAAACCAGTTCTAAAGTGAACTTAAATGGAATACAACACTTAATAAATTAGGTATATTAAGCATATTTTAAATCACAAGTTAATTCAGCATCAAATCTCAAGAACCTCTTGAAATGGATCCCTCTAAAATCTATCTATCTATATACATACAAGTCTTAAGCATCCTTTTTATACGGTCTATACTTTCGACTGTTATATTCCAAGATCAATATCGATACTCTTCCAAGTTTTACAATCGATAACATAGATATTTATGATACTTATCGAGTACTACAATCGATAACGTAGATATTTATGATACTTAACGAATACTCTCACAATCGAGTAGTCTTTGAATACTACAATCGATAACATATATATTTATGATACCTATCGAGTACTCTTTGAATTCTACAATCGATATTTAAAATACTTATCGAGTACTCTTTGAATACTAGAATCGATCACATAGATATTTATGATACTTATCGAGTACTCTTTGAATACTACAATCGATATTTATGATACTTATCGAGTAGTCTTTGAATACTACAATCGATAATATATATATTCAGGATACTTATCGGGCACTCGTTTAATACTACAATCGATAACAAGGATATTTATGATACCTATCGAGTACTCTTTGAATACTACAATCGATAACAAAGATATTTATGATACCTATCGAGTACTCTTTGAATTCTACAATCGATATTTATGATACTTATCGAGTACACTTTGAATACTACAATCGATAACATAGATATTTATGATATATCGAGTGCTCTTTGAATACTAAAATCGATATTTATGATACTTATCGATATTTGTCAGTTACATTTAAATACTTAGATGAATATTTTATAACTACTGTTGACTATGTACAAATATTGCACAAGCTGGTTGATACCTTGTACTAAAATTATATACTAATTAACTTTACTTTTAATTGGTTCAACGATTAAAAGAAGTCCTTAAACATTGCATATTTAGAAAGAAGCACAATGCTCAAGTTATTTACAACTTTAATAGCAGAAGATGAAGTCTTTTATTGAAGTGTAAACATATGTAAAGTACTATATAATCTGCGAGTATATTATTATTCAGTTCGTTTTGTTGGCCCATTTGTTCTGTTTTATTAAGTATGCGCCGTGTGTTCTTCAATAGACATTTTGTATGAATTTGGTGTGCCTGGCTTCGCATTACTGTCTGAATGATATCATTTTGGGGCAAATACACGTACTTGTAGACCGTAAGCAATCACAGCTGCCTCTTAGACTAAGTTAAGCTATGCAAATCGAACAACTTTTGCTAACCATTTTGGCTTTTCTTCTCACTTCTTCTCACACACATGTCTTGCCTCTTTGTCTCACTTTAAAAACTCATATAAATAAACAAACAACAACAACAACAAATATAACACAGCGGACATCATTCAGGATGTTACGCTCTAACGGAGCGCGCAGGCTGAAGTAAGTTAATGCCAAGGACACAGGCCACAGAATCCTTGCTCAATGATGCCAATGATGATGTTCAAGAATTTTGAGTTTCAAGTTGAAATTATTTTCCTTTTTTTTTCTATTTTTTTGTTGTTTTTGGTTGCTTACTTTCATTTTGCCTGTTACGCAAACTGCCACTTGCCACATGCCCCCAAGCCTAAGCCCCAAAACACGCACCCACAGAGACACGCCCACATTGCCACAGCCGCCCACAATTGAGTTCATCGTGTGTTTGTTTACTTTTTTGATTACCAACAGAGAATACAGTTTTTGATTAGCATTTATTTATTTTTTTCCTTCGGTTTTTTATATTTTTCTTCTTTGGTTTTTAATTGTTTGCGCATGAGTCGTAAGTTTGTCAGTATCTTGAAACTAATTTAAACAATTTCATTGCAGATTCACCATATCACGACGTAAGCGGCCTGCCTAACCCCTACAACATGGAGCACATGGAACAGGACGAGGTCCTGCCACCGCAGCAGCACATGTCCCTCAGCTACGATGACAGTTTCGAGGGCGAATATTCCACAACGCCCAATGCCCGAAATCGTCGTGTCATACGCGAAATTATTGTCTAAGAAGCAACAGCTACAACAACAGCAACAGCTACACAACAACAACAACAACAACATTAACAGGCACTCTATCTATCCCTCTCTAACACACAACAACTTCATAATCATCATCATGCTCACACCCTCCATCAACATTACAACGAAAGAAACAAAAACGTAAGGAAATCTCAATATTTTACCTAATTTTTACTCAATTTGAGAAGTGGCCATTTTGAATATTTTTTTTATATAATTTTTGTTGATATAAGTATGATATCGATAACGATAACGATAGTTTAGTCGAGGGTACATACGTGTGTTGAGTTTTATTGGCAACGAAATGATATATGATACGATATTTAAGCATCGAGCTCTCATTATCAACCAGCTCTAGTTAAGGCCGTGGCAGCACTTTGTTGACACACACACACACACACAAACACAGTCTCCCAAACACACATACACACACATGCACTCAATGTTAAATACGAGCTACTTACCTATATATAGGGCAGTTAAGTTCTACTTACAGTTAGAGTATCTACATACATATATGCTATGAGGTCCCAGTCGCATATGAATTCGCAAAAAGAACGAAAGTAACTTTAAGGCATACAATGTTGAAATGAGCAAATTTCAAAAAATGCATATAAACAAATGAATAATATCTCACACGTGTTTTTCGTAAGGCAGCAGCAAACCGTTCACATAGCATATAAGAATTAATCGTATAAGAGAGCGTTGTCGCCCCCAAGTTGTGGCTTTGCACTATGGGGAATTTGCCCATTTTTTTGGAATTAATTAATAACTCGAGAACGAAGCAAGATTTTTTGGTCTAGTTTTTTGCATTAGGCTTGTAATATCAAGGAAGTAGGGCCGAGAAAGGGGCGTGGCAACGCCTTTCTCCTTAATACCGCCATATGCTAATTTTTTTTTCCAAGCTATCCGGACCAAACTGGCAGGCTTGGCGTATTATTATGCTTTTAACATTACTCCAAAAAATTATCCAATTCGGACTACTATATCATATAGATCCCATAGGAACTTTCGGTCAAAAAGAGACATTCGTATGAAAAAATAGTTTATTTAAAAAATTATTTATTGTTCCAAATTAATATATATTCCTTTATAAAAAAACATAAATTATTATAAAAATGAATTGAAATAAGTCAAACCGCCATTTTCTCCATTCTCTTGCCGTTTTTGTTAGCGTCAGACTTGAAAAAGCCGTTCATTGCTCAAAATGTTACCGGCTAAGAATTCAATTTTTGGGAAAAGTGCACAAAAGTGCATGTTAGGCTTAATAGCCCGGATTCAGAATTGATTACTCTAAAAAATGTATATAGTCACACTGCTAAAAAATGTTAAAAACATTAGTTATCTTCTTTCAAAGTTAAGTTTTTTTTTCGAAAAATTTACGTTTGAGGCAAGTTTTTAAAGTACGGAAAACAACACACAAAACATATAATATCATCAAAACATATATATAAACACAAAGTAGAAGCCACACTAAATATTATCCACCACAAATCAATATATATAGTCTTTCCGATTCTTGTTGTGAGGCCCTTGAACTTAACCTAAAAAAACTGTACAGCATTAGCCCGTTTGTTTGTTTCAAACAGCCCTGTTTAAGAGCTGTTAACTTAACAGTGCGCGGCAATGTTAACATTCTGAGTATGTAACATTAATGTTTCATGTATTTCTAATGTATTGTCATCAATATTTCTTTAATTTTAACAACTTTAAAAAACGACTTTATTCCAAAAAAATGGGCAAATTCCCCATAGTGCTTTGTCAAGCTGGGCGCTCAAAAGTAGGCTACAAAAAATGCACTACAGCTTTTTGTTGCCTATTTTGCAGCTTGTTTTGCTGGCGCTCAGGCTCAAAGTTCAACTTCGGAAGCATTTCGCAACACATTTTTAGTTAAATTTACAAAAAAAAACAAAAAAAAAGAAAGATAATATATATATATATATATATACGAGTATATAAAACAGTACGACCTGCCACAAAACGGAAAAAAAACTAAATTAATTTGCATTAAAATAATTTAAAATTTTTAAATAAAAAATCAGCAAAAAAATACAAAAAAAAAAATATATAAGAAAACTCAATATACTATAAAGTAAAATGTTGCTTTAAGTAATTTATGAAAAACAAAAAACAAGTAAACTTTACAAAAATTATTAAAAATAATTCAAAAATTATAGAAATCAAGAAAGTAAAAAAAAAAAAAAAGAAAACCAACTCCAACTGTGCAGCTTGAGAACTTTAAATTAATTTTAAAAATTACAAATAAAACTTATTTTGTTTTGTTCTGTGAGCTTTCTGTTGAAATTCAAAATTTTATATAATTTTAAACCGTATAAAAAAAAAGAAGCAATTTTCATTAATAAGTACTATGTTTATAAGTAACAATTAGTGGTTAAATTTTATACTTGTTTTTTATCGCTTGTTGTTCTGTTTGAGTCTTTTGTGTTTTTTGCAACTTATTGACGACGGCACAGTATGCGAAAATGAAGGATTGAAGAGAGTTCTAGTGGCTAAGATTTAATTGTAAATACATGTGTAATTTGTATATATTTACTTGACATACAAAGTAAATAAGCAGCGTGCAGCAACTTAAATATAAATTGTAGTTAATTTTAAACAATTTCAAAATGAATTTACCTAGTAAGCTAATTAATTAAGCAAAATGTTTAAATGCAAATGCCACAACAAACTAAAATAAAGAAAATCAAAAAAAAACTAAACAAAACTGCATCACAAGTTAAAGAACAAAATAAAACAAGAAAAAACAACTGCGACAGAATCTTTATTATATAAATTATACACTTTAAAGCGAAGATATACATACATTATATATATACATATACATATACACATAACATATACATCTACATCTACTTATTATTTGTAAATAAGTAAAAACATACATTTTAATTTCCAAAACGAAACAAAATCCATTAAAAATATATTTCCAAAAAAAAAAAACAAATGAAAGAATTTATTTTATTTTCACAAAATTCGACTGTCAAAAGCAGCAGTTTCCCGGGGCGGGTTGGAGAACAGTTTATAAACTATTTCGTATGCAATTCTGATTTTTCAATTAATTAGGGTCTTGTCTAAAATTAGCCACAATATTTACACACACACACACACACACGCGCACACACAACAAACAATCTTTTTTTATTCAGTTTGAAATGCGCAATAAAGATGCAAAAACATTTGCGACATTGTAAAGTAAAACCAAACAAAGAATTTAAATTAAATGCCAAGCCTTTTGATTTGTTTTTGGGGCGTGTCGACATTAATAAAGCCAGCAGCAACTACAAGAAGCCTGCTGCATTATGTGGCAGGTTCAATTTGATTGGCACTAAATTTATAGCATGCAATTTGACTTGAAAGTGGCAAGCAGCGTTGGCAACGTTGCCAGCGTTGGCAACTCTGGCGCCGGAAGTAACACGACACTTGACATTTTAATTTAATGCCGTGCGCAGACTTCGCTGACAACGCTGCAGTTTGCATAAGCAACAACAACAACAAGAACAACAGCAACTAGACTGACAGGCCAACAACAACAACTACAACTACGAAAGGATAAGGTGCTCCTTGCAGTGGGACAAGTGTCCTACTCGAGATCGATAATTAAAATTGCGTATTAAGGTGCGTGCGACATAACTGAGAGAAATTAATTACAGATTCAGAGCAATTTGCTTAAGTACTTCACCCAACGAGTTTACAATAGGAATTCAACTCGACTTCCCTCATTCTAGGGTTCATGTGGAAGCTGTCCTGTCACCTGTGTAAATAACTAAAGTATTTCAACGAGTATTTCATTAGTAAATGATAATGCCCCCAACTTAAGCCTCTCTCTCTCTCTGCTTATACATAATGTGGGCCGGGCTTCTGGTATATCAACATGGTAATAACAATACGTCAATCAGTCAGAGCTAACACAGACAGCCGTGACTTATTGTTTATTGGCAAGAAATAAACGCTACTAGCTGGTAACTGGGCTAATGAACCAAGATTAATACAAATTTATTTCAAGTGCTCTTAGAGCAATAAATTGAGTTAGGTTAGCAATTAAATTTGTGATGCCATCGTAAATGCGGTTCATAGGATTCTAACAATAAGTGTTTACACAGCTTAAGCTCTGCTGAATGTTTGTACTATTTGCTGGCACTATTATTAGTACTTAAGCAGATTATCAAATGCTGTTCGTTAAATAATTATTATATAGACACATAATCACTAAGCCACAAAATCATAACTGGCAAAATGTTTTAGCTCTTTTCTATTGTACAACAAATATGTATACATTTGTGATTTCACTATTGAAATGGGCAGTTATTTAAATTGTTGGCTCAAATTATAAAAACGATTGGTATTCTATAGAAATGAAACAATTATGTGAGCGGAAATATTGGTTTTAATCATAAATAGTTGTGTGACTTTGCAAAGGTATTCAATGCATTACAAATGAATTTTAATTTGAACCATTTGCAAATTAATATCAAAATATGTGCAGGAATTTTAATTTCAAATAAATTTGGCCGCAAGAATTCAAGCACTGCTGCCCACACCAAAAGGACACGATATTTGATATTTCAAAAAGAGTTGTCAAATGGTAAATGAAATACGAGCAGCAAGTTCAGAGTGCAGGAGCAGCTGATGCTTACTATGGACCTTTCATATGTCACAAATCTAGGCCACTCCGCTCTATGTGCTTAGTATGCTGTGTGCCCCCGACCCGAACCACCCGCCAAACACACCGAACTGCTGACCTCTCGACCCAGGTTGGCATTCATTCATATGTGAGCGAGTCAAACAAAAGCGGCATATGCAATTCATTTACTGCCATTCAGCAGACGTGCCACGCCCATCTGCCGCACAACTCCGCCTTTCGCCCCACTTCAGGCAGGCTGCCACACCCACCGCCAACGCATGTGGCAGCGTCAATTAAAGCGCTGCCGGTGCCGCCTAATTGGATTTATGCCACATTTATGTGTAGGTGCAAATTCGTAGAATTGCGGCGCAGAGCGAGGCTCGTGCTAAAAATCACTGGGATAATGAGCGGGGCAGTGCCAGAGGCGGGGGCTGGGGGCTGGGGGCAGAGACAGAGGCCATTAGTCGAGAGCTGAGTCAAACCACAAACTCGACGCGAACCCGGCCAACAATTGCAAGTTGTTGCCAGTACTAACAACTTTCGAGGACTTTAAATGAAATTACGCGAAAACTTTCGGACGCAGCAATACCAACTTTGTGAAGAGATCAGCCCCACTCCAATGCGGGGGGCTGGGAGCTGAGAGCTGGGAGCTGGGAAATGGCAGTTGGTGAAGCATTTCTTGTGCGGTTGCGGCGGGCACGCGCTTGCAACTTGGTCCAATCGCCAACGTGCCACATAATGAGTTTCATAAATTAACACAAATTAAAGACACAGGCAAGTAATTTACCTATAAGAAGTAAGTGCTCCTGTTCTATAGAAACGACTATTCAGCCATTAATACACACACACACACACACACAGCCACACTGGCACACGCACACACAGAGACCAGTCGAAGACGTCCTTTGTGTGAGTTTTGCGGTCATTGGTTTGTAATTAATGCGACCAGGAGCTGACCAAGGACAGCCTTGACTCGCCTGCGGTCGCCTAATGTTCCTGAGTAGCCACAGGCCAGGACTTGCCTGTGCCCCGGTCACAGTGACTGTGACTGTGACTGCGACTGTGACTGCATCTGTGACTTGGCTGGAATGCGGTGGCGGCTGAGGCAGCGTTGAGTGCTTTTGTATTTAATTTTATTAATTATCGGTGTAATCTTTGAAGTTGTCGGTCTGCCAATGTGTCTTTCACTCTGTGTGTTTGTGTGTGTAGACTGTGTGTGTGTGTGTGTGTGTGTGTTCGATGTGTATTGTACACACATTAATCGCATCAAGTTGTACGTGTGTTGCTTCTTGACTGGCAGGTTGAAAGTTTCAGAAACTTAGTGAGCCCATTTAATTATTTGGCTAATAGCAGCATTAAGCGCAAACTTCAAGTTGATGAACATAATATTGAATTTATTTGATACAAAACTTAAATGCTTGCTCTAAATAATATAATAAACACTTTTTGCATTTTCAATTTCACAAAGAAAATCTTTAAAACATTTTCAAAGAAGCTATTATTTAAAAATAAATGATTAACTTAACTTTTAAAAGTGCATTTCTTATGCAATTGGAACCTATTAAAAGCAGATTTTGTTTATATTTCTTAAGGTTACCATTTACAAGCCGATACTAAGTCCAATTTGGAGATATGGTCTTCAAGTTTATGGGATCGCTGCCAAGACCAACCTAAACAAAATTCGAGTGGCTCAAAGCAAGATCCTCAGGAGGATATGCAATGCGCCATGGTATATGCGGAATAGGGACATCGGACAACGCCTATTGAGATATACAGGCAGAAGACGCCTGAAAAGGCCGCATCCACACCATCGTCCTGCCAGAAGAATTTCATAATTTCATCTTGTATAAGCAAAATAATGTAAATAGTTAGTATGCATCACTATATTTTAAGATAGTCACTTCGCTTTATATATTAATGTATAATAAGGTTAGGCTGCCACACAGGTAGCAATATACTAATTTTAAACCAATAGTACACATCTGAAATAAAATAGATTTAAAAAAAATAAAAAAAATTATTATTCTTAATAAGCAAAATATTTCTTGCATACTTTTGGGCTGCTGATCTTACGATAGAAAATCCTGCGGCATAGTTTTTGCTATAGCTCGGCCAAATCCTTAAGGATTTCGAAAAACCATACATTTCTGAACTCGTAGGAATCAGGACTATCGATTGGCATTCAAGAATTTTCAGGACTTTTCCGAAAAAAACACTTCACTTTTTTGCAAGGGGGTAGGTCAGAAAAAAGGACCAAAAATCACAAGATCGCCTGTAACTCGGTCATTTCAAGGACGATTTTGATGTCCTTTGGCATAAAGATAGGACTTATCCTGCCAAATCCGGGTATATAACCCAAAGGACGAATATCCTTAAAGGAGCTGAGAAATAAGGACTTTTCTGTATACAGAAAACTAGCGATATCTCGGCCGTATCCTTGCGTATCCTGACGAGTCCTGTGTCAGACAACTTGGCATTATCAGGGCTACCAACTGGCCAAAGGACATTAAATTCGTCCTTGTAGTTTCCAAGTAATTGAGGATTTTGTATTTTGGGCACGATTCCTTTCGCCCTCGCACTGAAAATTTCCAAGTCGATGGTCCTTAGATGACCCCATAATCCTTGAATGCCAATCGATAGAGTTGGTCCTTACGATCCTAACGCACAAGGTCCTTTTAAATTCTGCAAGGATATGGCTGAATGGGAGCTTATAGAAAACAGTACCATATGTATGTGCAGAAATTCAAAGTTTTTGTTGCATACTTTAGGGGGCTGCTGATCTTAAGTTAGAAAATCTTGCGGCATATTTTTAGCTATAGTTCGGCCAAATCCTTAAGGATTTCGAAAACCCATACATTTCTGAACTCGTAGGAATCAGGACTATCGATTGGCATTCAAGAATTTTCAGGACTTTTCCGAAAAAAACACTTCACTTTTTTGCAAGGGGGTAGGTCAGAAAAAAGGACCAAAAATCACAAGATCGCCTGTAACTCGGTCATTTCAAGGACGATTTTGATGTCCTTTGGCATAAAGATAGAGACTTCATCCTGCCAAATCCGAGTATATAACCCAAAGGACGAATATCCTTAAAGGAGCTGAGAAATAAGGACTTTTCTGTATACAGAAAACTAGCGATTTCTCGGCCGTATCCTTGCGTATCCTGACGAATCCTGTGTCAGACAACTTGGCATTATCAGGGCTACCAGCTGGCCAAAGGACAATAAATTCGTCCTTGTAGTTCTCGAGATATCGAGTATTTTGTGTTTAGGCGACGATTCCTTTCGCCCTCGGAGTGAAAATTTTCAAGTCAATGGTCCTTAGATGACCCCATAATCCTTGAATGCCAATCGATAGAGTAGGTCCATACGATCCTAACGCACAAGGTCCTGTTAAAATCTGCAAGGATATGACCGAATGGGAGCTAATACTAGACAGCAGTACCATATTGTGCAGAAAATCAAAATTTTTGTTGCATACTTTTGGGCTGCTGATCTTACGCTAGAAAATCGTGCGGCATATTCAAACTTTTTTGGCACCGCCTAAACACCAGGCGAACAGAAATCAGCAGAAGGTTGCATGCTACAGTTCTTTCCGATATTTGAAATGGCATCCTAACGATTTCTGTTGGTATTTCTGGACAAACTCTGAATTAAACTGAAAATAGATTCTGAAAATAATAAGTGCTCCCATCATTGCAGTCAATAAAAAACTATCGTTTGATTGTTTAACGTTTATTTAATTCAATTTGAATTTTCGTAACAGTAATAATAAGAATTAAAAAACTAATGAATAAGATTGTACATATTTATCATGTTACTTATAAAGAAAATTATGTTGTAATAAAGAGAATAAGTAAGAAATACATGAATTGATGATGACAAACTACAACTACACTTACCATTAGTTTATATTTATATTATTTATAAAAATTACAGCATGTAGCGAACAAATACGCAGAGCGACTCGCGGCTGACCCCAATGCACTGGGGAAGAGGTTAAGTGGCGGAAGTCCTCGCCGCAACGTCAGAAGAAGAAGACTACCAGGGCCATAGTATAAAATTTGCTCCTTATTCAAATATATAAAAAATAAATAAAAACAAAAAAAAATTTCATATTTCGGGCTATTTAATAATACTTTATTATTCTTAGATTTTTACCTGCAAACTGTCAAGCTGTCACTATGGTAGCAGAATACTTGATAAACAAATAAATAATTACAAGATTATATCTGAAAAAAAAAGAAAACTTTTAAAACATTTTCAAAGAAGCTATAATCTGAAAATAAATTATTAACTTAACTTTTAAAAGTGCATTTAATATGCAACTGAAAACTATTAAAATCAGATTTTTTGCATTTATTTTGAATAGGCAAAACTTTATGATATATTCCATTTAAGCTCGCACTTGATAATAAACAAATTTAACATTTCAATCATTTATTTCATCCCAATATGGGAAAGTGTCAATTTTTGCACATATACCAAATTAAGCTGCCAAATTCGACTATGGAAAATTATTATATGTAGATTCGCATAACTTTGTTAAATTGTTTTTTAACGATTTTATTGGTGCAAACAAGTTTACTAAATAGCCAACGATGGTCAAATATTTACATATCAATTAAGTGCTGAATGTTTTAATACGAGTAAACATATAATATTTGACATGCATTTTTTTGAAACGCAGTTTTGTTCTTCGTTTTGCTCTTAGAATAATATTAAATGCTTAAATATGGTAAATTAAAGGTATAATGTTTCTAATGTTTGATGCATTAATATTTAATACATTTATTTTGAATAATTATTGAAATATTCCCTGATTATTGCTTGTTAATCAAATTATTTATGATTTTATTGCAGCTCTGATATTTATCCCAAAATATTTATTGTGTGAAGTACTTATACGCAATCTAAGAACCTCTCAAAATGCTTTTATAGATTACACATGACAATAAAAGAAGGCCAATTATCCGTATTTAAATCAACACCAGAATGTTCAATCTACACGGCTAAAAATACAGTTTTCTTATTATATTTTGAATCAATTTCAATTGCAAAATAACAAATATTTAAATAGCAGACCATTCTAAGGAATTTACAATAATTACCACACAATTAATCGAATTTAATGCGAATATTACATTCCCCCCCACCCCAATAAAAAAAAACCCAAAAAAACCCCCCCCCTGCAGCCATGGCTAAGAACACTATGTTAACTCTTAGTTTAAACTAACATTATCATTATATAAATAAATAAAATAATGCGAATATTAATACCAAAATGCTCTGGCGAACATAAGGTGGGCTAGGACGAAACAGGATTGCTACTGAATAACTACTATTCGGAATAAGCTAATGCGAAACCAGATTGTTCGCCCACTGACTGCAATTTGTTGGTTGCCAGCCAGTTCCACTGAATGCTGGCATAGAAACGCCTCGACCAATTAGTTTATCGGGCCGAGCTCGAGTCGGCCTGGTTCTGGCAACAGCTGCTTATTGCGGGCCAGGCTAATCCCAGCCGCTGATTGGGCCAACAACGCTGGTCGTCTGGCAACCGCCAGCGAGTGCAACCACAGGGTGCTGGGTTGGTGGGTTGGTGGGTTGGTGAGGTGGTGAGGTGGTGCCGTGGCAATTGTGGGTGGTGGCAGGCCGCACGCGTATCTAGGCAGCTTTCCAGGCGCTATCAGAGGTTACAGCGGCAGCTGAGAGATCTTTTCCCAGCGGCGTAATTTGAGTGCAAATATTGAAGTTTAAAACCAGCAGCGCTAATAAATGTAATAATCGTAATGAGCAAATGTTTAAACAGCGCCGGGGCCCGCCACACGCCCAGTTGCATAAATTTTGCGGCGCCGGAAAGCGACGAAGGCGATAAGAGTACCAGAGTTCCAGAGAAACCCAGAGTCAAACCCAAACCCAAACCCAAACCCAAACACAGAGAAGCATTCAGTGAAGCAACCCTCATATCTCGATTATAATTATGAATGAAATTTGAATTGCAAGCGTGGCAAAATGGAAAGGCATTTCCAGCTGCTGCCACGTGCCCCGGAACTGTGCTCTAGCCGGCGGCAGGAGCAGATCCTCAGCCTGGACCTGCGCCTGGTCACGTGGCGTCATTGGCGACGAGCGGTCGGGCGGTCGGGCGGTGGCGGCGGTCGGAAGTGCCAATAAGTAGTTGTCAATATTGACTGATTATCTCAACACGGGCAAAAGTGAGCGGAGTTGGTTGACAGTCGTGATTGCGAGTAGTTGCCTGACTTGGGCGGAAGTAAACATAAATCACAGCCAGCTAGCGGGGAGAGCGGGCCGGGCGGGCGGGGCGGGCAGAGCGGGTATTGCAGCGAATCCGGGGGCGGGCAAGGACGCCGGCCAATGCAATTATTTAGCAGGAGATGGCAATAATTTAAGTCTGGCAGGCGACAGGAAGAAGCTGCTCCTGTTTAGTTGCACTCGCAGGAGATGCGCATAATTGCATCTGATATCCAATCCAAAACACAATTCACATTTCAGTTGAGTGGGCAATTAACCAAACACTCGTAAAACAGCTGATGGGATCAGTTGCTGAGATTGTGTGTAAGAACCATATGTTATAAGGCTAGGCAGCTATTGAGGGCATCAGCACATCAAATAGATAATCCAGTTAATTCCTTGGCTTCGAAGAACTGCAAATAATAACAGATATTAGTTCAGTTTCCAATCTATCTAGATACTTATAATGTCTGATTTCTGGTTATTTAGAAATATTTATTAAAATTAAATGAAACTAACATATTTTTAGACCATCTTTTATTTAAACTGTTCCTTAGATCCCTGCCTTAAACTGAAGTGTATCAGGGAGGCCCATTTTTCAAACTCTCTTCTCTCATCACATCTTGCCCCAGTATCATCCCTCAATGTAAAATGCAACAAAATGCAATCTTATTGACCAGACTTAAATAAATAAAACGAAGGCTCTTTTTACTCCCTGTGCCCGTTAAATATTTAAAAAGGGGGTATAAAATCTGTGCAAATGTATGTAACAGGCAGAAGGAGACATCTCCGACCCTATAAAGTATATATATTCTTCATCAGTACCAAAGGAAATTTCCATTTTGCCGTGTCCTTCTGTCTGGCTGTCCGTCTGTTCATACGCAGATCAAATTCGTTTCCGATTTCTAATAACTCTCCCCGTTCTCCCGCAATTCGATCAAAACGTTTTACAGCCACACTTTGAAAGATAAAGGCTTGGTATTTGGCATGTATTATGCTGGAGTCATTTTTAATCTACTGTCCAAATTTCATGTTGATCGGATAATAAACAAGGAAGCTATTCATGAAAGAAGATCGAGTACTGCAGAGCGGGGTGAAGAAGCACAGCCGCCACTTAAAATGCCTCGCTTACGCTGTGGTTCGTGTGTGTGCGTGTAAGTGGAAGAAGATGTGATTGAAAGTTTAAGACCTGGGTACAGGGAGTTTCGTAGTCGCATATACTCGAGACTAGAGCATTCTTACTTGTTATATATGTATGTATATTACTTATAACCATTACGGTCCCTGGTTATACCTTTTATTTGCATTGCTTACAGTGATCAATCGACATGACGAACTCTCTTCTATTTAAATCACTACGAATTATGGAGAAAATGTGAGTAAACATATAAGTCAATTCACAGAATATAGATATGCATACAAATATAGATCTTTCGAGTATTAAAATACTCTGAGTGACTGAGACTGGGATTGAGGCTGAGTCGAATGAGATATTTTATGCAAATGAGCGGCGCTTATCGGAGGAATAACTCTTATCAGCGCTCTGAGAGAGAGAGAGGGAGAAGCAGGCATTGAGCAGTCGACGGAGACTAGCTCGGTTCAGTCTTAGTTCATGTTTAGAATGTCGCACAACTGTATGGATAACGTGAGGGTGGCTTTGTTCCTGGTGGTGCTGATGCTGCTCCAGCTGCGGCTGGCGGTTTCTCGCTGCAACAGGCCCGATGAGCTGGCCAATGGATCCGTGATGCAAAGACGCAACTATCTTCGATTCCGATGCAACAACAACTACTTTCTGCAGGGCAGAATGACGCTATCCTGCGGCGTGAACGGACGCGTAAGCGGGGAGCGGCCCTTCTGTGCCAGTAAGTACCAGGCGGAAGTACACTTAGAAAAATAAATGCCCCAAAATGCAGAAGGTCGCCATACTTTCGTAGACAAAGGGAGCGAGCCTCATATTTTTCTGTTTTTATGATTCATATTTCTTAAATGAAGAAGATGCGTTCAGTTTAAAAATGATTCAATTCTGACTTTTAAGAAATATTTTGTTTATATAGAAGTTTCCTGCATTATTGGGCATTTATTTTGTTGAGTGTAGCTTAGCTTACTTGACGATTCCAGTAAGTTCACTGCTTGAACTCGTCAGCTAAAAGATAAATAGAGAAATCGGAAATTTGCTATTTCCCTTGCAACTTTATGTGTTGTGAGCGTATTCTGACTCATGTTGCACTTTAAACTCACCCAGGGCCGGGCTGCATTCGGCCGTACGATCCGGACAACGGCGAGATCGAGTTGCAGCGTAATCTAGTGGCCGTGGTCATCTGCAAGGAGGAGTTTGTGGTGGCGGGTAATGCGTTGGCCTACTGCAACGGCAACACCTGGGATCGGCCGCTGGGCATGTGCCGTCATCGCAATCATTCCCAGTCACACGCCTGCGACTTCGAGACCGAGGATCTTTGCGGCTGGGTGACCCAGCTGTCGATGATGCACCCCTGGCGGCGGGTGGCCACCGTCAGCCACTTCCACTCATACCGCACTGGCCCGCGGCACGATCACACGCTGCAGAGCACCTACGGGGGCCACTACATGCTGATGGAGACGACGAGCATGGCCCACGGCGTGCACCATCTCATCTCACCGATTTATCCGCGGGAGCTGAGCCTGAAGACGGCCTGCTGCTTCCGCTTTCACTACTTCATGTACGGAACCGGCGTTGGCGACTTGGTGGTGTCCGTCAAGCCCCACCAGATGCATGTGAATGAAATGTGGTCAGACTATCAGAATAAGTATGCAAACAAGTTGAAAGCGGATGCCGCTCAAGCTGATAAGCCGCTCACTTAAATACTCCTCTCTACTCCCCGCAGCTACAGAAAGTTCAACATATCGGGCAACCAGGGCAACCAATGGCTGGAGCACACAATATCCATTGATGAGATGAGCCAGGACTTCCAGGTGGTGTTCACGGTCACCGATGCGATGGCCCAGTTCGGAGATATTGCCATCGATGATGTGCGTCTGATGACGGGCCGGGAGTGCGGCGGTGGTGCATTCACCACCACCACAGAGCCACCGGTGCGGGAGACCCTGGAGCCCGTTGTCTACGACATGATGAACTGCTCCCAGCGCTGTGGCGAGGGGGCTCCTCCCGACGACATACTGCTGAACGATGGCAAGTTGATAAAGACCTGCGGCTGCAACGTGTTTTGCCTCTTTGAGGATAACTGCTGCCCCGACTTTATGTCCACCTGCGTCTCCATCTATGAGGACACCACAATAGAGGATATCCCGACAACTACAACAACTCAAATGCCGAATACAACAGCGAGAAGGATACCAACAACCACAAGCACAACAACTACAACAACAAGAGTACCAACAACTAAGAGGACAACAACAACAACAACAACTACAACTACAACAAGAAGAGTGCCACACAACAACCAAGACCACTACAACAACAACAACTACTACTCAACGTCCTACAACAAAACCAACAACATTAGCGACAACAACTCGCATTATCCCAACAACGCCTCCCAACACAACGCCTCCCAAAACATCGCCTACAACAACAACAACAACAACATCAACAACGACTACTAGTACTACACCCCGCTCCACTCCCAGCACATCCAAGGTGCACGTAAGACCAGGTAAGTCTCCAGAGATATTGCAAAAGTTTCGTGAAGTTCGCGAAGTATTGAACTTATCATAAGGATAATGGAGTACTTAGTGAATTTAAGGAGCCATGCGATAGGAAAATAAGTCACAAATTCAATTCAGCGACCGTATATTAGGAAATTATCCTGTATATAGAAAAATTATTTCGGGATATGATACTGTAATAGTAGTAATTTCTAGGAATTAAGTCAACTCTGCCGGTCAGCCAAATTATTCTTAGGAACTAAGGAGAGCTCTTCAGAAAGAGGTTTTATCTACATGGGAAATTATATACTACCTTCTGTAACTTTACGAAATCTTATATCGCGATGCCTCATAAAGGGTTTTTTTCCTAAAAATTATAGCTTTGGCAACATGAGAGTATGTATAATGATGACAATTGAATAGGCTTCAGGACATTTCATACATCCTACTTATGGCATATAATCTCCCAGAGCGTAATCATTAAGATTGGTTTAGTTTTATATGGAAGACTAATATCCGTATCGCATAAAGCAATTTTAGTTCGTCTTTATCTTACATTAATTTTCGTTCTATATGCATTTTCTATTCACAGAACTCACAACTCCTCATCCAGTTAATATCGTCACCTGGGCAGTGCACCCGGAGGACCTCCAGGGAGAGAGCGACGGGAAATCGAGTCCTGCCCGTTTCATGTGGTACCTTCTGCTGGCCATTATGCTGACCATCATTGTGGGCAGCGTTGTCTATCGCTGGGAGCGAACTAGAGGAGCGACCATCGAGAAGGCAGTCAGCTTTCAGAAGACCTTTGCCAAGCTCAAGGATGCGACCCTTTCGAAGGGGAATCGCAGCGGGAGGAGCGAGGCAACTGCGCCTCTTTGCGATAATGTCGCGGATAATGATAATGATTACGACGATTTGCAGTTCGAAGAAATGGGCGTGGATATACGGACTGTGTCGGAGCTTTGAGGTGACAGTTGATTGAATGTACATACAACTTACTACCTAAACATACCTCGTCCTAATCCTATTTTTAGCAGCCAAGTTAGTATACGAAATTATTTTGGCATGTAGGTTCAATACAACTTAATTTCATTAAATTTATATACTCTTTTGTAATATCATTATTAATAATTAACTAATAATATGATAAACAATATTCAAGAATATTTTTTAATAATATACTATTGCAATTTGACCAAGGGAATAATAGGTAAAAATCTATTCAAATTGATTCACATGGAAAAGATTTTGAGGTTTACAAATTCAGCATTGAAACCTAAAGAATATCCCAGCACTATTTTGATTAAAATAAAATTGAAATTCAATGATAATAATTAAACGATTATAATCGGTTTTAGGCAGGATTTGAAGTTTCAGAAATAGTCGTATAAAATAAGCAAGAAATTGCAGTTTAATAATGGCGGATATCATTTGATCAAACTCGCAGCTTATTATAAATGCGTAGCAGATAAATTGCCTTATAGAAGAGGGCATCTTCAAATAAGATAAAGTAACAGATGAGCCAGTGCATGGTTAACGAGCTACCTGAGACGATCTCCTAATGAAACTTCTGGTATATCGGTTGCCACTGCTTGAGGGCACACCCCGCTGCTATCCCTGCCACGTGGCTGCAACCCCTGGTGCCCCCTTTTAGTGGTGTTGCTTCTCAACCACCCATTACGGGGCTGGCTCATGTTTTAACAGCGGCTTTTGGTTGTGATTTAGTGGCTGGCCAAAGCTACAGCAACAACGACGACGACGACGGCGACGACGGCTTAACGTCTGGCTAGACCAGTTATCCCGCCTGCCCACCCCTGCCTGGACCCCTCTGCGGCAGCGTAAACGTTTTGTGCGGTACTCAGCAGAAAATTTTGGGCATTTCATGCAATTATTACTGGGCAACAGACACCCCAACCCCAACCCCGTCCCTGTCACAAACCTACCACCAGCAGGAAAGTCTGCACGCTCAACAAATTTTCACAAGATTTTCGTAGCGTTGGGAAAAGCGTTTGCCCAATTGCACGCTTTTCTCTTACAGGCGCGGATTTTTGCATTTTTTGTCGCTTTTAAGCTAGACACCCTTGTCAGAGTTAGCAGTTCCTTTAGCGCCCGCCCCCCCTCGGCGGACGGGTGGCTCCTGTTTATCCTGTTTGCCTTTGTGATTTAGCGCCCGTTGCTCTATCGACTTCTCACACATCATTTGACGAAAATTTTTTTAATTAAAATGGCATTTTGATGCTGCTAAGGAGGCGGGCAAGGAAGTGAGCCTGAAGGGGCGGACAGTTGAGCAGACAGAGGGGCGTGCCTCGAGACGCTTTTGGGGCATTTTCCTAATGCGCATTGAGCCCTAATTAAATGTGAAGTACGGACGCTTATCTGGCAACCACTGCGCGCGGCTGGGTGCTGCTGGGGGCGTGGCATCGTAAATTTCCAGCCGCTTGACGAAAGACACGCATGTGGCCCTCCCCACGCACATACACACACACAACACTTTTGCATGCCACCCACGCCCCCGTTCGCCTGTGAGCCTTATCTGTGGGCAAGCCCACACACGAAGACGCACCCCTGCAACAGCCCCTAGGGGCAACATTCCAATTCCATTGCCATTCTCAGGACTTACCCAAACCCGAGCCCGAACCCGTACCCAATCCCTGTTACAGTTTCATTCGCGCTTATCGCTGCAATAAATCGCATTAATTTATTGTCCTCGCCACATATTTCGTCCTGTGAGCCCGGCTCAACAGCAACCAGTTACAATTTAATGGGCTTGTCCGCAAGAGACACCCCATCCTTTCCGCCCCCTCAAACGTGCTGCCCAAGCGTGTTATTATTGTTTTCCATTTAACACTTTTTAGTTTCTTACCTGCAGTTATGCCACTCGCCACACGGGGAACCCCACAGCAACGCCAGGGAAGAAACCTGCAAAGCTGAGCATTGTAATAAAGCATTGTTGAAAAGCTGGTAAGTTAGATGATATAATATAATAATGCTCGGGATCAACTTTAAATAGCTTATGTCCATGCAAGTTTGATCAGCAGAAGCAAATATTTCAAGGAGGAATTTCGGGTTTCCTTGTGTTAAATATTGCTTATTTATCAAAATAAAAAAAAAAATACAGTTTTCACAAACAAAAAAACACCATAATAAAAAAACATTATTTTACCCTTTACATTAACCCACCCTTAAACTATAAATAAAAAAAAACCCAATTTTAAATAGCTTATTCCTCAATTTTCACAGAAGTAGGTAATACAAGACGAATTTCGGTTTCCTTTTTTAAATATTACTTATTTATCAAACTAAGGTTCTTATAAAGGTTCGAAATAACAATTTATGGCAACTTTAGAAATGGTTTTTTATTTCCACATAACTTAAACGAAAGCTTTGTTAATAATATCAGCTAGTAATTATATAAAAGGGACTATAATTTATTTGTAATATCATACTTATAAGCTATTTTAAAACGCTGCTAAATGTTGCATGCAGGACATTTTAGCTTCGACTGTGTCATAATAATTTTCAAGGATAATACATTTTGTTGGGTCCTTCGTACAACTGTGTCAGCATTTCAGTTAGCAGTTGTAATCTTCATACATTGGTCATGTGCGAAATTGTTGCCCAGATGCTTATCAACAGACGCCAACGGGCTGCGTCAGTGGGTAGAGAGGGGGAATGGGGCAGAGCTGGAATATTTATAATGCCATGGCTGCAATTTATTATGCAGTGCTGCAGGGCTGTCTGGGATCCTGGACGTGGACAACTCGGACTTTAACGACCAGTCACCAAAGATGTCACCTAGCACTGCAGTCGCCTAACCAAACCGAACCAAACCGAACCGAACCGAACCCCATTTAAGATTTATGCACCCGAGTTATGGCGGACCAGACGGCAACTTTATCGTTCCAAAGGACTCTTGTTTTTGCCACCAGGTTGGTGGCAAGTAGCAGCCTGATACACTTGTCTGCCTGCACTGCCAGCTGTTGTTGTTGTTGTTGTTTGTTCTTGGCTGTTCCGGACATTTCCTGTTGCGGTTGCACGTTATCAGCATAAAAGTTCTTGTCGGTGCCAGGCTTCTAAATATTTCTCTTAGTTGTTGTTTTAGACTTTGTTTTGTTTTTATTTAATTCCATTTTTTTTTTCATTCTTTCTTTTTTTTTTGTGAATATGTGCAAAAGTATTTTGCCAAGCCTTTGAATGAGTTAAACTGCGACTCAAACAACTCGTAAGTCGCATATAAGCAGCAAACCAGATAGCTCTGATTAGGGTAGCTAACAGCCTAGCATGACTCAACACGAGCTTAAGTTTAACAGAGAATTTCGTTGGATCTTGTATGCTCTGCTTTGTTTCGAGATACTTCGTCTTTTCAGCTTTCCAATACTGATTAGTTCATCAGCAGTGGAAATTGTTGGGTGTTCTGAATAATGCAAAACCATTCAATATTCAGTTTGAATAGGGTTTGAATTTGAGCTAATATTCGAAAATATTCGAAAATACTTTCGAGTAAATAAAACGTTTGCTAATTTATATGAAAATTGCAACACAAAACTAAAAACGTTTTGGCATGAAAAGTACCCGGAATTGGGAACCGCTCTTTATATCACTTGAATAAAGTTTTCAGCTGTTCTAAAAAAATATTAAAATTTAAAAAATCAATTACACTAATTTTGAAAAACAGGCAGCAAAAAAATAACAGTAATTTAAATAATTACTTTAAAACAAAAACAATTCTTTTGAAATATGAAATATGAATATAGGAAACACAATGAGTTTTACTTTAGTTAT
The DNA here is from genome assembly GCA_037075165.1 of Hirtodrosophila histrioides. Classification (NCBI taxonomy): domain Eukaryota; kingdom Metazoa; phylum Arthropoda; class Insecta; order Diptera; family Drosophilidae; genus Hirtodrosophila; species Hirtodrosophila histrioides. Next base: position 989,209 of record JBAMCL010000759.1, on the reverse strand, counting down.
TATAAATTAGGTGGAAATATTTCACTCTTTGTATTACTTTGTTGAAAATTACTTATTAATAAGAATATTTTGGGATTTCGCGTGTTCATTCTTATAATTTTAATTAATATATACTGTTTGAGTTAGTTAGCTTTGATATATTTAGTATGTCTGCAAATTCTAACACGATCGTTAAAATATTAAAATATGCGATAAGATGAATGTTATTCTTATGAATATTTGACTATTGGCTAACTTTTCAGCGCAATTTCAGAACCTCTCTCTATGTAGTAGAGATAAGCTCGCTGCTTAGAATTCTTATACACATTTGTGGCCCAAGATATTGCCTCAGATATGACGCCATCTGCGAGCCGTATGAGATTTGTGAGACGCTTTGTGAGGGCAGGGCATATCAGTAGCAATATTGAAATTGCGTGAAGTTTGAGCGATAAGAACCCGCTTCTCAGAACTAAGGGTTTTTGATAGATCCACTCTCTGTCTCTCTCTCTCTCTCTCTGTATCTCAGTCTGCGAATGCCTCTCTGTCTCTCCTCAGTTCTTACCCGTGATAAGCCCTAATTGTGAACGGGGCGTGAGCTAAGGAAGAGTCATCCTCATCCTCAACGTCTACTGCGTCATCATTATACTCATTGGGATTGGGATTGGTCAGCAACGAAAACTAATTAAGCATCGCATTTCATTTCATTTCATTTCCAATTCGGTCGCTCTGCGGGGAGTTGGCAAAAATGCTGCTGGAAATCCGAGAACACATCGCAAATGAAAATAGGGAGCAAAAATATTGAAACCCAAATCGAAATATAAGCCAAATAAATTTCCGTAAGCAATGCGCTTTCATAATTAATATGAACCAATTACAAGAACAACAACAACAACAACAACGAATAACAAGGATGCGAGCTCGTAAAGGATATCAGAATGAAAAGAAATATCTAGAAATATCTTCTCCTGCTGCTCTTGCGGCTGCTGCTGCTGCTGCTGCTGTTACAGCTGTTGCCTCGGATTCGGATTGATGTGTGCATTACATAAGCACTAATCCGCACCAGCATCCGCCCGCCCCCCCGTCCGCTACCACAGCCCAAATCCAAAGGCAACACAAACAGCAAAATGCGAAATGAATGAAAAGTGCAGCGACAGCAAAAATGCTGAAACTTCCTTCAGTCTGCCATCCATCCAACCAACCATTCATCCCGCCCACCACCCCGCCATCATCATCATCATCATCGTCATCATCTACCAGTGCGGCCAACGAAAACATATCGAAAATCAAACAATTGTCTTTACTACAATGGAACACAGGATTCATTGTACTGGGAACACCCAGCAATTGATGTATTCCTCCTCTATCCCAGCTCCAGAGTCAGAGCCGGCTCCAATACCAGCTCCATGCCCCAGCCACATGCAGAAGCTGCAGCTTTACTTGGTTTAATCAGCAGCTTACAAGGGTAAACAATGGAGACGCAGAGCGAAGTGGACAGCCAAAGTCAGAAAGTAAAAAAAGAATGCGATGAACAATGCTCGAATATGAAATATCCTGAAATCAGTTTTGTGAAAGCCAGTTAGCTAAGCATGATGAGGTTCAAAACTTATAGGTATTCTCTTCAATGATAAACGCAGCTTGAATCTATTCAAATCTTTCAATTCGAATAGACTACAATGCTCAAATATGGCATGCAACCAGAACTTATAAAGTGTTTTAAATATAGTATTCTTAGAAGCTTAAGTATTAAGTAATATTCTCAAGTTAGAAGTTTCCAATGAAAAACCCAACCAAAACCCAAAGAAAACTGTCCGAAATATATCATTAAGTGATAAAAATATACACATAAGTATATTTAAGTGCCTAATCAATAGTTTCTTATCAATATTTTAACTTAAGTTCCATTGGTAACCCCGGTTTATAGGGTAAGACTTAGTGCATTATAGGAAAGTTTCAATAACCTTAACGAAATTGCGATCTATCAAAATGAAATTGAAATCTTTTGCTCATTTTTGAGCTGGAAAAAACATTGGGATTGAGATTGGGATTGGCAGTGGCACTGCAGTTTGTCTTTGGCTTGACTTGTCGAAGCGGCAGCCACGCCCCCGCTCCCGCTCCCGCCTGTTACCCCCCCACGACTCGCCTTGCTGCCATGTCAATCAATGTCAATAAAACAATTACTGTCACTTGCAGCTGGCGGATGCTGGGACGAATGTCTGTGAACCGTGGACGTCGGACGGTGTCATGTTCTCCAGGAGCTGCTGCTGCTGCTGCTGCTGCAGCTGGAACTGGAACCGTAGCTGGAGTTGGAACTGAAGTTGGAGCTGGAGTTGGAGTGCAAATCGAAGGCAATGCTATAAAAGGCGGCCACTCAACAGCACACGCCCTCAGCTGGCGCACAGCTCCCCCGCCGCTTTACTCCCTGTGTCTCGCTGTCTCGCTGTGCCACTCCCTCCTTCGCCCGCCCGCATTTTGGGCAAATGTTTGCGGTTCGGGGCAAATACCCTTCGCTGGCAATAAAACTCAACTTGTTGTTGCCACTGCTGCTGCTGCCGCTGCTGTGACAAATCGTTTGTTTTAGACATCGCTGCCATTGGCATAATCGCACAGTCATTGCAGTTTGTGCCTGCCCCCGGCCACCCGTCTCTCTCACTCTCTCCCTCTATCCCTCTATCCCTGCTCTCTGCACCGCAGTGTTGCACAACTGGTTGCCATTTGTTTTTGTGGCTGTTGTTGTTGTTGCTGGCAAAGTTACAATGTATCTACTTTTGAGTTACATTGTCTCGGCATCGAAGTTGCGTTGACAGCCATCGTTCTCGTCCTTGTCGTCCTTTGCAGTCGTCACTGCATTTGCGGGTTTTTGGCCACATTTTGAGCACATGCATTATACATGGCCATCAGACCCTACCGACTCTGGGAGCTCGGCTGGGACACGTTTGTAGGCAGCCTTTGGCAAATTGCAACACATGACAAACTTTGTGTTTAGCCAACAGTGGAAATTGCAACTCGAGTTCGAGCTGAATGGCTTATGGAGCGGAGCGTGGCGGGTGTTGTGGGTGGTAGTTGCTTGCCGCTTGGCGAAAGTTGGCCACGTTTATCGGGAAGCTCACTAAAATGATTGTATAACTGCGATTGCCACAATCGTTGCGGCTTACTTCAACTTTATGCAAGACTTCAGCTGATTGGCAACTCTAGTTAGCTAGAAACTTCGTTGTTGTACCAAACTCTGATGCCTCAGCTCTTACATATATTCCATTTAAGATCCAGATCTGGTAAGCATAATATTGTAATCATTCCATTACTTAATCAGAGGAGCAGTTTTCCAATTTCAGTTATATTAATGATATGTTATATGAGACTAAAATTATATTCTATGTCATAAAGAAAGGTCTTAATTAAATTTCCAAAATCTGATAATGATTATGGGAATATTTATTACATTATATATACTTCACAAAGTTCTAAATCCAATTTGCAGATTATACAATATTTCATTAGTTAATTTAGTGTAAAGATTCAACAAAATCTATATTTTATTTCTTATTTGTTTCTTAACCTTTATTTTCAATTTCATTTAGTTTCTATTTTCATTTTCTTAGTATAATTTGAGTGTGCTTAAGCACTTAAAACATATTTCATTTAAATAATAATTGATTGTTACTTTAATTCATCCCAAATGTTCCTCTTTAAGAAAGATCATAACATATCTCATTTAAAATGTAATTATTTTCAATTCGAGCGATTCAGTCAAAAAGCTACCATAATATTAAACCGCAAGCTCATAAATTAAACAGATAGTACAAAAAGCATATCCTTATTTACACACTCTTAAAGAAAGGATAGCAATGGAGTGTCATCCCAAAAACCTTTACGGAAGCCAGCGAAGCGACATTCACACCACAAAATGCTGCATTATTCATGGATGCATTTAGTGGTGACAAACGAGCTGAAAATTCAACGAATCCATTAAATATGCACAATACTCATATATAAATTGTTGAAAGTAGTGCAAATGAATTATGAATTGAGCATTGCAAAAGGAGCAGCAAAATTGTCAATGACAAGACAGCTTATAACGATGAATCATATGTTCATTATATCCTGTACCTATTTAAGATGGTTAATGTGCTGTTAAAGGTAGTTGGAGTTATCCCCATCCATATAGAGTAGATATAACCAGCTGGAGACACAAAATTAAGTGTTAGATTCTGTCCTATAGAATATATAATATATTTCAAGTCAATTTTATCAAAACCAGTCAACTGATTTCACTCTCCGAGCAGAATTGATTGATTGATTGATAGATTGTTCTAGTCTAAAGCCGTATTACAATAACGGCTGCAATTATGACACCACAGAAAAGACATTCAGCTATATAGAAGAATACGGCATCGACAATCAGATTAGTTATTCCTATAAAGCGAGGAAAGACCCATGTCTCTACTCGAACTCCAGCAACGGTGCTAACATACGGGGCACCATATACACCGAGAAGGGCAACGAGGAGTAGGTGAAGCAGGTTGTGGCCATCAAAGGACCCCTATCGGTGAGCCTCAATGCCAACGGCTGGCGCTTGTATGATGGTGGAGTCTACAATGACGACAACTACAGTCCGATAGCCAACCATGGTGTGGTGGTTGTGGGCTACGGCACTACTCCCCAAGGTGTGGACCACTGGCTGATTAGGAACTCATGGGGCAGTCACTGGGGCAACAAGGGGTACCTGCGAGTGGCGCGCAACAAGCTCAATCAATGCGGCAGTGCCAAACTGTTGGCTTATCCCATAATCTGATGACTTTTGAACAACTGCTATAACAAACTGCAACTAAATATCTAAATGTATTTCAAACACAGTATAACAAATATTGTAAATTTGTCAATATGTTTTGGAAGTGTACACTAGCTGAAAACTGGCTTTAAATAATTTCCCATCAAATCTCAGGAACTATTTCAGATGATATTGCTGAAAATTAGGATGTATGTAAAGGCGGGTACTACCAAGCTAAATATTTAAAAGCTGGCTTAGAATTCCTTTGGGCCAAGTTGAAAACCAACTTTAAAATTCAATATTTAAATAAGAGTGCCGGAAAAACAATAAGTCGAGTGTGGTATTGACAAAAATTAGCTAATAAGGTGCAGTTGCATTTCTAAGAAAGGTCTTTTGGTTCCTGACAAAACTTGGGATGTGAACAGGTGCTAATAAATATTTCAGTCCCAGATTGAATCCAATCTCTGCTGCTGAAAACGACAAAATATCAAGCATAACGCCAAGTGACGCGATGAATCTCATATTTATTTTGCTGACTGACTGCAACAATGTTAGGAATCAAATTTCGATGACAAAGTCGCTGCGGGGAGGCGGCAGAGGCGGCAGAGGCGGCACAACAAAGTCTTCTCGACTGGGGCCAAAGCCGTTGGCATGCTAAGCAAAACTTGCAATGCGAATGCGGACAATACAAAGCGGTTTGTGGCACGGCGAGATGGCAAGGAGTCAGCCCCATAAAGTAGACTATGCCAAGTGACGTGGAGTCTGTGGCGCCTGACACGTAAACCATTTGGCACGCAATGCACTTGGTGACTTGCTGATGTTGACGCACATAAAATGCGAATGCGAATGCGAATTGCTGGCGAGGATGCGGCAGGAGATGCAGTTGGAGTTAGAGTTGCTACCTCCAAGCAATTTGCCAGCAGCTGAAGCAGAAGCTGACTCTGCCTCTAACTCTGCTGCTGCCTTTGGCAGCATAATGCGATTTGGGAATTGATTGCGCACAGGCCACTAGACCGTTGTGCAATTGTATGGTATGTGCACACCCTCACACACACACACACCCACCCACAACCACAGCAACCTTTCATTCATTTTACGCAAATAACATTTTGCGTTTTTTCTTCTGCGTCGGTCAACCCTCAAAACATTTTGTTACACTTTTTAATATGCCATTCATCAATGTTGCAACCGTCCGAGATGATGCCACTTGTGGACTGTTTGTAATCCTGTCATTCATTTTGACTTTATTGACATGCCAGTCGGCCCAGACACAAAACACTGCCTCAGCCATCTCAGGCCCAACCTGCGCGCCTGGTCACGTGTTTCCTACAATTCAATTTGAAACATACCAAGCCCGCCCGGGTGAAGGGTGGATATACATACGCACACACCCATATTTCCATTCAACTGTTCTCATTGCCCACTTCTGCTGCCACTAACTACAACTACAACTACAACAACGGAGAACGGAGTGTTACTGGAAGAACTGTCGCTGATTGCGTTGACAACATTTTGCCATTGTGCGTCAAACATTGGATCCCACACCCCGCACCGAACGGAACTAGAGATGGTCAAGTGGCGTGTTTTGATAACAAACATCAATGAAAATATTTCTGATATAAGTTTTAGAACTGTATCATAGAAGTTTGTAGTATCTTATAGTAAAAAGTAATATTCTTTTATATGCTGTTGGTTCCACTTTCTTATGTTCAATAATACATACAATACTAAAACAAAATTCCTTTTTCTTTATTTTATTGTTAACAGACTGATCAGGATCTTCAGATCTTAGCTAGGTAGTATTTATTCAAGACAAAACTCTAAACCTACATTTGTCCTGTCATGTTGATCAATCTTTTTTCCAATCTATAGTTCGTGCTCGTATCGTATTTTAAACTCCAACCCGCGCTCATCTCTAACCCAAAATCCCCCCCAGCTCCGCACTGAACCAAACTGAACTAAACCGTTTGCCCTGCGGCGCGTCTGTTGTGCCTATATGTGAGGGACGACAGCTCGTAAATCTCACAAATGTATGCACCCCTCTGGACGTTTGCCACGTGCCCCTTGCCCGAGCCCCGCCCCCCACCTTGCGCTCCCGCCTTAACCATGCCAGAGTCGCTTACCGGAGCGCAGGCAACTGCGGCAACTGTGGCAACTCAGACAACGGGCACTTTTCAGCCGCTGCCTTTGACAGGCGCCATTGCCATAGTTGCACCCCTCTGGATCCGCATCCGCATTCGCATCGCCTGTATCCAATTCCGGGGCATCATTTGGCAATGTCCTTATGGAAATACCCGGGGCTGGCTGTCATTGTCCTTTGCTTAGTGCGCCGTAATTGCAACAATTTTGGAGCTGGCAGCCGCGTCGCGTCGCGCCGCTCGGTTTCAGCTGATTTACTTGTTTGGGCTTTGATTTACCCGATTGATTTTCCGCATTGGGAAGTAGTCCTCCTAAGCCCCACAGTTCAGACTGTCTAATGATTTAATGTATGCGACGTCTGCTCTCCCTGAGACCTTAAGCCAGCTCCAGACATGCCACTCAAATGCCGACAAGTTAAACGCTGGGTAACTTTGAAAACTACATACAGATAGATACATAGATAAATATGTATATTCTAGAACAATGGCGGAGACTGTAGCCCTCTTAATTATGCCCAGGCAGCAACAGCACCGAATCCCCGAAACCCCACACACATCCAAGAATTCCGGGACCGAAACGCATTTAGTGAAAGCATTCAACATTCAAAAATATGTGCTTAAGAGCTGAAAGCCAGACTAAAGCAGTTGGCGCGTCAAATAGCAATAACAATGGCAGCTATAATTAAGTGGACACCAAATGGGGCATGATCGACTCTCAGATGCTCTCTACTAAGTCTAGGAGAAGCTAAGCAACCAGCCACAAAATGGCGAAGCATATATTGTATCAATAAGATAATTAGAACTTAAAAATATATAAGAAATATTCATTGAATGCAAGCAACTTCATCTTATTTATTATTTTATGTAAAGAAATCTAAAGATACATATGAGGAGCCATTGAAATACATAATTACAACTAGTTAAAGCTGCCAAAAAGGTAGCAGTACAAAAAGTTAAATAAATAGACAAGCTACAAAAAAAAAAAAAATGAAAATTTAAGGCATTGTAGGAAAAGAATTTCCATTAATTCCAAAAGTATTTTTATTAATATATATTATCTTAATTTAATAACCCTTAATACTAAACTTATACATTTACTGTTAGTCCAAATTATAAAAAAATATATATGTAAACGGGTGTATGAGATATGGCGACGTTATCGAATATCAGTTCGGTGGTGGAAGTCGATATCAGCAGAAGTATCGATATGAGCAGTTAGAAAAGCAGTCGGAGTGGATCGTCATCAGAAGCAGTTCGTTCGTAATAATCGGAGGTCGTCGTCAGTCGTAAGCCGAAAGTGAATTCGTCGTCAGCCGAAACGTCGAAGAAACTGTTCTGTTTTTCGGAGAATCATTCAAATTATCATTATACGCTGTATTTAGCACATAGTTCATTACACATAAACACAATAAAGTATTGATTAATCTATATTCAACCTTACATATATATATAATAGAATCATTTTAACTATTTCAAAACTATCAGCCCTATGCTGATTGAAAATTCCTAAACCATATCGGGTATGTGTTTATCCCATCTAAGCTTTCAACTGTTTATATTAATTGATATAAGAGAATATCAGTTTCCAGGATAATTTAGCTGAAGAATTAACGTCGAAGATCATTTAACAACTTTTTTATAAAATATTTTGATTGTTCTCACATCAAATTCTTTGAATCTTATATTAAATGTTGGCACAGACTAGAAAATCTAAGTTTTTATATATTTATGTTGGCATTGACTAGAAAATCTAAGTTTTTATATATATCTGGTAACTCCCTATTTCACCCTGACTTCTCCAAGCTGAATATATAATCCTTTCCTCTATTGCTACACAAGTTATCTTAGAATCCATCAACGCAAATATTCCATTCAATGATTGTAGTGTATATCAACAATTTTGAAGGGTTGTTAGCAACAAGCAACACGGTCCTTCATTCTAGTCCTGTCAGCGGCGCCGCCAACCCGCCATCCCGCCATCGTTGGCCATTGAATGCGAAATGAAGCAGCAGTTGTACTAGTGAGAGTACTAGCCAGGACACAGGACACAGGACGGAGGACGCAGGACGCAGCTATGTAGTCGTAGATTTGCCACTTTCTCAGCTTCTCACTTTCTCAGTGGCATCGCTGTCGTTTTCCATAAGGACTTTATTACTTTTTCATTTCGTTTCATTTCGTTTTAATTTTATTATGAGCCAAAAGTGGCGTAGCGACTGCCACTGGACCAGGACTCTAGGGCGGGTTGAACACAAAGAGATACAACAGCAACAGCAACAATAATAATAATAATAATAAGGGAATAAGGGTTCCTCAAATGTTCGCAGTTCGCAGTTCGAGTTCAGTTTCTGGTTCTGGTTCTGTCTGAGCTGCTCGCCATGCGAAACAATTTTTAATTAAATTCTGTGTGTATTTTATACAAATATGAATAATTATTTATGGCAGCCAACGACTCCACGCACACAGCAAATGCGAGTGTGCGTAGGCAGTTAATGCCAGCCGCCCCCAACCAGATATTGTATTATCTCAGGACACAAATAGAAAATGAACATAAGGCGCACCATTTGGAATACTTCGAGGCGGCGACGCCAACGCCAACGCCAACGTCGACGTCGATTAATTGTCGAGGCTTTTGGGCTCGAAACTCGAAAGTGTTGCTCTGCATTTAAATTGCAGATGATTATTTAAATTTCGCATACAATTTACATAATGAAGGTCGCTCCTCAACCTCCTACACTTATACTGCTGCTCAAATTAATCAAACAAATTGCTTGGCATTGGCCAGCGGGGGTGCGGGTTAGCGGGTTCATATAGAATGGACTACCAACTGGTACGGAAGGACTCTAACTTGGAAATGGCAGTCGCGTCTTTGGCCTCAGCCATCAAATGTAATTTGCAAAAATATTTGCTTTCAATAGAGCGATTCAAAAGGTTTTTACCATGCATAGTTTGTGCCGAGCTCAGCGCCGCCTAAGCAGACAAACTAGACTGAAGAAATTTCAAGGATATTCCACAAATTCAATTCTCGGAAATTCAGTCTAAAGGCCTAACAAAATTATAGGCATGTATTTTAATAAATACTTTCCCATCAGCTCTTTCTTCTGAAATATTTTATGTATTTCACCAATGATCTAAATTCACAACATATTTAGAAACACTTTTCATTTCGACTTGATTGTTTAATTTATAAAACAATTGCTGTTAATATGGTTTTAAATAAACCACTTAATACTCGTTAAAAAATAAAATATGGACAGTTTTGATTTTGCAGTAAGCTATCAATCTATTTAATTCGCTCCAATGATTAATGTTGCATTAAAAAAGCAGTTTATTTTAAAGTTCACTTCATTTCATTTCAAAGTCAATGCGAAAGCGTTTAACAGGTATATTAAATCCATTTATTATACTTGACAGGTATAAGCTATTTTTTAACAATTTTCATAAATGTTGAATTGAAAAAATGTGAATATAAATATTTCATTTCTGCATTCAATCAGTTTCCAAATATGCAGCATTTAAACAAATGCAAATAAATATGCTTCCAAGAGTAAGAAGCAGAGTTTTTAAGCCAGCTTAAATAAATTTTACGTTGTATTTTAAGATTTTCTTTAATAATAGTTTCAGTTACAGTTTATGATCATATTTTACACAATTTAATCACGAATATAATACACTTTCTTCCCATACCTATTACACTAGCTGATAAAATCCCTTCATCTAGGACTACCCGCAAAAAACCTGAAACCACGATATGTATATAAAATGTTTTAAATATTACACTACATTATAAGTTAGCTTTGAGTAACAGAAAAATGTAAAAATTTAGTATTAAGTGTTGCTGAATTATAAACTGTTAAATAAATATTGTATAAGATCAATATACAAATGGAAAAAAACACTCTTTTCACATCAGTCATTGATTGATTTTGATTTTCTTTATAAATAGTTTCAGTTTCAGTTTATGATCATATTTTATGCCTTGAAAAGTATTTAGCACTCTTTTCAATTTAGTCATTGATTGATTTTGATTTTCTTTATAAATAGTTTCCGATTATGATCATATTTTATGCCTTGAAAAGTATTTAGCACTCTTTTCAATTTAGTCATTGATTGATTTTGATTTTCTTTATAAACAGTTTCAGTTTATGATCATATTTTAAGGCGTAGAAAAGTATTTAGCACTCTTTTCACAAATTAGTTTACTTTTCTGTATTAAGTTCGGAACTATCTTTAGATTTTAGATTCTGGTTTCTGATTTCTCATTCCGTAGCCCATTTGTTCGTTGAAATCAGTTTGTGGAACATCTTGAATAGTATCATATTTGAGCAATCGCCATTAGCATTGCAATTTGAATCAGTTTTCAATCAGTTTTCGCAACGGCATTGGTATTTATGGGCCAGCTGCTTTTCATATGGCAATTAGCTTAATTCGATTAAAATTCGCTGTGGTCGGGTCGCTTGCCCTCAGAAAAAGTGCATCAAACATAAATTTAAATTGGCAATGCAGACATTTAAATGGAAAATTGTTGCTGTTGCTGTTTTGTTGTTGTTGTTCATCGTTGTTATTGGCTGATTTAAATATATTATTCAGGGGCTTTTGTAGTCGTGGCTATTGTATTACAACATTATGTAATACAGCGAATAATGTGAATTCAATGAATGCAAATATCAATTTACTTTTAGCATATTAATTGAATTTTTGTATTTGTCGTGTTGTCTATTTGGGCAACAGTTTGTCCCTTTCACACGCTCAACTCACTCCCTCTCTCTCTGTCTGACTTGCTTCATACATATTTCACTGTCTCTGTGTGTGTGTGTGTGTGTTTGCGTGGTAATTGAAATATTTATTTTTCATCTCAATTGCAATAATAAAACCACACAGGACATTGCTGAACTCGCGCACTTGCCGCCAGGCATTGCCACAATTCCACCAAGCCCCTCGTCCCTTTGATTACCCAACAAAAACATGTAAAGTGCCAGGGGCATACGCACACACACACACACACACACACACACACACACATGGCACAACACAAAGGTAATTGTCATTCGTCGTATCTTGTCCCTCGCAATTCATTTTGTCAATTCGTCCTGTTGCCTGTTTGCCAATTTGCCAAAGTTTTGCGTTAATTATGAGCCAAAATCAACGCGTTGCAAAAGTCCTTTTGTGACTATATGTGTGTGTGAGTGTGTGTGTGTGTGTGTGTGTGTGCAGTGCTTTTTGTACATTTGTTTTCGATTAGCTGCAAGAGCCAAAGTCAACAAATCAATGCTACTCAAATAGTCGCATGCCATATATATGCATATTCCAGAGGGGGCGTGGGAACAGGACCCCTAGGGGACTGCGGGGGCGGTGATGTGTTGTAAGCCAAAACTTCGTTTTGCTTTGTTTGTTAGCAACAACAACAACAACAAGAACAACAAGAATAGCATAGCAAAATAATATGATTCGAGTTTGTGCCCAAAAGCGTTGTCGAAATTGCAATTAGCGTGCAAATCGAAAATTTTGCAATTAATTATAAAACGTTGGATAACTGCTCTGCATGCCAAATAAATAGCAGGCGAGAAAGAGACAGATTCGGTGGGAGAGGGAGAGAAAAAGATAAAGCTAACAACTGAAATTGTCAGCAATATTTTGTGGGAACGTTGTGAATATTTTGTGAATTCAAACTCTCAGTCAGACATAAGTTTTAGTTGAAATGCACTTGAGGAACTTATCAAATGAGCTTGTACTCATTTAAAAATCAAGCAAAGTAACTAAAAGTGTGAGTGATAAACCCTCAAGGATAACATATACACTCAGAAAAATAAATGCCCTAAAATGCAGAAAGTCGCCATACTTTATACTTTATTTTATTTTGGAAACAGCTTTTTTTGAATTTAAGAAATATATTTCTCAAAATTAGAAATTATTTCTACTAAATTAAAAACATTTATTTTTGGATTTTGGAGTGAAATTTCGTATAGGACAATTTTCTTAATTCTAGGGCATTTATTTATCTCAGTGTAGAATATCAACTACTACCCCTTATATCCAAGAAGTAGTACATACTCGTATTTTATAAATATGCACTTGCTAACTACAGTCTGCTCTCGCTACTCCTCTCTCCCTTTATTTTAATTAAATAAATATATTTTTTAAATTAAGAAATTATTTTTACTACATTTAAATAATTTTTAACTTTTAGGGTGACATCTATGAATTCTAAGGTATTATTCTTAGTGTGCAATATCAAATATCTTCGATCTCCAAGAAGTAAACTCCAAATACTGAAAAACATACTCTCACTCCTTATCTCCCCGCCCTCCCCCTCCATCACTCCCTCTCTCTCTGTTTAGAAACTAAACATACAACCCTCGCAACCCTCAAAAAGTACACCCAAAAAACCAAGTCATAAATCTACACATGCATTCGATCCTCGCTAGCCCAGGCCACTTTCTAAACGGTCTATGTAAAAAGGGACAGGACGACCAATTAAAACTAAGAATCCACATGTACTGTTTAGGAAGTAAGGACAAAAAATGTATATCTCACACAGTTAATAAAATCCACTAAAAAGGGTATAAGAACCCATGGATTCTCAATAAAAGATCAGTACCAACGAAGTCGCGACATAAGCGTTTGCATTTCTTAGGGAAAGAAGGAATTACGACAGTCTAACCAGAGACAGTTTAACAACAAGATATCCAACGAGGAACAAAAAAATTTCGTTGTTCATTCATTGTATGGGCGTTGGATATCTTGTTGTTAAATTGTCTTTGGTCTAACTAATAGCTGCACCTCTTAGGAGTTGCGCCACAGTTAAACAAAAGTTGCACCTAGCATTATATACTATTGGTTTCGACCAATTTATATTGTGCAACTACAGTCTGCTCTCGCTCCTACGCTCCCTTTATTTGAATTAAATAAATATATTTCTTAAAAGAAATTCTTTTTACTAAATTTAAATAGTTTCTAAGTTTTGGGTTGACATCTATAAATTCTAGGGTATTTATTTATCTGAGCGTAGAATACCAATTATCTCCAATCTTCAAGAAGTAAACTCCGAATTCTGAAAAAACATACTCGTATTTTAGAAATACTCACTTGCTCACTCCTTATCTCTGCTCCCTCTCTCTCTCTCTTTGTAACTCTCTCTCACTGCTTGTGCTTATGCTCCCGAGAGCATTTAATTCCTTCAGTTCTTGCTTGCATCTCATCCTTAACTTCTTCACTGGCATCGCTTTGTAACTAATCATTCTTGATATCAATTTTTGTATACATATTGTTGAATTTTTTATATAAACAAGAAAAATTGACATTACACTCAGCTAAATTTTAACTGAGATTAAAGTAAACAATCAAAGCTAACAAAACAATTTGCATTTTGCTTGAAATTCAATTAAACATTTTTTTGATTCTTTCCCATAAGTTTCGTATATCCAACAGCATCTTCTTTACACATCTCTCGAGGTTTAAAGTCCTGGCTGAACAATTCGGCTGATTTCCCCAGCTGGTGCTTAAGTCTTAAGAGGCCGAAAGCCCGCACATAAATAAACTGAGAACATGTACATGACATATGAGTATAAAAATGTCATCAAAAGCATTTAAAAATTGCAAACACGAGATGGGCGCATAACTCAATTTTGCACGAGTCGAGTCATAAGTAGGCTAAGGCTAAGGCCCTCCACAGCCAGCCAGGATCTGTTGAAATGCAGCAGGATGTGTATATAATAAAGGCATGAGACTGCGAGTATACCAGGCGGAGATTTGCGTTGAGAGCGATTATGACGATTAGATTATTACGCATTCTTGACGATTTATGCGATTAGGAATAATAAAAATAAAAGCCGCAAATAGCGCAAGAGGGAAAATGCATCCTGCCTGCTCTTGGGGTTGAATTTCTCAAATTGTTATTGTTGCTGTTGCTCTTGCTGTTGGGGGAAGCAACATCAAAGCAAAGAGCTGTACACTCAGCGATGAGCTCAGCTGCCACAGTTCCACATTTACGAGTTGTATAACCCAACAAAAAAAAAAGAGGAAGTAAAAAAATAGAAAACGCCAGAGTCATACGATATTAAAAAATGCCAAAAGCTGAGGCAACCGGCAAATCATCTACGGAATTGTCATCAAATTGAATGCCTCGTCTTTTTTGGGCTCTTTGGCTAAGCTGCAACGCGTGGCTGATTCTCATTTTCTTTTTATTATCCGCCTTTATGGCATCCAAATGGTTACAAACAGTCAATGCCGGGGCAGTGAGTTAGGGGGAGGGCATTGGCTATAACCCTTTCAAATATCAATCGCAGCTGGGTCAGCAGCTAAGCAAAACGGGGTCAAGTTTCGGCTCAGCTTTTATAATTACCACAAACACTTAGAAAATTGGTTCTCTCAGTCAAGGACAGCGTCCTCGTTTTAAATATCATTTGTTACAGTTCCAGAAATTCAAAAATAATCTATCGAAATATCAAGTTAACTAATAATATGCCTAATATTTGCATACTCTGTTTATAAATTCATTGGAGAATCAAGCATATTGGGCTTATGCTACCTCGTCTGTTACCCTTCAAGCCAGAGCAACTAAATTGGGCAGACATGTTGCTATATATCCTCGCTGAGATATCCTACAAACCCCCACCACCCTCACCTAATGTGCAAAGTCTATACATCCTAACTTTCACTGTAACTTCCCCAAATATGGTTTGAGTCCTCCTGAGAACTTTCTTGAATGATTCGAGTGACTTCTGCAATAATAAGTCTACTGAAGCAATTTTAAGCAAGTAAGAACGTTGCAGTCGGACGCACCCGACTGCAGAATTCTCTGTTCCCAGTCCTGTATAATTTGGTTATTTGTGGGTTCAATCTTAATCTATATATATAAAAGTGAATGTCTGTCTGTATGTTCGCGATAAACTTGAAAACCGTTTAAAGGATCTTGATGAAATCTTTTATAATATATTCCTTGAAGTCCAGGGAATGTTTATAGCTATAGTTTGTTGTGTCATCACCACCCCCACACAACCACCCACTCATAAACGATAAATGATAATATTCATGAGTTTTCATAGCCCTACACTGAAAACATTAGTCACGTAGCTCAACTATTAAGTTGTATTTCTTACGGTTGACGAAAGTAGTCAAATCCAAGAAAAAAAAAATGCATTTTCATCTAAATATTTCCCCGGGCAAGGCCGGGATATTACCTGCTAGTAACTCATAAATTGAGGATATACACCAACATCTCTACCAAGTTTGGTAGCTCTAGCTTCAAGGGTGTGGAAAAAATTGCGTTCATACGGACAGACGGACATTTTGCAAACCCAATATACTCTTCTTCCCTTCGGGAACAGAGTATAACAATCTGAAAACAGAGCAACTTCCAACTGCAATATTCTTAATTGTTTACACTAATTTATATTTGTATTTTAATAATAATAACTCATTCCAAAGAACTTAAATCGCACTTTCAATAACAGCTAAACCTTTCAGGCAGGATAATAAGCAAAATCTATAAATTAAAGTGAAATTTGCAACACAGTCTTTGAGTCCTGGCTATCATTAATGATATATGATATGTACTTAAAGGCACTTTCATCTCAAAGATGTTCAAAGACGCTGTGCAATTATTTGTGTAAACGAAAACTGAACTGAATACTTGTTATTTCAGCTGCCAAGCACTCTCTGTCTCTCTCAGTCTCTCGCTAATTATTCCAAACATTGACTGCAGATCAAATATAAAGGTCATTGCCCCAATTACAGGACTTATTAAAAAGTTTCAATTTCAGCTGGCAAGTTCGAAGCATTCATTAAAAAATCATTGCAATAATATTTGACTTTTTTGGTTTCGCTTTCAATTCTGACATTGACTTTGGGGGCTTACGCGAATTGGTCGCCTCCTTCCGCGAGTCCTTTGCATTTTTCTGGCCGCTTTGTGTCGCGACTTTATTTGCTTGACCTGGGGCGTCTGTGGCCCCCCCTGCCCTTTGACCTCCAGCGCCCCTCTGCACCTCTGGCTCCTCCAGTCCCGTTGGGCACTTTGTGGTCCTTTGTTGTCGGGCATTTAAATTGCACAAATTGTCGCACACTTGCAGTGCTCCGGGCGTGTTAATAAATCGAGTGATTCTCATGTGACGATAATTATGCCATTGATTGCTTAATTACAATGTACATATATTGGTCGCAGCTGCTCAGTTGGCGCTCAGTTCCCTTGAAGCATCAGCCCATCAGGACTCAGCAGTCAGGACAATGAGCAGCGACGAGCATGGCGACGAGCATGTTGCCTGGCACTTTGCATGCATTTCGATTTAATTTAATTTCAGGCGCCTTTTTGCTTTCATGTTGCGCCTGCCAAGGACACTTAGCGCGCTGCCAGGACGAGCTGCCAGGCGAGTTGCCTGCTTGCCGCCCGCTCGAGTGTCATTTGCGGCATGTGCAACAACTTGAATTATGTACATGAGCCCAACGACAAGAGCCTGAGAACTGAGAACTGAGAACTGCGAACTGAGCACTGGCAACTGCAAACTCTGGCTTACATTTTATTCAGGACAAAGTGCCCCGAAGTATGCAATGCGGAAAGGGATATCGTAGGATGTCTCCGATTTTTTTAAGAGTACAGAAGAAAGAGAGCCAGCTGCTCTGCAAATAAATATACTTAGCTCAATTTTAAATGCAGACAATTAAACCCACGTTCATCAATAGTTTTATTACACAAACTTTGCTAATAAATTGATTTAATAAGAGTATATTAAAATTTAGTTTGTAGCTTAGAATTTCTACCCGCATTGTGAAACATTATTCTGTTGCTTTCCATCTTTCTCAAAGTTCTGTTAAGCTAAAGCTATTATGAATATAAAAAGAGATCTTTCATATTGCATTCCTTTTCTGGTAAAAACTAAGTCATTTAGATATTGACGCAAATTAAAAGGATTTGCTGTATAGAAAACCCGTGTAAGGCATAGCCTTAAAGGATATTCTTGTGGAACTAGATTTGCCAGTCAACACTCAAGAGATCTGTCTGTGACACAGATTCTGTGTGTCAAAAAGGTTATTTTGTTGTCTAGTGTAATCATGCGCCAGGGCTGCGTAATTGGTGTCACTTGGCCAGCAGCTAAACATTTACAAAATTTAATTAGGCAAACAACGCGCTGCTCAACCTGACCTAACTAACCCATGCAGGCATGCATCAATACACAGGCACACACTGACACACACACACACACACACACACGCGTACAGCTGGCAGCCATATTGGGTTCAGTCATCAGGGCAGGTGCTCCGTCATTTAGTTTCCGTCGATGGCTGTTCAATAATTTGAAATGTGCATCGACAACTCGTTCATTCATTCCGTTGACTTTATGACAGACAAACACACACACACACACACACACACACACACACACACATAGATGTGTAGATACTTAAATACACATTCTGCATATTTGGTTTATTAAATAATTACGCTCTAATTGCAAAAGTGTCTGCGGTTGCCAGAGTCAGCTGCAGCAGCAGCAGCAACCACACACACTCCAAATATTGTCAGCTGATGAGAAATGAGGTCTACTAGGCCCGCTGAGTGGTTCGTTGAGTGGCAGGGGTGGAGGGCAGGAAGAATGCGCATGGACCTCTTCTGATTTGGGTGCAACCAATCAACTTGATTGAGTGTGCGAAACAACAACAACAAGTAAAAAGAAGAAACGGAAACAACGAAAATGCGACGAACGCTTCTGGCCAAAAGCGAATGCAATCAGACAGTAAAAGATGGCTAAGAAGAATGACAGATTTTGGGACTTGAGAACTTTTATAAGGTTAGGAAAGCTGGAAATCTAATAGAGCAGAGGAAATGCTGGATATTAGAAAATAGTGCTCCGAATTACTATCTTGTTAGACTCAGATCCTGACTTAACTTCCTTAGTTCTTCATCTTCCGGATAGTTAAGAACTATCTTGCTTAGCCTATAACTAATCAGAAGAATATAAAATGACAGAACTTATGCTAACTGAATACAACTAGAAACCTTGAATTATCCATAATTTAATTATATATTTAATCCCATACAATTTTCCCAATTAATTTAATTTTCATCCTTAAACGAATTTTCCTCAATTTTGCTTAAATTTGAATTTTTTTTAAATATCATGCAAAATGTGTGCCAATATAAAGCTTTGATCAAAATTCCAAGCGCTAACATTTGTGGATTTATCCATGTGCATTGCTATTCGTGCAACAAAATGAAAATAGTTGATACCAAATGTATTGAATTGGATATTTATTTATGCGCTCTTCTGTGTTCGTTCATCTTTGTTTTTATGTTTATGTTGAAGCGAGGATGCAGCTTAGCGAATTTGCAGCACACAATTTCCATACAGTGAGTAACAAATTCGACAAGAGTTTAAAGAAGGATGAGGATTGAGAAGTTTAATAAGTAAGTAAGAAAATAATAATAATCAAAATAAATAATCGAATATAGATCATCACAGATCATAAGCAATCGAAATGGATAGCTTGTCTAAAGAACGAAAAAGGATTGAAAATTCGGTTTGAAAAGTAGTCGGAAATGGGAACAGTTCTGAGCATTATCGGCTTAAATCACTTGATGCTAATGATGCCAATTGATAATAGTTCAAAATTCAATATATTTGACACACTTCTTCACCAATCACCTATCGATTTAAATATATATATTTTTCTAAATTTAAGTATACATTTAGCTGCTCCCAATTAAAGATAAATGTTGATGTATTTGATTTATAAACTGCATTAACTTTTCTACGCTTTCCGTGTAGTTTGTAGCCAATGTTCACAGTACTTGGCTTGACTGCTGTCCCAACACATCTCCCTGTCCAGCCCGCTGCTGGCCTCGTTGGGCACTTGGCGGACAGTTACGTGGCCATAATTAAATGTCGACATGCAACGGGGGCTGCAAAGTCAGCGACACAGCAGCAGCAGCAGCAGCAGCAGTGATTTCGAAGGGGTCAAGGGGTAGGCATGGGAAACTGACTGGCTAACTGGGCCTGAGCTTGCATGTGTATGTGCGTGTGTGTATGTGTTTTTTTGGCGCCTCTGCACGTAATGATGTAATAAAATCATTTCACACCTCATGAAATGTCGGCAATTTCCGTTGAAATTCGATTGAACTTCCGCTGGCAACGGCTTGTACTGCAATGCGGGGGTGGGCAGAGGCTGGGGCTGGGGCTGGATAAGGGGCACAGTAACTGGACTAGGCACGGGCGCTGGGATGATGCATGTACGTGGCGTGTATATCATTATGGCTGCATGGCAGCTCACAGCACGCACACACACACACACACACACACGCTAGCACACATGCTGACGTTTTAATTTTATTCCTACGCCCACGACGGGCGCCTCCTGACAAAAAAATCCTTGACTTGAAATTGATTGAAATGATATTGCAAAGGCGTGTTGGCAATGGGCAGCGCGTGCGTGGGCGATCCACGCTCCGTTTCGGTTCGGTTCGGTTCGATTTGGTTCGGTTCAGTTCGGTTTGGTTGGGTTAGGTTCGGTTCGGCTGGGATTTGCTTGGCTTTGGTCCTGCTCATATCGTAAAAACACAGGAAATCATTTCGTCATTCCATAAATTGTTATGTCGTAAATCTTTGCAATCAAATGGGCGCAACGGCAGGCCCAACAAGTCGGCCAGGACAGTCAGCCAGTCGCCGTGTCTACTCCTCCAGGAGCCGATGCCGGCAGGCGATGTGTCCTTGAGGCCGTTTCGCATTTTGTGAACAATTTGTTGCCATGCCGGCGGCGGCTCAAGTTCATTGTATCTCACTGTGCAGTGATTTGGCCAACTAACCAGAAAACTCTTCTTAACCTCTAAGCAATCAGCTGTGCTCTTTTTGACCCAGCTCTAAACAATTATCTTGTAAGGTAAATTTAAACAAATTAGCTTTGAATACTGAAACTTCCAAGATTGAAGAACAAGAATGCGTCCCAAGAATGTTCAAATATAGTTCCTCTATAAATACAATTGAAAGATCAATATGTAGTTAAAATTCAACCAAGAAAGCAGCTCCTTAAGGAACATCTTTCAACTTCTTTAAATGGATTTTTTATTGATTTAAACAAACTTTCCGATTTAAATGAATCCCATAGTATAATAATAAAGATGAGAACCTTCATATATCTTTGAAACTGCTAAAAATTGGCAACACGTATTTATGACTTTCATTTTCCAAAAACACGATTTCAAACTTTCCCTTTCCCAAACAAGTAAAACGACGAATCCTTGCCTAAGATAAATATACTAGACAAGGACATTTTGTGGGCACTTCTAAGGGTTAAAAACTAAAAGAACAATAAACTAAATGTAGTGTAGTCAACCTTTGCAGGACAGGTGTCAACAGGCGACTCCAATTCGTTTGGCATGTGGAGCACGTTCAGCCTAACCTCAAACTGTGGCAGGACGAAGGAGCTGCCAACTCAAGGCTGAAGCGGAAGCTGCAGCCCCAGTAAACAGTGAGCGGCAAAACGGATGTGTAGTTCATAAATTTCGTCAACTGCCATAATAACAAACTTCAAGCTGGCAGCATACACAAACAAGGACAACAAAAAGGAACAAAAAAACGAAGGAAAAGCGAAAAAATTGACTTGTCGCATGTCCATAGATTACACAACATATCATTTTGGATGAAGGCCAACATGGTGCGGATCTTGCTTTAGGTGTGAAGCCAGGACGAAAACACAAAAATCGATGGCTGCGCAAGGAGCCGCCAGTGGCAAGTCGCAAGTCCAAGTCAAGTTGAGTCAGAGTCAAGTCATCTAGTGGCAAAATCATAAATATTGACGGCCGGGCAAACGAGAGGCGATGCGACATCCGTTCGCCAGGTGAATTTGTCAGGTCCTGTGGACAGTGACTCGGCCACATCCATGTCCTGCCTGGCCATTAGTCAAAACCTTGATGGATGAGGCGCCCCCGGCACAAAAAGGGCAAAAGCAAACACAGCAAACAGAGACGGTAGACGGCAGACGGCAGACGGCAGCTGCCCGGCACTGTTCCGGGTTAGACGGACTACGGACTACGGGCCACGGGATCGGGTATAGCGTCTGTGCCCATTAGTTTATACACAATTTATTGACCTTTTTGTACAATTTTCAATCTAACGGAACTATTAAGCAGTTAAATGATAAATTATGCGCCACAATAAGCAGCCGACGAGTCGCAACCGTGAAAGCTTTTATGATGACGCACTTCCGCACTTGCCCAATCCCAAAACCCATTTCTCAGTCTGTCTGTCTGTCTGTGAGTCCTGTCGTATCCTAGTCTCCGTCTCCGTATCCGTCTGCGTCTGCAATCTCCATCCGTATCACTGTCTTTGCCTCCGTCTGAGGCTGGTGTCTGGTCAACCGAGGACATCGGCGCTGCGGGCGTGCGCTTCAATTGCGACTTTTATGGCACATCAATCGTGCTACGTCCTCTTGGACGACTCGGCCGGCGCAGGCCGTTAACTTTTATTGATTTCAATGGCCGGGATTTGCACAGTGATTGCCCAGGCTGACCAACCAACCAGCCAGCCGAAGCCAGCCCAAGCCAGCCATCCAGCGAGCTACCCAGAAAGCCAACCAGCTCATAAAGTGCCCTCAACGCCTTTGACTTAACAATTCGCTTTGTCTTTTGCCGCACTATCGTATCAGGCAGGACGTCGACTGCGACGGGCACTGAGTCGAGTCCTGTTCTGGCCTGGTCTGGTCTGGGCCCCTGGGCGGGGATCATTAAGTCAAGCTCGACCCATAAATAAAACACACACAGCAATTGAAAGTTTTGCGCTTTAAGGATTGAGATACCCAGGTGTACGCTTGGGCTTCTAGGAAGTATTTTATGAAGTTAAGGAAGCGCTTGAATATGACATAATTATCATAAAAGTTGGGCATATGAGTGGCGCTCTTATTGACTGCGATATGTTCAAGAGCTTTAGAAAATAAACAGCGAAAAGTTAGCACATAATAAACTTAAATTATAGTTTTTTCTGCGTGGCTTAGGATTATTATTTAACAATCCTAGCAGAACCAACTAGGAGAACTGAGAGCATATAGTTTCAACTGCTAACTTTAATACAGATAAATTCCAATAAAATCGATAGATAAATCACAGTAAATAAATTAATATTGTACAGTATAAGTTAAAGCTAACTGTATAATAAAATCTCTTAATTTTATCTCTTAATCTCTTTATTTTATTATTACCTAGATATTTTTGATTTATCGAAAGTTTTGTAGGATTTCTTTCTTATTCTGAGTAAATTTTTAACTTTACAATATCGTCATCATAAAATTGTGTGAAAGTCTGGCAACTCCGCAACAACAAGTTGACAGCACCGCAACAACAAGTTGACAGGGTCGGAAGAAAAATGTATTGTGTTCTCCCCTTTCTTTAAATGAATTCAAACAAAAAATAAAAATGAACAAAGATAGTTTTCGATTATTTGCATAATTACAGCTAATGATAATTTCCTTTTAATGAATACAAATAAATTCTTTAAGTATGAATTTTAGGAGTATTTAAAGAACCATTGAATGCTATATTCGTATCCCTTTATCTCATTTATGTAGGCAGCGGAAACTCTAAGATATTATTACAATTTCTTCATTAAAATCACAATAAATGTCAGATTGCAATCAAATTAATTTATTTATAAGTCAGACATCAAAGGGGAACATGTTTATGTGTCACTTACAATCATTTAATAGTTATGGGGTTATAACTAGGATTCTTAACAGCATTCTGCAATTTCACTAGTATGTCTGTCAGCTAAGTCCCCTCCCATATCTCAACACCTCCATCCCCTCTCGCTTTCTCACACTGCTTGATAACTGTTGATTTCAACAGCAGCTCCTGCAGAGCTTTCCCAATAAGCATCCTGCAGTGGTTTTAAAACGTATAAACATTATTGCGAGTGCTCGGCTCTCGGCTCAGCTCTGAGCTGATGCTCACTGAATGGGAAAGGAAATGGAAATGGAAATGGGATAGGGGATAGGGGATAGGGGGATTGCAGGGGCAGGGGATTGGGCGCTGCTGTATGGGAATGCGAGGTGTTACAAAGCCCTGGGCACTAAGTGTTGCCTGGATGCAGTGTAACTTGCTTCGTGGCCGACTAATGCCGCAGCTTAGTGCTGCTTCTTCAGCTGGCACCCTTACAGCCCCTCTCTCTCTCTCTCTCTCTTCCGCATCCTGCTCCCTCTAGCCAGCTATTCAATCCTTGGGATGTTCCACGTGCCTGTCTGTAATTAACATGGCATTCAAAGCCAAATCTCTGCTAGATTTGCCACATGCGGTTGCCGCGTCGAGTGCCAAATGCCCCAGCATTTCCAGAAGGATCGAGAGTCGAGTGTCTCCTGCCCCGTGTCTCGTGTCTCGCATCTCGTGCGTGTGGCAAGTGCCTCACATGTTCAAATACTTGCTGCCCAGGCAGCAACTTCAACACCTGAGCATATACGCTCTTTGATTCAGTTGATTTGTTTAGGCGCTCGCCTCACACATGCAACATGTCAATTAGTCGGGTTGTACAACAAAGTGGCAGCCAGCTGCCAAATTTAATTTTTCCGCCAACACCCCTGCCCCTCCCCCCCACATGGCTTTCCCAAGCCCGCACCCAGCTGGCAGGCGTCTAGAGTTGCCCCGTCTTGTTGAATGGATTCAAAGCATTTTCATGTCACAAAAACGAAGCGAAAACTTTTCAACATATGTTGGCAGCTCTCGGGCTGGTCGAAAGCAAAAAAATATGTACATATATATATATATATAGCTGGGGAAAGAAAAAATCGTGAAAAACTCGTTCAAAGTTGTAGGAAAGCAGCAGAAAAAAATGAGAAAAAAAACGGAAGGTGCCAAGTGGCAAGTGGCAGGTAATAATCTATGCATGTATAGCTCTGTCTCTTTCTGTGTGTGTGTGTGTGTGTGTGTGTAGCCAACACTTGCCAGCACTTTACATTTATTGTGGCAGTCGTGTGTGGGATCCAGGACAACGGACAGGGACAGGGACAGGATCCGGGGCAGGGTAGTGCATTTGAAAGTGCCTGTCATGGCTGGCAAAACCCAAAGCTAACTGTGCAAACAGTTGGGCGACATGGCCACAAGTTCTAAGCTGTCTTAGTTGCTTATTATGCAGCAATACCCCTCGCCCCTGCCACCCTGCCACATATGTTCCCAAGTTGCAGCTCTCCTCCAGTGGCCCACAAGCAGTTCCTGTCAAGTCATTGCCAGCCAGGGCCTTGCGGAAATGAGCAGCTGTCTTGGGCTGTGACTTCTCCATCTGCTGTGCTACCCCGTCCAGTGGGCACCCCACCCCCGCCCCAGTTCAGCAAGCACACACATATCCTCACAGCGCGCTCAAGTTTAAGCTTAGCGAGTGCCACGCCCTCTACTCAACGCCTCCCTTGCCTTTGGGGGCCACTTGTGCTAAGTAGTCGCTGCAGCAGAGTGCAATGAAATTTTAGCTGTAGTCAAGCTCGCCTGTAGCACAGCTACTAACTCAAACTCACTCACACACATGTGACACACACACACACACACACACACAAACACACACAGACACAGACAGCAGCTGCAACTGCCATTTTTTTTATCATCATTTCCGCAACTCGTTGACAAACGGAAGCGTCGAGCCGTTCAGGCAATGGCAACTGAAAAGAACTCACACACACACACATGGCACACACAACTACCAGTAGCACACACACACTAGCCCATTCAACACTTTCCAGAGACACACTCAAACACCATACGGAAATGACCGAAATGGCAGCCATTCCCATTGCTTATAATATTTCGCTTAAATAACACTTTCAACTACTTTTCCATTTTCCATTTTCCATGTAAGCAACGTGTGAAGCACCCTTGTGTGCAGTTGCCAAGAGGCCAAATGATTATCAAATTCGTCTACAGGTAATTTCTAGGTGAGATAGTGCACAAAAGCACTATAAAAGAAAGTGTCCCAACATAGAAAACTCGCCTGTGCTTTAATAGCTGTTTATCATAGTAGACAGGCAGCTCTGTAATTTTTGAAACATATTTTCACTTAAGCAGTTACCAAAACCGGACTTAGAACTTCAATAACATTGTTAAAACTGAGTCGCTTGCTATGCGGAAAGCCTTCTTGGCAATGGATTCATCGCTAAATTCTTTTTGCAAAATCCATAACAGAAAATCTAGAGGAAACTCAAATCTGAGAAGGTATTCCGCACAAAAATGCTCTTAGTTTTGAAAACGTTTCAGGAATTGAAATTCCAAGAAGGGAATCTTCTGTAAAGTTCCCTTACAAGTCAAAATTTATGCCTTTTGAAATAAGGCTTGAGTGCAAAATAAACTAACTCAGAAATGCGCTTTGAAATAACATTTTATACTAACTTTAATGTCTGAAATAGATCAAAAATTAGAATTTAAGACTTTATTTTATCAACACTTATTTTCTTGTCCAAAATTTGCAAGGTTCCCCCTTTGTAATTTTCGTAAAAATCAATAATGTTTTATTTTCTAATATTGATCAAATTCAAATTCCAAATCAATTTAGAAAAAAGACTATAATTAAAAGGACACTCCTTATGAATATCTGAGTTAGTTTTGACAAAGTTGTGAGAATTGAATGACATCCTAGAAAAATAAAAATAATATACTTGTGTCTTATTGCACCAGATTCCACCGCATTCCAAACTCTTATGAATAAAATCCCTAGAATTGTTCAATATTAGTCATGGAAGACTTATAGATCTTGATCCTGATCCTAAACTCGATAAATATCGATAAGCTTGTTCGTCTTCTTTCACATTTCTTCAGTCGATTCAGACACTTGAGGGCTTATTGTTATGAACACATTTAGACCCAATCACTTGACTGCTTCTCAGCTCAATATTTATTTCAAAAGTAAATTGTTAAATTCCAATCTGTGCTCCGCAGGAAGCCAGCGAATTCACTTTCAGCAGTCAGTGGCATCCATAGTCCTGAGAGTCATTTCACACATTTATAGAGCTACTTTCTGCCCATCCGTTTTTCCTATCAACAACGTAGTGGCACTGCCTTCTATCCTCCATCTCCTACCCTCTGCCCCAGCCCCAGCCCCAGCCCCAAACCCCTGATCCGCTCGTTGGCATCGGCATTCACGATTTTTTCGCATTGACAGCAAAATTCGAAATATATTTGCCCAGCATTTGCCGCCTGCCACGCTTTATACCACAAATTCGGGGGAAATGGGGAGGACTTTCAACGGGTCCGTTACCGTTTCTCCCCACACTCTCAACCATCTCTCCCTTAGTGTTGTCCTGCTGGTCCTGTTTGCTTTACGGCTTGGCACGTTGTGAGGCTCTTGGAATGTTTTTACTGCTGAATGGGTAATTTAGTATTTGGCAATTAGCTTTTGCTTTCGGCTCGTCCAGTAGCCCAGTTAGCCACTTGGCCAGTTAACCAGTTCTCCAGTGTTGGGTAGTGTTCGCCTTTTTTCTAGGTTTAGTTTGCAGTTCTGGTCCAT
The DNA here is from genome assembly GCA_037075165.1 of Hirtodrosophila histrioides. Lineage (NCBI taxonomy): Eukaryota > Metazoa > Arthropoda > Insecta > Diptera > Drosophilidae > Hirtodrosophila > Hirtodrosophila histrioides. The sequence goes on along the minus strand of JBAMCL010000759.1, from coordinate 961,877 downwards.
TCCAACCCATGGGTGGGGTTGTATGCAATCTCCGGCTCGTTTGTTTGTTTATCTGTTAAATTATGCAGTCGTCTATTAAGTGGATAAGATTTATGGTGACCCACCAGAAACAGCAGGAAGGACTTCCATTTCCATTTGGCTGGCAGTTTTTGTGGCTTATAAATTGAAGGATTTTGCTGGCGCCCCCAAAAATAGTTTGCCTTCATGTTGATATGATATATATATATATATATATTGGTTATAGCATTTTGATGGTCATGCTCGAATAAAAATTGTTTTTTGCCACTTTTGCTCTGCTATTTGTAATTATTTTTCATGTCGCTGGCTGGCTGCTGTCCTATTGTCATTTCATTTTGTTTGCGCTTCATTAAATATTATTGAAATGCTGCAATTAATTGCGTAATTGTTATTTTATGTCACAACAACAACAACAACAACAACAACCGCAGTAACAACAACCACATAAGCAGCTACAGCTTCTGGCCGAGTGCCCAAGCACTTAAAGCACTTGTCACAACAGCCAACTGGTCCTGCGGCCCTATTGGTCCTGCGGCTATTTGCTGTCCAGCAATTTGCACATTAAATTAAACACAAATAACTCGTAAATTGTGCTACATAAAATGCAACTATGCAATTAGCTGCCAAATCAACAAACCCGCAAATTATCAACAGAGACAACAGCAAAACAATTTCACAATTTTAAACAGCTTCGCCTACTTATGGTAGATTGCGTCTTCAATTTTCAAATAAATACATTATTATTTACAAAAGACAATGTCAAAATGTTTCAAATTCAAAATGTAAGCACAAAGCTTTGACAAAAATTCAGAAAATAAATAAAAGTTTCACAAATAAAGGTGACAGTTGATATTTAATTATTTATTGTGTATTATTCAATTTGAATATGAATTATTTGTTAATTATTGTAAGTATATATATTTAATTATTTACCATATATTATAAATATATATTTCCCTTTTTTCAAAATAAAATGAAACCAATTCGAAATTATTTGAAAATACTATCATATATATTATTTTTAAAATCAACCTTCGCCGAAAATAATAAAATATTAAATATCAAATATTTATCATATATTTTTATATAATATAAATATATATATTAAATATATATATAATATAAATTTATATAAAATATATAATATATAATATTTATCAAATATTTATCATCCCGAGTTTCGTAAATTCGATATTATTTTCAGATATTATTATTTCTAAATATTCATTTATAAAATTTGTGTATAATTATAGTGACTAGTGCCCTTCCTTATAACCTTTAGCTTGTAGTTCTAGGAATTAGCCAATAAATAAATAAATATCCACCTTCGATAAAAATAATTAAACATTTGTGGTAGGATATATACATAAAGACACAAACATATTGTTTAGGGTCACATTGACTCGGATATATCTGTTAAGTAACATTATCATTACCATGTTGAGTACTCTGTTAGATCGTAATGTCTGTAAGAATATCAGAAGGCGGGTCAGTTTGTGTTCGTTCGTGGAACTAATTAAAAGCGAGCTACTCCTTATTGTACATCGATAATAAACTAAAGTATAAAATAAAAAACACCTACACATTTAATATCATATAATTATCATCCCGAGTTTCGTATAAAAGAATACCATATAACTTTCTGAAATTTAAACAAAACCAAAATTGTTTTGATTAGTTTACTAACATCAAAATCTTTTCAAACCAACATTTCTTGAATCTTTAAATATTATTAATTCAAATATTTAACAATCGATATAAAAAAACAGAACACAATTGTGTAAAATAGAATACCGAATCAATTTCTGGACATCACAAACAAGAAATGAATAGTTTTCATAAGGATCAGTGGGCCAATAGAAGTAGTTCCAAGACTTTACAGGGTATCGCTAACAGTGGCATACTTACTGAGTATATGCTCATTACACACACTACCATTGATTTAAAAACTAAACAATTTCAGTTATAAGAACACGCATACGCCGCGTAAGCCGTCTGCATTCCGTGAAGTGGTTTCTTCCATACGAGCACGAGTCCTGCCCCTGACAGACGTTGAAGGATTGCCTGACATTTCGCACAGCGTAGCTCGGACTTGACGCGAAATATAGTTTGAGTATTCGTTTTGTTTTGCCTGCGCTGTTTAAGCAAACAATAAGCTAAGTAAAGTATTATTTCGCAATGTATAAAAACAAAATGTGGCTCATTGCATTGTCGGCGCAGTAAATCAAAGCGAAGAAGAAGGCGCCGGCCGTCGGCCTGGCCATTTGTCAAAAGTCAACAAGCGCGTTGACAACGCAGAAGGCGATGGCCACTTACCCGCCGCCGCCGCCCGCCACCCGGCTTGCCCACTCCTGTCAAGGATCGGCTCGCACGGAGGTCTCACGGTGGCAAAGCGATTTAATTTCATTATTAAACAATGGGCGACAAAGTGGCAGCAGATTTCATTTATGACCCACCGTCGGTGGTGCTGAGCCACACGCGATGTCCACCCAGCTCCAGTTACAGTTACCGCTCCCGCCCCACTCCACATGTGGGGAGCGGTGGGGTACGACAAATTTGTTGGGGAAAGGCACGCAAAGCTATGATGTTGATGCATTGGCTCAGGAATCCGGTAATTAAACAATATGACAGAATTATTGCAGCACTTGCACACAAGCTCTGATTGATGGGCCCCAGCAACGGGGCGGGGCCAAGGGCACAGCTCAACCAATTACCAAAATTTTGAAATCTAATTGCGACTCTTAATGCACTCGCATAATTCAGAAAATGAAGTCACGCCTCTCTGATTTATGCGCCAACATTTTAAAATGTCCGGCGGCTTAAGCCGTTTACATAATTTATTGGCAACGCTTTTGGTCAGGTTGCAGCCTCACCGTGTCCCCCTTACCCCCCTCCCCTCACCGGCTCCCCACTGAGCCGTAAAATAAATAATAATCCAAATAAATGTGGTACGTGTTTTGGTGGCAGAGGGGGCAGGTGCCGCAACATGGGTATTTTGCCTTTTTAGCCAGGCGTTAATTGACAGTAATTTTATTAGGTAAATGATGCCGCGCGAGGCCGGTAGATGGCGCCAGCTTTAACAGCACCGTAAATATTTAACAAATTATTCGTTTTTAATGAGCTGGAAAAGTGCAAATCACTGGCGGCTTTTCTGGTTTTTCCCATTTGTTCATTTTGTGCCCGTCGCTGCCTTTCATTTTCCATACACATTGACTTATTTTTAATTGAAATGAAAGTGAGAATAAAATAATAATAAAATACAATAATTAAAAGGCGGTTTGCTGAACAACATGCAATTAACCCAGAAAGGCTTTGGTTAATGCTAAAAGGAACTGCGATTTCACACAAATGACAATTCGAATATATAAACAATAATCTGATTGAAATGAGCCAAAAGTTACCATACTTAATTATGTTTTGATAGCAGCGTAGTAAATTCACAGAACATAATAAATTAAAACAAGAAAGGACGGCTATCTTCGGAGTGCCGAGGCTATATATCCATAGTAGGAATTGTGGTTCGATTTTGACCAAATTGGGTCAGATTGCATTTTTCAGCCGATCGTTCCTATGGCAGCTATATGATATAGTGACCCGATTTTGATCAAATTTGGTCGGATTGTATAAACTCTTTATAAACTCGGTTTGGGTGAGTTTGGTGAGGATATCTTTATAAACAACAAAGATATTCATACAAAACAGTTTTCTAATTTTGATCGCCCTTCTCTGCGATTCTCAAGAATTCAAGGGACCCCCCTACAATTTATCATTTTGGAGGTATAGTTTGTGAATAGCAATAGCTTATTTTGGAGGTCCACTTTAGTGTGTGTGTGTGTGTGTGAGAGAGTGAGAGTGAGAGAGAGAGAAAGAGAGAGAGAGAGAGAGAGAGAGAGAGAGAGAGAGAGAGAGAGAGAGAGAGAGAGAGAGAGAGAGAGAGAGAGAGAGAGAGAGAGTGTAAGAGAGAGAGTGTGAGAGAGAGAAAGAGAGTGAAAGAGAGAGAGAGAGAGCGAGAGAGAGAGAGAGTCAGAGAGAGGAGAGAGGAGAGAGAGAGTGTGTGAGAGAGAGAGAGAGAGAGAGAGAGAGAGAGAGAGAGTCAGAGAGAGGAGAGAGAGAGAGAGAGTCAGAGAGAGGAGAGAGAGAGAGAGAGAGTCAGAGAGAGGAGAGAGAGAGAGAGAGTCAGAGAGAGGAGAGAGAGAGAGAGAGAGTCAGAGAGAGGAGAGAGAGAGAGAGAGAGAGAGAGAGAAAGGGAAAGAGAGAGAGAGAGAGCGAGAGTGAGAGTGAGAGAGCGATAGAGAGAGAGAGAGCGACAGAGCGACAGAGACAGAGAGCGAGTGAGACAAAGAGAGAGAGAGAGAGAGAGAGAGTGACAGAGAGAGCGACAGAGAGAGAGAGAGCAAGAGACAGATCACCCTTTTCTGCGATTTTCAAGACTAAAACGTAAAGAAAGACCGGCTACATTCGGAGTGCCGAAGCAATATCCCTGTCCGGTTCCGGCATATGTGTTGAAGTTCTTATAAACTTTTAATTTATTAATATTCCCATTTTTTGAGTAATCTACAAACCAACTTTAAACACATTGTTCGTATTCTGACTCAGCAATTTTCAATTTAGCATTTTGGTATTTTTTAGCACATTTTCTGTAATTATTCGTTGAGTTATGCAATTTTTGGCACATTTTGCTGTATTTTGATGTTTACCAACACTGTTTATTACACAATACCCACCGAGGTCGTCAAACCATGAAGTGTTCCAGGCGAAAAACACATTTGAGGTGGATAATGAGCTCCACTGTTAACTTCTTTACGGTCAATTCTGACTGTTATTGTTAATATTCGCTGGTTTTACAGCAACATTTACTGCTAACTGCTAAATGCTAACTGCTAAATGCTAACTGCTGGTTACTGGCTGTTGCATTATGCTTCTCCTTATATTTACTGAGCGAGCAGCTGTTACTGATGCTCCAGCTGAATAATATGGGAATTACAAATTCTTTAGTGCCTTAACTTCTGTCTGCTGCTCAGACAGACTTCAGTCTGTGTGTGTTTGCCCTGCTATGCAATGACCCAAAAAGTGCTACACACAGAGTATCAGTGGGCCACCCTAAGCCACCCTAAACATTGGCAAAATGCTTGGCAACAACTTGGGATGCCATTTACAATTGTTGTCAGACATTTTCATGCGAGCTCATAACATTTAATGCACCAAATAAATTTGCATGTTGCACTTTTGAATAATCGTCGCCGTTGACAAACAACTGGCAGCCAACTCGCTCGCCTGGAAACCTACCCGATCTGTTATCCGCTATCCGCATCCGCATTCGCTGCCCCATTCGCCATCTCCCTACCCATCCCCATCTCCAGTGGCATCCTCAGCTGAAGGCCAAAGCGTACGCGACAAGCTCAAATCGCTGGAGTTGCTCCTACTTCTGCCCCACTTGGAGTGTCATGGCGCGGCGCCAGCTGGCAGACAGCACAAGCAGAGTTGGGGCGTGGCAGTGAACGCCCACTGTTCCATATCCCCCAATCCCCTACCGTGCCTGTGTATCCACTTGCATGCAAATTGCTGCTCGCCTCAAGCGGCCACCAGACACGTAAATTTGGCGGGCGCACGCAGACATCCCGACGACGAAGGACGTCGCTGACGACATCCTTGCATGAATGAAGCGCCCAAATGAAATGCCATTAATTTGGCAAATGAATGCGGTTGCGTCTCCAGTGGAGCTCTCGCCTCCTAGATTGCTTGACTGACTGACTGACTGACAGGAGCCATAGACGAGCCCAGCTACCAGTTACAAGTTACAAGTTACCAGCTACCAGCTACCAGTTTCCAGTTACCAGTTACCAGGCTCAGTCAACCCACTTGGCAGCAATTACCCGACAAGTGTAAGCAAATTTCACTCTCATTCTTCACTCCCCCACTGCCCGCCCCTGCTACTCTTGTAAAAACAAAATACTTGAGAAACCGTTCATAAAATGAGAGCTGCAAATTATTTGAAATTCAGATGTAAATCAGTTATGTGGTTCTGCAAAACTTGTATGAACTCCAGCTACAACATCTTTTATAATGATATATGCATTACATTCTTAGTGTAACTGCCCGACTATGACATACCCTTTCAATTAAGAAACATCAGCAAAGCAAAGTCTGTCAGAACTGTTCTTATTTCCGCTGCTAATCAAATTATTTGGAATCGATTTTGTTGGCGGTTCTGAACTCTGAGAACGTAGGTAAAATGGTTCAAAAGAGACTTTACTTTAAGCTAGTGGAAAGAAAACTACTTGAACATAAATTTCAAAAGGAAAACGTTTCAAAAACGTATAAACGAAATCAAAAACAAAACGATGCGAATTGAAAAGTACTTTAGAATGAATAGAATCAAACCTATTTTTATATAATAATTTTGCTGTGCATTTTAATTTTCTTAAATCAACAACAATATATTAAATATGTAAGCTAATATATAATTTTAATAATATTGATAATGTGTATTATATTATTAAAGTTCATCACATTTCTAATTCAATAACCTCAAAGCCAATCTTTTAAATTATACTGTTCATCTTTGATTATAATTTTATTAATATTTATTAATTAGAAATTGTCTTCGATTCCAAAAGTAAAGTAGAACGAAAGCAGATGGATTATAGAACTATATAACCATTTATATAGTTCTTTAATCCATCTGCTTTCGTTCTACTTTACTTTTGGAACCTCTAAGTGTTTTACTAGATTATAACATTGAATTTCCAAGTCTGCTCTAGACTTTTATTCAACACCTGAGTTTAACACTTTATAAATAAGTTAAGCTTAAATACTGTCAAGATTGCGGAAAGTTATTCTATTCAAAATCGGAAGAAGTTTTAATAGAGCGTCCCCGCAGATGCATTTTAGCCTCGATGCACGAGTTTCATTATAATTCATTCCGTCAACGAAAACAGCAAATTAATTTTTGTGCTGAGGAGGCAGACGTCAGTCAGTTGATTTCAAGTTTCCAAAACTGCAGCGTCGTCAAAGAAATTCAACACCCACCTACCCACTTACCACCCCCCAATCCCGCCCCCGCCAGACGTCAGTCCCCTAAAAATCTTCGTTGAGCGCCCATAAAATTTCAACAAAAAAACATAAAGCTGATGGATTTACGAACTGAGGGCCAAAACACTCACTTGAGCCAAGGAGGTGCTGAGTGGTTGAGTGGGTGAGTGGCAGTGCTGCAGAGTGGGTGTGAGGGTGTGAAGGGGGTGTGCGGGTGTGTGCAGAGGGTGCTGCAGCCAAATAATAATAGTTTTTCACTTGTTCCGTTGACCGCCGGCAGCCGAGCGTTGAGTTTATGTGACAAACGTGACTCAGGCGACAATTGCTCGGCTTTTTTTTTGGGGGCAGCCATACCAAAGGTCCTCCCCTCTCTCTTTCTCTCTCTCTCTCTGCTACCACCGCCGCACCTCTTGGATGCTTCAAACACTCCAGGCATTGGCTTTTTATGGCCGCACAATAAAGCGAGCAATTGAGCGTCTTAAAGTGTCGCCCAAGTGCATTTAAATCACACACTTTGCGACCATTTGCCGTAATTTGACTTTAAATGTTATGACCCTGGGTCGGAGCTCGTTTTGGAGGCCCACTCGAAGTTAGTTTCGTAGTTGGTAAGCCATTTTATGGTCATGTCTGCCGCTTACAACTGCTGCCTCATAAATTTGATGTACATGTCGATTATGTGCCGAGAACGAGCCCCGTCAGCAGCCACAGCCTATACCCTCCCTACCACCCTACAGCTCCCCACAGCCCTAAACCAATGAACCAACTTTGGGCTGGTCAGAGACGATCCAAAAATGAGCCCATCAAAATATGCAAAATGCTCGTGGCTTTCATTTAAAACATTTTACATTTAAAATGCTGCGAAATAAAAAGCTTCCCAATTGATTTTTACTGTCCTTTCACACAACAACAACAACAACAACAAGTACGACAACAACAACAAATATTAATGCAAGCCACAGCAATGGCCATAAAAAACTTGCATTACACTTCAACGATTTATATTTTAATACCCTGTAGTTAAATCTATCAAAAGATATTTTGAATAATATCATATAAACGCTTAATAAAGATTTATAAAATACTAGCTTAAACCGGCGGCGTTGCTCGCATTTCCTAACTATATATATATACATATATGTATAATTAAATTTTAAATCTTATAAATACCTATTATTTATAGATGGAAATACGTCTTGCCCGGCGAAATCTATATATATAAAAGTGAATGTCTGTCTGTATGTAGCTATAAACATTCCCTGGACTTCAAGGAATATATTATAAAAGATTTCATCAAGATCTTTTAAACGGTTTTCAAGTTTATCGCGAACATACAGACAGACATTCACTTTTATATATATAGAAGATATGAAACCTTAACTAAAATATATTTTAAAAGGTTGTTTATTTTATTTAATTTTATTTCTTTTTATTTATTTAGTTTCAGTTCCCAAATAAAAAACCTGTGCTTAAGAAAATTTACTCTTTCAAAATAACTTTTATTTTTGTCTCAAAGATTACCTCAGATCAACTAAAATAAGCGCTTGAAAAAGATTTATAAATTATTTAAATATGCTTTGTTTCTAAACAACACTTCAATAGGTTTTTAGGGCTTCCATTAAACAATGTAAATGAAAAACTAAAGAAAATTAACTTCTTTATTTACGGAATAAAATGAAGGAGATCCTACACTTATCCTGGATCCTGATACATATACTTCTCTTTATCGTTCAATTATTTTTAACATGCAAAATTTATGATATACATTTAAAAAATTGGGTATAATCGCTGTATACATTCTATAATATGTAGCAAGAGGGCATCTGTTGGCTGTTCATTTGTTAATTTTCACTAGTTTTATTGCAGCATGTGCTGCATAAATTTCTGCTGCATTACATATTGAAATCGCTGGCTTAATATGCTAGTTATAACATTGCACACACCAACGCCACTGGGAATTCTCCAGGGACAAGCGAAGCGCACAAAAATCCAAGGCAAATAAATGGGGGAAAAAACAGCAAACGCTGAACACAAGTGTGGCAAAAATTAAAAATTGCCCACGACTATAATAAAACACGAAAGAACACACATATATCATATGTGTATCGAAAAAAATAATACCCTAACTCTTAGATAACCTTTGTGATGTCTGATTAAGAATACACTCTAAAAAGTTGATCATAAACTAACATATTTTTCAATTGATTTTGACATGATATATACAGATGTTATGTTGGTATATGCAAAACTCAAAAACTAGAAAAGTTTTGCACCGATTCAGCTTAAATTTTGACACAATATACAGTTCGCTTTAAGTATTGCTATTATTTATTTTTCGCGTCTATAAGATACCGGTGATAACGAGAAAATAGCTATTTTTATGGTGAATATGCTGTGTAAAATCTGTTTTTGGAAAGCTACCGCCACGGACTGAAAACTGTTGTATGCAACTTGAAAAATCTACTCTCACCCGCCACTACGGACGGGAAATGGGCTTAAGGTCAAATGTTTTAGAGAAGGTTTTTGTTAGATCAGTTTCTAAGTTCTTCATACTTCCCTAGAGGTCAGATCTCAACATACAATGACGATGTGCCACAGTAAGTGTATTTACTAGTTTATTTCTTACTTTCTCAATCATAGTAATCAACAATGTGCCACAGCAAAGATGCTGGCTAGAGGTAAGCACCTAGTACAGTATAAAATAAAACTTCAGGAGCTACGAAATGTTTTACTTAAAAGCTGCGACAGATCGTTCCTATCAAGGCGTCACTATATATACAGTTACTAAGTCCTGCACCTGTACCAAGTCTTATTCAAACGGAAACCAGGACTAGACAAGTACTTTCAGTATAGTCATTAAAGTCACAAGAACTTAACTCCCCTGATCAAGCTACATACTCTATATGGCTGTGGTGTCACTTTGAATGCGTTACACAGATGGCTGCAAAATGAGAACACCCTTTGCAAGCGTATAATGTAATCGAAAAAAAATGTTAAAATTAAAATAAAATATATTTTATAGCTGGCGGACATAAAAACATTGACCATGGAAGGAAAGGCTTGTAATACGAGCTGCGTACTAGCCTTGAGCATTAATTTCACTGAATCAACTTTGAAATGCAAGGAGTAGTCATTATAGGAACATGAAGTTGCACTTTATAGATTTAAAACACACATACAATAAACCTGTCAGCTTAAAATGTAATTCAGCTCAAGAACTCTATATATTTATTTTTAAAGTCAACGCCTTTAGGCGATTAATCAGCAGCCCTAGACAACCATAAAATTGCACCAGTAAATGCGAATTTCCATACTACTATGCTGGCTATATATATAGAGCATGAGTATTTATATATAACATCTGTAGCTAATTTGGCAGCCTTTAAAATGAGGCTTGCAATAAGCTGACCAAAGAGCCGGGCGCCGGCTGCTCTGTCACTTTGTGGAAGCATCGGTCGCTTGCGATGCGGATACGGATGCGGATGCGAAATGCGGATGCGGCCGCTTAAGTGCCTGCCAGGGCTATAACAATATACAACAACAGCGGCGAACTGAAGCAGTAACCAAAGCAGTAACTACAGCAGCAACAAAAGCCGCTGCTGACATGCCGCTTATTATTTATGTATTTTAATAACAAGCAGGCGGACGCCATTGCCACAGACAATGGCGGACAGGCAACAAAATGGCCGCTGGTTAATGCGACAGCTGCTGTGGCCAGCGGGCAGGCAGAGCCGGGAGGCCATGCCGTATAGCCAGAGAGCCGGCTAGTAAGAGCCTCCAGCTGTAGCGGACGGAACAACCGATGCTTTGGCTTTAAAACAATAAACAACAAGCAGGCAATGTCTTAATAAGCTGCTTGACTAAAAGATACCCTATAATCAGATCTACTGTATCCCCATTCCCACAAATATGCGTACACACAAATAACTATATATTGAAGCTGGTAATTCAGTGATAGTGTCGCCACCTGATTGTAGCGATACTGATATCGATATCGATAGTATTGTTAGGAATTCGTAAGCTACATGTAACTACATGTAAGCTACATATAATTTAAGACACTTCAATCTATTCCACAATATACATCTGCTATACTTATAAGAAGTTCTAAGTTTGAACTAAAACTCTGCCTAATCGCACGTTATCCAACACTATATATCTAGTGATGTGCATATAATTAAGCGCTTATTAGTGTTGAAAAACAGTCTCATAGCCGTGGAGTTATCGGCCAAACTTAAAGGGTGTTAAACCAAATTGTATAAATTCTTAGACACATTGAATATATATACATAGTTATTAGTGTATACTCTTATAGAAAATTAAAAAACTAAAATTAATCTCAAATATTAATAGTGCATAAAAGGCTTAAATCAATTCAAATAATTGGCTTTAACACAAGTAAACTTATAAGCATAATCTTGGATTGCGAAAGAAGCTTTGATGAAAACATACCCTGTTAATTTGCCTTTTAAAATTTCATCGAGAATGATATTAATTGTTTTCCAACGCCAATTGATACCCACACATAAGCATATTAAATATGGGCCGCTTTCAGAATTTAAATGCCCTGTGCCGAGCACGAAATACCAATTTTAACCATTAATTAAATGTATAATTAATTTCTACTCAAAGTCACACTCTTCAATCAGCTCCTTAGTGCAAGCAAAATAACTTCCTACATAGTTAATTTAGGGACACTTCAGGATAATTACATAGATAAGAGACATATGTGTACCTAATAACAACGCGATATCCTTAAAATTAAGTACCCTTTGGGGTCAAATATGACACCATATTTGGTACTCATACACTTTTATGATACCCTTTACAGCGATTTGAATGGGCGCAGGGTATAATAAACGGCAATCGTTGAATTGTCGGCAATGATGGGGTATGACTGAACACTGACAACAAGGCGTATACTTAATGCCCAACGATTTGCGGCAGGCATTTAAAGTTCAAGTTGTGGCAGGAACTTGAAAGTCTCGCAGCTTAATTGAAATGTTGTGCACTTGAGCCCCACTATAATCATGGCCATACTTATAGCCAGGCAGCATTTAAAAGTATTTAATATACATAAATGTTGAGATAGTACTTCCCATATGTTGAGAGAGATACTCGCACTCGTATGCGCCCAGGCACTCATTGCATAATTAATGCGTCGAGTTTTACATTTACATTTACAATGACGTTACATGAAGCTACCGATGCTGATGATGATGCACATTAAGTGGGCGTGGCCGGGCAGGTAGAGTACTTACGGCCAAACCAACTCAGATGTCAGACAAATATACACACACACATACATATGTATGTATATAGGGCTATCTCTGCAGGATGTATGCCAGCGATAACTCAAGTGGGCCACAGCAAACGTGAGCCAATGATGTGGCTGCTGGCTTAATGAAATTATCATTTTCATTTCAGTTTCATTGTCTTGCGGCCACATGAAATTTTCCGCGAAAATTAACAAGCGAAAGAAAATGTTAAAGACAACAATGAGACAGCCATGCATCGCCATGCACCGCCGGATTTTGCATTTTAAAATTGCATTTATATCATCAATTTTTGTACTATAGTAATACATTCATATCTTGCCATGGCATGCAGTAAATATTTATACCATATTTGCTCAGTGAAAAGAAAAACACAAGAGTCCTATCTGCTGATTGCAAATATGTGAAATTCAAAACAATTACGCACGCACTTAAATGACTTCTTAAATAATTTAGTTGAAAACTCTGTAAAATATTTGTAATTTAAACTTTAAAGTACTAGCTTTGAAAATATATATATATATATATAGAAATGTTTACCACTTTGCTAACTAGTTTACAAAAATATAAAACAAGTTGAAGCCTCGTAAATTGTTCGTTGGCTTTTCAAGTCTTCTATTTTTTCTGGCTTTTATTAATTGTTAGTTTGTTTTTGCATTTCTGCACTCAACTAATACCTCACTTTGCTGCAGTGCACAAATGCAAGAACAAACTTATGCTAGACTACAATTTTTAATTAAAATAGAAATAAAAAAGTAGCTACAAAAATGGTTCTTTAAATCTGAAATAAAGTGTGTATTTTGGTAGTATAAATTGGCAAAGGACATGCCCAATTTTGCATTATTTAGCTCTCGTTAACTTCTTTATAGCCTTGAAGCTCTGCGTTCATTTAATTGCCATTTACCTTAGCTAGTTATATATACATAAGTAGGTTAATCTATATCATTTTAATTAACGCCAGCAGTATTCTGCGCTGCGATATAAGGTAAATCTAACCACATAGCGTCATTAATTTCCTGGTAAACAACAACAACCCAACACTGCACAGTGGGTCATATTGACTTTTTACTTTGCAAAAATCATATCTATAAAAGTCGAGTGAATGCTATCCACAAATTTAGAAAATTTGTATGCATTTCAAAACAGTAAAAAATTAGAAAATCAAAATATTATTCAATCATTCGCTTTGGAATTTCCAAAACTTTTAATTCAAATAAATACACTAACAATCGAGTGCACCGTTTGGATTAAACCCATAAAATCATATTAATATCAAAAAGAATAATACTTCCAAGTTCCATGACCGCTATTGCCGAAACAATCAACTGAAATATTTGTAAGTAACCACTTTTATAAACTAGAAAGAATTCTGTAGCAAACTGCATTAGTCGTTCTAGACTTGCTCACCATGACCTATTTGATTTTTGCCACTGTGCGTTGTTCACTTTCTTCCACGCTGCTCATTAAGTGTGCGCACAAATGTAGGCAACACTTTTTTTTGCGCCCAGCTTTTATTTCGCCTGTTACTTTTCCACGCAGCTGTTAAACAAAATAAATGAGCAGCAGTCGACAGCGACAGCGACAGCAACAGCGCTGAAGACTCACGCACGTTTCTGGCAATGGTTTTTGTAAGTGAGCGCCCCGCCCCCACCAAGGAACCCCCTCCCCATCAACACACGCTGCTAAAAAATTGCATAGATATTACGCATACGGCGCGTGTAGCGGCGGCTGCGCTGCAGGGCTACAGTTGTAGTTGTTGTTCTTGCTCGATTTATAGTTGCTGCTGCTGTTGTTGTTGTTGTTGCAGTTGTTGTAGTTATTATTATAGTTGCAGCTAAAGTTTCTGCTGCTGTTGTTCTTGCTGGGGCGTTTTTAATGAGCAGCGCAGCATTACAAAAAATAGAAAATTTCATGTGATGCCACCACATCGTCGATGCTCATGCATAAACATTCAGCTGTGGGCGCAACTGAAAGGGGCGTGGCATATATTTTTAGCTACCAGCTTCAGCTGCCTGATTGCAGTGTGTGTGTGTGTGTGTTTCGTGGCACGGCAACGTTGCCATAACATTAATTTTGTTAATTAAAAGTTTTGCACTGCTTTAAAGTTTACTGCCAGCTGTCTGCCTCTATGCTGTTGTTGTCCTTATCGCTGTTGTTGTTGTTGCTGTTGTTGTTGTACTTGTTGTCAGTTGGCGGCCTTGTAACACTCACTGCCACTGCATCTGCATATGTGTCACTCAGTCAGTCAGTCAGTGAGTCAGTCGCTCAGTTAGTTTGTGCAGCTGAACCTTGCCTCACCTGTGCCCTTTCTCACCAGTTCTCACCTGTCCCTCCTCCCCCTGTTGCTTGTGGCGACTTTCGGTTTGTTTGCCCAACCAAAAGCAAGAACAACTTTTCCTTCCCGAAGGCGGCTACAAAACTTTTGCCAGCGGCGCTCTTCATTCTTGTTATTATTGTTGTAGTTATTGCTATTGTTGCTGTTGCTGTTCTGTTGTTGTTATGCCCACAAATCTGTAAAATGTTTTGTGCAAATTTCAAGTGTTTACATAGCCGCAAGTTTGTGGCTTTGGTAGGGCAACAGTTGATCATTCGGTTTGGCAAGGGTCGCATTAAAAATGTATGCATTCATTAAACTGCATAAATACTGTATCGTTTGTTATTATAATTATAAGCTGAAGTTGTTTTCTCATGCACTTATGCTCGAATGGCATCCAATTAAGCACGATTTAGTATAATGTGAATAAAAATACTTTATAATTTGTATAACTAATCATCGCTATGCATCAATGAAGTGTCCTTTCAAGCAAGCTTACTAAACAGCCTCAGCTTCAGTATTCCTTATTTCAAAATTACTTTTGGTGATTCAATTGTTAAGAGCTTAGTCGGCTTGAGCTCATATTTTCATCAAATGCAAACAAATATATATTATACAAACATACTTAAACTATAAGCATCCAAATTTAATAAAAATTAAGCATACTTTGAATGTAATCATATTTTTCTACAATAAACTTGTATTTATCTTACGAACGGATAATGTCTTTTGTTTATGATGTTCGCTGTTAATTAAATTAAGTGTCATTTAAAATATAAAAAATAAACTTTTGTTTATAGTAGATGGTAAAAAGATTTGGAGCTACAAAACAATCGACACTTCTTTTGATAGTATCTATGTATGGTTTTGCATTTTCACCAATATCAATCGTTTTCTTACTATTTCATATAAAAATCTATTACTTTATATAAAAATCTACTAGAATACTCAATTTTTATTATATTTATGTACAATTTTACACAATTTTCCCTTGCGATACCAACGAAACAAATAAGTTAGTATATCTTAAAACATATTTTTAATTTCCAGACTAATAATTTCGAACAAATTCAAAGGTGAAGAGTGAATATAGAAAGTCATTAAGAGCTATGGAAGGACACTAGCAATCTTCTTCTAGTATATGCTTATGTTCTTTTATATTTGGAAGTTCCTGAACTGAGTACGGTCACGATAATTGTATTGTTCTGAAAGATGGCAGGTCTTCTGCCCAACTATATTGGCAACTGTTTCTAAATCAAAAGAGTTTATGAAATGCATATCAGTTCATTAATTTATTCAATGTCAATAACATTAGTTGACTCAGTATACAATGGCTGCCAAGGCCTTCAACTGGACTTCAGCTTATTTCTATATATATTTTGTTCCCAATTTATCTAGACCGCGAAGTGTCCTTGATTTCAGCAATATGCCAAACAATCACATGATAACATGGCAAACACTCTGAAATATTCCAGTCCAGTGACTAATTTTACATTTCTAAGATACAAATAATCACTCCAAAAAGTAAGTTTGGCTTCTTGTCATTCTGCAGTATTCTTAAAGTAGCAAGGAAAGGACAGGACCCTTTCAAACTTTGGATGCTACTTTGGAAAACTACTAAAAAAGAAGAAACTTAAAAATTTCTTTGACTGAAGCATTCTAACTTGTTTAAAAGCTGACTTCACGAATAAGGTTCGTGTATAACGCGAATTCACACATTCTCAATTGAATATCATGGAATGATTTTGCATAAACGCCGAAATATTTTTAGTGCTATTTCTATTGTTGCCCTGGTTGTTACTGTAAGCGTTTATTGCCTTTGACATCGTTACAATGCCATCGACAGCTTCCGTTTCTTACATTCTATGCTATTTTTGGTGGTTCTATTGGTTTCTTCTTTTTGGGCCAACTCGCCAAACTTTCGACGTTTCGCTTTGTTGTCAAAAATACTTAGACTGCGAGTACGAGTATATATATATATATATATGTATGTATGTAAGTGTGTTCATATATGCTTCATATATGCTGTATGTTCTTCTATACATTGCCAAGGATGTTTTATGAGCTCCTTTGGCACTCTGATGGCCCAGTCATTTGCACAAGTCGTGACACACAGGCTGTGCAGCCTGGAGCCAGTCAGTAGGGAAGATAAGAGAGGGGGTAGAAGGGATGGTGGGGCGCATAGCGCCATACGGGTACTTACTCCATGTGAATGTTGAGTATTGACTGAAGCAGAACCGGCTGGTTGGCGTGCGCCAGTCGCTCCATTTTATACTCGGTATGTTTATATGCAAAGCGGCCATAAAATTTGCAAAACTTTTAATGGTTCATAAAATATTTAACGTAATGGCGGCGGCCAAAACCGGTTAAAGACAGGCCAAACAACTGGCGACAAGGACACGCCGAGGGCAAGGCGTCTATCTATATATCGTGTGTCAGAGGACGAGGCCAAGAGATTTGTTGGCTTGCAACAAGCCGCAAACGAGCGAAACAGACAGCGAGATAGCCCCGAAGGGCAGCCAGGACTCTTGCCTGGAGTCCAGCCAGGACAGCGACAGTAGCCTCTATCCTGTTGCTGTTGCTGTTGCCGTTGCGCTGCTGCACGCGGCTGCAATTTATTTAAACCGTTTTTGTTGCTGCCACAAATTGCAAATTATCGCCTCAACCATTTTGGTTGGCTAACCTGTAAGCGTACCAGCTCCAGCACCCGCCTCTCGTCCTGGCTCCTTCTCCTGCTCTGCTCCTGCTCAACTGGGGATTTATGTGTGTTGCACTGACCAGAGGTGTCGCTAAATTATGCCATGTGCATGCTTTAATTGTGGCGCTGATTTTCCATATTTGGAGGGCAAGCGGCTCGCAGCGCCAATAAATTATATGAGCCGGACACATTGCAGCTCTGTGGCATGCATAATTCGCAGCAGCGTTGCAAGCTCCAATTCGATTATCGCGCAATGCATTAGAGTATTAGAGGCAAGGCTGCAGGACACTTTGCGAGGAGAATAAAACTGAAACTGAACTGTGTGAGCTGCAATTTGTATTGAAATCGAAAAGAAAGCAATTTAAAAACCGCAGGACGTTTGTACAGTAATGAAAATGAAAGCAACTTCAAAACAGCTGTAAGTTTAACTAATTCCAGAATGAGGACAACCAGGAGGAGAGACCTTTTATGGTTTTAATTGCACAATAAATATAACAAATTAACTAACAAGACAACTGTCTACATATTTAGTTTAAAAAAAGGTGAACTAAACTCTTGAATTATAAAAATTACATTAGTAGAGCACACGTTAAATAAATATGTAAAATTTTAACAAACAAAAAATAAAAATTATTTTTATTATATTATTTATTTTGTTATTTATTTTTTTGTTTTAAATTATTAAAATTATTTTTGTTTTATAACAATATAACAAGAAAGGACGGCTATCTTCGAAGTGCCGAAGATATATACCCTAGCAGCAATTGTGGTTAGATTTTGACCAAATTTGATCAGATTGCATTTTTCAGCCGATCGTTCCTATGGCAGCTATATGATATAGTGACCCGATTTTGATAAAATTTGGTCAGATTGTATAAAATATTTATAAACTCGGTTTGGGTGAGTTTGGTGAGGATATCTTTATAAACAACAAAGATATTCATACAAAACAGTTTTCTTAATTTTGATCGCCCTTCTCTGCGATTCTCAAGAATTCAAGGGACCCCACTACAATTTATCATTTTGGAGGTATAGTTTGTGAATAGCAATAGCTTATTTTGGAGGTCCACTTTAGTGTGTGTGTGTGTATGTGCGTGCGTGTGAGAGAGAGAGAGAGAGAGAGAGAGTGAAAGAGAGAGAGAGAGAGAGAGAGAGAGAAAGCGAGAGAGAGAGCGAGAGAGAGAGAGAGTGAGAGAGAGTGAAAGAGAGAGAGAGAGAGTGAAAGAGAGAGAGAGAGAGTGAGAGAGCGAGAGAGCGGGAGAGCGAAAGAGAGAGAGAGAGAGAGTCAGAGAGCGAGAGAGAGATAGAGTGAAGAGAGAAAGAGAGAGAGGGAGAGAGAGAGGGAGAGAGAGAGAGAGAGAGAGAGAGAGAGAGGAGAGAGAGGGAGAGAGGGAGAGAGAGAGAGGGAGAGGGAGAGAGAGGGAGAGAGGGAGAGAGAGAGAGAGAAAGAGAGAGAGAGAGAGAGAGGGAGAGAGAGCGAGAGAGAGCGAGAGAGAGAGCGAGAGAGAGGGAGAGAGAGAGCGAGAGAAAAAGAGAGAGCGAGAGAGACAAAGCTTTACTTCTCGTTCGTATGTAATTTTCACAATGCACACAAACGTGTAATAATAAAGAAATAATAAAAAAATAATTATAATTTAATTAGAGGACGTTACGATGCGGTAATTCCTGAATTCTGTAGTCGAAAACTTTTAAAACAAAATACAATTAAATAATATACCATTACAGAACATGTTCTTCGTAAAGATTTCAGCTGCATAAACATTTAATGACACATATGCCATAAAACTGTACAATTTCAGCTGAAATTTGTTAATGCCAGTTGTTAGCTACCCCTCGAGAAGCCCTCGCACTCGTATAAAATAGTAATTACCGCCTTGGCTCGCTGCTATAATTTGCGCTCGACAAGAACAGCAACAAATTGTTGGCGTTGACAAAGAGACAGAGCAAGAGAGAGGCGGAGGCAGAGTCAGAGCCAGAGCCAGAAGCAGCAAATTCACAGCGGAAGTCAGCGACTGAGCGAGCGAGCGGAAACGGAAATGCGCAAATGTTAGGGGCAGCAAATGAAAATGGTTCCCCAAGCGTCGTTTATCAGCAATGGCGGCGCGGCTTTTGAGCACAAATCGAAGTGACAGCTAAAAGAATTTCAAGTGAAAACGTGGCAAAGGATTCGCTTTTCTTCTTTGTGCAAATTTCCAAGTGGGTATGGGTAAGTATAGGGATAAATGTAAGGCATGGTGGGGGTAAGAGTAGTGTCGTCAGCACCGCACGTGCCACAGACATATCGAAGACAATGGCAATGCCAGCGCGTCTATATTTTTAGACTTCATATGTGTGACGGTGTTCCCGTTCCAGAGGGTGGAGTTTTGGGGAAACTTGCAGACAATTGATTTTGGCAACGTCAAAAATCATATTATCAGCAAGGATGTGTGTTTCAGGAACCATAACGGCTATAATATTTACAAAATTCTTGAGTTTATTTATTGCTCTACAAATTTTTTTTATTTTTCATATTTTATTTTTGTTACAAAAATACTTCTTTTTTGTTACAAATATGTATTTTTGTTTATTATATTTTGAATATAATTTTTTCGCTCAGAAATACAAATTTAAAAACATTTATATTTCAAAGAAAAATAAATATTATTTTGCTCTGTATATAAAACTTCTTGAGTTTCTTTAGTTCACAGAAAATGCAACTAAATACTGAATTTTTATAATAGTTACTCAGTATTATTTTAAGTATTTCAACAGACAAAAGAAAAATTATGGAAAATTCTGAAGCAGATTTCTATTTTGGTTCATTTAAGTAATTTTTGTTAGATGAAAGATGATAAGTCCACTAAATAATGAAAATCCGAAAATCAGTACTTATTCAATACACTTTCAGAAGTGAAAACAATCGAAAAAAAGTTAAAAAAAATCCGTTTTTTACATAGCAGTTTGAAAAGTTGCAGTTCAACCTTTTTGGGCTATTTTATTTCATTTTTTCTGACAGAAGAAAATCAGCCGCCATTTGAAAAGATTTGTTAACACTGTTGCTAGTCGTTTAGAAATTACAGCATTTTGAATTTGGTTGCAGTTCAGTTCAGCCAACATGTATATCCTCGACATTCCTTGTATTATTCATAAATAATTGCAATAAAAATAAGGATTCACAAACTCTAAACCAAAATTTTCTGTTTTCTTCGAAAATATATTTAACAAGCGATAGCCAAGGATGAAGGATAAATATAACAATTAACGTTTAACTGCCTGGTCAGAGCAAGGAAAGCAGCATGTCAAACAGAAGCTGGACTTGTCAAACTGATAGTTAATACCACAGTTCTGCAATGCAGAGTTGCATAAGTCTTGCAGAGCCTTCTTCATCTCTGTGCCCCAGTCCGAGTGTTGCAAATAGTGCCAGGCTTCGCGTAAGGACACCCGACGTCCATCATCATCCTCAATGGTGGCATTGAAGTAGAGAAAGCTGAGCCACAGACACAAGTAGGCGCAAAAGGCTATGCTCAGAATCAGAGTACGCAACAGCTTGCCACGACGCTGTGGCAGACGCGATCGATAGCGCTTCGAGTGTAGGGTGAAAACCAGCGCAGAGCTCAAGGATATCAGGAAAAAGGAGTAGCTACCATCATGGATAAGGTGCAATATTAAGTCCGTTATAAAAGCGGCCATCAAACAAGGCAGCAATTGGCCGCATTCGCGTCCAATATTGCCAATATTCCATACGGCCAGCGAGATGCATAAAGGTATGTAAAGAACCATTTCCTTCTGATCTGCCGGTACGGCCATAGAGCACAGCTCACCAAAAAGTGTGCCAATAAAGATCTGGTTATGGAAACGCGGAATCGAGTAAGGCGGACGCTCCTCGACCTTTAGATTGTCCAAGAATTCTTGGTAGGAGCGTGCATCCTCATTGGCCTCACGCACATACTGTGGCAGCAATATCGCATCACAAATCCATCCAACCCCCATATAACCACCCAGTGTGCAGATATATACGAATGCCTGGCGATCCCGATGCAAATATATGTGATGTAGTCCAAATAAGCCACCAAAGAACCACAGCAGATACGCGACTGCCAGAGATTTCTGTGGAGGTACCACATTTAGTTTCTTAAAGAGTTCTGACCTGAGATGAACCTCTGCTGGGGCAACGTCCTTGCCAAGAACTTTCTTCTCATTTAGGCTCATTTTATTTTATTCAATATCTAAAAAGCTTGAAGTCAAAATTAATTCTGAACTAAGAATCCAAGTTGACTACAAAAATTCTACAGCTGACTGTTTGCAGGGCATTGAACTGCCGTTCATTGCCTGGCAAATGTGTCCTATACCAAACAATAAACTGTTATGAAAATGCCAGGCAAAACATTGTCGAGACCACCCGCCCAAGCTCCCCGCCGTACACCAACCCCTGCTCTGGCTACAAAAGATCTGTGCAGCACGTACGCTTCATGTTGCCAGCGACGCCTTCGTCCTGGCTCGTCCTGGCTCGTCCTGGCGTCTTTACCGCCTCTGCCAGCTTTTAATTTTAATGCGTGTTGCACGCTCGCTTCCAAAAATTAAACGCCGGCTTATTTTCCGTTTCTCTGCTTGCCCGCCTACCCCCCTACCCGCGCCCGCTGTCGTTTTGATAATTTCACATCTAAACATGGCACAAAAGTTTCGACGGCGCTTTTTGGACCGTACAAATAGGCGTCGATTAGGCAAATCAACGCATTTGTATGCAGATTATGTGCCAGCGGGCAGCACACAGAGAAACACGGAGCAAACAGCTACAGCTGAGGGGGGAGCCCGGGTGGCAACTGTAGGGGCTGAAATGCCAATTGTTGTTGCTCCTCTTGTCTCTAATTGCACGTTGTCAGTCAGCTTCTCTGCGGGCACTTGGCGTATACATAATAAAAACTTGGGCAACACTTAAACGTTGCTCCCTACGTATAATCCATGGAGTCCACTGAATACCAAATATTACACCAGCCACTAATTCTATAAGTATAATCCATTTTTTATCAAAATACGAATTATGTAGCACATTTTTCAGTCTGCTTGGAATTAAGCATTTCAACTTTTACTACTTAAGTATTATAAGTGTGTTGTAATCGGAGAAATATGTTAGGGGAAACTGTTGGGAAAGTAGATAGATAAATGGGCGCATGGAAAGTTGAAGTATTTAGTTTTTATCTCTAAAAAAAGTATTCCATTTGTAGTACAGAAGAGTACACCCTGAAAAATCATAGGCCAAACAAAATTTCAAACAATTACCTTTATCATAATTAAATTTAAAAAACATTGCGAATATTTTAATTAAATTGCTCTTTATCTAATCATGATGAAAATCTGTATAAAATTAAGTACAAAGTTGATTACTTTCATTTAGTTTTTAATATATTTTTTGCCTTATGTACACAAATGTTATTCATAGCAGAACTCAATTTGAATAATGAAGATAAAACCGAATAAGTTAAAACATTTTCAATTGGTCTATTTAAACATTAATTATTTTATTAAATAAATAAGTTGATTTAATAATAATAATAAGTTAAAACATTTTCAATTGGTCTATTTAAACATTAATTATTTTATTAAATAAATAAGTTGATTTAAAATTGTTTTTTATAGTATTAATATCTCTAGGAAATAATATAATATTTTATATTTTATCTTACTGACTTTTTCTTTTTTTTTTGGTTTATTTTAAGCACAAAGTCATCAAATTTTATACAGTTTGTTTAATGAGCACAAATCAATGCGATTAACGCACATAAAACCGAATAAATGAAAGCATTTTCAATTGATGTAAGTATCTTAATATTAATTATTTAATTAAAATTGTAAGTTGATTTTTACAGCATTCATATTAATATCTGTAGAAAATAATTTCGTATTTTATATTTCTTTTTCTATTTTTGGGCTATCAATTATATTCCCATTGTATTAGTCATCACTTTTGCGTTGCACAGTTCAAGTGTCGTTGTAAACAAGCAAGGATCTCGCGCTAATTTTAAGCGGCTCTTAACCCTCACCCACACACACACACACGTACACCCACACAGCCTCGAGCTGACTGACAATCCCCCCCGCACCGCACCGCACCACACACTCGCCACATCTCTCACGCTGCGTGTTGAATTTCAATGCATACTTTTAGGCCGTACATCATAGAGAAAAGTACCAAAAAAAAAACACATTCGTTTGCCATTTCGCATATCACAAGGCCATAAGCGTTGTGTACTCTATGGGTGGGTCGCGGGTTAGAGGGGGGTTGTGGGGTGGTAACTAGGAATCACATGCGATTGGCATTTGACGCCAAAATGCTGACGATGACGAGTTTTTTAGGAGTTTTTGTTGCCTTTTTTTTGGATTTCACGTTTCTTTTCTTTTTTTTTTTGTTTGTTGCGCCACTTGAAAGTGGATTTATTTTGCAATGCCCCAACGGAATTTTAATGGATCGCTCCCCCGGCTGCCGCGCACGTGTCTTCGGCTTACAGAAATTGGCCAAAGACTTTGTCTGCTTAAAATTTCGCTCATGCAGGCGACGTTGCTCACACGCTCACTCGCTCCTTTGATTGTTCGTCCTGTCGTCTCGTTGCTTTGTAATTCGTCTCGTTTCGTTCACTCGCTGGTCCTTAATTCGACAGCTGCTCGTGTTTGTTTTCATTAATTCAGCGTCGCTTCCTGTTTTTATTTACATTTCACTTGGCCTCCATCAAGCAGGCTCATAAAATGCCAAATTTAATTAGTCGTGTAGGTAAAAATTACATTTCAAATTATTTTTCCCCAGCGTTGCATGTAACGAATTCCTGTTTTACTCTATAGCTTTGGGGGCATTTGAATTTAATGAGGCTGAATTTATTTATTCTTCCAAAAGTTGATAAAAGTCATCAAATGCTTGTTTTAGTCATTAAAATTAATAATATAGGATCTTTCTGCTTGCCAAATGACGCTTATAATCTATGTTTAAATTGTCGTAGGAAAATCAATTCAAACCCATTTAATGGCCCTAAAAACACAACATATTCATTTGATTTTTGTTTCGTTGGAAAGGTTGAAAAGGACGTTTGCTAGTTTTCAATAAGGATCCAATCAATTTCAAGAATTTACTTGAAATGAGCATAAAATGTGCTCGTTTTCTGGACTCTTAAATTCGGTTTTTTAGTCACTTATTTCTTGATTCAAGACAGAACTACGCTCAATTTCAAAAAATGTTTGTTCTAATTTTAACTCTTAGGTTCTTGAAATAATAATAAAATAGCCTCACTTTCAATATATGTTTTGCTTATTTTAAACCTTTTTATTCTTGATTTAAGACAGAATGACGCTCAATTCCTAGAATATTGGTTCGCACTTTAAACTCCAAATTTCTTGAAGAAAGAATAAAATGGGCTCATATTCAAGATTCCTTGTTCATATTTTAAGCCGTTTAATTCTTAAATCAAGACTGAATTGGACGCATTTTTAAGAATATTTTGTGTTTACCTTGTGTTAAAAGTCTAGATTTGAGATTATTGCGAACTTAAATTAAGGACAGAGACTGTCTCAAAATCAGAAAATACGTACTCAAAATTGCTAGAAATGTTCTTCAAATATCTCGGAAAATTCTCATATTCAAGAAAATCATTCTTGAAATAAGAATTTTGAACTCATAATAAGATTTTTCGTGCTTGGTCGAATTTTGACAATGTTTATACTTATTTTGGATACAGAATACTTGACTTTTTCTCTGCGTGAACATATTCACTTGTTTTTTGTTTTGTCGTAAAGCTTTTGTCAGGGGCTAATACAGAGATGAGGCAGGTGAAGTCCAGTTAATATAATAAGGGCAGAATTGAGAGCTTAGTACATCCTAGAATGCGATCGAATAATTCGACGGCAAGGCGTTCTCTACTTTTCAATACAATTAAAAATATCCTTCGGATAATTGGATTTTTGGAATTTACCTAAGCTTTGTCCAATCTGGTAAAGGCTTGCCTAATAATTACTGTACTTATTAATAATTGGATCCCTGCGTTTATCTGCTCTTTAACCCGAGATATTTATGAAAGTATTTTAAATAACACGCAGCATAAAAAAATAAATATAAGTTTATCAAAAAACAAATTAAAAATATATATATTTTTTTTTAAATTTTGCTGCCTTCTTATAAGAACTTGAAAGTTTACAAAGCCTTTATTTTGCAGTAGTCAGAACTCTGTCTGATTATATTTTACATAGTCTGTAACTTCTTTTTATAAAAAATAATATAAAAACGATTCTTAGAGAACTTTGAGCAACTTTATAATACACAAAAATATACCAAAATAAGCAGTTTTCAAAATGCAAACGAAAATTGCTTGAAAAGAGATTCGAATATCTCTCAATTTGCAGAGCAATAACAGTTCAACCTGCAATTTATATTTCTCTTCCTTTTTTTCAAAGCTGCCAAACCTTTTTCTTTGCAACATTTAATTTGCACACCTGTGTGTGTCTACATATGTGTGTTTGTGTGTGCGTGGGTGTGCGTGTGGGCATGTGTGTGCGTGTCACGTTTTATGCGCCTCGTTTGACATATTATTCATGTGCCTTCAGCTTCCGGTTTAATTTACTTGCTAGTAACATTTAATTTTATATTAGGCAAAATATAAAATAAACAATCTTAGCTTTAAAAATTAAATCTTATAATATTATTATTTTCAGCTAAAAGATTCTTGATTACATAGGGGGAGGGTCCTTGGCATATGATTACGTAATCTATCTAAGAGCCTTCTTTAACCAACTTTGTTTTCAAATTTCGGAAGAAATTAGTTTTGAATGATTACGTAATCATAGGGGGGAAGGTCACCCAAATGATTACGCTTGATTACATTACTTACAAATGTTTAATCTGAAATGAGCAAATGTAGAACTGAGTTATAGAATTTTGGTATAATTATAGTGACAGTCCCCTTACTTATAAGCTTTAGCTTTTAGCACTAGGAAATTCCAAATAAATAAATAAATAAATATTAAATTTTAAGTAACATTAATAAACTTGAAAGCTGACTTCAAAACTTTACTCAAACCATATTCGAGTGCTTTGAATATTTGTTGAACTTAAACTTATTTATGAATTTTTGAGGATAAAGTTGTTGTTGCTTCGCATACTCAAATAGCGATGGGCGGAGTAAGCGCCTAACCTCTTTAACACTCCAGAATCCTCCATCCTCCATTCCCACACGCTCCCCTTTGGCGCACAAACGCACACATGTAGTTAAGCGCACCTAAATACATTTTTGCTAGAATAAACAAGCAACCTTGGGATGTTTACCATAAAAAGTAGGTAAACTTGAGTGCAAAAATTGCGTATGGAGTGTGTGTGTATGAGTTCAGCTCACACACACACACAGCATACAAAATGGCAAAATAAATGCACATAAAAATGTGAAAACGAATGCCAACAACAACAAGAACAAGAACCAGTCCGAGAGCTGAGAACTGAGCGCTGAGCACTGGAGAACTGAGAACTGAATGAAACGAAATAAAAATAACAAGCAACAAGAAAGAAAATGAACAGAAACTGAAGCTCAGAAACCGAACACTAAAGGGCTGCAAGTGTTGAGTAGAGAGCGGTGGTGGGTTGAGGGATTGGGGGATTGGGGGTTTGGGTAGGTGCTATGGATATTTAGGGTGCTGAGGGGGCAGTGAGCTTATGGCAGCCGCTTTGCGGTCCAACGTCGAACACATTACAAGCAAAAGCACTTTTGACAAAAGGAGGCGCCAGCGAAAATAAACAAACAAATGGCAAACGAAACAAAGACAGACAGACGGACAAAGATAGATAGGTTGCGGGGTATGAGGGAGGGAGGGAGGTAGGGAGGTAGGGAGGTAGGCCAGGGCTCCACTGCGAGAGGGAGCAGCAGAGATTGCGTGGAAGATAGGCGCGCTCATGATGCGTATATGGGGCCAAAGGATTTCAAGGACTACAGCATTAAGTAACAAGTACGAAAAGAATTTGTGCATGAACAATGTGAAAAGGCAAATGCATAAGGAGGGGAGCCTTGTCTTTGAGAGGGCAACAACAAGTGCAGCGCAAGGATATGAAAAGGGACAGGCAAGCACCGGCCCCACCGGATGTCATTAAGGTGTATGTGTGTGCATGGAAATGAACTGCAGCAGGCGGAAGGAGCAGCAGCAGCAGCAGCTGCAGCTGCAGCTGAAAAGTATGCAACACAAATGCACAGTTCGATGCATTAAGAGGAGAAAGGGTGAGGCGTGCGGGCTGCGGGGTGTCAGATGGCATGATGATGAGTTCCGGTGAAAGAAACCAATTTGCCAGAGCTGTTAAACAGAACTGCCTTTAATCCAACAACAGGAAGGTCAATGGGAACACAGTGCAAAATACAAATAAGGTAAGGGCAAAGGATATGGAAAGTTCAGAAGATAAACAGAAAAGATTGTGCAAGTGCAATTAACGAAACATCAGAAATTAAAAAGCATATCAAAGAAAGTATTGGCAGGCAGGTGAAAATATGAATCTGATGAGGAGAACTGCATTTTGTAATAACCCAAAAGAAGATGCCCGCTGTAAGGAACAGAATAAAAGCATACTTAAGATAGAAAGTTAACTAAAGGGAACTCAAATGAGTGCAGAGAAGCAAGAATACTTAAGTTTAGCTTAAATTAAGTTTTCCCTTCATCAGCTGTCTGATAATCTGTTGAATACTTAAGTTAAGAGGGGAGATTAAAGACTGAAAAGCTGAAAAACTGAAGAGGTTGATAGTGAAATATAGAAAGAAATCAAATGTAGAGAACTTTAGAATATACATACACAGAAAGTAAAAAATCAAGTATTCCTTACTTAAATCGTTCCCCAACGATGTCAAAAGTCAGCCAAGCTTGGATTTTCTTAAACCAAACAAATTTCTTGAATCCAGCAAAATTCAAAATTAAAAACTTGAATTTAGAACGTAATTTGTTTCTGTGTAGCCAGAAAATATACTATTAAGGGGAGGAAGGCTTTTTTTTGTGTTGTTTTTTATGACCAAGACCACTCTCCTCTTCTTTTCCTTTATACCAGACTAATGTAAGTCCTTAGATATTAACTGGGTATATGTTAAAACCTTCTCATTAAATATTTATTTAGACAAAGGCAATAGCAGCTAGTGCACGATAAACTTTCATTAAGTTTAGCATTGAATATTATTAGAAATATTGAATATTGAATATTTAGGTTTTTTTCTAAAATAAATAAATAAAATAAATGTTTATTTAAGTCAAAAATTAACAACTTAGGCTATAAATTTTCCTAAAATTTGCCCAAGTTATTTACACCCTATCAATAAAAGCTTAAAAAGTCGACCTGGCCAGCGCAATAAGCGAGCCCGTGAAGCGTAGAATCTGTCAAAGGAGAAAGGATTAAAAATAGGCGGCAGGATTAAGCTGTCAACCCTTTAAACATACCGACATGAGCGTGCCCAGAGTTGGTGAAAAGAATGGTATCTTGATGATAAGCACACGCTGGGCTCTGGCAATCATTAGCAGAATCATCTTCTGCACAGGGACGCTATGGCAATACCAATGGCTGCCAAAGATTTTCGTTGACAGATCCAAGGACTAAGGAGAGCAAAACGCAGCAATATATAAAGGAACTAAGGCAATTAGCAGATAAAACACACCGCCTCCATAATAAAGGTTCCACCTAGACAGTATAGAAAGATTTCGGTGGTCACGGCAATGGTGTAGACCAAATAGACAAATATCCCAACGCCAGAGAACTGATCAAGTATTAGAGAACAATACCATTAGAGGGAGATTAAGGATTGTGTAGATTGGCAACCCACCAGCAGCATGTCCACCACGCTGGTGCAAATAATCAGGCTAGAGGTGACAAAGTGTCCCAGCGTGATCTCCACCATAACACCCGACAAGCGGTCCGTCAATTCGGCCACCTCATTATGTCGGTTCACGAGCTCCTCCATCTCACGCACAATACGCAGCTCCTCCTTCTCCGAATGCTCCACTTTGGGGTACTTCACGGTCATCAGGTCGCAGACATCGTCGCGTATGCATTGCAGCAGCACCGTCAGGTACAGACAGAAGCCCAGAAAGAAACCATCAGCTCCCACGAAACAGACGACGGTGATATAGCCGTGCCAATGGATCAGCATATAGCTCAGCGGGTAGAGCGGCATACGCAGGAACATATCCGGCAGCCTACAAAGGATCACAAGTCAAAGTATACATTGGCAGCTAAAAACCGAATCGAATCGTTTGGAATAAGTTCAATTGAACTACAAACTAGACAACTCGAACGAACTGTATCCCTGATTGAACCAACTAAATTATCGAACACAATAAACTATCGAACTAACTGAAGGAACGAACTACTCAATCAATCGAACTAAAGAAACGAATTAACTACACAATATATAGAGATACGAACGTGCAAACTTAAGAAACGAACGAACAGAACAGATATTGAAAGTGGAGAAACGAAGGAGCAAACTTAAGAAACGAACGGAAAAAAGGAACGAAAGAGCGAACTAAAGGAACGACTTTAACTGGCGAACGAACTAAAGAAACGAATAAACTAAACAAGTATATTGAAAGTAAAGAAAGGAACGAACAAACTTAAGAAACGAAGCGAAAAAAACGAAAGAGCTAACTAAAGGAACGACTAACCCTCTAACACCTAAGAGTGTCTAAGACACTTATTATATTATCACAATATTGAAATTTCATGTGAATTTGTCTGTCTCTTGTGTTTTGTTGTGGAGAAATGAACGAACAAATTCAAGAAACGAACTGAAAAAAGGAACGAAAGAGCGAACTAAAGGAATGACTTTAACTGGCGAACGAACTAAAGAAACGAATAAACTAAACATAAATTGAAAGTGAAAGTGAAGAAATGAACGAACAAATTAAAAAACGAACTGAAAAAAGGAACGAAAGAGTGAACTAAAGGAACAACTTTAACTGGCAAACGAACTAAAGAAAGGAATAAACTAAACAAATATTGAAAGTGGAGAAATGAACGAACAAGCTCTTGAAACGAACCAACTAAATAAATATACAAAGTAAAGAAAAGAACGAACCAACTTAAAAAATGAACCAAATAAAAGAACGAACGAACGAATTAAGGAACGACTTTATTTGGCGAACGAACAAAGGAAGGAACGACTTGAATAGGCGCACGAACTAAACTAAATAAAACACCGAACTATATTACCGATAAGTTCTTTCTTTCACCAAAAATGTCACCTTCAATTGAAGGTCTGCTGCACTTACATCATCTTAAAGGGCGTCTCATAAATCCAATCCTTGCCATGGGCACGCCGCAGGACATTGTCGAAGAGATGCCGCACCGTGTACGAAGTGCTGGTGCAGAATCCACAGAAGAGCAGCAAAGTTATCAACCTGGTTCCCAGCGTATAAAGGCGACGTTTGTAGTTCAATTTGCGCTCCGACTGCTGCTGCTCCGTAAGCTGCCTGACCCGCTGAATGAGATACTTGAACTCCTTTTGATACCACCAAATGGCCACCATCTTGAGCAGCGACAGAATGCTGGAGGCGACCGGACATAAGGCATCCATGGCTACGGCCATATCAATTGGTATTTGATGAATACCATAATGTCCCTCCGCATAGCAGCCATAGAGCAGCAGGACGAAGTTAAAGAAGCTCCAGGCGCGCACCGGCCAGGTGCGCTCCTGCTCCGGATAGAAACCAATCAGAGTCAGTGCAAACTTGGGCACCAGAAAGTAGTGCCGTTCCATGGGAAACGCACTGGTCAGAAAGCGAGGTAACATCTTGAAGGCACTTGTCAGCTTTGTACCTGCACCGAGGCGAATCCTTTGCTTTTATAGGCTGCCTGAGCACGGGGTTCATAATTGATGAGCTGGGCGTTGTCCTTGCTCGTGGTTCAATAAGTTTACCAAAAACTCATAAATCCTTTACCCGCAATTAGGCAGCGTTTAACAGTGGGCGTATTCCAGCTCGCCATAGTAATTAATATTCAGTTTAAAAGCACTTTCAAACGCCCTTTTGTTGAATTTGGTTAAGTTTGAATAGTTTTTGGTGGGTATGATGAGAATTTGATTAGGTTTGTTACATGTTTTCAACGCAAAAATTACGAAAGAAAGAAACTTTTTTTAATGAAGATAGTTTATCTTCTTATCTATTGACTTTGAGTCGGCTAAACTCTTAAATTCTCTACAGGATATACAAGCCTGCGCAGGTTATAAGCCTGGTTAACTGAATTATTGATTTGTCTGCTGTACACATTTGACTTCACTGCGGACCGCACGCATATTAGAGCTTCTCCCGTTGGTTTGGCATACTTCGCCTCACTCCTTTCCCACACACACTCACACATATCCTTGTCTCTTGTGCTTATTACGAGGCAGGATCCATGGCAGCTAAACAAATTGACTCCCCATCCAAATATGCTGACAGCTCGGGTCCTCGAGCGGACTCTGGCTGTGGCTGCATCTCAGCTGCAAGTGTTGCCAACCAACTTGCAGTTTGAATAAATATTTTATAAGCTGTCCAACTGTGCGTATGTGTGTGTGTTTGTCTGTGTGTGTGTTTGTTTGTGTGTACTGCATGATTATGCAAAACTGCAGTTATTTGGTGTATGTGAGAAGGCCAATAAATTAATTTAGCCGGCTGGCTCACTGACTAGCTGAATGGCTGGCATGCCCGAAAGGCCTTATAGGCGGTATTGTGGGCTTGACGATGGCGTTGACGGCGCCTGCAGCTGGCCTGGCCCAGACTAGGGCCAAGACTGCCTGCCTTGGCTGGCCGACTGACCTGGCCTGGGCTGGCCTTCCCTGGCCGAACCGTTTCTCTTTGCATAATTGATGGCTGCAGGTGTATTTGCGCTCAAATGAGGCATGCTAAACACATGCCTTTGACACTTATACACACACACACACACACATACACACACACACACATACACACACACACACACACTGAGCGAGCAAAACCCACTCATATGGCAATAAAACTGAAGGGCACATTGTTAACCAAATAAAAAGAACTGCAAATTTTTGCGTATGGCAGTTGATGTTTGGGACCCCAGCGATAAATATAAATAAAAACGAATAGACGACATAAACAGAGACTTTAGGAAACAAAATACTCTATAAATACGAAGAAAACTATATATTCTCAACAGTTTTGAACAGCAAATATTAAGATATCAGTCCTAATTATATTTCCCTTAAAATGTACAACAAAACTAATACTACGCTCCCCCAAAAACTATGATATTACTATGGAATTGATTCAAATGTTAAATCAGACACATATCTATAATATTTTTGTAAATGAAATATTTAACAGGCTCGACGTCAACAATTCAGGGTGAATATAGAAAGGTAGATTTGAAAAGTATTGGCTGGTCATATAGCGCTATTTCGGATGCTGCCAAGCATCCTCATCAGTGACCTTTATTGTTAGAAATTTTTGTCCAAACTTGTCCGTATATGAGTAGTAGTCGGCTAGATTCGAACCCGAGTGCTCCCGTCTGTAAGGCGGATGCCTTAACCTCTGACCCACTTGCTGTCCGATCCCGGCTTGAACTAATTACTGTCATCAACAGGTCCATTTGAAATTCTAAGTCCGCAACCAAAGCTTAATCCCTTTATCTAAGTTTCTAACCCTTACAGTTCTATTTATTATTATTAGAACCAATTGTTTTTTGAACTTTGTTATCAGTTTTGTAAAAGCTTCGCTTTTTTATCCAAGTGTAAGTTCGGTACTAGCTGATCTTATGTAGGTCAGTTAGTTGGTTTTTTGTTTCAATATGATATTGATACAATGAAGTTAGTTTGTCATAATGAATGGGACTGCCGTCCCTTATTGATGGAATGTGTGTTTTAGCGACGTGTAATTTTGTAAATGAAATATTTAACAGGCTCGACGTCAACAATTCAGGGTGAATATAGAAGGGTAGATATGAAAAGTATCCCAATCTATAATATTATTGGCTAAATTTGGATGTAATTCACGATTCAAATAGAGACACAATATAGAGTAGTACGTATAAAGCTATTTCAATAGCTAGCTCAATTGCAAATCTTGCAACATTGCTTAGCCCACTCTGACAACTACATGCCACATCCAGGATACACTTCCAAAGCGTTGAGCCTGCACAAAGGCAAGGCCTACTAAAGGACATTTTTTTGTTGTGGTTGTGGTTGTTGTTGTTGTGCGTGGATCGACGAATACGCGTGGTCGCCTATTCAAATTGAAAAATTTACGTGAAAAACATGCAAATTTATGCCATAAACACAATGAGTTTAATGTGCCTGAAGCCAGGAGGCCACAAACAGGACAGTAAAAATGGAAAGGAATAAAAAGCCCTGGCTCGACCTGAACAAAACTTATGGCATGGTAACAGCAACCGCATTGATGGCTCGATTTGTAGGACACATGACCGAAAAAAGTACAGTGGGCGTCACTTTTCTTGTTTTTTTTTTGTTTTTTTTTCTTGTGGCATGCAACACCAGTTTCCGACGAAAATTATTGACAAAATTATTGAACACGTTTCGACCGTGCCACACAAAAATGTCGCCTCCTTTGTTCAGCACACAACACTCGGACAGTGAGGGGCGCAGCGGGGCGTGATGTGGCACTTGTAAGTGCTACGGTATGGCGTACCATGGGGCACATGAATTTTTGATTGAATATCAAAGAAGTTGTCAGCCTAATGACTTGAGAAAAGTATCAATTGTTTAATTTCTACAGAATTTTAGTTTGTGCTAGTCTTTAATATATTTACAGTTAAAACTTAGTAACTATTTAAAAAATAAGATAAGTGGTTTAAGTTTTATCTAACTTAGCCACAGAATCCAGAGATAGTGAAAGAAATACTGTATATAAATTGCCTTCATCTGCATTAGATCTTCTTTCTTTGTTTACTTACTGACTTTTAACAATCGATGGTAAAAATCGCTCTTGGAAGATATATTTGAAAACTATTTCTTGACTGAGGCTCGAAAATTGGGAGCTTATGCCTTTATTTAAATATATCCCTATTCTTCAGTCGATGTATAAGAATTTGTTGTTCAAATTTATACATATACTACTAAAATATTGATAGAACGAATATATAAGTTATGGTTTGGCGACCTTTCTAAGGTTCAGTTTTAATAAATAAAACAACAAAAATAGTTGTCATATTATTCCGATATTTTTCGTTTGCATGGCGATACATCTATATATCTACTAGCTTTTTATAAAACAGCTTTGTCTTTTTCATATTTTAAATAAGCTGGGGCTTAAAAACCTTTGCTGTACAATAAACAAAAAAAATTATGTAAAATATATAACTACGCACAAATAAAACTTGTTTTTTAAGTTTTAACCAGAGCTCGCAAAATATGCTCAACCAAATTGTTTTGCTCGGTCTGCTCAGTCAAAAGACCGATAAAAGTGAAATGACATCGCTCTCGGTCTCAACAGCAACCCTTTTTTTCGTTTCGTTTGGGTTTTCGCTCTCGGGTCTCGGGCTGAGCTGCACACACAATCGGTCTTTCGTTAACCGTTTTGGGCGAGCAAATTCGTTCGTCGCTCAGGTACCGAGCGGTCAGTAACCGAGCAAAACGAAAAAAGGTTCGTATAAAAAGGTCTTTTTTTGTTGCTGTGTTTTCATTATGTTGTTGCCTTTGATATTTGAACGAAGGCAAAGCATGGAAGAGGAAGGGAGAAAACGATAGGCCGCTAGTGTGTGTACACTTCATGTTTACTTATCCACACACACATGCGCAAAAGACCGTTTTACGAATTTTAACGAAGCAAAGGGTCTTTGAGTGAGCACTGAGCCGAAATACCGAGCAAAATCGGTTGTTGGTTGAGCAAAGACCGAACCGAGCAAAAACGATGTTTGAGGGTCTTCTCACGACAGTTTCGCATCGTGTCGGTTGGAGACCTGTCATTTGCTGACTACATACAGTAGTGGGACCGTTTTTTGCGAGCTCTGGTTTTAACACATTTTTTCAAACGCCAAAAAATAAACTACTCAATTTTTGTTGAAAATGGTTTTTATCTTTTTTATTCCTTTTTTTATAGAATTCAACTGACAATAACCCTAACTATGTTTACCCCCTGTATATCCACAAAATGCATGTAACAGGCAGAAATAAACATCTCCGCCCTATAAATTATATATATTCTTGATCAGTATCAAAAGAGAATTCGATTCGATCGATCTCAGCAACATTAACACCAAATTTGGAATAAAGATTCCTGTGTACCACACGCAGTTCAAGTTTTTCTCCGATTGCACCCCCGAAATTTCATAAAAACGTTTTATGCCAACAATTTTAAAGATATAGCTTTGGGATTTGGCATATATTATACTTTGGTCACTCTTAATCTACTGTGCAAATTTCAAGACGATCGGACAATAAACACGGAAGTTATTCACGAAAGAAGTTTGAGTGCTGCAGAGCG
This sequence comes from Hirtodrosophila histrioides, assembly GCA_037075165.1. Lineage (NCBI taxonomy): Eukaryota > Metazoa > Arthropoda > Insecta > Diptera > Drosophilidae > Hirtodrosophila > Hirtodrosophila histrioides. Next base: position 926,131 of record JBAMCL010000759.1, on the reverse strand, counting down.
GGAGGAAAAAGCAGCGCAGCCTGTCCCTTGTGTGTGTGCGTCTTTGTATATATGTGTGTGTATGTGTAAGTGGACGAAGATGTGTTGCGAACTTTGAGACCTGCGTACAGGGAGTTTTGTAGTCGGGTATACTCACATTCTTAGTTGTTTTTATTTGTTAGTAAATTTGTATATTTGATTTAAACAAGTGTTTAGTTTAGTGGCAACTTAAACTAGTTTTACATGTGATTCCAAAGTGAAATTTGGAATAGCATAAAAAAAGTCCTTTTGCCTGTTGTATGTACATAGTATATACATAAGTACATATGCACAAACATTCCATTTGTTAGCTATTTTAATGGGTTAATTAAAATATAACGAAATATTCATACCGACAATATAAATGCAGGAATTATATAATTTCAACCATAATGACAATATATTATTATTATTATTGTTTAATATATGTACCAATAATTCAAAATACAAGCCAAGGCAATTTGGAGTGTCCTGAAACAGGAGGCATTTTGTGCTTAGTGCCAAATGCATTTTTGATAACACGCAATGCGCCTTGTGTGTGTGTGTGTGTGTGTGTGTAGCTAATTTGTTTATGCTTTGGTGTTAGTGATATGTCACGCACACACACATACACATACACACGCATACAGGGCTGTATACATAGGCTATCAAATTTATTGCACTGCACCGCCCCCGCCCCCCGTACAGGAAAGCCCCGCTCCCACACTGAATGCAGTTGGTCGCCTTTGTTCGGCGATAAACTTAATTTGAATAATAAATTACGTTGATATTTAATCAGCGCTGGCCAGCGATAAAATGCAATGGCCTCTGGAGAGTTTCAAGAGCCGCCTGACAATATATATATATGTATATATATATTTGAATTATATATATACATATAATGTGACGTGCAGCTGATAATGGATAAGCTGTGAGGCGGCAGCGGCAGCGGCGGCGGCAGCGTCTCCTGCCTGTCGTTTGTTGCATGTCCTTTTTGGTCCTCGGCACGCGCTGCCCATAAACTGCATAAAGTCATTATCGTTAAGCGGAATTTGTGTTAATCAGATAACAAAATTATGAACAATTAAGTCATTGCATGCGAATTGAAAATTTAAACGGGCGTGCCAAGCACACAGCACTCAGTGCCATTAATGAGCGCTATATGGCCAACATAATGATAGGCGAATGCACGGGGCGGAGGGGCGGAGCGGCGTGGGAGGAACAGCAGGCAGCAGGGAGACCAAATGCAAATGAATTCCATAAACAATGCCAGCATATTCATATAAAACGTCACATAAATTGCCCTAAAAAACGTTAACGAAAAACGAATTGCGAATGAAAATGAAAATGAAAATCCAAGCGAAGAATTTTTCTCTCGCTTACATGAGAATTATGGGAAAAACATGGCAAGCTTTATGGAAGAGAAAAGCGAAGGGCAGATAACCTATAATTGCTTAAATTATTGTTGATGTTATGTGCAAAAACTCGGCCTACTTTCTTCTTTATAGACGAGCCTATTTGTTTAAGGAATACATTTTTGGTCATGGTTCAACCCCTAGATTCATTTGGTATTTCCATTTTCTTAATTTCTTGAAGTTCACATTTCAGGCAGTTTGCAAGTGCTCTCAAGATCGATTCTAGAATTCAACTTACCATAACTTTATCGAAACTCTACCGATTTTGATGAGGAATGCATTTTTGGTAATTTATTTCTTGAAGTTAACATTTTGGTCATTTTGAAAATATTTACTCTGGACCTTAACCGACAATAACTTTTTCAAAACCCTACGTATTTCAATTCTGATTGCATTTTTCATCATGGCTTAACCCCTAGATTCATTTGGTATTTCAATTTTTTTAATTTGTTGAAGTTCTCATTTCAGGCAGTTTTCAAGTCCTTTCAAGATCGGCACTTTATAGGAAATATAGATTCTAGACTTCAACTTACCATAACTTTGTCAAAACTCTACGAATTTCTATAAATAATACATTTTTCGTCATGGTTTACACTGATGATTGGATCAATTCCTTTATCTTAGTTACTTTTTTTTAATGTATTTGGTTTAACCTACAATACTTTGTCAAAACATAACCAATTTCTATTAATAATACATTTTTGGTCATCATTTGGCCCTTAGATTGATTTGGTATTTCAATTTAATTTATTTCTTGAAGTTCACATTTCAACCATTTCGTTCACCACCCTCAAGAACTGCCGGGCAGGATCTTCACTTACAGTCTCTGCATAAATAAATATCTCCCTAATATGTAATAGTATCCTGCAAACCTGCACTAATAATAATAATATCCCTTTAGCACTCTCACACTAGACTCAAATGATATTTTGTATAACTTCTGATTAGATTAAGTTGCATCTAAGCTAACAGAACTCTACTCTACTAATCACTATTTCAATAGCCATTTTACAAGTTCTCTCAAGATCGTCACTTTAAAGAAAATCTTTATTCTAGACTTCAAACTACCATAACTTTGTCAATGCTCTATCTATTTGTATTAGGAATGCATTTCTCGTCATGATTCGATCCCTTAATTGATTTGGCATTTAAATTATAGGGCCTGTTCTGAATTCCATTCCGAATTAATTCCACAGAATAGCGTGTAGCATACTTTTGAGAGCAGAATATAATTAAAGACCTTGCTTTCTTGTATATTCATACATTTTATAGAGGTATCGAAAAGCAGGCTTTACATACTTCTCTGGAATTGATTCGAAAGTGGAATTCAAAACAGGTCTGCATATTCATTTCGTGACTTTCACATTTCGGTCTTTGCGGAATTGAAGCGAAAGTGGAATTCAGAACGAGGTCTGCAGTTAATACACTTTATTAAAAACAAGTAAACTAATAAAACAAGCTGGCTTGCAATGATATTTGAACTTAAAACCTAGTTAATATCGTTATCAAGTTGAAATGTCAATTTTGTATATCTGCAATAAACATAAAGCCTAATAAACTACTTTTTGGCATCAACTACATTGGTATAATAAATAATTTTGTACACAGTCAACAGCCAACAACCAACAACGACAAACAACACAGGCAGTGCACAGCAACAACAGCAACAGCAACAACAACAAGTTGAGCAAACAAATGGGCAACGAAGTCATTAGAAGTCAAGTGCAAACAGCAATAACCACAACAACAACAACAGCAGCAACAACAACAACAACTGTTCCACATCCAAATAAGTATGCAACACATTTTTTTGTGGAACATATGTTTAATATGCATTTCATTAAATAAACACAACAAAATGGCAAATGGCAAAATGGCAACCAAAAACATAGCGCCCAGCTTGTTAGACAGTTCAACGGGGAGCGGGCGGAGGCGGGCGCCCAAAGAGGGAGGGCGTGACACATTTAAAACGCGTTTCGCGGTTGCCAAATTGTGCGTATGTCTGTGTGTGTGTGTGTGTGTGTGCGGCCATACCATTTCCGGCGGAAATCGCGCAAAGTTGTCACTTGCCATGCGGCCAGAAAACACACAAAAATTCAAAAAATGAGCAAAAATTTTAACCTAAAACCATTAAAAACTAATGAGATTTAAATGCAAATGCAAGTTGAAGTGGCAGCCAGCGAGAGGGCGTGCCATTGTGTGTGTCTGTGTGTGTGTGTGTGTGTGTGTACATTTTGTGGCAAATGACTAAATTTGCATGAAATTTGAACATCGCGACGGCAAACGCGGTCGCAACTCAAACTGTCCAGCTATATGTCCATCTAACTATACTCTATATGTACAGGGTATGCCTAGTATGATATGCAATATAATCATTAATAAAATACACAGCCCAAGTCAACAACCTAAGCCAAACTAAAGTTGGCATAGTTTTAACTTCAAAACAGAAAGAAACTTATGTAGATATTGCTTACAAATTTAAAACTCGATGAACATAAGCCTGGCATAATACAAACAAGTCTCAAATAAGTGCAAAATTACAAAAAGCATACAACCTTAGTTAGTTTAGTTAGTTAAGGGAGAAGAAGACTATTTATTTAGCCTTCTCCTTTGACGGTCTAATCCAAAAAATAAATAAATAATAGCAATAGAAGAAGATATTGCTGAGTTCCTTTTAAAACCAAAGTAGTTGTAAAAAATGCAACATTTTAAAAATATTTTGAATGAAAAAAGCACTATTTGGTGCGCTGAAAATCAGTTTTGATATCCTAAAATATTAAAATATAATAATATTTCACCAGCTGAATATTATTAATATAATATCAATTGAATTTCACCAGCTGAAGGCACTGGCAACCATTGCATATTTTATACACTTATCATTTAGTTTTAGCTCTATGATTAGTTTATAAAAAAAATAAATAAAATATCACATAGAATGTAAAGACGACATTGATTTTTTGTAAAGGTCATCTAACGTTTACATTATGATAGTTAATAATTATATAGACTAATAAATGTAGTTTAGAATGCTTTCTCATGCCAATTCAGAGTAAACTCAAAAAGCTACTTACCCAAGAACTACGACGAGCTGGGCTGATATAATATCTCTGATATGATATCTCAATTTTGATGACCAAGGTAGAATATGGTAGAGTTGCTTCATTTTATTGCTGGTGCAATAATTATCGTAACCTGTTAAAAATAAATCAAATTCAAAATATAACATTAGCTTAAAAATATTTCAGATAATGATAATAATAATAACTATCATATAAATACTACGGGAAAGTTGTGTTATGAATTTAATTGCTTTTATACACAACTTAGCTTTAAAATGTCTATATAGAATATCACTATTGATTGAAATTCAGTTACAAAACTACAATGTTATCTGGCTACCAATTACCTACATTTTATTAAGGTCAGATTTCTTATATAATATTATTTTTCTTTTCTTTTCATTTATTACAATATAACCTGAAAATTAAAATTATAAGGTAATGGAAAATTAAGTAGTAGGTAATAGCATCGAGGACTTCAGCTTAGTAGTGTGGGCTGAAATCTAAACAGTTGAAAATGTACAAAACTTAAACTTTAAATTTAATTTAATTCAAAGTAGCCTGATCTTCTCTAATTAATATGTGTGCAAGAGTATGTACTCTTCGGCAATTCGAAAATAAATCCATTGACAGGCAATTGTTACTAATCAGAATGTAAATTTTAAGGCAAAAAATACTCATTTTTATAGAATTTAAGTTGAAATTTCCGCTTTAGAAAACAAGAAAAAGTCTTTGAGATTGGTTAATCTTTAAATTTTCAATATTTGGTTGGTAATATTATTTTTTATTCTAAAGAAAGAGATTTTGAGATTCGTCAATGTTTTAATTTACAATTTCTCTTGGTAATATTGTAATTTTGTGTGAAAAAAGGGTTTTTGACATTGGTCAATGTTATAATTTACAATTTTTTTTTTTTTGATAATATTGTAATTTTGTAAAGAAAGAGTCTTTGAGTTTCGTCAATGTTCTAATTTTAATTTTAATTTTCTGTTTTTTTTTTTTGGTAATATTGTTATTTTCTATTATACTCCTCATGCTGTTTTCAGAGTGTTGGCCATTTGGCAAATGTTTGCCAACGACGAGTGCTCATTGCCATTGTTTGCCATTTGGCCTCAGTTGTTGGTGTTTCTAGTGTTGTTTGCTGTTGTTGTTGTTGTTGCTGCTTTGGGGTGTTGTTTAAACATTTTTAATTTAAAGGCAATCAAATTTGCATTGCTGTAAATAAGCAATTTAAATGAGTAGCCGCAAGTAGGATCTAATTTTAGCCAGTTACCAGACAGCGATACGTCTACTAATTGCGTCTAATGAGCAGCATAGTTAAGAAGACACCAAGAGGTGTGCCCGGGGTGCGGGGGCGGTGTCGGTTGGGGCGAGGGGCATACAGTTTTCAAACATTTTTGTGACTTTGTCATGTGTCGCAAAATGTTGACAATGAAAATGATTATGACTGACTGCATGACAAGGGCGCCCGGGGGGTGCTAATGGGGCCGACAGAGGCGCAAAGGAGGAGGACGGGGGGTCGGGGTTGTGGAAATCAAGTAGAAACGTTGTCGTCTGCTGTTTGAAATTGCTGCGACGTGTAAATGTCGCTAATGTGCCGTAGAGAGGAGGATATGACGACAACGATTCCGACAACGTATGTGGCCATCCTGGCCAGGTGTTTGAAGCTGTTGTCCTTGCCAAAGCCAATGCCAGAGGCGCCAGCACACACACACACACACACACAGCCAACACATTATGGCACACATCGTTGGCCATAAGGTTAAGCTGTTTTCATAACACTCAGGCACATACAAGCCCCAACACACCCCCACACACACCCACATACACACACAAGTCAAAAGTGCTGCAAATTAGATTTTTATGTTAATTAAAAAGGCACGCACAACATGTTGCAAACGCTGGAGAATCGCCTGCAGCCGATTTAACGCCCAGCTTTTTGTGTGGCATACAACGCGACGCTTGCCCCAGTTAATTTACATTGACATTGCAGCTGAGAGTAAATCAATTGCCTGTGAGCTGATTTAAGGCGCTTAAATCGCGGACAGAGAGAGAGAGAGAGCTTGCCAACTGGCTTCAGGCAGCTGTTGAGCTCCTTGAAAAACAAAATGGGCCAAGTTTATAGAGTCTGTGTAGTTCTTCAGCTTACGAACTGGAACACGCAAACTTGAGAAAAGAAAACCCCAACATTGGGCACGCTTAAAGCCATTTTTACTCCCTGTATCCATAAAATGGATAAAAAGGGGGTATTGGATCTGTGCAAATGTATGTAACAGGCAGAAGAAGACATCTCCGACCCTATAAAGTATATATATGCTTGATCAGTATCAAAAGAGGTTTCCATTTGGCCATGCCCGTCTGTCTGTCCGTCTGTCTCAGGAACCATAAGAGCTGGAGACACCAAATTTGGGATGTAGGGTCCTGTATACCATACGCAGATCAACTTTGTTTCCCATTTCCGATATCTCCCCCTGTTCCCACGAAATTCGTTGAAAACGGTTTATACACACGGTTTACAATTTTAAAGATATAGCTTTGGGATTTGGCATGTATAATACTTTAGTCACTCTTAATCTACTGTCCAAATTTCAAGTCGATCGGATAATAAACACGGAAGTTATTCACGAAAGAAGATTCGAGTGCTGCAGCGCAGGGGGAAGAAGAAGCGCAGCCACGACTTAAAATGCCACGCTTTCAATTCGCTTGTGTGTGTGCGTATTGGTATATGTGTGTATATGTGTGTATGTCTAAGTGTACGAAGATGTGTTAGGAAGTTATAGACCTGGGTACAGGGAGTTTCGTAATCGGGTATACTCGACTATAGCATTCTTACTTGTTCTATCTGCCTCATTGATATCTGTTAAATTTAAATCATTGACGTTAGCTTTAAGTGCAGTGTACTTAAAGCCAGTTCCATTACAACCCTTTGACAACAAATGTAACAACAATAAAAGCAACAATAACAATATAACAACAAATTCCCAGTGCATATCTCTACAAGTGTAAAAAGGCAGACAATTGCGATAAATGCGACTTGAAATCATTGAAAACTTTCAATGCGCGTTGTCTGCATGCATATTTTGCGACCAGCAGATGGAAACAACAAGATGTTGCAAAATACCGACAGTTACATACTCTGTTTCCAGTTCAATTTTACTATTTTGCGGAGGCAGGCGTTGTCGTGACCGAAATATTTTGGTTTATCATCTGTCAATCAGATTTTCAGCAGTCCGCATACCAAATTTGCTGGCTCTAGCTCAAAAATTGTGAAAAATTAAGCGTTTTCAAGAAAGTTCCGACAAAAACATCTTATAAACAAACTTGCGTACCAATTTTGATTTCTCAAGAAAAGTTCTATGTAGCTTAGATATAAGAGATCATCAGGGTGGGAGTCCAACCATATGTCCTGCTGGTCCCAAAAATTTCTTCGAGTTTAGATAGGATAGGGATATCTTTTAAACGTGGGCTGATGCGGAATGTCTTAGTTCCGAAATTCCCCACACGTCCCAACAATTCTTGGGATACTTTGCACAAAAGATATAAAAGGAAGTAATTCGGATGATTCGGACGATATTCGGATGAATTTTCTATCCCATCTCTGGCGCACATAGACATGGTATAAAACCAATATGCTCTTTTCAATTTAGCAGAGTATAAACACGCTTGCATGCTTTTTGGCTGCTTACAACAACAATAACAACAAGCACAACAACACACACACACAAAGGGACGCACACATAGGAGCAAGGATAAGATAGATGGTAAGCATTGCAAGCATTTTGCGTGATAAATAAAATGTTTAAGCACACATTTCAACCCATTTCAAGCCATTGTGTAGATTTGACTTTGAACAGCATTTTTACCCCGTGCTACGTGACGACGACCTAGATGAACATGATTTTGAAGCTGAATATAATGATGATGAAGTTAAGTTTGAAGCTTCGTTGCAGTAACTCCATTTCTAGTTCCAGTTTCAGTTCATTTTTCAAGTAGCATATTGAAATATCACGACTGATCCTTATATATATACACCGTGAAAGTGATTTAAAAACCATCGCTTTTCGATTTCTTCCATATCATTGAATATTTGTCTCACTTATATAACAACATGACAAATTGATTATACATTCTCTATAAAGGGCTCGCAACTGAAACTTCAGTTTCAGTTCCATTAAAATGGTCAAAATATATATAACACTTTCGGTGATCGCTCTACTGGCGTCTAGCAACCTTCAATCGGTCCTGTCGGAGCGAATTTCCTCGGTGATCATTGGGGAAATACTGAAACAGCACAAGGATGAAAATCTAGTCGTCTCGCCCTTCTTGCTGCTCGAGGGCCTGTGGCAACTTTATATTGGGGCAGAGGGTACAACTGCTGATGAAATTGGTAGCTTGATTCACTCAAGTACGGTCACAAAGAGCAGAGCACTTGCAGACTATTTAAATTTTCAAAACAGCCTCAAGCCCCCTCAAGGGGTAACCTTCAATACGGCTAATAAAATCTACGTTGGAAAAGATGTGAACATATTGCCATCGTACAAGCGCCAAGCAGAGGAAGTCTTCCAATCATCTGCTGATGTAGTTGACTTTGAGGACATCCCAGATACTATCTTGAAAATTAACCACTGGATAACCAGGCAAACTAATAACAAAATAACCGACATGCTTAACAGTATTGCTTCGGATGCTATTATTCTGCTTGTTAGTGCAATTTACTTTCAAGCTAAATGGATGCATGAATTCAAACCATATAATACGAGAAAACAACCCTTTCATATACCCAAATATGCTTCGGGAGTTGATACTATTGAAGTTGATATGATGCATCGATCTGGCAATTATAGATACAACTATATTGAGCAATTGGATGCTGACTCCTTGGAACTACCCTATATCGATGGAAATATTTCAATGATTGTACTTCTGCCCAGAAGTATTAATGGTATTGATAAAGTTCAACAAAATTTTAATAAGATGAACATCGATGAAATTGCACCAGAATCCAAACCGAGATACTTGGAACTCTTCATGCCAAAGTTTAAATTTGAATTTAAAATTGAACTGAAAGAGGTACTAAAAACGTTGGGAATCAATGAATTGTTTTATTCTGCCAATTTGCATGCAATGACCGATTATCCGAAGCCAAAAAAGGTCTCAAGTGTTCTCCAGAAAGCAATGATTCAGGTCGATGAAAGTGGAACTGAAGCTGCAGCTGCCCAGGGTTCGTATATCAAATAATCTTATAACTGTATATCTTGATATTCATATCTTATAATTTCAGTGGTGGAATTAGTTCCTACATCTGCAGTACTAACTACTATATACGTTAGAGTAGACCATCCATTCGTATTTGTTATTAAAGACAATAATAGAGTTTATTTTGCGGGGCGCGTGAGCAACCCCAACAAAAAATAATAAATTATTTACAAGCTGTTCTATGTTGAAAATGAACTTGAATAAAATGATTGTGTTTATTTCAATACTTAAATAGTAATGATTAAATGGACAATATAAATAAAATAAATCGATTTACTACAAATGCACAATCGAAAGTAAGATTGTCTTGACCAGTCGGTCCAAATATCCGAATGTAATACTATAAACGTATCAATCGTAGAGATCATATTAGATAGTAAATTATATGGGTTCTTGTATACCCAAACGCAGATCTGGTTGTTTCGAACTATTAATATTTTCTCCGGTACCCCCCATCAAATGGATAAGAATGATGTACACCCAGGAAAACCAAATTTTGTAACATATTGTGGTGTTAGTAGTAAAAGAAAATGGATACACTGAAATCCATAATCCAATATATCTTACGACGATTCAAATACTTATCGTATCATATATCATACCGTAAGTTACTCTAGTTTCTACAATTCTCAAGTCGATGTAAAATCCGTGAATAATTTGTTTGTATATTCAGCAAAAAACTAGAACTAACCTAATTATAGTTCTCATGCGTACATGACAAATTGATTATCCTACCACACAGAGATCATTTTTTGAGCAAAATTTGTGATTTATTTAATCACAAGTTTGAACTTTGACAATGGGATATCAGGCAAGGGCTCCTTGACCTTAATTTTAAATTTTAAAGCACAAATTGAACCTTTATAAAGCACAATCAGTGATTATGAAAGCACAATCAGTGATTAGTAAAGTACAATCTGTGATTTATTCAAATTATGTTTAGAAGTCGGCCACATATTAAATAATCACGTCATTTGGCTGACCTCCTCCTATGATTACGTAATCATTCAAAAAAAAGTCAGAAATTTGAAAACAAAATTGGTGAAAGAAGGCTCTTAGAAAGATTAAGTAATCATATGCCAAGGACCCTCCTCCCCATGTAATCAAGAGTAATCTTTTGGCTGACAACCCCACCCCCTTGATGATTACGTAATATGTGGACGACCCCTTATGTGATGACAAAGATCTGTGATTAGTTAATCTAAGCTCGATTTAGTGCTGAATTATCTGTCCCTAAAATGGACGAATTCCATTCTCTAAAAAAGATGAAGCTTCGATTGCAGTTCCACCCAAATAGTCAACTTCAGTTCTCCTTTTGCAGGAATTGTTGTAGTTGTCTTCAATCGGAAACAATCAGTCAGCGATTAGTTCTGGTGAATGAGTCCAAACTAGAGAGATTTGGTTATATGATAGTCAGGCATATTTACATTTATTTCTCTTATCATACTATTTTAAGCATTTTGAAGCCAGCTGTTATTGTCTGTTGGTATGTTCTTTGTCCCACACATACTACTTACACATCGAAACGCTAATGAGGAAAATAATTAATGATGCCGGGACTCAAACATATCTCTCGAAACATTTTCCGTGCCATTTGGCAAAACTTTCACTTGACGACTTGAAGTAGTCGCCTCGCAACTCACAGCTGTACACCCCCACACGCCCCCACACGCCCCGCTGCCAGCAGCCTCTTGCTGCCTTAATAAGCAGTTAATTTCATAGTTTTGCAAACAGTTGCTGCTTGCTGCGCCATCGTTCTCATACTCGTCCTCGTCCTCGTCCTCGTCCTTGCTGCTCCTCCTTGCCTTCTGCATAAAAGTTGCAAAACAACATTGCAAACAACATGAGAAGCTGCTCCTGGTTGGTGAATGAGCTGGGGTGGGGTCCGTGGTGGTGCTCGGCGGTTGGATGGTTTGCCTACACATGGAAAATGCTACCATTTTCATTACATTATGCCCGTTTTGTAGTATTTACAAGCTGCCTGACTCGCCGCTCGGTAACTCTTCATTCGTTCAACTTAATTTACGTTTTATAACTTTTGCAATCATTACATGTTACATTTATTTCTCTCTGCTCTGCATTTTCCCATCCATTTTTTCGCTTATAAGCATTTTTCTTCCATTTTTTTTTTTTTTATAATTTTTCATGTGTGCATAAACCATTTAGTAACATTTTTGCTTTAGCAAAGTTTTACACAGTTATCTGAAGAGGAGGCTGCTGCTGATGAATTCTGGAATACTCTTACGGAAGTTTACTTTTTCGTTCCCCTAATATTCAAATTCCGAACAATTTTCCAGTTAAGCGCACAGAAGAGCAGCATTTAAAGCCTTTGCTTTAACATTAGGAATAGTTATGATTAACTTCATAGACAAATTAATTAACACGTACTCGAAAAATATGGTAAGAGAGGAGGGTATCTAAAGGGGTAAGCAGCAGCATAGCCGCCACTTCAATTGCTCTGCTTGCTTACAATGCCGCTGAACTGCTTGATGCGTATGGGGTAAGCAGCAGCGTAGCCGCCACTTCAATTGCTCTGCTTGCTTACAACGCCGCTGAACTGCTTGATGCGTATGTTCTAGTGCACACAAAAGCAAAGATGTGTGAGAATTTTAAGGGTAGAATACGTCTCGTAATCTGGTATACTCGACTAGAGCATTTTTGCATGTTATTTATTGAAACCTTACAAAAAAACCAGAGATTAAAAATGGCTTCCGACATGAAAGGATACATCGATACTATTACAAAATTAATTATTTGAAAACTTCCAACTTGGGTATTCCTTTCTATGACAGATATAAATATTTTAAAATTTATTCAATAAAAGTTAATCTCAGTGTAAAAATAAGCATCAGTAGAAATATTCAATAATAAATAAGTGAATATTTACATGTAACTCCAAGCTGAAATTCAAATGCCACAATTTAAATGGAATTTTAATCCCACATTTTGCAGGGCAACGATTTTTGCAAAAAAGTTTTAATTAAGCAACAATTGTTAAGCAAAGCAATTGAAAAACTCACGCTGACTGCCTCTGCATACATATCAGATTATATGAAAAAATGAAATGAAATTGAGATAAAAAAAACAACTTGAAATAAGTAAGAATGCACGACTGCGTGATGCGCTGCAGCCATTTTTATTGATTTTCCTGGACACGAAAGGTTATATGAACAGTTTCTAATATATTTGAGTTATCTTAGGTATACAGGAATCCACATACCAAATTTGATGATTCTAGGTGTTATAATAGCTGAGATAGATGAACAGAACTACACTCAATAGGGTTGCAAGTCACATAGCGTAATGAGATACCCTTTTAAGCCAATTATGTAGCTGCAGGGTATACAAATGTAAAGCTACACATGTGTACATTAGTACAATTTGAAGAGAACATGTCGGTTTGTGGATTAGAACTTAGGAGTTGGGCTGTGTAGCTCTCATAGAGCAAATGTAAGTAAGTCAGTTGGTAAATGCGTCTCTTGTTAGCAGAGCTTATCGCACACACGTAAAAATGACTGTCATACATCAGACACACACGCACACACACTCAGACAGGAGACGAGAAGAGAGAGAGAGAGAGAGGGAAGGAGGGAGGGATTCGCTTAAAGTCAGCTAACCTGAAAGACTAGACAAGACACTTGATAATGACACTTCCCCTTCCTTAATTTCGGATGACTGTGAATTATATTAACGTTTTGCGTTACGTATCGTAACATGTAATGACCCCCTACTCCTGCACCCGGCCACGCCCCCGTTGCCCACATTCGTTGCCAGTCTAGGGAACGAGTGCAGTGTGTAAATGTGCTCGCATTTGTCATTTTTTGACACCTGCCTCGTGGTAAAAGGTGTCGCTTCAATCACAGTACATAAAGTTATTCCAAGGATCCCTGCCCAGCTGTCTCCCTACCCCCCATCCCCACCCTCTTGTTCCCCTGCCCCGCTGGGATAGTTGTTGATAAGCATCTGCACTTCATTTTTGCACTTTTCGCAACTCGCAAGTCCTTGTCCCGGCTGCAATTTTATTACAAGAAACTTAAAACTCATCCGTATCGCAATCCCAGTGCGAGTTCTCCCCCGCCCAGTTATCCTCTTACCACCCTTGGCAACTTTGTTCTCACTCACGTTGTCGTTGTCAGTTTCATCCTTGCAGCGCTTTCTTATTCTTATTTATTTGCAATTGCAATGATGATCAGGACGACGGAGACGAGGACGATGCCATCATCATCCGGCTCTGCTCCTGCTGCTCCACTTCATCCTGCTGGTATTTATTCAAGTGTAAGCATCAGCCTGCTGTGTCCCGGCAGAGTCCTGGCGAATGCGATTTAAACTACTTACACACACATTTTCAATGGCCAAGTTGCAAAGTGCCAAGTCCATTACGAGTTCTGGCCAGGATAACGCTGACACTCGCACAGCCAGCGGCTCCTTGGGCATTATGCCGCCTGTCTGCCAATCGGCATTAAAATCACAAAACACCCCATGCAGGTGACTCTATACTCTAACACCTCCTCACCCCCCCCCCCCACCCACTGCCACCTGCCGTCATCTTTGCAATCCTTTTCCTAAGTAAACACGATACGAGGGTTGATCAATACGAAATTAGGATTAGTTAAGTGCACAAAGCTGTGACAATCGCTCAAATTGAGTAGCAACAAAATAGGATTTTTGCAAGCCTGTTATGTTAGGAAGTTTTCCGAAATGAGCAAAAATCAATAACATATTTTTGAAATATGTAAATTTCTAGACATGAATGATCACAATAGCCAGAAAATAAATGATTATTTTGTTAAAAATACTCTTATGTATTTATGACTATTTTTATAAAAACCAACAGCTTATTATTATGTTTAATGGATATATGATAATAAATTTAAGGTAAGGAAGTGGTATTAATATTTTAAGGATACAATTGATACGCAGACTACGAATAATCGGCAATAATCCTGCTGTTATCGACTACCTCCACTAATTCGATACTTATTATGCCTTTAATCGAACATTGTTTGCCAGTTCTTTCAAATTTGGTAATCTTTATATGGGCTAGTATATTTGTTATAAATTTATTACTTACTATGGTTAGCTGACCCAACCAACTAATAATTAGCACTGACTATTACAGACTTCAGCTGTCATTCACTGGAATTCGCACCTTGAACCATCTTTGTTGTTGTAAAAATTACAACATAATAAAAATTCATCTTAAATATGAATAAATTCTGCTGTAATTTAATTTCCACAAGATATCCAAGCAAGCAAATGAAGAACCCATAAAAATAAACATCCAGGAACCCAAAAAAGTGAAGCATGATTCAAAGTAAAAAATTAAATTTGGCAAAATCTCCAAAACTGTTTCATTTATAAAGGATTTTAGCTGTACTTTTTATAATGAGAATTGCGAATTCTATATATGTATATGTATATATTTGTGATATAGTGTAATCGATTTAATGAACGGCCCTCGCAACAACAACAAAAAATTGAAGTAGCCAGCGGCGCTCAAAGAAAAATTGTAGCAAAATTGCAATAGCTCAACTGGCTGACTGAATGATTGACTCGCCGACTAACTGACTAACTGTCTGACTGACTAACTGTCCGACTGTCTGACGTGCTGTCTGCTTTGGCCTTAAATGATAAATAGCAGCCCTGAACAGGTCGTCAGCCACTCACATACTTGAAGATTTATGTGGCGCATCAATTGCTGCGAGGGGGCTGTAAGGAGTCCTGCCAAGGGGGCGGGAAGGAGGTGGCAGGTTGCAGGGTGCACATTGAATGGTTCTATCTGCGCATTTAATGCCTGCGTAATTTATAAATGAAGTATGCCCCATTGCGGTCGCATTTGAAGCGAGATTGCCTCAAGTACTCACCATGGAATATTGCAATCCAACTCGACTAAAAAGTATCTCAAGTTTCACAACTGGATTTACAAATGGGTTGGGCATGTTGCCTTTTTGTGTCCGCTTGACTGCCGCATTGAATGCTGATTTATATGAACATACTACACTTGACAGTTGCCAGTTGACAGTAACTTGAATGCGGCTTACCCATCATATGAGCCATGAAATTATATTCAGGGACACTTTAATTAGGCGGCTGTAAATTTATTTGAAAATCTTTGCAACCAAATTAAAATCGTGTAATTAATTTTGTACACAGCAGATGAAATATCGATATGTATTATCATTTTATTGTATTTTGAACAAGTTCTGAACTAATTTTCAGACTGGCCTAAGCTGAATTTGGAATGGGTTCGATATAAAACTATTCAAGAACTTATTTCCATAATACATACCAAATTTCAGAGATTTAGTTCAACAGATTTTATAAAATAAAGCTAAGAGCTAGTTTAGAACCATTTATAAAACACACTTAACCAGTTCTTAAGATTTTGGTCGAAGAATAAAATTGAAATTTGGAACTAAGGCCAATTCGCTTTCTTTTTTTGAGCACATAATATTACGTTTATATTTAGATCCTATCCAAAGATCGAGCCACGAGCTTAGGATAGGTTGTATCGTGCCTTTTCATCCTGTTCGTTCACAATCTAGAGATCCCCATTTTCAAGTCGAATAGTTTTCATTCCACTGGCTCAAAGGCAAAACTTTCCAAACCGAATATTTTATCGGCTTACGGAAATCAGAACAGCTAATTGCGATTTCGAATGATTTTATTGAAAATGGGAACAAAACTGCAGTTCTTTCTAAAGAACTCCAACACTCAAGCCAAACGTCCCTAGAAATGTTCGTACCGTGTATCCTTCAGAACAGCTTTTCAATTTCGAATGATTTGATTGAAAATGGGAACAAGACTGCAGTTCGAACCGTGTATCCTTCAGAACAGCTAATTTGATTGAAAATGGAAACAAGACTGCAGTTCTTTCTTAAGGACTCCAACATACAAGACAAACGTCCCTAGAAATGTTCGAACCGTGTATCCTTAGGCGCTCGTATTTTCTTCATATATATATATATCCAGCATATTTGATGTGCTCACGAATATCGAATTAACGAAAAGATGCTAACCTTTAACGAGCTGCCAAATCGCAGTCAGTAACTAAAAATTAAATTAAATGCAATGAACCATTAAAAGGTATATAATCATTGATCTTTTAATCAATTTGCAGAGGCCAATAAAAATAAAAAAAAACGAACGAAGCAACGGTTTAGGCCATAAAACATTAAGCCAACTTTGCCGGTGGCCCGTTGCAGATTAGCCAACTTTTAAATGCTTTTAATGTGGTTTTTATGGCCGCCATCGTCTACCTGGCCGGGCAGGCGGCATTGCATCGCAGAAACTGGGAAACCGGGCTAGGATTCGTAACGTTTCATATGAGTAATGAGAGTTTAGTGTGCCGCATTGATTTTTAAGTTCCTTTTGCTTTCGCCCAACACCCAGCAACCCAGCACCCCACACTACCACTACCACCCACTATCACAAGGCAGGGACCTTAATTACACAGGCTGGCAGTTTGGGCAGGCTACTTAGGTGCCTGTCAAGATTAGAGGGCAAAGTTTTGCCAACTTTCCTTATATTAAAAATTTTTTTTTGTTTTTGGACTCGACTCTGTTATGACATGTACGCGCGATAAGCAAAATGTCAGGGCAAGGGTCAAAGTTGCAGGACGAGCCACATTGCAGCAGTGCTGACCTCTAACTCCTGACTCGTGACTCGTGACTCCTGTATCCTGACTGCTGTCGCCTCCATTTGTCATTTAAATTTGAAAGGGCAAACGAAGAAAAATAAAACTGCAAACGCTTTATGACCATCCTATTGGCCTCGGCCTCGTCCTCGGCCTCTGTCTCGGCCAGAAACTCAGTCAGGCATATTTGCATGGTTTCTTTTTCGACGTTTTTATTTTTTTTTATATATTTTTTGTTGTTTCTTTCTTTTGCCTTACGTTTTTATCTTTAGGCCGCTTCCGGCTCCGGACGGGGCTTCCCCAACCCCATCCCTAGCGCCAAAGATTCGGTTTCTGTTTCTTGACTGCCCGAAAAAGTTGAAGTGAAAAAGTTAAGCAATTAACAGGCTGATAACTTTCGGGCCAGTTCTCAGTACTCGTTGGCTCTTTCTCCTCCACAGCATCATCAGCATCAGCATCAGGAGCAGTAACCACCTCACTGAGTCGCTCAGGCAAACGCATCTCGGCCACCGAGAATCCCCTGATGGCATCGAGGGACTGCCTTAAATCCCCAGCTAAGAGTTTTATGGCCAAAGGGTCGTTGTGCTGTACATAAAAGGCATCCCCTATTCGCTATACGCCATCCGCTTTTATGTGCTCATATGACATAATTGCGGCACGTAATTGGCCTGACAATTGCTGCAAGTGCTTCAAAAATGCCTCGCTGCCCGCTAAAGTATGCTATGAAAATGGTCGCCACATTTGCAACGCATTGTTGGACGTTAGCAGCACGACCTCCAGAGTCTAGACCTTCCTTAACCCCACCTGACAACAATAACCAAATGGAGTGCTCTCAATTTGAGTGTCCTTTGGGTTGATTCAGTTTCAAATAACTTTAAAGCGACTTGTTTTAAGTTTAGTTTACTTTTCAACATCGTTCTTCCATATATTTTGAGTAGTTTTTTTTAAGGTTAGGTTAGGTTTGATTTTAACTAAAATAATTATTATTTATTTGAGTAACTTAGCAAGTGTTTAATTATATTTCTCTTTTCGGTAAGAATTTGAATTTGAATTTACAATCTTTAAATTTCATTGCAAGATATTCTCCCTATCTTCCCACATCTATAACTTGTCCCAAAATTGATTTATTATTGGTCTAAATTTTCCTCATATATAAAATCTTAATGTCTGTGAAATCCTGTGGCAGCTCCCCATTTACTAATATTTGGCAACATTTTTAAAACTTCCAAAAATCTATAGAAAATGCTCTTCCTTAAATTCCAACTCCCCTAACTTTGTGAAAAGGGAGTCGGTTACCATGTCTATTAATAATTTGGTCATTATTTTTGTTCAAGATTGATTTGTGTAAGAATCAAATCATTTCTTCAAAATTTTTAGTTCTGAATTGGTTCTTTCAGTTCCAAAAATGAGCACTATCCTAATCTACATACTTATATCCTTAAGGTATAGAGAATCGTTATATTTATAATGTTGTATGCGATATTCTCGCTTTATACACATTGGGTTAGAGTTTTCTAAAAGCTTTTACAACGTGTTCACTTTAACACATAATTTTATATACGCTCTAAAATAAACATAACCTCATTTATTTTAATACTTAGCAGCTGCTTTAATCCATAAACAGAATAAATATACATTTTTTTTACTGCATTTCGCTATTGAAATATAGAAAGGCATAACATACTTACATAGACGTAACAAATCCTTGCTGACCCATAATTGTCCAAAAGAGATTATATACAGCTTATCTGGCTTTTTGCACATTTTTCTGGTACAGTTTATATAATAACAACAAAAATTGTCGCTGCATATCTTCGAGTTGGCCAAAAAGTGACAGGGATAAAATGAAGTTGGTCATAAATTTGGAGCGTTACGCCAAGATGACTTCATAAAGCGACAATACGCAAAGCATAATGCCAAATGCACAGTCGAGGTAAGGGTGCTGCAGGGGATGAAGGGGAGAAGGGACAGCCAGCGTTGGAGGTTCTGCAGTGTCTGCGAACGGTGGGCGCCGCAATGCAGAGAAAGAGAGAGGGAGAGAGCAACAAAAATTGTTGTGTTTTGTGTCGTCTGCTTGGGCATTGTCGTTCCAGACGACGCTGATTTATGCATGGCAAAGCACCGAGTGGGAAAGGAAGCGTAGATAGAGATTGGAGGGGGAGCGGGAGAGCTTGAGAGAGGCGTGTTCGGTGTCTCGAGTATTTTCGATTTTGCATTGCAATATTTTTGGCTGAACGCTTCTTGGGCGCTGCCTTTGCAACGTTATTTACTTCGAACACAAATATTGAGCGTTTACATTACGCTCCACTCTCCTCGCTCCAATCTACACTCATACGCCCAATTCACTCCACACTCCCCACTCCGCTGGCCCAGCTTCATTGCACGCATGAGAAGCATTGCAAGTCAGCAGCGCGAACCAAACGAAAGCAACGAAGAAAAATTGCCAAAAAAAAACGAGCAACAACAACAACGCGTTCATGCAAAAAGATAGCAGCGGAAGAACAAAAACAACAACAAAAAAAAGAAGAGGGAAGGAAAGGAAAAAGTATAACGAATATGCAAGAACGGGCAAAGCAGCGAGCGCCAAGCAGAACGCGTAGCTTACAAGCGCATTTCGATTATTGTTGATGTAATCATAATTTTTCATTTCCAAAGTAAACGATATGGCCCCCCCACACTTCACATCCCCCTTCCATCTGCCAATGCGGACACAACATAAAGAATTGCCGAGAATTAAACGAACTTTTCATTTATTTACGCGAAACGCACGAGCCGAAAAGAAACATTTTTGCTTTTGCTTTTTAAACGCGCGACGCGTCGATGATTAAAGCAAACAAACAGTACAACGGCAGTAACAACAAAAACAAGAGCAGCGCATGAAACAACAACACTACTGCCCTCTAACCCCTCTCTCGCTCTCTGGCCAACCAGGCTGTGCAAAGCTCCCGAAGCTCAGCACTGAGATTTCAGTAGCTGCCGGGGCGTATCCGACTGCGGTTGAAAGCCCAGCTCCGACGTCTGTCTTGCATCATTAATTACAATTTGAGCTGCACACACGATGCCGCTGCCCCCCTCTCCCACCTTAAATTTGGCGCTACATGACCAAAAAAAAATTCATGGAGCGGCCATCGCCAGCTGGGCGGCAGCGCTGACATTTTAATTGCAGTGCCTGATTGTGTAATTCGCTTAATTAATCAACAATTTACGTTGTTTTTGTTTTTCTTTTTCATTTGCTGCTTCTCAGTAGGCTGCAAAACTATCAATGGCCCTATCGAAAATATCGATATCTGTCATTTGCCATTATCGATAATCTTAATCACACAGCTTTCTCTGAATATTAACATATTTATCATGCCTGTTCCTGTTTTCATCTCAGCAAGTTTTTGCGTAAGTGAATTCATCTTAAATGTACTCAGATTCTCCATTGACATCAAATCATTTACATTTTTATACCCTATCAGAGGGTATAATAACTTTGTCTCGAATTGTGTAATGGACTATAGGAGACATTTCCGACCCAACAAAGTATATACAGTGGCTCACAGCTTATTTCAACCAGCACCTAAGAAAAACTTTAACCAGCTATAATGGCGAAACCAAAAGAGATATCAAAATTATATAAACGCAGGTTGTTAGCTCTATGTTTTAACTTTTCAAATATAACTTTATTGATTTTCTATGTACTTTTTTAATGTTTTCAAATCATTTAAAACTAAGAAATCAACTAAAAACAATGTCACAGCTCCTGAATCAGCATGAAAAGCCGAGTCGTTATAGCGATGTCCGTCTGTTTCTATGCAAACTAGTCTCTCAGTTTTAAGGCTATCGTAATGAAACTTGGCACAGACCCTTCTTTTTGCTGCAGGCAGTACATATGTCGGAACCAGCAAGATCGGACTATAACATATAGCTGCCATAGGAACGCTCGGTCGACAATAATGTTTTAGTATGAATACTTTTTTGTTTGTGAAGATATCCTCATCAAACTCTCTGGAGAGTTGATACAATCTGACCAAATTTGGTCAAAATCGGAACACTATATCATATACATATGTAGCTGCCATAGGATCGGGTGAAAAATAAGTTTTTGTATGAAAAACCTTTTGTATTCCATCCAAACCAAGTAAGAGTTTTTATTAAACTTCTATTAAACTAGTTTCCTATAATTTGATCCTAATCGGACCACATAGGAAATCAGCCATAAATTGAGTTTAGTATAAAAACATTGCTGATATATAGTAGTATAGTTGCTGGTATATAGTAGCTTCGCCACTCCGAAGATAACCGCTCTTTCTTGTTTTTTTTTTTTGATTTGAGTCGATTTATGGCAGTCCTTCCGTATTCATGGAAACGTTAACATCCATTCAAACTCCCTTTCAATCGCTCAAGTTCATGGAAACTGTTTGTGCCTTTCTAAATACGAAGATAAAATATATTTTTAATGAGGACACCACACACAATGTTTGTAACCAAGGATCTGCTTGTAATTGACAGTTTAATATGAATTGAACCTGCCCTGCCAACTTAACAATAGGATGCTGCCAACTAATAGACGTGGCGTTGCCAACGATTTCAACATTTTGCTTGCACTTAAACACTGAGGAAGTCACTTATAGAGATGCTATATCTTGGGAACAATACGAAGCCTAGGGGACCTGCCGCGTTGAAAATTTTTAGTAAATATTGTTCCCAAGATATGGCATCTCTAATAAAGACCTCCTCAGTGATTTAAATGAGGAAAACGTGCCACAAATTATCCAGTGGAAAAGTACCTCAAATATTCTCAATAACATGAGATATGCCTTAATTAATCAGTTGCTTTTGTTCGATATATCAAATATCAGTAGGAAATTACATAAATGCAATAAATATACAATTATATACAAGTTCATATTGTGTCCAGCGTTGCCAAGTACTATAAAGCCCATACACAAAAGCATTTGTCGGGTGGGTAAAAGGGAGGGGGTGTTATTTCGTGGGGACAGTAATTGAAACCGTTAAAGCTCAGCTCAATGCAATTTGTGTACGTGTGTAAGTGGAAAGATGAATGTCAATTACAAACACACACACACACACACAACGCACACATTAATATTAATGCATATGCAGATGGTCAGGAGTTGCTTCCTTATCGCAAATGTTGCGAATATTATCTGCGATAATGAGGAACCTAATTGTGAGCTATGCAAATGTGTGGACATAACAGGTGTGCATGTGTGTGTGCATTTGTGTGTGTGTGTGAGTGTCACATTACGAACGCTGGCTAAGTGTTAAAGCAATTAAATTTGATAGTTTATCGAGGCTAATTTGAATAAACGGAAATTAGACAGACACTCAGCAAGTTGGCAGCCCCCTCTCTGTTGTTTTTAATACACCCACAACACAGTTGGCAACGCGACAGGCTAGGCAACAAAGCGCTTAATGAAAATGCGAATGTGAAATGAAAGCGGGTGGAAAATGAAAAATGTCAGTATGTTTGTTTGTTTGTTTTTTTCCTTACCGTTGGCCATGCTGATGCGCCAATTGACACGGACACGGACATGGACTGGAGGCGTTCAGTGTGAGGCACAAATTTTCCGCTGTGTTGGCAAGGCAAACGCAACTTAATTGGGCTGTCAGAGCGAGACCGCAAATTGCACACGCGTTGCCAACTACAAGCAAGGCCTGTGCGCCTGATAGCTGATTAATTCCGGAATCCGGAATCCTAAATGACGCCTCAAGTAAAACTTGTGTTGTTGCGTGTACACTGAGCGAAAAAACACTTATTAAAGTTGATTATTTTTTCAAGCTTAACCTTAAGGTGTTCCTATTAAGGCGCTTTTTCTATTTTCGTTACATAACAAACTTGAATTCATTAACATTGATAGTTTTATATTCTGATGCATGCATTTACACAAACAATGGTAATAATTTGTTTAATAATCTTTTTTTTTTTAATGCTAAAAATATTTATTTGTTTTAAATTTGCTTTTTGCTATCTTTCGATTTTGACAGCTTGATCAAATTGTTTTATAAAGGAAAAAAACTTAATCTAATTTAAAAAAATATAAATAATATACAGTTTGTCAAGAAACACTTTACACACTGAAAATAAATTTAATTTTTAGACTTTTGATAAGAAAATAATAGCATTATATTGAAATGAATCCATTTTTTTAAATGCATAACAATTTAATGGTAAGTATTTAGTAAATTAATAAAAACAAAGTAACAAAACTATTAATATGTGACATATCAAACAACAAAATCCATGATTACTCATTTTTGACAATGTCAAGAAACTCTTTACACATATTGTTTCATTAATACAAATTCTAAATTTTTAAGGATTATATAATAATTTTAATTGTAATAATTGTAATTAATACTCATAATAAAATATGATTCTCTCCAACCATATTTTTTTCTCAGTGCGTGCACAACATAATTATTTTCTACAAAATTGTTTTTCGCCTTAATGCTGCCACAGCTAAGCTCTACTAATATCAATGGCAATTGATATATAATAATATTTCGCAAAGTTTCTTATAAATGTATCAATATATAAAACAAACATTCCCTTTGGCATCTAAAACTTTACAGTTTGGGAGTCACCACTGTTAATAGGAAGTGAACTGTATTGCAGCTAACAGAGTCTGTTAAACAGACGTGTGGCTATGTTAACTTACATAACAGTCAGCGACAAAAGTTCACATTAAATCACAATTTAGTCTTTATTCTTTGCATATAAAAACTCCAAATAGAAATGAAGTTATGTTCTTAAAGCAAAGGTAGAAAAAAATAAACATTTGATGTTTTTTGTAGTAACTAATAACTGTTATAAGTACTACAACAATTATATAGTATGTATGTATATAAGCTTTTTGTGAAAATCCTTATCCACAATTGCAAAAATCTCATTCAATTTGACAAAATCTGCAGAGACTTGAAGTTTCAACTGTATTGTCCCAGTCACGATGCAGTTGCTGAAGTAATTCCCAAACTGTTTTAACCACAGTTTTGATTAGTACATGGCACGAAGCAGCGCCAGTGGCAATTGTCTTTGTTCTTTGTTCTTGCTTTTGTTGCTCTGTCTGCCTGGTCGGATTGCATTTAATTGGCAGTAAGCCAAGGAGAGCAATATAAGGTAACATTAACCGGCAATCTTGCAGCAGCATGCAAACAAAAACCCAAACCGAAGTCCAAGGACAAAGACCAAGGAGCAAGTGGCCAGCCAAGTCCAAGCCCTTATGCCCTTTAATTGACGGTTTCAAATGTTTGGCTTCGTGCTGCCGTTATCTAGCCCTTTGTCTTGGCCAGCAATTTGCTGGAGTTGACCACAAAACCACAGGGGCAGCAACACCTGCTAAAACGGTTTTCACCATTTACCTTTCGTTGCTTTCTTCTGCTGTCTTACTTCCTTTATCAGTGCCCCAAAAACAACAAAAAATAAATATGTCACAAAGTGGAAAGCTGTAGTTACATATAGTACATACATACATACATGCATACATACATATGTACATAAGTATGTGTGTATGTAAACCTTATGTTGACAAATGTTGTAACACTGACAGCTCATTACATAACCTCACTACCGCACACACACACACACATATAATGTATAATTTGCAGTTCAATTACCTTCCTAATACGAAAGCCCACACTGGCTCAACGGGGTACCCCCCCACCAAATTGACATGTAACTCGAATTCGTTAATTATTTTGACAGTTGGCAACGTTGACAGCGACAGCAAACAACAACAGCTAAGACACACACACTAACACACACACACACATGTACAAACATAAGTCAATCTAAACATGCCGACTACTAAATACCCTTCCTTGGAATTAACAATTATTTCAATTTTAAATTGTCAGCAGTTACCATAACTTGTATTATAAAAATTGCAATAAATTATAAATGTTAATAAATTATTCGTTTTATTAGAAAATCAGAAATTTATATAGCATTTATATAGCGACTATAGCATTTTTTGTTGTTTTTAAGTTGTTATTATAATATTCTCATCCTTAATCATTTGTTGTTCTTTATTATAAAAATAACTAAACTACATTTTTGTTTTATTTTATTAAATACTATACAGTCGATATTCACAGTTTATTCTGATCTCATCTTTGAAGTATAATAACTTAGCTTATCATACACATTACAAAATTTTAAATATATATATATATTGTTAATGACTGTGAGATTAATAATAAAGATTTATTGGTTAGTTTAGATGTTATTTATGTTGTTAGAAATCGTATTTCTTGGAAAATTCCTGGAAAGAATTCCCCAAAGAATTTAAATGTATCTTATTTTTGCTTACTATAGTAACGCTAATAGCTCTTAAGTTGATATAAATATATATAATGTGAATGTGATAAAAATAGAGATTTGTGCTGAAGCTTAAATCTATAATTGAAGTCTTTAATTTAAGTAAGCTCCATTACAAAAAAAACGAAATAAATAGGTTATGTGGATAGCATCCAAAACTTATTTAGCAAAATACATATTCCTTTATTTGTATAATTATTATTATTAGTTTTTCAACAATTTCATTTTCTGTGTTTCCTATAGCGAGTTGATAAGACCGTTGTAGTTCATTTTAATAAATTTATTGCATCCTTTATTATAATTATTCTCCTACGCGTTTCGCCTTCCTCAGGGAGTCTGGTTTTCTTTTAATCAACAATTGTAGCTTCTGTTTACAAAGTATATAAAATAGCAGATCCTAACTATAAGTTTAACCAAAGATAGTAATAGTAGATAGATGTAGCATCTTTTAGTATAGCATAGTACTTGTAAGATTATATATTTCTATATCTATTGATGGTGTTTAAAGGCATGTCAATATCTTGTAAGTTATACATAAATATAAATCCTGAGAAAGCCCTTATACGGAATTTAGCCCACGCGCTATTTACTCGCAAGCTGTGTGACAATGTTGTTGGCCCCCTAAATATAGTATATATATATATATATAATGATGGCCAGAGCAATTTGAAATGGCCAATGGCCATATGAAACTTGTATGAGTTGGAGCGTCTCCGTCTGCGGGTTGTGACTGTAATTTGTGCGGCAGTCACAGAGCCATTTTGGCAAGCCACTGATTATGCCATCCAAATAGACATGTCAAATTGCGGCAGACAACTTTTTGGTTGTCCAGTGGCGAAGATGATGAAGGCCTAACAGGCAACTACCCCGCCCAAGGAGCCACCCGCAGTGCGCAGGCACATGGATCATGGATTTGGTATATATATGTATGTAGGTTTGTACATATCAACATTAACTTGGATTATTTATTGGGCTTACAGTTATTTATACAGTACACATAATATTGCCGGGCTGTGGCAGCAGCTCCACAAGTAGCCAGGCCAGGGGTAAGGCGTAGGCGAGCAGCGTCACAAATAGGAGGAGCAGCCACCTCCGCCGTCGCCACCACTATATGACTGAGGCGTCCTTGACAACATTGGCATCAGTGGCGCAGCTGCTAAGAAAATCACGACGCAATGCGCTCCAATTGGGCGCCGCATGATCCTTGAGCAGCGTCCAGTTGGGTGAGTGCACATCTGGCGACAGCCAATTGAAGTCAGCCACATCTGTGTAGTTATTCTGGGATTTGTTTAGACCGGACTTTGCATAGTCCGCCTCCAGCTCGCCATAGTCGTAATTGTACTCGCCAATGTCAATTTGACGGCAATCCTCAATGATGGCGCGGCAGGTGACATGCAAATAGATCCTTGTAGATTGTGACGAATGCAAACGCAGCTGCTGACAGGCAACGGCGATGGTACAGCGCTCCAATTGCTCGGCAAAGAGGGAGCGCGCCACGGGGCCGCAGAGTAGCGTAACCTGGCTGGCATTGGAGACCTGCACGGAGCCCGGATGACCCTGCAGCTCCACCAGACACTTGTGGATATTGGAAATGGTTATATCCAAACCATTTACCTCCTCGCCACGCAGCACAATGTGCGCATTGCGTTTATTGGCAATCGTCCAGACAAATGCGCTGCTGCCGCCTGTCTTTGGTATCTTCTCGGGCCCGTCCACCTTGCTGAGCGGTTGGGGCAGCTTCTGCTTGGCTGCCATCTTCTTGCCGCTGAAGCCGAACTTCTTTTTGGGCATCAAACGTTGACGCGCCTCATCACTGGCGCTTGTTAGCGCATTTAGCATATTTTGACAGGATTTGATCTTGAAGTCCGACAGAAACATGGTCGAGTCGGTTAAATAACGCTGCAGCTCCTGTATTTGCAGTGTTATGTCCGCAAAATGCTTGCTGAGATCAGGCAGCGGCGCATCACCGCTGTCCAGTTGCATTGTGTTGATGCGCTGCTCGATATCGTAGGAGCGCTGGTTGAAGGTTTGTGCGAAGTAGTCAACGCCCTCATTCTGCTGGCACTCCTTGCTGCGCTGCTCTAGCTTCACATCCAAATAGTTTTGACGATCCTTGTTGCGCTTGTTCAAACGCTCCAACAGATAATCCTTGCGTGTGCTGGCGTCAACAGTGTCCATTGTATCCTCGCTTTGTTTATTAACTTGTTCCATTTTTTGTGACTTAATATTCAATAAACTGCAAAAGAAATTGTTAAAAATCAATGCATGCTAAATGTGTGTGTACTTTCGGTTTGCCTTTGTATGTGTGTGTGTGTGTGTGTGTGTGTGTGGGTGTCGCCCTCTTCATGCCGCTCACCCACAGACCTCTGTGTTATTGTCTGAGCCACAAAGCGAGACTCATCTGCGCGCAGCTGCAGCAAAATATGCAGTTAACGTCGCAGTACGTGCACTAAATGTGCAACTACTCAAGTGCAGCAGCTGTGGCTATTGCCAAATTATGCAAATCTCACCGAATTCAAGTTATTTGCTGGCAGTAAGCACAGCTAGGGAATATCCAATAATCAACAAACAAAACTTACTGTGGATGACTCCATCTCTGGGAACTGCCAACTTGCTAGAAATATGCCACTCAGCCGAAACGCTAAAATGGCGAATGGCAAAAAACTAAGAAGAAGCAGCAGCTTGTGCGCCTTGCGTGGAAAATTCAAAATATATCTTTTTTTAATTTTAATTTTCTAGCTTAGTTTATTGTTAGCTCATGCTAGGTGGCTATAACTTTTCCATTCGCAGTCAGTTTCTGTTGCTGATTAAATATTGAACAAATACATTACAACAGTTGTGTTAATAATAATAATCTTTATGATAAATATTATTTTTATAACTTGTATTGCTTGCCATTTACAGACCTGAGTCCTTCGCTTTCTATATATATATTTTAAGTATAATCATGCTTTATCTTATTTTAGCTTCGTTTCATGACTGAATGTATTATAATGTAAAAATATATAATAGTCTAAAGAGAAGCTTCACATAATTATGTATCTCTATGATTGTTTCCGTAGTTAACCTTTGAGGAATGTATTTCTGCCTCACTTTTACATCCTAAATCTCTTGAAGGCTTTCGTTCGATAGCACGAGAATCAAAGCATCAGATAAAGTCCCTTTTTAGATCCTTCTACTTTACA
The DNA here is from genome assembly GCA_037075165.1 of Hirtodrosophila histrioides. Lineage (NCBI taxonomy): Eukaryota > Metazoa > Arthropoda > Insecta > Diptera > Drosophilidae > Hirtodrosophila > Hirtodrosophila histrioides. The sequence continues at coordinate 897,254 of JBAMCL010000759.1, read as the reverse complement.
TGCTTTTATGATAACACAATGCAACAGCATACTTTTAAACTTGTTTAAATTGTAAGTCTATAGCAATAGTTTTAGGATAGTGCTGTTAAAGCTAATTCAGAGATCAGAGGGGCACTGAGGGGCACGTGGCTGTGCGGGATGTGTACGCATGTGAACATTGAGATGGGATTTCTGCTTGTAAGCCTTTGGGCATAGATGGCATTGATGGGGCCGTTCGCCAGTATGTACCCGAACGTGCAGTTTGAGATTCATGCTGCCGGTAAAACTCCTTGGGCAGTGGGGGCATTGGAATGGGCGTTCCCCAGTATGCCTCCGCAAGTGCATTTTGAGCTGATAGGCTTTGGCAAAATGCAATGGGACAGTCGGTGCACTTGTAGGGCCGTTCAGCGGTATGTATCTTGACATGATTCTCAAGATTTTCCAGCTGCCTGAAGAATCTGGGGCAGAATTCGCATTTGTAGCTTATGGTGTCGCAGTGAACCAAAAAATGTTTCTTAAGATTGTATTTCTTCATAAAGCCGTGCCCACACTTGGAGCACTTGTGTGGAAATTTCGCTGTATGTCCGTAAATGTGCGTAGTGTAGATGGATTTGTGAGCAAAACTCATTGGACAGTGAGGACACTGGTGCGCAAGTTTATCAGTATGAATCCGGAGGTGTATCTTGAGTTCGTCGCTCATCTCGAAGTGGCGCGGACAATGAGGGCACTGGTTGATCTGCTTGCTATCGATGTATCCCGTGGAGCTGCTAAATATGTATACATATGAGTTTTGCTTCAGGCTTGGAAATATTTTGCTTACTGTAATGTTATTGCTGGTTTCTGCTCCTTCGGCTGATTCCTGATGTTGTGAACTGTTTTATGTTTCTGGGATACAGTAGATATATCGGGCTCTATCTTGATAGGTCCTATGTCCATCTCTGTATAGATATCTTCGGTTTTGATCATGATCCGACTTGGGTCCTTCTTGTCCAAGTCGCCCATTGTATCCGTGCTCTGCCAGTCAAGCTGCATCTCCTGCTCCTTTTCTACTTTCACGCAGGTAATATCATAATCGGGCTCTTGTTTTATTTTAACGCAACTAGTGTCTATTGTTTGGTCCATGCCTGGTAATTTAGCAGCTTATATTTTAGTAAACAAAAGCGACTTTATTCAACTCAACATACACATACACATAATCCAAAAGACAAACAGCTGTTTGTGTTTGTGGCCTGCCAACTCGACCGAATGGTTTTACTTTACAGTGACAAAGTTAAGAAGAAGCAAGTTGCGCGCCAAGTGTGTAATTTAACTGAGTATATCCCATATATTACTTGTAAGAGAAGAAGCACCAAATACATCAGTATATATATTATTATAACTTAAGCTTTAACCCTGCAACCCATCAACCAACACATTATCTTCATTTGCTTCGTCAGTCCAATCAAATAGATCAACTAGTTTTAGGAACGTTGTGTAGGCGAACATGCATTAACAGATCATAGCTCTTATCAAAGGTTAGGCGACAGTGTGGGCACTGATATGGCCGCTCGGCATGTCTGCGAATGTGCGCACTGATATGCGATTTCTGCTTAAAAGTCTTTGAACACTGGGGGCATTGATAGGGTCGTTCTCCAGTATGTACACGGATATGTCTCTTCAGGTACGTGCCATCGGCAAAAGCTTGTGTGCAGTGGGGGCACTGGAATGGGCGTTCACCAGTATGCTTGCGAATGTGCACGCTAAGGTGAGATACTTGGCTGAAAACCTTTGGGCAGTGCGTGCACTTGTAAGATCGTCCACCGGCATGAATCTCGCTGTTCTTTATAGGTGCCTCCAAAACAGCTGCTCTCGTGCATTGGCTCACTGGTGTCCTCCATCTCCTGCTTTATTTTGTTGGAACTCACGTCCCTCGCAGGAATTTCAACTAGCTTTCCATCTATAAGTTGGTATTTATCAGAAATTTTCGATGCTTCCATGCTGTTGATGAGCATATCCTTATTGTGTTTTCGGATATGAACAATGCGATTCGATATCGTAGTAAATCTTTCTGTGCAATAGGGGCACTTGAATAGACGTTTTCCGCTGTGATTTAAAATATGTTTCTTAAGATCGCTGTCGTTCATAAAGCCTTGCGCACACTTGGGGCACTCGAGTGGAAATTTGGCAATATGTCCGGAAATGTGTGACATGTATATGGATTTGTGGGCAAAACTCATCGGACAGTATGTGCACTTGTACGGCAGGTCGTCGGTGTGAATCCTGAGATGTATTTTAAGCTCCTCGCTCATCTCAAAGTGCCGCGGGCAATGGGGGCACTGGTGGGGAAGTTTGCTATCGGTAAATGTAGATTGTATATATAATGAAATTCACTTTAGACATGAATAACACTCACTTTGTTGCTTTTGCTGGATTCTGCTTCTTCAGTTGAGCTTTGTTGATCGTTTTATGTGTCTGGAACATATCCGGTTCTATCTTAATAGATTCTATATCCATCTCTGTGGAGATATCTTCTGTTTTTATGTCGATCTTGACAGCGTCCGGTAAGACTGATTCGCTCTTGCTGGTGTGCAACTCCATGTTAATCTTCTGGCTCTGCACTTGCTCTAGTTTTACGTTGTTTTGCATTTAGTTCACAAATCTATAAGTAATAAACAAATGCAACTTTATTCAGCTAACATTAGGCGTAAACAATCACCACACATGAACAGCTGTTTTGCGGGCTGCCAACTCGCGTGATTATTTGTGCATTAAATTAACAGAGGGAAGAAGCAGTGCGAGGACTGCCATTCTGATGAAAGGTTAACAGGAGCACTAAGGAGGTAACTTATAGAGCTGCCATATCTTGGGAACAATATTTACAAAGTTACCTCCTCAGTGACAGGAGGTAATATTTAAGTTAAAATATTTTATTTTATTTAGAAATTATTAATAGAGTTACAATTAAATTATAAGTGAATACTAGCAAAATAAGTATATACATATATTTTATAAAATGGCAATTAAGTTAATACCCATAAGAATGTTCTCTTAAATATATAAATATTAAATTAGTATCAGCTTAACTAAAGACTTATTATAAAAAAACAAAATAAAAATGAATACACTTGTTAATTACTAATACTTAACATTAAGTACATCTCATTTCGAATGTTCACGCATATGCGCTTGGCAAATGGAGTTCTGAGTAAAGGTCCTCGGGCAGTCGGGACACTTGAAAGGACGTTCACCCGTATGGGTGCAGAGATGAACCTTAAGATTGTAGCTTTTCAGGAAGGTGCGAGGGCAGTGGGGACAGCGAATGGAACGCTCAGTAGAGTGTCCGCGCATGTGCATATTGTAATGTGAGTTCTGAGCAAAGGTTTTTGGACAATGAGGACACTTATAGGGCCGCTCGCCAGTGTGGCACCTAAGATGTTTCTTCAAATCATGGCTAACTTTAAAAGCTTTCGAGCAGTATGTGCATTGGTAGGGACGTTCACCGGTGTGTCCGCGCACATGGACCAGGAAATGAGAGTTTTGTGGAAAGGTTTTGGGACAATGTGGACACTTGTAAGGATTATCGCTGGAATCTTCGATGCCATGAACTTTCAGATGTTTCTTGCAATTTGAGATGTTGACAAAAGTACGCGGGCATTGGGGGCATTTGTAGGGTCGTTCCCCGGAATGTTGCCGTATGTGTACCTTGAGACCCGAGTTCTGCATGAAAGTCCGTGGACAGTGAGGACAATTGAATGGACGTTCGCCGGTATGTAAGCGTTTGTGCACGGTTAGACTGCAAATCTTGGTAAATGTCTTCGAGCAGTGATTACATTTATAAGGACGAATGCCCGTGTGCCTGCTCGTGTGTGTGTAGCATCTGTTGTCAAGGAAATGCGAATTAAACTATGATTATAAGATAGTTTAATCCATTACTCACTTTTCGTGCAAGCGCAGTTCATTAATGTCAGTGAATGCCTTGCTGCATATCTTACACTTGTAGGAACCCTCTGAGCTATCACTTAGTATTAAGAGCTCCTCCTCTGATTTGCTCTCCTCTGGTTCTATTTTAATAGATGCCACGTCTTTGATGCTATCGGGAAGTGGATCTTCTCCATCATGCTTATCACTGTTTTTGCTTTTTGAATACGTTGTCTCTGGGACTTCCTCCAGATCCGGCTCTACTTTGATACAGTCTTTATTTATGATTTGTTGCAATAGCTCTTCGGCGCGCTTGTTAACCGCCGAAATGCCCGATGCTTTGAACTTAACGGCAGTGGGATTTACGGGGGCTTCGTTTACCTCCTCATCCTTTTCTACTTTAATGCGGTCTACAGCTACAATTACCTGCGCCGTATTGGCTGCAGAGAGGGATTCGGTTATCTCCTCATCCTTCTCTTTTTTTATATTCCTTATGTCTATAATTTCCTCTGGCTTTTCCTGTGTTTGACTTTTTAACGTCGACTTCGAGGTCTGAGTACTTTTTTTGGGACTGGGGCGAGGCTTGGCAAGAGTCCGCCTATGTTTATTGAGATCACATCGTAAGAGGTGCGCTCTGTAATTCGCAATGTGCGCAAAGCTGATCGGGCAATGGGGACATTTATAAGGAAGTCTATCGCTATGAATCTGAAGATGTATTTCTAGCTCAAAGCCTTTCATGAAGCCTCGTGGACATTTGGGGCACTGTAGAGGATAATTGCCCGTATGTATGCAGTCTTTTGGGCATAGCGGACATATGTATGGCGTCTTGTCTGTATGAGTTTGTAGATGCTTCCTCAGATCGCAAGTCTTCAGGAAGCCCTTCGGACATTCGGAGCACATTTGAGGAAATTTACCAGTATGTCCGAACATGTGTTGTGTGTAAACCGACTTATGAGAGAAACTTATTGGGCAAAATGAACACTTGTACGGAAGATTATCGGTGTGTATCTGTGTGTGTATCTCGAGCTCATCCTTCCGCTCAAAATGACCGTGGGCAGTGGGGACACTGATTGGGCCGTTTGGTAACACGGACGCCTCTGTGTGGGTGAGATTAAATTAGAACATTCCTTGTTGTTAAAACTCTTGTAATATATCTCACTTTCTTGGAGGTGTGGGCACCAGCTTCTTACGCTGTACCACGCTGTTGTTGACCACTCCTTTACTCTGGCACGCTGTAGATATGCCCGGTTCAATCTTAATAGGTCCTATATCCATCTCCGTCAAGTTGTGTTCGCTTTGGAACGCGTTCATCACAACTGATGCTCTCTCCAGCGTCTCCTGCTCTTGCTCCTTCTCTATTTTTACGCAACTCAGGTCGATTGTCGCACTCATGCTTGTTATTATAGCAAATTTTATAACAACGCTTAGAATTTAACAATGAATCTGTTCAATTTATTACAAACATAAACACTCCACGCTCAGCGACAGCTGTTGGCGGCCTGCCAACTCGTCTGAATTGGCCTTCGAGGGAGTGGCACAGGCAAGAAGAAGCAGCCAATTGCGCGCTTAATTCAAATTTTGAGTTTGAAATTGAAATTTCTTGTTTTTTACTATTTTTTGTTAAAATAATCATATTTGAAGTGCATTTTGTAAAACGGGCAAAATAATTCAGACTAATTATTAAGACCAAATCGATATAGTCAATAAACTGTTCTCTCAGTGTTAATTTCATGTTGTTAACTTATAGATATACAGAGATACAGGTATGTATATTCATTGTAGTGCCTATTGCAATGCCAGATCGAACTACTTATATCATGAGATAAAATCTACAATATTGTAGTCTTCAGCTTACCCAATATATCCCACAATTATCACCCATTTCATCCAATTCAAATAGAAACAAACAACGATATTTCTTGAAGCGCTCATTTAATAAACGTGTGTGTATGTGACTGAGTGTGTATTGCATTCTGGCTTACATATATTAAATTGAACATATTTACAATTGATTATCATTATACATACATATATAAGCATTAAGAATTTGTTAAATATTTTTGTGTGCATTTAAGTGTGCCGCCTATACATGCCGCTGTACTAATAAGCAATCATTTGTACTTGAAACTGAATTCATTATAATTATATTGTTATCTTTTGTTTCGTTTTGGTTTCTATTTTTGTTAGCAACATACAACACTTATTTACTATAAATATTAAATACATCATTCTTTCGTCTTTCGTCTTTCCACTTAAGTATTTGGTTACAGTTTATGATATTTATGTAAGGCACATGACACATTCCTGAACATGATGTGCGTATGTTTTCGAAGATTAAGTTTAAGATTTACTATGTATAAGCTACATAAATGGTTTATTTAATGTACGATATATATAGTATACGTTGAATACATATACATATATATATATAAAATCAACTTATGTGTAAATGTCACGGCTAAGAAGAAGATTAACAAAGCTGCTCCAGATTCCAATTATTTAATGCATATGACCAGCAAATGACTAAAATCGCAATGCGATTATACCAAAAAAACAATATGGGCGTTGAAATTTAGCGGAATTTGTTCACTTTTTTTATATATATATGGCGGCCGACTCTGGCTGCTTATATAGATCATGAAAGTTCACCAATTGGTGCATTCTGCAGCCACAGATCATGTATAAAGTTGTACAGATTATCGCTGACGGCCACCTGCAATATAATATAAATAAAAACCGAAATTTAATAAAGAACTAAGGATCATAACAATACTGAGTTTGGTTAAGATATCATCCAGAATTGTATTCTGCGACATTTACCTTGTAAGGAGTTGGATTAAGTGTGCGCTTGTGATCATTTCTCAGCGTCTTGAGCGAGATTTGTACCTTCTCTCGCACCTGCTCCAGCGTCGGCAGTAGCTGACATATCTTGCCCGATTTCCAGTAGATCTTGTAGAGCGATTCAACATGCGAGGGAATGACATAGGCGCGCTTCGATTCCTGAAATGGATGACGGCAGAGCACCTTCTGGCCCACAGCTGGCGGCAGCTCCGAATCCTTTTGCAGCAGATCAATCAAAGCGTGTCCATCAGCGCTATATAGCCTATAGGCATTCTTATTGCCCGGCATGGTCACCTTCTCCACATCCTGACTGAGCTTAATGCGCGCTTGACCGTTAATCTCCACCAGCTTGTAGACACAGCCCAAGGCCGGCTGTCGCTGGCAGGTAACTAATAATTACAAATATAATATAATTTATATTAATATTGAATTGGCGATAACTCACCCAAATGCGTGCCAATGCCAAAGCAGTCAATCTTGTGGCCCTGCTCATTCAGGCTGAGTATGGTATCTTCGTTGATGTCATTGGAGGCGACAATGGTCAGCTTGTTGAACCAAGGAACCTTAAAGCGTTCCGCGACCTTCTCAAATGCCTCACGCGCCAGGCAGGACAAATAGGCCAGGTCACCCGAATCGATGCGTATGCCAAGAGCATGATAGCCCAGATCATTGAGGGCCAACGCGACGGCGCTAAAGTTGAGTAGTCCGCTCCTGGACAAGGTAGTAGAAAGAAAGTAAGAGAATCCAAGGTGAGCGTGCATTATAACAAGGCGGGGTAGGGAGTATGCTAAGGGTGCTGATTGGGTTTGGTTTTCCATTCAATTCAATTTTAACAACTTTTGCTACTAAGTTCAAAGCGATACGAGTACAACAAATGGGCGGTGTTTTGTTGAATGGGCGTGACCAGGTCTAGGCAAGGTGCATCAATGTGCCATATAAGAAATACTCTCTACATATAGTATATATTGCGAGGTGTACTCAATGTCTAAGACTTGGACAAAGATTTCTGTTGTTTCTGGAGACACAAATCAAGCTTCAATTACTGAAAGCCATGCAGTGTGCTCTCTCGGACGCTTTGTTTTAATTTAAACTAATTAGAATATGTAAGTTCATTTATACAATAACACACGAAAGATCAATTAAAAATTACATAATAAACCAAAGAGTTATCAATTGACATGTTTTGGTAGACAAGAAAACAACAAGTTTAAATATTTTCATAATTAGAATAAATAAAAAACGAGACATTTTATGTAGTAAATGCAACATTAGGGTGATTCAGTGTTTTTTCGCATGGAATAATCCTACTCGTTTATTTCCTAGCATTCATTGTTGTTAGATTTTAATTTCAATGTAGTTGGTTTTGATGTGTGGAATGTATGTGGAACGTATGTGGAATGTATGTGGAATGTATGTGGCGTATTTCTTGTTGTTCGTGTTGTATTTTGAAGACGTGTTTTACATACCTCTGCCAAAATAGTGCCGGGAAGTCATTTTTACTATGTTAGATGGGATAACTTTCTTTTTGGGAAATTTTTATTGTTTTCTATTTTCTGATTATACGTTATTTGGTTTAAATTTCTTATGTTTTATGCCACAATTCACGTAGAGAAAATAAAAATTAAAATAAATAATAATAATAAGTGAAATTGTTAAGGAACGTAAATGAAAATTTATTAGAAAATGGAAATGAGCCAGCTGGTTATTGGTTTTAAAAGCATTGTAAGATAAAAGGACAGTAAAGGTATGGGTTGGATGGAGATGGCTCAGCATTTACTTCGGAAGCAATTTAATTTACTCCTTTGAAAGATTTAGTTAATTGTTTAGACTTGCAACGCTAAGAAGTCGACAAGCAGCTAAGGCGCGCTCTTATTAACATTTTCATGTTATGTTAAACAGCTGTAAATGGCGCGCTGTTACTAAAACACTGTGCGCTAACAGCGTGAAAAATACTAGCTTCTGCTGAAGTAAATACTAAGCGTAAAAAGGGTAAGAAATATGTAAAAAGTAATTAAGGAAAGTAAGAAAATATATATAATTATTTGAAAGGTGTTCAGACTGCACATCACCTGTATTGCATTTTGAGCAGCCCCATTGAGTTAGCGATACCTTTTGCCTGGACTTAGACCAATACATAAAGCACATACACACGTACATATACATAGGTGTTACATAGTATATATGTACATATATGCATAATTTTGAATTTAGCAGCAAATATTTGATAATGCGCATGATTTTAAGATGATGGGGAGTATTTAGTTAAGGTAGCCAGAAAGTGTGGTATGGGGGCACTCATGCTAGACCCAAAAACAAAACAAAACATGTGGAGTGGATATAGGAGATTAGTTTGTTTTTAAAAAGAAGATAAAACAAATAACGAATAACCAAGAAAATAATGGCAAATGACTTTTGGGTTAAAAGTTATGGGGTCCCATGGTAAATTGAGTGTTGCGTTACGTGAGATTTACCTGAATGACTTCTCGACATATTTTGGTAGGTACGCCGTCCCATTGGACGTTGAAGTGTTGATTGTTGGAGTTGAAGTTGAAGTTTCTGTGATAGCAGCAGCAGTAGCAGCAACAGTTGGCTCTGTGACCTGGGATACACCATTACTGTGCGCCACATGCTCAGCCTGACCATTGATCTTGTGTCCATTGACCTTGGCCAACTGTTGGCCATTTGTGCTGGGCGTTGTTGGCGGCGTTGGAGGAGCATTGCTAACGCCATTTGTTAGCTGACTAGTTCTTGATTTGGTAGTATCAGTTTGTACGTATGGGACTTGTGTGACTTGTTCTGTTTCTCGGCTGTTGGGAATACTTTAATTATTACATACTGTCGACAAAACGAAGCGCACAAAATGAACAACTCATAAATCGAAGGGGCGTGGCGGGACGAGACACAATATAGTACGACTAAAATATATATATTTATATGTATATGTAAGTACTGTAGCTGTTTTGTAGTTATACGATAAACTGTTGAGTTAGAAGGGTGCACGCTGTCAAATAGTACTATTGAGAGATGTAAAGATTTGGAAAAATAGTATATAAAAACGGAACACAACAACGAACGAAAATGTTAACCGATAAACAAAACTCAACTGAATACTGAATAACCAAAACCGTTCCGAGAGAATCTGCCTAAAAGCGAAATACCTCTTAACATCGTACGTATCGACAAGCGCCATAAACCCATCCGGAAAGGCAATCGCATACGAGACCATCGCTGCCAATTCACCCTCGCTGGACTCCTCCGTGGATACATCGAGCACATGGGACAGCATTTGACGATGTCGTATGGCATGCTCCAGCAGATCCTCCATTATACCTAAGCAGGGTCAAAACTTGGTGTACTTTTTGTATAAAGAGTCGATTGATAATACTTACCCGTTTGCTTGTGCTTAAGCAGACGCGTCTTCAGCTCTCCTATGCTGCTAAAGCTGGTGATATAGGCATGAGCATGCGTGCCCTTGACGGGTATATTGAAGAGTTTGCCAGCCAGCACATTGGAAGTGCCATCAAAGCCGCCTAAACGGGAAGAGGGAGAAAATTGTCAAATAATTGTATAGTTCAGTTTAAGTTATCTTATACAAATTCAAGGAAAAAACAGCTATCTTCTATTAAAACTCTAATCTCAAGCGATCCTTCAAATGGCAGCTATAAGATATAATAGTCAAATTTATCCTAAATTAAGTCAACATGTTTAAAGGCACAGTATTACTCAAAAGTGCTGACTTTGGTTGAGATATCTTGTTAACAAAAAAGTTTATCATACAACTTAATTTTCAAACAATCGTTCTTGTAGGAGTTATAAGATAGATATAGTCCGAACCCGCTGGTTCTGTGTGCCGTAAAAAGAGACAACTGTGCCGAGGTTCATAAGCTTTACAACTGAAAGACAAGTTTGCACAGAAACAGACTGAACTGTCTAGAACGACTTGGCTATTGATCAAGAATATATATATTTATTTATACTCTGTGAGGTTCGAAAATGTCCTTGTTCAATGCGTGACAAAACTATAATACCCCATTTCAAGGGCAATAACTATTAAGGCTAAGTAAGACTGCAGTTATGTTTAATTCTCTAACATAAAATGTTAGACATTAACATTAACATGTGGATGCTATGTTAAGCAGCCAAGACGCGCAGTTTCTAACAGTATGTGAAGTATGTATTTTAAAGCCTTGTAGGCCCACGGCTTTTTCATGGCAGCCTATCAAAAAGGGAAGCCTTGAGAGGACCTTGGGCGCCAGGTGGACGCGTGAGTCACGCGCACGCGAGTCTATTGATTGAGAATTGAGTAAAAGCCCTGATCCCAGGTATAATTATACGCATTACAAAATGTAAGCGATTTCTCTATTGTTGTATGCAGATATTTGGCGCAGGTGAACGGTTTGGTAAGGTAAAGGTAACAAAAGTAACGATGTGTGAGCGCCAATTGAAAATTGGTGCCAGCTGGTGACTGGTACCGATACCAGCGACCCACACACATGGACGTTGCGTGTGCCACCCACTTTTAACACATAAAAAACGTGCAGAGTTCTTGAACTTTACAGCACAGATACGAGGTGAGAGAGTAAGAGTGAGAGGGTGAGAGAGTACTGGCGTAACAAGGTAAGGAGCCACATCGAGTGACAGTGACACGTGCTTTGCATGCAAGCACATCATAAAAGACCAGACAAACAATATGAAATTGACGACTACCCACACCCTGGGCCCAACTCCCGCTGCATCGATCAATGCGCAGTCATCAACCAAAAGCCAAACAACTGCCAGGAGGCATTAAGTTAGTAGTAGTTGTAGTAGTAGTCATCTAGGCGCTAGTTTCACGGCGTTTTTTGGTCTGTATTTTAATTGATTACGGGCCAGGTGCATGCAATTTGGCAATGCCAAAAGAATATATCGCACATATTTGACCTTAGCTGTCACAGTAGGGTCGGGGAGGTCGGGCGCTCCATCCCACGGAGAACCGTGTGAATTTTCGTACCTGTGTAGGAATACTTTGATGCGGATAGGCCTCCATCCGGTCCCTGGGCACGACGCAGCCCAAACTCTAATAGCTTGACATGTTTGCCAGCCACCATGCGATACCGCGCTGCATTCGTGGCCATTAAGCTGAGAATAACACCAAACAAAAAAATAAAAAAGAAAGTCAAGCAATTTGTTAGTTATTACTTATTTAAGGATACCTCATTTATTACTCACCTGGCATAATTAACGAGCGTCAGCAGCGTTGTCTCCAACAGCTGTACTATTATTAAAGGTCCTTCAATCTTTATGATGGGCACGCTATAAAAACATATACAGAGAAATATATTAAATATTTCTACAATAATTCTTCAGAGCACATTTATAAAATCTAGAAATTATTACTACATACTGTCGTTATTCACATAAATAAATATTACAGCTGTTCTGGTAATAACTATTGCCCATGTATTACAAAAGGGAAAATCCTTAAGTCTTTCACATAAATAACTATCACAGCTGTTCTAGCTAATAACTATTGTCAATATATTTCAGAAGGAAATATCCTTAAATCTTTCACATTAATAAATATCACAGCTGTTCTGGTAATAACTTTTGCCATTATATTTCAGAAGGGAATATCCTTAAATCTTTAGATTTTGCCAATAAATTGAAACCCATCTTCATGATACGTGATTTCAAACCGCAGCTCAAAGGCGATTACTTCAAACCTCAAAGAGTGAATGTGGGAACACTTAAAGGTAATTCACTTCCACATAATATTGCCAAAAGTGAAAACTGGAATAGGACTGTTCTCTTTATAAAATCTAAATAAATAGCTTAAAATGGTTTTCATAAACTTTTCGTTACAAATTTCATACATAAACAAAGAATTTTCCCTATATAAGATTCTTTAACATATATTTTGTTAACAGTAACGCTAACAGCTCATGTTAGCGTCACTTTAACATAGTTTGAAGACCGCTTACCGGGGAAATGCCACAGTGCCCTCATCAATGGCATAGAGTGTAACATCATGAGCTGTCAAATTGCCTAAATACTCAAAGAATTCGATCTCAATGCCCTCGGGCAGTGTTTGCTTCAGATATTCAATATCTACAAAGATCAAAGAGTTTATATATTTTGATTTTTATATAAATAATAAGCAATTAAACTTACCGCTCTGCGAGTAATGAAAGCTGTCCAAAAACTTGAGGCATTCCTCCAGGCCCGCGAATATGGTAAACTCGCCATGGAATGGATTATTGCGAAAGAATAGATCAAAGACAGCCTGATCGTCTATCTTGCCCGACTTCCAGTACGCATAGGCCATTGTAATTTGATACAGATCTGCGATTAATCAAATGAAACAGATAGCCCAAGATAAGCACATGCGATAGACAGACGTTATGATTAGCCAAACTTAATTTGATAAAGTATATATGTATATAGTCTGGCTTAATTAACCTTTTTGATAAGATACGATCAAAGTTCTTGGCGTGTATATAATAACAATCCCTCAAACAAACGCGACAATCTGTGAAATACTCTGCGAAAATTCTTATCTAAATTTGTAACTACAAAAAAAAGAAAACTCAAAGATCGGCTATTTACATATTTGCGGGTATACGAAAATAGAATAAACTAAAAATGTAAATGTCAAATAGTTAGGAGTGCTGAATATTTAGGATTCCGCATGGAATACGAATAGAACTGCGCTTTCCAACGACAACTTAATTGCATAAATAAATTGCGAATTCAACTAAAACTATTTTCAATTTCAAATACAACGTGATTTCAAATTGTAAACCAAATAAGGTACACAAATACATATAGTTCTTATGATATATGTTTGTAGTTCATTAGGTTTTCTGAAAACATCTAATGTGTTCTTACTTAAACGTGATAAGTTATGGATAATCCCTTAAGGGAATCATATTTTGTATAATCAATTTTTATTTGGAATCCGTCTATATCAGACTTCAAGCAAGGTTTGAAGGTTTTTTTTTTGACTTTATATACAATATAGCTTAACCCTGCGGCGTTGCTCTCATTTCCTGACTATATTTAATTAAATTTCATGAAATTTTAATTCTTATAAATATTTATTACTTATAACTGGAAAAATGCGTATTTCCAGCTATAAATAATAAATATTATTTAAATAAAAGTGCATTATCTTGAGGGTTTTTATGGGTAGTCCTAGATGAAGGGGTTTTATCAGCTAGTTTTGAGTGTATAGGTATGAAAAGAATATATATATTGTATTATATTCGTGATCGTAGTTGTGTGAATAAGTATTTACAGCGTGAGTCAAGAGCCCACACTTTATCACTTAGGTTATGCCCTGAGAATCTTGCTTATAGACACTTCAAAGTAATTTTGATAGGGCTATTCGGATGAAGAGAAATCTAGAAATAAGTAAGCTATGTGTCAACAATTTATATAGTATCAACTAAGACAGTTATTTGAACATTATTTAATCTGGATTGCTTCCATCTTCGTTATCGAAAGAAAACTATCTGCATCGAAATTAAAAGCGTTCTGAGTTCTGAAAAAGTATAGAAATCAAAAAAGTATCCCAAATTTAATGAAAAGTACACCGAAATGAAAACGTAGCTGTTTTATATAAATAGCACACTTAAAAATGTTTAGTCAACGAAATTAAAATTATGCGTCAACAGTTTTATTGTTCGAGGTTTCATAAAAAAAGTTGAGCTAAAAGCACAAAATGAATTTGATCTCTTTTCGAGTATATCAAAACAATGGTTTGTTGGGAACTTATTTCTGTTTTATGTTTGGCCAAAATTGGTAACTGAGTTTGTTATCTATATACAATATATCAGGTTCTTTCCAAAAACAGACACTATTCTATTCTATTCATGGTTCGAAACACTTTGAATTGAAATAGTAAAAATAAAATAGGTATACGAGTATACCAAAATAATGGTTTCTTGGGAACTTGTTTCTGTGTTATGTTTGGTAACTGGGCTTGTCAGTTATCTATATAGAAAATATCAGGTTATTTCCAAACATACGCGCTATTTTTTGGACTTTGTATTAAAATAGTCAAATAGAATTGAGATCTTATCAAATAATTCTCTATGATTGCATACTATAAACTGCGATCGAGTGTATATACTTTGATAGGAGGGTAAATTTTTGGAATAACTTACCAGTGAGTAGGGGCTGGACAACGCCATTCTGATTCATGCGTCCACGGTCCATAAATTGTCCGGCCGTGTTGCAGCTCATTTCACGGTCATTCATGATCAAATAGTCGTTGTTTTTGTTGTTGACACGGTTGTAGGTCGTTCACACACACGGAACGTGCCAAAATAATAAATTTTGAATTCAAATACTTGCAGTTTGATACCAAAAGCCGTTGAACTTTTGTCTTAGTATCTGTATCTATATCTGTAAATGTATCTGTATCTGTGTATCTGTATCTGTACATATAAAGATGAAAATAAGTTGAATTAATTTGTGCAGTTTAAGAATTGAGCTGTTAGGATGACGTAAGCAGACTGTATCTCACAAATGAAGACACACACTGTAAGCTGTAAGCATGTTGAAATATTTAGCTAAGCATTACAACGCGCCAACGCCATAAACAAATGCAAAAAAAACTGGCAGACAAAGTGAATGTTTTTTCTTAATAAAATTTGCACATGCCTTGGCTGTTATCAGTTTATCACTTGGAATAGAGTGGCACTGGGTCAGTAAGGCCGATAACTGATGGAAGCCCCCGTCGACTTGGTCGCTTGGCGCAATTATTATTATTTATTTTGTTCAGATTTTATCGCGCCACAAAAGCGCTAACAATACTTTTCCGCTAAGCGTTTCAAGCTCAACTGAAACTCGAACTGTCGCGAGCGAGTTAAGTTTTCTGAGCAGAACAACAATTGAAGAGAGCTGCGCACGGTGCGTTCTTGGATGCAGGCTAGTGCTGAGCGCGTGTCGTGACACGAAACTGCATGACTCAGCAGTATGCGTTGTTGTGCGCACTAATTCGCTCAACCCTTTCAAAAGGTCAGATCATGATGAAATTATTATAGGGTGATCCATTCGCTCTCTTTCGCGGCCATGATTGTGCTGTCAGTACTGAGAGCTTGCTTTCGTACTGTCGATCATGATGCAATGAACCTGGTGGTCCATTCCAACACTGCTCTCTCAATTTTTATGTGCCAAGCTTCAGTCGCTTGACAGCTGTTGAAGTGATGATATGTATGTGCGGGCGCTTTTACATTCATTTTTATATTATTATGTTCATTGCATCATGCTGTCGATCGTGGCCCCGAATGGACCACCCTGTTATAATTTCAACATGGGTCAGATGAGGTAAGAAAACTCATTCCGCCCGCACATTTCCTATCTAAAATTTCAACAGAAGCACGCAGCAAATTTCAACATAACCCAACATTTAGCTTTTGTATATATATTGTCTAAACATCATATAAGAAAAGCATTTGCGCGCTCGTATCGTGTCGTGTTTCCCATTCGTGTCGTGTCGTGTCGTAAAGAGAACCCCAACACGCTCTCATCTCTAATGCAGGCTGTGAAAAATTGGTTTGCTGGGAGAATTTGTTGATTGTTGTTACTTAGCAGCCGGCCAGACTGAGAGGGGTAGCGAGGGGCATGCGAAGAAAGAGTGAGCGAGAGAGAGAGAGAGCGAGCGAGCGAGAGAGAGGGAGAGTGTGAGAGAAAGGCATTGTAGGTTGGCGGGTATTGCATTGGGTTTGTTTATTTCGGCTGCTGCTGCTGCTTCTGCTGCCGACTTCTACTGCTGATTCTATTGATTACACACGTGAGGCGAATGCGCTGTTGATGTCGTCGTTGGCTCCCAACATGTTGCACACAGTCAGCAGCGCAGCATTTGAAGCAACTGAAGGTTGCCTGAAGGTCGGCGGGCGGGCGCACTCACACACCCATTAGCTGGGTAAGTTTGAAGAGGCTTGCTTAGAAAATTTCAACTGCTACTGCACTCTAATTCAAACGTTCACAGTGTTTGTGTTTTGTGCGTGGGTTTGATAACGCTGCAGTTGCATTCTGCAAAATGTTGCAACACTCACTTTCACTTTCTGTGCACGTTTCAATTCATAATTTACAAATTAGCGGGGTTGCCTTAATCCGACGCGTATTTCACAACAGACGTGCCAATTAGCGCATTAATTACTTTTTATAGCTGCACATATACATAAATAAATTGTGTAAAATGCTTTAACGAATGCGTTTATTATATATACTTAAATATAAACGTTATTAACTTTATTGAAATGTTGAAATAACACAACTAAACAAATGTGTGTACGATTTCCAAGCGCTCTCAGCTGATAAGAGCGTGGGGCTGTCAACTCGTTTTTATTAGCGCCTACAGGTTATGGACGGTGCGCAGCTCTCTTTCGTTCCCATAGCGCATGACGTCACAAATCGTGATTTCGGCACTCTGATAAGAAATAAACTCGATTGCAACCCTGTCTTTCATTGGATTTAGGTATATTTGATTAAACTTTATTAAAACAATTATTTTAAACTCGTTTATCCTTCTAACAATTAAACATATTATTTGTCGCATACTATATATAGAGGTAGGTCTCTACATTTTCTCTTGTTTAACGCATAGCGCACCTGCGCAATGCTCAATTTACTGATCAGCCAGTGTTGTAAGACGTTAAGAATATTCAAATAAATCAAACATTTATTCATTTGGTGCATTATTTACATCGGCTGGCCAAGCCAAATCAATGCCAACCACATCCAGCGCTAATATATCAACGGGTTTGCCAACAATGGAAGATATAGAAGGTGCAGTGCGTCCAAACTCACCATGCACCAGCTCCTTAATATATGTGCCCGCCTGGCTAATCAAATCAACGATCAACAGGCGAGGATTCTCACGGTGAACGCGTGTCTTTACACTGAATATGGTGCGAGGTCGGGTGTGGAGAGGTCGTCGATGGAGCACACGAATGGGCGTCTTCTGTTGTATATCAAAGCTCTCGGTGATTTGCAGCTTCTGCAGAATGTCCAGGGTAACGGGCTCCTCGAGCACGCAGAGGGCGCGATAATATTTACGCTTCTGCTCCTCGCCGGCTTTGATGTGTGTGAGTTGGTCGCGTGGAACGACCTGAAGATTGTGTATTGATACGTTGCCAGAACGATCCACCGCTTGCTCCATATCATAGGCCTCCTGGCGTGTCATTGTGCAGCGCCTGGCATTGCCTATTTCCAGCACAAAGGGACGTCCCTTGCCCAGACAACGTACATCAACATCCTCGCGACCGCTGGACATGAACGTTATCTTGTCCGTCGTCTCGCTGAAATGCGATGCCACGTTGCGTACAATGATTTCCTCAATGCTATCCTCCATAATACGCTTGCCGTTCAGCACCCAAGGCGTGTGGGAGAGCTCCCTGCTGAGCTTACGATAGCGTCCGGCGACGCAGACCAATGGACCAGTTAGATCAATGGACTGCAGCTGCAGCGGCTCCTCCACAACGGCCGGCGGTATGGGCAGGTATTTCTCAAAAAGTTCGTCCTTTATGCGCGACGGCTGATACTGTTTCTCCAGCAGGCCACGCGAGATTTCAACACGTTTCTTGCCAGGAAACGCCGCCTTGTTCAATTCCACCAGCTTGGCCACATCAGCTGCCTCCGTACTGTGCCGCAAATCGATGTTTATCATCAGTCCATTGGCATCGTATTCCCTGCCCAGTTGTGCGCACACTATTGGATGTAGTATCAGTTTTACCGCCTCCTTAAGGGGCACATCTGGCGCATTGTTGTTGTCCACAGCTGCTCGACCGAATTTACGCTGCAGTGCAAACCACATGGAGAGTTGACGTAGCTGTAGCGCCATGGGCAGGCTTAGAGCCAGGACTATGCCCTCGCTATCGTATTTGGCAAAGTCCGACTTGAGTATGCCTTCGATAAGTTGACTCTGGAAATCCTTCGAAAAGAGTCCCAAGCAGGTGGAGCAGACGCTCAGGCGAGGCTTCTTCGGCGGCTGCTCGCCGGTCGTAGCATCCGATTCGAGATCTTCCGGCACTTTAACATCCAGCTAGAATTAAATGCGACTCTGAATTGTTTATAAGCCGGCTCGGCATTAATAAAATTTTGCTCACGCGCTGAAAGGTTTGCTGCATGTCACGATATTCGTTGCCGCGCGCTTTTAAATAGCGCAGCTGGCAGACGCGACAGACGCCGCATTCCTCTAAGTAATCAATCAGTTCCTGCTTCTTCATGCCTTTCTTGTTGCTTAGTTCAATAAAATCAAATAAAGCGATCTAAGAAAAACAAAACGTGCGTTATTATTATGCAGTGTGACCGTCTCTTGTCAATGCAATGTAAACAAGACGTTGTGAAACACTGCTTAATGCATTCGATAACATTTAAGTGCAATCAGTCCAACACATATCGATAACATAGTAGCCAGTGCGACCCATAGTTTAGTAACAAGCTATCGGCCAACTATTGTCAAATATTCTTATTTTTAATTTGACTGGAATTTAAGGTGCGTTGTGAATATTATTACCTTTTAAGGTGCGTAACAAGGCCTAAGTTGCACCCTCGACCAGCTGGAATTGACATTCATTGGCATTAACAGCCGGAGAAACGCATTGTTATTGTTACGTCACAGACGGTCGCAGGCTCCGATTGGAAAGCTCGTTTAATGCGAAATATATTTGTTTTTTCGCAGCTGCAGCCAATATGTCGCTGTCGCCCTTCCTGCGCCTGCCACTCACCGATTTGACCGGATGCCTGATCAATCATCAGACCTACGACAAATGCGGCAAGTTTGAGATGAAAATGATGGACTGCCTGGAGGCCTACGGCCTGGAGCGGGGCAAGACGCAGTGTGCCGATCTGATTGCCGACTTCCAGGAGTGCGTGGGCATGCAGAAACAGATTAAGCGTTTCCATGTCAGTTTGAATAGCATAACTTTTCATAGTCATATATTAATTTCACTTGTTCTATTTGCAGGCCATGCGAAATGAGCGCTACAGGCAATGGCTGGCGGGTGAGCGCAAGCGGGAGGAACTCTTTGCTGAGCCACCACGGGTGGATGCATATTAAGCTGCTCACGATCGGGGAATATAGCATATATATGTATAGCCGAAATATGTTTTAAATAAAAATTATGTACAAAAAATGATGTTTTTCTTGTTCATGGTATTTTGCCAGTGTTGGGCAATACTCGCTTACAACAGCTTCACAACACCAGCCTAAAAACAAGTTGGCAGCACGCGCATTTTGTATTTGCGGCTGAAAAAATCTGCTCGCTTACGTTTATTAACAAATATATCAATAAAATGGGCACAAAGCGTCCCAACAATAGTGTGGTGCTGGCACAGGACTCCAAGCGCAGCAAGAATGATATTGTGGCATACACAAATCGCGACAAGGCGCTGCTGGAATCGGTAAACAAGCGTGGTGGAAGAAGAAGAAAACCCTATGAAGGATTATTGCATTTTATAAATAATATATTGTTTATTTTAGGGCGTGCGCCGCACTTCGAATCTTCAGGCGCCCATCATGCAGCTGGAGGGCCATGAGGGCGAAATATTTACCACAGAATTTCATCCGGAAGGCGAGATGTTGCTCTCCTCCGGCTTTGATCGGCAGCTGTGTAAGTACCAAAGAACCTTCATTGCCAAGGACTACAGACTGAGAATTGGATCTTTTAGATATTTGGCAGGTGTATGGAGAGTGTGAGAACATTATGGCCATGTCCGGGCACAGTGGCGCCGTAATGGAGGCCCATTTTACGCCCGACGGCTCGCATATTTTCACCTGCTCCACAGACAAGACGCTGGCCATTTGGGATATTGTCACCGGCCAGCGTGTGCGGCGTCTTAAGGGTCACACGAACTTTGTTAACAGCGTGCAGGGCTCAAGACGTGGCCAGCAGCTGCTGTGCTCCGGCAGCGATGATCGCACCATACGCATTTGGGATGCACGCAAAAAGCACGCGGCGCACACACTGCAGTCGCCATATCAGCTAACGGCTGTGTGCTTTGGCGACACCAGCGAACAGGTCATTACCGGCGGCATTGATAACGAGCTCAAGATTTGGGATATACGCAAGCAGCAGGTGCTACATCATTTGCGTGGCCATACGGACACAATTACGGCTGTCTCGCTGTCGCCGGAGGGCGACTTTGTGCTGACCAATGCCATGGATAATACGCTGCGCGTTTGGGATGTGCGTCCGTATGCCCCAGGCGAACGCTGTGTGAAGGTCTTTCAGGGTCATCAGCATAACTTTGAGAAGAATCTGCTGCGCTGCGCCTGGTCGCCGGGTGGCGATAAGATCAGCTCTGGCTCAGCGGATCGGCATGTCTATATATGGGATGTGAACACCAGACGCATTCTATACAAGCTGCCTGGACACAATGGCAGCGTCAACGATGTGGATTTCAGTCCCCGCGAACCGCTGATACTCTCCGGCTCCAGCGATAAGACCTTGTACCTGGGCGAAATTGAGGACTAGTCATTGCTGTCGCTTGTATCACAAATAAGTTTTATTTCTGCATTAACATAACGTTTAATAAATAATTTGTAGAATTTGAAATTTGTCGCTCAAACGGGCAGCGTGCTGGACGCGCTAGAGACGCTGCTCTTGAACAGCTGGCCAAAGAACTTGAGCCCGGTGGCGCCACCCGGCACCACGCCCAGCAGCATGAACAGCAATGCAATTATCTGCGCCACCGCAAACAGCACCGTAAATGCCGTACTCTTAGCGACCAGAGCAAAGTAAAGCGTCAGCGTGAGGCAGGCACTGTATGAGATTGATGACACCAGTCGGGGCTTGGAGAACATTTGCTTGAAGAACGTCTGAAAGCCGATCAGGAAACAAAAGCTTAGAATGAAGAACAGGCTGCCCAGCGTAAAGAGCAGCGCGAACTTTGGCTTCAGCATCAATACAGGAATGTACAACGTGGAGAGTGTCATGCAGAGCCCGCCCATGCCCAGGCAGGCAACAAAGCCCACAATGCGCTGCAGCCGGGACTGGAAAATGAAACATTATAATTATTAACATTATATATATATATGCACTGGTTACCAGCTTGGGGCAGCAGGAATCTTGGGTGTCCTTGAGCCAACTGTTTGCCTCCGCTGGCTCGGATGTGCGCGAGAAGATTTGCGCCAATCCTGGCACCTTAATCTGTGGCAGTTTTACATTGAAGTTCTTCTTTTGGTCGCTTTGCAGCAGCAAATACTCGTCCAGATCCTGCTTTAGGTTGCTCATCCTTAGTGCGGTGGGGTCAAGACTGCCACCGCATAAATATTTTTAATAATCTTAATTGTTTTTCTGTTGTTTTTTTTTATTATTTTGTTTACTGCCAACCCGACAATTATTCGCCTGGGCATTAAGTTGGCAGCGCTATTAGTGTTGCACAATGCACGTCAGAGTCTTGTCAAATATTTGCTTCAAATTTAAATGCGCAAAATAGAAAATATAATAAATAAAATTGCCGTAGTGTTTAAAATTGTTTTAAAATTTATCATGACATTTATCTATTAAATTTCAACTCATTATTTAACAACAGTATTTCATAAGATTGTTATGATCTGGATATGACCATATTAACATAAATTTATAAAATTAATTCCAACCACTGACGTCACAAAATCTTTCTTGGCTTGCTAACTTGCACAGCACTATGGTGGTGCTGCCAACGTCTGTCAAATAATAAAGTACTTTTTTGCCCAATAAAACAGCAGCGGCGTTGCCACACTGTCATAAACGCCCGCCGCCACGATTCAAATCTGGCAACTCGCTAATTCTTTCAGTTTCAGTTGAATTTTTGTCGCGGTTGGTTCGTTATCGCTGCGCGCGCGTCAAATATGTATTTAAACTGAATTCAATAAATTACAAGTATAAATGATAATATACAAGACGCCGAACACACGCAAGAAAATGTTTTAAAAAATAAATATCGAAATAAAAAGTTAAATAACGGAATTAACAACCCCTGATATACCCCCCCTACAACCCGCCGTAATTCCATACAATCCGGCTCTGGCTCTTCTATTTATGCAAATTGTATAAATGTATATGTGAGTGTGTGCGCGGTGTTGGAGCGTATACGCGCGCGTGTGTGTGTGTGTGTGTGTGTTAGTGTGTATGTGTGTGTTTGTGGGCGATTGTGTTTATGTGGAAAACGCATTAATTACACAAATACAAATGCAAATGCAAATGCAAATACAACAACAAATGTAAATACAAATATAAAGAAAAAAATACAATCAAATACAAACAAAAACAATACGTTAAAGCAGCAAAAGCAAATTGAAAAGCCAAAAAAGTATTTCAAATGCAATCTAATACAAATTAATTAAAAGCTAATTTTTTATTGTTTTTTGCGCAAAATTCAAAGAAAGAGGAAAAGAAAGAGAGCGAGCGAGAGAGAGAGAGAAAATTAATTCAATTTGTGTTGGTTTTTTGTTGTTGAATCAAATTCACCAAAAAATTTGCAGCAAAAATCAAAGTGAGAAGAAAAAGAAAAATTCGCCACAAGAAATCAAAAATCCTTGATCGTTGTTTCGTAAAACAGAAATCGAACCCTTTGCCTTTGGAGGTTTTTGAAAATAGTATGCTCAAATTTCGAATACAGTCCAAAACGGTTTCGAATTAAGGCCAACCGATCGCAGCTGTAAGTATTCTAAAAAGGCGACTCAAAATATCATAAATTTTGATTAAAAATAAACATAAATAAATATAAAGTCGCTAAAAATATATTTAAATCACAATATGCTAACAAATTTTATTTGAAATAAATAAAAAATATAAAGTGGCTCAAAATATATTAATTTATTATAATATAGTTAAACTAAAAATATGATGCATTTTCTTAGAAATAAATAATAATTATATATTGGCTCAAAATAAATAAAATTATATTAAACTGAAAATATGATGAATTTTCTTAGAAAAAAATAATAAATATAAATACTAAATTGGCTCAAAATATATAACATATATTAAAATATGTATTATTTTAGTTCAATTTATGATGTATTTTTATTAGAAATAAATATAAATAAAAACGAAAAAAGTATTGCGCTATAGTAAAACAAGATATAGTTGCCACTAAAGGAAAGCTTCTTTCAATATAAAAATAAATAAAAATACAAAAATAATAATAATAATGGTTATAATTATGTAAATAATAAATTTCAATTAATATTGATAATTGAGATTATTATTTCCTAGTAAAAATTCATTTTAAATTCGTTTTTTAATAACTTTTGTTCTTGTTTTGCAATCAAAAATTAATTGCAATATTTATTTTATTTATTTGGCTGACAAACAATGCTGTCACCTAAAATATAAAACATATTAAGATAATTAATTTTAAAAGAATAGAAAAGCCTAATAGAATCATGTGAATCATAATAATTTGAAATGAACGTTTACTGAAAATATTATTTCCTAGTTTCATTTTAAATAAATTTTTTAATTTTGTTAGAGATAAATATTTAAAAAAAAAAGTATTGGAATAATTATGAGAATAATAAAGAAATTTAAATTAAAGTTTAATGAAATTACTTCCTAGTGCAAATCATTTGAAATTGTTTTTGTATTTCTTTTCTTCTTGTTTTGGAATTTAAATAAAAAAAACCTTTTCCACTTTGTATTATGATCAAAGTTATATATTGTACTGTATCTACATTTCTTTCAAATCATATATATATTTATTTTATTTTGTTTTTTTTTTTTTTATTTGGAGTTACGAAATATCGTCAAAGACAGTCCCACATGTGTTTTAAAATTATTTTTATAATGAAACGCTTTTTTTATAATTAAATAGTCTTATAAAAAAAATAATAATAACTAAAACACGAAATATGGAATCTAAAAAGAAAAGTTTTGAGTTCTAACTGCTTAGGTTTTTTTTAAAAAAATATTTATTATTTATGCCATGTCAATGGACTTTCTGGTTATTTAGTTCTAGCTTAAAATACTTCATTTTAATATTATAATAATAATATTAAAGAACTAAACTTATTTTTGAGCCAATTTCATTTCAAATGGCATTTAACCATTTTATATATACCTCATAAGTTAGACTATTTTATTTATATAATGATAACTTCTACGTTAAAACAAAGTTTTGTAAACTACTCTAACTTTTCAATAATAATCATAATTAATATATATATATATATTTTTTAAAGTTAGCTACAATTCTAAAAACTATAACTAACTTATAAAGTAGGGCCTTCTCTCGGCTATATTTGTCCATTGTTTTTGCTGTTTTCGAATGATTTTAGATTCATATTTTGTTTTTAAAGGAATCATATAAACTTTTTATACTTTTTCTGAATTCGAGGAAGGAACTAGATCATATGAAGAACTATAATCTATCAATTCTAAATGAGTTTTGAACGCAATCGAAAATGGAAACAGTCAAAAATTAGATAATTTCATTGATATATCATTTATTTATGACTCTTTGTAGGCTTTGTGCTTAATAATTAAGAATTTCTGTTTAATTTTCTATATTTAACGATTTAAAAACTTTATAGAGATGCTAAAAAATTGAATTTATTTTCATTTCTTTGCAGCTCAACGCAATTTGGTAAGGAAACAAATCCAGCAAATGGAAGAAAAATTACAAAAAATAATATATAAAAGTAGTGCTAATAACAAATGAAAATCAAAGTAAATATAGTGTTTTGGCAACCACAAATAGAAAGTGTTGGAAAAAAGTGTTGCAAAAGGAGAAAAAAGTGAATTAAAAAAAGTTGAAGCAAAATTTGAAAGCGGCCTAAAAAGCTTATGCCAATTTATAACTAAACAAAACTAAAATTAAACAAAAGTACACACATATATATACTATACATACATACACATACATATGTATGTATATATATGTATAATTGTACATACGCCCAGGACTCGATTCGTTGGCTTCAGAGCCGATCTACAAAGCTGCGCAGCACAAAGAAAAATGGCACAGCGATTGAGACAGCGGCGTAGGCAGAGCTCTTCAGTTTGGGGCTGGGGGGCTCTGCCGCTGCGACGTCGGCAGCAACAGCAGCAGCAGCAACAACAGCAATTAACTCGAAAGCAAAGAATTTCATCAGAAATTCACAGCACATAAGGCAAACGGATGACGTGCAACGGGCTCTGAAAATAACGAGGCAAGCGTCGACGACGACGTCGCGCGGCAGCAGCGACGCCAGCAGCGGCTACAGCAGCGCTTTTGTAGCAAAAATCCAGGCTGACAGCTCCCCCTCAACGAGTTGCCAGCAAAAACAACAACGAAAAGTAACATGGCGCTGGCTGTGTGTGTGCATGAGTTAGTGTATGTGTGTGTGTGTGTGCTTGTGTACAAAAACGAACAACGCAAATAAAGCAGCTATTGCCGTAAGAGCAAGAGCGCTAATGCGCAGAGACGCGTGTGTGCGAGCGAGATGCTGCTTGAGCATGGAGAGAAATTGTCGTGTCGCGTTGTCGCTCGTCGTCATCGTCATCGTCGTCGTTTGTCGCTCGTTGAAAAATCGATTCAGCTGCACGAAACGAGAACGCGCGCGTGCAAGCGAGAGGCCATGCAAATGGGTCCGTGCGTGCAAGCGAGCTGCCAGATGCAGTAACAAAAAACTTTTTTATTTAACCCGTTTCGTGTGCGTGCGCGTGCGCCTGTATTTGTGAGTGTGTGTCTGTGTGTGTGTGAACTGCTAGAAACTACGTTGTACGACAAAAACTACAAAGTTTTCGCTGTCGCGGTGTGTGGTGGCATTCGCCAACGCCCCCCTCTCGTCTTATTCCCCCCTCTGAGACTACATTGCAAATGCGGTCGTCGCACGACTGTAAATGTGTATATATATATGTGTGTGTGTTGGTGTGTGGTCACGTAGCAGCGCTACAAAAATGACTGCATAAGAAGAAGCACAAAAACTGGTTTGGTTTCTTCTGCTAAAGCAGCAGCTGTTAGTAGAGTTGCGATTTCTAGTTCAATTTCATGAATAAGTTCACACGTTCATTTTTAACTAGTGAACTAAAACAGTAATATTATTCGTTCCTGTACAAATCCTTATTCGTTTATGAACATTTTGGATCATTAAAAAGAACTGTTTTTCATTTCTTTAATGAAGGATATTTGAGAAAACTGATCAGAATCGTTCATGAACTAGCTGTTCATTCTACTGACTCGTTCATAGAACCATTTGTGAACGAACGGTTCAGCACTAGCTGCTGGTATACTAATGAATTCGAATTCTAGCAAAAGCCGCCTCTTTTAATGGGATTTTTGCAAATGCTGTCTATAAATGGTCACAGCTTTTAGCCATAAATGCGTTCGTCAGTTGCTGTAATATTTAAGCCAAATACGTTTCCAATGGTCGCAAAACAAAATGGCCGACTTCCATGTAGAGCAAAGACGAAACGAATCAAACGCAAGAAAGGACAAAGAGACAGACGAAACGAGAGACGCACAAATTAAACAGAATTATGCATTTGGTATATTTAGTTGGTTTTTCTTCTTTCTTTCTTTTTTTTTCGAATTTTGTGTAGAATTTGCACACGTCGACAGAGGCGGAAAAAAAGCGCAAGCCCAAAAACAGCAAATAGCAAATAACAAAAAACAATAAAGCGTTTTGAACCGCACCCCACCAGGCATACAAAGCGACTGATGCGCAGCAGCGACGATTTAGTACAGCCAGGCGGTAGCACCAAAAACTTTCACGATCGATTGGCAGCTCCAAACGACGTCAGCAGCGGCAGCCACAGCAATGGCTGCCGCATTATAGCTCTCCAACTGGGGCCTCTCTGCATGTGTGCAAGTGAAAGAGAGCGAGCGTGTTTTGTCTGCAGTTAAAGTGAGAGAGCATTAAACGCCCGCTAGCGACTGCGCGTTTTGTACAGGCAGCAGCACATATACAAACAAACATACATACATATTACAGTATTTTTATGGGCTCCATTTTGCGTGTAGTTGTGATTTCCTGCTGCGCCCCAACACACAAAAGGGCCCCAAAAACGTACCAAATGGCAACAGCAACAACAACAACAATAATAATAATACAACAATGGCAGCTACAAAACTACATTTCATGCATGGCCATATCACAACGTCGTCATCGTCAATGCTCCCAGGCAGTCAGCAGGGCAGGCAGGCCAGGCAACGAGGGGACGAAATGGTTGAAAACGTGAAATAACAACGCGCGTTCCCAAAGCACCCCTCTCGACTCACATACACACGCATACATACATACAAACATATATATACACATGCACATGACTACATAACCATTTATAAATACACAGCAGTAGCAGCAGCGGTGACGGCGACGACGACGGCAGCGTTAGCAGCAGCGACGACGGACAACAACAATGACGAACGGCAAAAACAAACTCACAGAAGATACTCGTTTTTCCATGCCATGCCCAGGCAGAGGCAGCACAAAAAGTACCAGCTATAAATTCTTTATGTACATAAAAGTACATAACACACACACACGTACACATGCTGAAATACATACGTATGAACGTGTATTTTAATGCTATGTGTGCGCTGAAGCAGCAACAACGGGCCATTAAAACCTGTCGCTCTATCTCGCTCTAACTACAGGCACCCCACTTTGCTCAATGTGTATGTATGTGTGTGTGTGTGAGTAGCTATAACAACCACGTCAGACAGCGGCAGCAGCAGCAGCAGCAGCGCAGCAGTTCAGTGCAAACGTCAATTATAAGCAAACACACAAAGCAACGTTGCCAAACTTCGCTCACGCTACGCAGCGTGAACAAGACAGGGATAGAGCAAGAGAGAGGGCGTGTAAGCACGTTGGCGCAAGCGAGTGCGAAAGCAATGGCAGCGGCAACGTTGCCAAACTTCACGCCATCAACAAAAGGCAGCGAGCAGCAGGCAGAAAGCATGAATGTTGTTCTTGTATTTCCATGTTGCTGCTTTTTTGGAATTTTTAACATGCGCCCCGCTTGGCTTGGCGTGCCTGCCCTGGCCTGGCCTGGCCTGGCTGGTTTCTTTTTGTTGTTTTATTTTGTATGTTTTTTTTTTTTTTTGTTTTTGGCCGGTTCGTGGATTGATGGCGATGTGGTTCTTGGACCCGGCCCCGGTCCGGCTGCCTGGCTGCCTGGCTTGCCTGCTTTGTAACGTTGACTGGATTATAATAACGTGCTGTCGACGTCGCTGCCTCGCATTTCCACCTTCTGTTGTTGTTGTTGTATTTGTTCTTGCCGCAGAGGAAATGCGCTGCAGAACATAACCCCAGACCCAGAACCGGGCCCGGGCCTTACAATATGTATATATATGTATGTATGTATTATACATATATAGAGATATACACGCGATAGTATTCAGCCCCTGTCCAGCAGCGCCTTGCCTTTTAAATTAAGCGCAAAGATCTTGCGTATCTCATAGATACACATGTATAATATATACTATATGTGTATGTACTGTTGTTGTTGACCGCCCCATTGAAATTTCAATAAATTTAAATTGCTCTCTAGTTGAATTAAATTAAAACATTTGTGTATTTTTAGTGATAAATTAACATAAATTGGCATAAGCTTTGTTGCCGCCTTTCATTGTGCACTCAAAAGAAATCAAATAAAATGAGAAAAAGCCAAAGAAAAGAAAAATAAATAATCAAAAATGATATATATTCTATATGTGGAAAGTTAAAGTTAATAAGTGCAAGTGTCTAAGCTATGTAAAAAAGAAAGAAAGAAATATTTTATTTCATAATGTAATAATATGCTAATCATTCTCCCCCTATATGTCCCCCAAATCTATTTACAGCCCATACTAAAAGAAAATTAAAGAAAAATCAAATAATTCAATCGATCGAGTGTGAAAGAAAAGCAAAGAAAAATGCAGCAATCAATGCAATGAAAAAATTAAGATATCAAGAGATCTAGTGCAAAAATCAAAGTATCTTGAAAAATGTGCAAGTGAACGAGCTAAAAGAAAAGAAAGATCGAGAGAGAGGGAGAAAGAAATTAAATATAAAGAGAGGCAGCATACAAGTCCTATCTCGACGGGATATTCATTCAATGGGAGGAGCGCGCCCATTTAAAATTATGCGCCTCCACAACGGCATACGGGAAATGCTCAATAGATCGTGAGTTGTCGAAACATGGTACGCGACAGCAGCCGTAACATTTGTTTTGGAAAATTAGCCGAAACTACGCAGCAGCAACAACAACAAATAGCCGTGGATAGTAGCAGCAGCAACAATAATAATAACAACAACAATAATAATAATAATAATAATAACCAGAAACTTCGCGATACATTAAAAAGGTAAGTTCTGGATAGTTAAGCGGAGATAATTGTTCAAAATGTTGCTAAAGAAAACTCAAAATAATCTTACTAAGAATTATATAAACATATTTAGATATTTAGTGCTAGAGCTCTACCCCGCCACAATTCGCTGTATGAGCAAGTAAGAAATAAACAAGAAAATAGCTTACCACTACTTTTCCTACCTCAGAAACTGAGCTAACTTAAAAGCTACACTCAAACATTTGAATTTAAGCCCATTTCAGTTGAATAATAACGTTTGGGAGTAGATTTTTCAAGTTGCCTACAACAGTTTTCTGCTCGTGGGCCTTCGAAAGCCTCAAAACTGTTAAAAAGCTCGTACACATTTAAATTTAAGCCCATTTCAGTTGCCTATATTCGGGTAGTTTTTCAACTCGTGGGCTTCGAAAGGCTATGTTCTGTACACTTAAAAATCTATTTTCTAGCATTGCTGTAAAGCTGAAAACTAGCTAAAAACAATCCTTGAAACGAACTATAGTTTATAAAGTCAAAATTTGAGCTCAATTGGGGCAGAACTCTTCGAGTTTTTGACTTTTGCTTAAGCCAACATAACATTTTTATATATATAGTATATGGAATTGACTTCTTTCTTTTGCTCCAGAAAATTGTATCTTTAGAACTGGCGTCTCTAGCACAGGAAACTCAAAATTACTGAGTTAAATCTCAATTGAATAAATAATAAACCCCCTGTGGTTTGGTTAAGCGGCGTAGATTGTTGGAGAGTTTTCAATTGTTGCTGGAAACAGACTCAGAGAAGAGAGTCTTATTAAAATATGTGAGAACTTAAGATACTGTAGAGTTGGAATCCAGACATCTTTCCTTTGCCACAGCAAGATTCTGTTGCTTAAGAAGTGAGATCTATCTTTCCGGAGGGAAATCTAGAAGAAAATCTAGAATTATTGAGTTACAGCTTAATTAAGTAACCATTTAACCTTTTTATAAACTGACAATCCATGCTTTAATCTAAACATATATCTGAAACTGAAGCCACAATCTAATATGAAGCAGAAGTGATTTCCTAACGTTACTGTCTAGTTTTCCCATATGGCAAAACTTCCTGGAAGTTTACTTAAACTTTTACAATGCATTGAATAAACAAGGAGGAATATTGTCAACAAATTGGCCAACAATTTGTACATTTCATTACGATGTAAATGAAAAGAATGCACCAAAATTCATGTACCTGGAAATGGGCAAATCAATGTACCTGGAAATTCCGTCTGATGTTTGTCACGAACTTGTACTTAGAAATCAAAAATAAATATAATTTTTTTCTAAATCTAAGATACACTGTGGTTCTGTTTATAATATTGTGTGCCACAAAACACATTTTTGGTTTGGTGCACACAGATACAGATACAGATACAGATACCTGGAATTCGTACATACGTGGAATTGGAATTGGAATAGGAGACCTGCTTAAAATGTATCTCGTCGCTAATGCATCTTGCAGCTGCGTAGGCCCTAAATTTAACTAACGGTTGACACAAAGCTAACCGAATCTAAAGAAAAACCTCAGCACATGTGTGTGTGTACGTGTGTGTGTGAGTTTGTCGCCGCAAATGTATCTCAAGAAGCTGCGTGGGTCTAGGGAGGCCAGTAGTTGTTTTGTTGTTGCGCCCACTGGCCAGTTCAGTGTTATCCGTCATGGATCTGTGACACGTCTACTTCCCAAAAGTATCTTAAGTAGATGCAGATGCAGCTTAGCTGCCAGCCTGCCTGCCAGCCTGCATGTATCTGTGAGATACGCATATGTAGCTGCTTGTATTTGTTTTGTAGATTCGTAAGTGGCCATGCCTAAAAAAAAACGCGTAACTTTTTACCTTGACTTGTCGTCTTGTCGTCGTCTTCTCTGCGCTGTTCCTCTCTGTTTTGTATCTTGAGCTGCGTCTTCTGCT
Source organism: Hirtodrosophila histrioides (assembly GCA_037075165.1). NCBI lineage: Eukaryota > Metazoa > Arthropoda > Insecta > Diptera > Drosophilidae > Hirtodrosophila > Hirtodrosophila histrioides. The sequence goes on along the minus strand of JBAMCL010000759.1, from coordinate 865,371 downwards.
GCGGATTTTTACCTGTGTGTGCCAACTGGCGACGTGTACAGAAAAATCAGCTCAAGAGACAACCACGACGACGACGACGACGACGACGACGACGACGACGACGACAATGGACGGACACAGACGGACATGTGGCACTGTCGCCTCAGTCGACGTCTATTTTGCGTTATTACGTAATTTCGTACAATATTTGTTGTGCTTGTTGTTGTTGTTGTTGCTGTTGGTTTTGGGCCCAAGAATCATGTGTGTGTGTGTGTGTGTGTGTTTTTTAGACGCCTCTGTCTGCCTTTCATTTCATTTGTTGTTCTCTTGGCCAAACAAGTTTTTGTGGTCTGTATATACTATTTATTTATTTTTCTTTATTTTTGGTATTTTTTTGTTGTATTTGGTTATTTGGTGGGGTGCAAAAGTCGAAGCCTAATTGCTTCATTAGCCGGCTCTCTACACATTGTAGCCAAATGTTTTCTGGCCAAGTCATTAAAGCGACCCATGACTAGACCCACAGAGCACGAGGCTTGCGGTGCATTAAACCCGCATCAATGTCAGCATAAACAACCGCAAACAACAACAGCAACAACAACTGGCTTTTATAGTTGTACTCTGTAGTTTTGTAGTTGTTTTTGGTTAATTACAAGACAATCGTCGAACTGTAGCTCAGAAAAACAACAAAAAAACACAAAAAAACTTCATAAAACAAAACCAGTCAACAGCTTTTTGACATTGACAATGAACCGAGAGCTGAAAACAACGAGACAACAAATAGTTTCAGGCCAAATGTGCATAAATAAATTACGCACCGTGTGCCGTACGGATATTTGGTATCTGTATCTGCGGGATACATTTCGAACAAATTCACAAAAACAGCTAGAGCCAGCTGTGTGCTGCTGTGGCGCTGCTGATGACGCATGAGACGCCAACTTTGTTGTTTTCACCCTCCTCCCATCTATTACCAATGCTATCTCAATTTTCTTCAATTATTGTTTGCACATCTCGAAATCAAATGTTTATCGTTTATCTCGTGGAAAAGTCTGCTTTTATTTATTTATTTCTCTCTTTTTTTTCTTTCTTGTGGTTGTCTGCGGCCCTGAACAAGATTTACAATACCAAAATGTTTAATACAAAATTGAGTGAAAGATCAATGACGTTTGCTTTGCGTTTGCATCAGATTCGTTTATTGCTCTAGTTTTATTGCCAAATGGCATTTAAGAGTTGTTTAGAGCTCAGTTCAAATAAATGTCGAAAAGTCCAATGATTTATTTCAATTACATTTGTAATTCTACAAATTATAACATTTTTCTTCAAATTACAACCATTTTTCATCAAAATTATAACATTTTTCATCAAATTTTTAACCTTTTTAATCAAATTTCTTGAATTTTTGATCAAAATTATAAAGTTTTTTTCAAATTATAACAATTTGTTACCAAAATTATACTTTTCATCAAATTTATAAAATTTTTCATCAAAATTATAAACTTTTTAATCAAGTTTCTTGGATTTCTGATGAAAATTATGAAGTTTTTCACCAAATTACAAAAATTTTTTATCAAAATTATACTTTTTCATAGAAAGAATAAGATTTTTCCCTTATTAATAGATTTTTTCATCAAAATTTTAACCTTTTTAATAAAATTTCTTGAATTTTTGTTCAAAATTTTAAAGTTTTCATCAAATTATAACAATTTGTTTCCAAAACTATACTTTTCATCACAATTATAACATTTTTCATCAAATTTATAGAATATTTCATTAAAATTATAACCTTTTTAATCAAATTTCTTAGATTTTTGGTGGAAAATTATAAAGTTTTTCATCAAATTACAACAATTTGTTATCAAAATAATACTTTCTTATAAAAAGTATAAGATTTTTCACTATTAATAGATTTTTTCATCAAAATCGTAACCTTTTTAATCAAATTTCTTGGATGTTTGATCAAAAATTTTAAAGTTTTTCATAAAATTACAACAATTTGTTATCAAAATTATACTTTTTCACAAAAAGTATAAGATTATTCACTTATTAATAGACTTTTTCATCAAAATGGTAACATTTTTATAAAATTTTTTTAAATTTATGATCAATATTATAAAGTTTTTGATCAAATTATTAAAATTTGTTATTAAAATTATACTTTTTCATAAAAAGTATACGATTTTCACTTATTAATAGATTTTTTCATCAAAATTATAACATTTTCATCAATTTTATTTGCATTTTTGATCAAATATAAACAACTTTTCATCAAAAATTTGTGTTTTTTTTCTTTCTTGAAGATTTCAGTGTAAATTGCTGCTTAAAAACAGTTTCTTAGTGGGTATAAATCTCAAATTATCAAAACTGAATGGTTTTGTCCAGCTGCAGTCTATGGTACAAATTTCTTATATAGTTGGCCAGTTCGAACAGATCTTGTAAATGCTTATATTGTAGATATTTTAAGCTAGTTCCTTGCTATATTATAAAGAATTTGTATATTATAGCCAAAAATCATTCAATATAGAAAGATACGTTTAGTATTTTGTAAACATTCAGGTGGTTTCTGCCTCAATGTTTATGCAATTTCCACCAAGTTGATTACATTTGAAGGTAATTCCCTTAACACATTTGCTTAAATACGTTGAAATATTTAGGTTTTATAGGTCTACAGGGTGTCTGCTTACAGAAAACGCCTCTTTCCTTCTATCCCCCCGCTAAACACAGCGTGTGCCTTCCCCTTTAGCATCTGCTTGGTAACAATATCAATTAAGCAAATTTCGTGTTTCGCTTTTTAACACAAAATTGGCAAAAAACTAAAAAAAAACGAAAAAAATCTTGAAAATAGTTAAAAATCCAACAGCAACAACAAAGAGAGCAATGTGGTATCAGATATTTTGTCAGAGCATTTGACTTGTTTCAATGTCATGTTACATTTATTTTGTTTGTTGTTGTTTGGTTTTTGTTAATGCATATATATATGTATATATATATATATACATATACGAACATCTAGTCGAAAGTTTTGTTTTTGTTTTCAATGTTCTTTTGGCATTGACAGCGTCGCGTCGCGTTCGTTCTGTGGGGCAAGCCAAAAAAGTAGATTAGATAGCGTAAAACAAACAGAACTCAACAGAACAGAATCGTATAGAATAGAATATTATATAGAATATAGAGAGCATTGCGCCCCACAAAATTGTAATTGTAAAACACACACACGCTGATTGTTTCCCATTTTTATAATGTTATATATATATTTTTTGTATTTATTTTGTACTTTATTTGAGCACAAAACTGCCAGACAGGGAAGAAATTATAACTCTGGCTATCTATTTTTTTTTTCACGCCCCTACTCAAGTTATATAAAGAAAAGGGAAAAACTATTATATATTCTGAGGTTAAATTTGTTCTTGTCATCGCAGCAAGAAACTTGCATTCAAAAGTTCCCAGCCACATTATACTCTGTCTCCAATCTGTTATGTCTTTTCTTTAAGATGTTCGCCTTTAATTAAATTTATATTAAAAAAAAAAGAAATATCTAATAAATTACATTGGCTAATAATAAAAAATAATAAAAAAAAAAGAAATATCTAATAAATTACATTGGCTAATAATAAAAAATAATAAAAAAAAAAATATAAAAAGAAAAATAAAAAAAATAAATAAAAAAAATAAATAAAAAAAATAAATAAAAAAAATAAATAAAAAAATAAAAAAAAAATAAAAATTCAATTTGTTTTTATTACAACTTGTTTAAAAATGCCTCATTTCTGCTTTAGATTCGTCTATATTTTTGTATAATTGATTCTGGTTTAAAACCTCATAGAAACTATGAATACAGCCTGGATTCTTTAGGTTCTTCTGTTTTTTATCCAAAATATAATTTAGTTTTGATTCTTTCTCGCTTAATTTGAATGAAACCTTCAATTTTAACCTTTTCTCAAAGAATATAAACCCATTCTACTTCTACCAAGTCAATTCTTACAGCATATATAGCTCTATATATTGTACTCAACATTGTTTATAGCCAATTTAGACTCATAACTCGAAAAGTACTTCAGTTATAATGCTGAAATTTGGTATGTAGACTCTTTGTGTTTAAATCAAAAGAATTATAAGCCAAAACTGTGTCAAACTTGTCTTGCTATAAGGAAACAAGACATTGTATAAACAATAATAATAATATTTTAAGGCACAAAACTAAAAATAAATAAATATATTCTTATTTATAGCTAAAGCTCTTAAATAATATGCACATTTGTTTAATTATATTATTGAAATTGGTTTTGGTCATGTCATGTGTGGATTCAGTCTCATAACTCGAGAGGTACTTCAGTTATTATGCTGAAATTTGGTATGTAGGCTCTTTATGTTTATATTAAAAGAATTATAAACCAAAACTGTGTCAAAACTTGTCTTGCTACAAGAAAACAAGAATAATAATAATTTTAAGGCACAAAACTAAAAATAAATTGTTATTTATAGCTAAAGTTCTTAAATAATATGCACATTTGTTTAATTATATTATTGAAATTGGTTTTGGTTTTGGTTTTTGTCATGTGTCATGTGTCATTTGTCATTTGTTATGGTTATTGTTATTGTTTTTAGCTTACACTTGGCTCCTGCGGGGCAGGGCGTTGTCGCTTAATCATGCAACTATTTTTCAATTTGTGGCCATAAGTAGTTGTTGCTGTTGTTGTTGTTGTCTGCTGCTTCTAGTGGCGGTCAATTTTGCACAGCTGATAGTAAGTTTAAACAAAGAAGAAAAAACTACAGAAATATTTGCGACTTTTGAAATTGAATAGTTGCCTTTTGTGTTAGTTTTTTATGGCCACAAATACAAATGAGTTATTATGCATGTACTTGTGCAAATGTATCTATGAGTACGTTCAGGAACGCCTCGAAACAGCTCATGTAGCGGTTGTTGTTGTACTTTTTGTTGTTGTTGCAGTTGTTGTTGTACTTTTAGTACAGCTTTTTGTTTCGCAAGTCGTGCAATTATTTGATTATTATTTGCATTGTTATTGTTTTACATTTTTGTGCCTCGCGTTGCACATTTTCCACAGCCATTGTTGTTGTTGTTGTTATGGTTGTTGTTGTTGTTTCGTAATTCCATATGCCATATAGAGAAGCTTTTGAGATAGCCGAGCAGGGAACGTGACAACGCGTCACCCCCCCCACCCCACCCCACTCAGCCCCGCTATTTGCCCGTTGTCTGGCTGCGATGCGATAACTCAATTTTGTATGGGAAATTAGAAAATTCCCAAATAATTTCACACTTGAGTTAAGCTGTCGTCTGTACCAAAAATAAAAGGGGGGGAGTTTTGCTGCACAGTGGTTAAAACGCGCAATTTAAGCTCACTTCAATTATACAAATATCTGCGGAATTAAACGCTTTAGCTTTAGTTAACTTTGTTTTGTATATAGAAATTAATTTGAGCAATTTTTTATTATTTTATTTAGTAGTTATAATGTTAAGGTGCGTTCACACGATATGGCATTCTGCCACATATATGTAATATCGTTGTCAAAATCAAGCGTTACAAATTGTATATGCCAAAAGTAAGAATATATGTTAAATATTTTAACATATAGACTTATATGGCACGTTTCTACCATAGAAATCTTTGATTTTCTATATCGTGTAAACAGGTATCTCAATTACAAAATTTATATGGCAGCCTGCCATACCGTACTCACATGCTATGGTAACTGACGACTGCCACAAATGTGTCAGAATGCCATATAGTGTGAACGCAGCTTTAGAGTGTCTCTTTTCAAGCCCCCACCATCAAGGATTATTATTTTAAACATATTTTTTGTAAAAATTTAAGTCAAATTTTATAAAAATGTTCAAAATGCTTAAAACATATAAACTTCGAGGTGCGAACACGAACTAAAATTATTATTTTTTTAAGTTATTTTATTCTTTAAAGGTTTTTGTATTGTTTTTTTTTATATTATGTTTTTTAATATTCTTTTTTTTAATATTCTTTTTTGATATTTTTTTTTATATTATTTTTTTATATTATTTTTTTTATGTTTTTCTTATTATATTTTTTTTATATTTTTTTTAATTATTATTTTTAATTATTTGTTGATTATTATATTCAATCAATATTTTTTCTATTATTTATTATTCATATTTTTTTTTATTGTTTTCTTATTATTTAAACTATTTTAATCTAGTGGGAATAAACTATTAAGTCAAACGATTAACGAGTAAATAAAATTCCCAAACAATTAATTAAAATCTTGAACAGCTGATGAATTAATTGATTGATATAGATGAGATGATGATAGAAAAGATGTTTTTTTGATGATATGAATGATTTTTTTATTTATTTATTTTTTTTGTTAAAATTTTTTTATTTGTTTTAAATTTGCTTTTTGGTATCTTTCGATTTTGACAGCTTGATCAAATTGGTGTATATTTTAGTGGGAATCCCCTTAAAAGAGCACTATACAAACTAAAAAATACATTAATATCAATTATTCTAATGGTTTCGGTACTTGGATGTTAGATTTTTAATTAAAACAAGCTAATTTGCTTTATATTTGCCCACTGTGTGACGGCGGCGGCGATAGTGGGGCTGGGACGGGGGTAGAGACATTGTGTTGGGCAACGTTGCCGCATTTCACAGAAACAAACAGAGACAAACACACATGAGAAGAAACACGTTGACAAAAGGTGCTAAGAAGCAGCGGGAAACACAGAGAGACACAGAGACAAAAGATTATCATGAAGACCAAAGCAGCAACAACAACAACCATAAAAACAACAACAACAAATCGATTATTATAGCAAGAGCTCGGATGTGTTATTACCTGTTACCGATGAAACCAGTTGCCGTGTTGGCCAGCTAGAGGGGATTATGTCGCTGCTTATGACGTTTGTGCCGAAGAACCGGTTATATACATATACATATACATATACATATACATATACATATACATATACATATACATATACATATACATATACATATACATATACATATACATATACATATACATATACATATACATATACATATACATATACATATACTTCTTGGAACCCATTATTAAGCATCGATCAGGTGCATACCCTACAAAAACGTTTATAACCTCAAAGATACTCTAGAAGAACAGGAGTCACAAATAAAGTAATAATATGGACAAAAGATATAAGAAACTATCGCAGAAATGAGCAAAGGAAGATAAGAAAGCGATAAGCGTAGCTGCTGCAGCAATCGCATTCTTATCTTCCGCGATAAAAGCAAATAGTACATAATTACAGGGTATACGAGTTTCATATAAGACTTCAACTAGGCATAAATTAGCTATGCGAAGACTTTGTTTGTGTCCTGCAAATTAACGCACAATGTATGGCTTCAAAGATACAACACACACACACACGCACACACACAAACATATACATAGACAAACAAGCTGAAAGATACAAGATATACGAGTACAAACATCAATGCCCAGACAGACAGACAAATACACACAACTACATACATACATACATACATACATATTAAGAGCTACAACTACAACAACGATAGTGCTCTGCTGCTGCTGCTGCGGCTGCTGCTGCTGCAAAGCTACAGCGACAAATGTGTGATGCTGAAGTTTGGCAACGTCGCTTTACAATTTCGAATCTAACCGCAGCAGCAGTGCCAGCTGTAAACGCTTGCTTGTTTTTCTTGTTTTTTGCACAAACACACACACACACACATACATATATATGTATACACTCTGCCGACTTGGCCGTCTTTGCTTGTTTTCAATTAGAGACGACTACAGAGCAAAAAAAGCAACACAAAGAAGAAGAAATATCAGCGGCAAAAGCAAAATACAAGCGGCGGCCGTTGTCGTTGTACTCATTGCTACTGTTGTTGTTGCTTTTGCTGTTTGCGAGCAACTTGCAAATACGCCGCACGTTGTGTAAACATCAGTCGCCGTCGCCGTCGCAGTCGCAGTCGACGTCAACGTCAACGCTCGTCTGAGCCAATTTGAATTTGCAGCCACGCACACAACCATTATTTTCGCTCGCGCTCTTGTTCTCTCTCGTCGCTGCTTTGGCTTTGTGGTCGCTGCCTCTGGCTCTGCTGCTGCTGCTGCTGCGGCTGCGGCTGCTTTTGTAGGTTTTCTTCTTTTGGCGCAGCGTTTACTTTATTTTTATGCTGGCATTTTTGCGGCACTTGAATTCTGCTCATGTATGTATGTATGTATATATGCGTGCGTATGTTTATGTTTGTATGTGTGCTGCTGGCTGCCTTTGTCGCTTGATTGCAAATGAGTCATGCATACACATACGCACACGTACACATACATGCACACATACACACACTCAAAATTCAAAGTTCGCCTGGCCAGCAATTTGTGCCTCTGTCGCTTCTGTTGTTACTTTAATCAATTGGACTTTTGCTTTACGAGCATTACGAACAGAGCCCGGACAGCAACATCCCCCAACCTTCGTACCCAACTCCTCACACCCTATGCCCCCCGTCTATAACAACTATCCGCAGCTCGGATGTTCCGCGAGCCGTGCAGGAAGCAGCCGCTTAATGGCGGCTCCTCGTGATAATAAATAAGTAAATAGCTGAACAAGTAAATCTCGTCAATGGCGTCTACTGCTTTTAGCCAGATTAGCCACAACCACTCGACTCGATTCGATTCGTTTTGTTTCTTTCATTCTATTTTATTTTGTTTTTTGTTTTTCGTTTTTCGTTTCTAGTTTTGTTTTTTGACCCATGCGAAACAAAAGCCGCTCAAGTGGAGAGATCAAAGCCAGGCAAAATTTGTTTCGGGGCCAAGTATTCGCAAAATGTCAAGTTGCGGCATAGATAGCTCAAGAGAGAAAAGAGAAAACCCAGAGGGAAATTTTGGGCAAAGAGCATATGATAATATAGAAACCTTTTAAAAGAACTGGGAACAATAATACATAGGAAATTTTGAGAACCAGCCTTGCTATCCCTAAAAGAAAACCGCTTATTTGTAAGAAAAATAAAAAATAAATTCTCCGAAACAGGATAAAAATTGTATTAAATATTTATTACTAAGGTGCGGTTAGGAAACAAAAGCCTCCTGTTTTTTAGGTTATAAATTATAACACTAATATTTTGTCTACAGGACAAGACAGGAGATCAACGACAGTATCCGCTATTGTTATCCAGATATTGTATAAAGACTTTGAGAAGACAGAAATATTGTGATATAATTAAGCTTTTTTTCTCGTCAAATTCGAGTTTTAATAAAGTAAATGAATATTTTCAGTACAGGTTAAAAGATATAAATATAAATCAGTCCAGAAAAATTTCTGGACAAATGTCAAGAAACATAAAAACAAGTAAGAATGCTATAGTCGAGTATACCCGACTACAAAACTCCCTGTTCCCAGGTCGAAAATTTCCGATCGCATCTTCGTACACTTACACAAAGACGCACACACATAAGCAACAGCACAAGCGAGGCATTTTAAGTCGTGGCTGTGCTGCTTCTTCCCCCTCCCCCCTCCAATCTCGAAAACTCTTGATACTGATCAATAATATATATACTTTATAGGGTCGGAGATGTCTCCTTCTGGCTCTTACATATATTTACACAGATATAGTACCCCCTTTTTACTCATTTTATGGATACAGGGAGTAAAAATAAGAGTTTTACAAAGAAACTACTCTGTATGCAGGTTACCAAAATAAGTTTTCAATGAATTTGATGGGTTTACGATATAAACAGGTTACCAGACGGATAACTATAGTAAGGAAAAAGATCTGTCAAGTTATAGTACAATATTCTATAGTGAAGTATAATATAGTATAGTAGAGTATAATATAGTATATTGAAGTATAATATAGTATACTGAAGTATAATATAGTATAGTGAAGTATAGTATAGTAACGTATAATATAGTATAGTATAGTATAGTATAGTATAGTATAGTATAGTATACCCAATGTTTTAAGATAATTTCGTATAAATTAGTTGAAGATTTCACGTTTTCCGCTGCTGTTCGAAATGATCCATAATCGTACTTCTGGTTTAACATTTGACTCATTTGGTTATGGATATTCCCCAGCAGTCTAAGCTATCACATGTGCCTTCCACATGTGTGGGTGTACTTTTTTTTAACTCTCTGAACAAAGTTGGATGTTGTACTTTTTCATCGTATTCGACGATGCGTACAGCCAATTTGCATGTTTCATTGCATTTACTCGTTTTATATTAAACGCAATTTGCTTTTCCATTTTTTCTCATTTTGCAATTAGCATTGCAATTAAAAAGAATAATTAAAAATTAATGTTAAATGCTTCCACCCCCCACAACGTTTTTTTTTTTTTTTTTGGGAAATGTGTAGGGATCCGAAAAACAGCTGACAAGTGCACACAACAGAACTGAGAATCAAGAACCGAGAACCGAGAACAAATAATGTTACGTAAATCATATAAAAACACACGCCTCGCTTATATTGTTATTATATTTTGTTCAATTATACAATATGCCATGAGCAACGAAATTGCAACAATCAACGCCAATAAAAAATGCAACGAGGGTGTCAACGACCATAGAATACCCTTTAAATGGTTAAGGAAGAAAAATAGAGGCTAAGTATGATTAAGAATTCAAGGATAAGTTCGTTTTTTAACTATATTTATATATTTTGGAGGTTTCCTTGTACTTGTATGCTCATAAAAATGGTCGTAGTCCCTTGTTCTTGCTTGTGAACCATTTCTAAAGGGGTTCGGCTTCATATCTCAAGATCTATTGCAGGTATGCTGTTGAAATTTAGTATGAAGAGGGATGTGGAATTAAATGATATGTTTTCGGTCTTAAATCCGGTGCAAGACTGGTTTCAAAGTCGAATAATAAGGGTTACGAAAGTAATTCAAATATGTCTAAAAGTATTGAAACAACGATGTTGAAATTTGGTATGCAGACTTGTGAAGTGAAGTTGAAGGTTAAGGTTGCAAAAGTATTTTAGTATTATATATCTGGAGAACAGAAAAAAGTATTTAGGTATTTTTATTTATTAAAGCAGCTTTTCTTTCTATTATCAAACTGCTGAGCAATGCATATGAGTTTACAGTAAAGTTAGATAAGTAGCTTGTTCCGTTAACTATATATATAGTATAATCGAGCAACAATAACACGCATACGTCTCATGTGACGCCCCCGTAACTGCAATTGCAATAATTGACAGTAATTCAAGTAATTATTGTGTAAATTTACTTTGATTTTCTAGTCTCATCACTGGCACCCTTCGCTTCGGACTTCCGCTGAGGCAATTTTCGATATACAATCAGCGGGTAATTGTGATTTTTTATAGATAGTATGTGTGTGTGTTTCTACATATAAAATAATAACATAAATGTAATAATAATAATAATAAAAAATCCGCAATTATTGAACAGTAATTTATTTATACACACACTCGCACGCAATTCTCGATGACAGTTTCACTTGGCAATTGAAATGCCCATCACGTGCCCTTTGCAACTCTGTACGTGAACATGGTTCGTCATCCGATGATTATATATATATATATATAGCGTGTATATACATAGTACTATATACGCGTATCGGCTGGTTAAGCCAACATATTGTAGAGCTCTCTTCACGGCCTATTGCTAATTGGTTTTGATTAGTTGAGGGCGTACGAACCGACTCTGCCTCTTACCCTGGGCTACTCTCGAAACTACCAAATGTTGAGTTCAATGCACTCAACGTAGTTTTATGGGCACACACACTTACACACACTCTCAAAATGTTGAACATTGTGCAAGCCTTTGGGGCCAAACGCTTCACCGCGAGGGCCACAAAATGCCAAATGTGGCTCGTGTGCTTGAACGCTGCTGCACTTGTTGGGCAATCGTTTCGGGCCAGTAGACAGAGTTCCTACCCGGCTCTGGCCTCCTCTTGGACTGGAGAGGATGCTCGCTGTCTGGGCAAGGCGTCAGCTTGCCAGTTATTTAGACGGGGGGAAACCCCAAATTCAGGGTTTTCCTGAGTTGAGAAGAGCGTGAGGACAAAAACACGCAATGCAGTCACCAATATGGCTTAGAATTTGGCAAAGATTTTAGTTAGGTTTGGAAAGGCAACGAAATATAATATATAATATTATTTATAAATACAATCGATTAAAAGGATGAAAAAGTAGCATAACAGCATTGTAAATAGCTTAGGATGAACTATTTAATACTATACGATCACTAGTTATTCGAATAGTTCGAACAGTACAAATCATGGAATTATTTTCTATTATTTTTTAAACGATGTTCGTCTGTTAAGTCAATATTTATTAAAAATACAATAAAAAAGAACATATTAAACAGTTTTATTTTTTGTATTATTTTTTTTTTTATAATTTTTTTTATTTTTTTAAATTATTTTTTTTAATTTTATTTTTTTTGTTTTATTTTTTTTATTTTTTATTTTTTTTATTTTTATTTTTGTTATTTATTTTTTTATATATTTTTTTTATTTTTTATTTATTTTTAATATTTATTTATTTTTTTGATAAACCGTTTTTAATTCTAAACAATTTTAGGTTTAATTTTGAAATGATGTAAGACTCTGCACTATATCAAAGGTCGACGAAAATACTTAAATTTTTATTCAATACACTTTCGTATAATGCATGAAATTCCAAACACGTTTTTAAGAATATATAAACCTCTATACGAGTAAAAATAAAAACTTTAATTCATTGAGTAGAAAATCCATTGCATATCTTTATTCTCAACTAATAAACATTGTAGATTATCTTAATTGTAGTCAGTTTTTTCTTCTTTTTTTCCTTCTCACATGTCTATTATTGTTTTATGGCCTTTTTGCGCTTTCATCGCTCAGGTGACTCTGGTGATTCAGCATATTTAAACACTCAGTTGAGTCTATTCACCGACCGTTTCCTGCAAAACTTCAAAGCCCCAACTTGATTCATGCCAGACGACAGTCTAACTCATGGTCTATAGTATAGACTCTGACTCTGTGGTCCAACCAGTTAACAATTCACAGAGTTTGAGAGCTTTATATACATATGTATATGATTTGCCTTTCGCTTTCATGCGCACAGGCAAATGGCCAGAACAATGACAGCCAGGGCTGCTTATGATGATAATAAAACTGTCCAGCGGAAGATACAATATCTGCACATGTACAAAGCAATGCACTCGTCGCTGCATGAATCACAAAATTACAATGATAATGATGAATACGATGATAATAATGTTGTTGAGGATGGAGGATGTGAATTGAGGATTGAGGATGATAATGTTGTTCAGCATGAGGATGATAATGTTGTTCAGGATGAGGATGATAATGTTGTTCAGGATGAGAATGATAATGTTGTTCAGGATGAGGATGATAATGTTGTTCAGGATGAGGATGATAATGTTGTCCAGAATGAGGATGATAATGTTGTTCAGGATGAGGATGATAATGTTGTTCAGGATGAGAATGATAATGTTGTTCAGAATGAGGATGATAATGTTGTTCAGGATGAGGATGATAATGTTGTTCAGGATGAGGATGATAATGTTGTTCAGGATGAGGATGATAATGTTGTTCAGGATGAGGATGATAATGTTGTTCAGAATGAGGATGATAATGTTGTTCAGAATGAGGATGATAATGTTGTTGAGGATTGAGGATGATAATGTTGTTCAGCATGAGGATGATAGTGTTGAGAATGCGGATGATAATGTTGTTCAGAATGAGGATGATAATGTTGTTCAGAATGAGGATGAAATTGTTGTTCAGAATGAGGATGAGGATAATAATGTTGTTCAGGATGAGGATGATAATGTTGTTGAGAATGAGGATGATAATGTTGTTCAGGATGAGGATGATAATGTTGTTCAGGATGAGGATGATAATGTTGTTCAGAATGAGGATGATAATGTTGTTCATGATGAGAATGATAATGTTGTTCAGAATGAGGATGATAATGTTGTTCACAATGAGGATGATAATGTTGTTCAGGATGAGGATGATAATGTTGTTCAGGATGAGGATGATAATGTTGTTCATGATGAGAATGATAATGTTGTTCAGGATGAGGATGATAATTTTGTTGAGCATGAGGATGATAATGTTGTTCACAATGAGGATGATAATGTTGTTCAGGATGAGGATGATAATGTTGTTCAGAATGAGAATGAGGATGATAATGATGTATTTCAAAGACAATAGCATTGCATTTAGACCTTGAGCTCTCTAACTGTGTCCTGACAGCATATTGTGGGCTCGCCTTAAAGCTGTTTTGTATCTTTAACTGTGATAGCTGCTGCATACAAAACTTGACATTCAAATATAGTATTTGTTGTTGTTGTTGTTGTTGCTGTCTTCTATTTTGTCTGCCCCGCAACATTTTTTACATGCCAACGGAAATCCGCGAGAAGGAAAACACAAAACTCAATGCTATGTACAGGATGATAGGGGATTGGAACGGGGAATGGGAATGAGAACAACGTGGCCAGACTCTTGACAAGGCAGCAGCTGTGTGTATACACACACACAGTAAACAGTACAGATATATATATGTTTAGTCAGGGTATCCTATATACCATTTCCATATGTATATTTTGCATTTGCATTCAATGAATGAAATGTTTTTTTCTTCCCCCTTTTGTTTTCGCATAGCTGCCATAATTCTCGCTCGGCCTGCAACCCTTCTTTGCATGTTGATCTATAAGTATGTGTATATATATAGTATGTGTGTATCCTAGGAATATATTAACTTGATATCGTAGGTTAAGTTATGCAAATGGAGTTCAACTCTTCCCAGACGCTGGGTTCGGCTTGTTGTGGAACCTTTTGCCTACCGTTAAATTTGCCATTTGACTTGCCGCTAATTGCCGTCAAATACGGCACTGATTCATTCATATTCATCATCAGCTTTTTATACTTTATTCACGAAGGAAAAAAGAGCATCTTGGGTTTGTACTAGATCTGTCTGTCTATTTTTGAAGCTGCAGCTATCAAAATTAGTATGCAAAAATCGTATATACCTTAGTTGGTCTAAGTATTGGGTAACTCCTGCAAGTTAGTTTCATTAAACTTGAGATGAGCACTACTTATGATCTCCTTGAAAGATTAAACTAACAATATTTTAATCACATCCACTGCCGCTCTGTAAAAAAGGAATCTTATAACCTACATGTATATAATAATAAAAGAAAATACTACAATAAGTTTTTATGTATGTATTTTAATATAACTAAAAATGTTTGTTAAATTGTTATATGTATGTAAATGTCTTTTTTATATACATGTATAACCAGACTCCCTGAGGAAGGCGTAACAAACGCCGAAACGCGTAGGAGCAGAATTTTAATAAATAAAGGATGTAATAAATATTTATTAAAATGAACTACAACGGCCTTAAAACTCGCATTTGGAAACACAAAAATTCTTCGCACAAAAATGGCCCAAACAAATAACACAATAATAATATCTTCCATACTTTTAAAGTTAAAGTTATCAAATTTAATATAGGAAGTTCTGATAATCTTCTTGATAGATGAGACCAAAAATTATGGTGTCTTATTTACTACCTTTCCCGAAAATTAGCCAAATGTAAACAGTGGAGATTGAAGTACAATAATAATAATATGCAGGACTGTTTCTGTTTTGAATACTTTACAATTCGAAACGTTTTTTGTTATCTAGTTACTTTCCTTTTTTGTATGTTCTTATAGTAAAAGCTATCGTTTTTCCTTCCTGAAGCTATGCAGGCAAACCTTTTCAGTCTAAATTCAAAATCTTTTTGAATTCAGAACAGCTATACTATGTATTCATCGGAATTGAAAACAGCTCTAAATATTTTCCCTAATCCTAAAGCTAGAGTGATGAAATTTGATATCAGGATTTCTGATGATATCCCTGAAAGATAACACCTAAAATACAGAGTATACAGCAGCTGGGAGTTTTGAATTGTTGGTTTTAAATCTTTGAAGAGGCTGTACAAGTATCAGGCCAGAATGGTTATTAACTGTGGGTGGGCTTAGCGTCAGCAGCGACGCCAACTGCAACGTCAGCAGCGAAGTCAACTGCAACGTCAGCAGCGACGCCGTTATACGTCATTTCACAGCGACAATTGGCGCGACGACCGATTTAGACACCCGGAAATTGTCTCCATGGCGACTCGTAGATATGTAGACCCCATCATAAAAAACACACACACACACACACAACAACTATAAACTTAAAAAGCAAAATTTGTTTTCCTTTTTTTCTTCCATATTTGCTATGCACATTGGGAATCCAATGCGAATATTGTTATTGCCGCCTGTCTAGACCTCCGTCTGAGGGTGGAGAAAGGGGGGCTTAGGTGGAGAGGGGGCTCAGTTGGCCATGGCTCTCAGTTTTTGTTGACTAAAATTTGCATGCACTTTGCATTTCCATGTGATTAATGCTCGTTAGTTGCCAAAATTGCCGAAAATTAACGCTTTGGGTTAAATTTGTGGTCACTTTGGTAGCTCTCTCAGCTGATTTCCTGTAAATTGGCTTATAATCAAAGCCTATAATCAATTTATTCGGTATAATTGATTTGATTTTAATTAAAACTGAATTAATACGTGTGCACACATTCGATTAGATTCGCTTTAACAGCCAATTAATATAATTATATTTATGATATTTTTAGCAATAATTAATTTTGGCATTTAATTTTTTAATTCTCTTTCTATTTAAAGTCCATATTTAATGATTGTTATTCGCGTATTTTCAAGCATTTTATATATTATTTAAATTATGGGCTTAATATAACATTTTTGGCTTTTGTTTTGTTTTTTATACATTTTTTCTTATAAATTAAAATTAAAAATTAAAGATATCCACAAATTTGATGTTTGAAAAAATACATATTAAAATCTGGTTACAATAAAAAGCTTACAAATATAATGCTCGAATTCAAAAATGACCTGGAATGAAATTTAATATTTAGTTATCAGAAACTAATTATTATGGAAAATATAAATACTTTTATAAATAAAAGTCTAGAAAACTATAATTTTTACTCCCTGTACCCATAAAATGAGTAAAAAGGGGTACTATATCTGTGCAAATTTATGTAACAGCCAGAAGGAGACATCTCCCATCCTATGAAGTATATATTATTCTTGATCAGTATCAAAAGAGATTTCGATTTGGCCATGTCCCTCTGTCTGTCCGTCTGTCTCAGGAACTATAAGAGTTGGAGACACCAAATTTGGGTTGTAGGTTCCTGTATACCATACGCAGATCAAGTTTGTTTCCAATTTCAGATATCTCCCCCTGTTCCCACGAAATTCGATGAAAACGGTTTATACACACGGTTAACAATTTTAAAGATAATGCTTTGGTATTTGGCATGCATAATTCTTTAGTCACTCTTAATCTACTGTCAAAATTTCAAGTCGTTCGTATAGTAAACACGGAAGTTATCGATGAAAGAAGTTTTCGTGCTGCAGCAAGGGGGAAGAAGAAGCACAGCCACTACTTAACTCTATTTCAAATATGATTGGAAGTTTTAGACCTGGGTACAGGGAGTTTCATAGTCGTGTATACTCGACTAGAGTATTCTTACAAAAGATTCATTTACAAAGTGTACATAGCTAAAAACCCATATTCAAACCTATGTGTATTCCAAAATTTCAGTTGCTATAGTATTAATTATTATTTTCTTTAAATTCTTGCACTTTTATCTTTTTACTAAACATATCTATTTCAGCAGCTGAATATATAGTCAAACTTAGAGTTTTGTATTACCATCAAAAGGGAATTCAGCTGCAAGAGTTCTTTGAAATCAATATTTACTTTGGTGCACTCATATTACCAGTTAAAACAAGCTGAAATCAATTTTTGTGTTACTGCTTACAGTTTTCTTGGGTTTTTTCTATGTTCAGCTGGATACATGTATATGCCACATAATCAGAAATCAGAGCGTTGCTCCATAAAGCAGCCAATGGCATTCAGTTTTCAATCAATTTAATGAGCTTGAAGCTTAGTTAGGTGGCTTATGCGGGCTTTGCCCGACCAAAAAGTATCTATCAGATACAGATAGAGCTGCAGCAGCTGCTGCTGCTGTTGTTGCTACAGCTTAAAGGCCGCTTTGTGGCATTCTTTCTCACAGCTCTCACCCACACATAGAGTAGTATAGGAAAACACCCACTGAGCGGAGTAGAATTTCTTGTGCTTGGGCAACGCCTTCCCAGGCTGCCGCTGCTGCTGCTGCTGCATGCCCCATCGAGTTGCATCTTGCAAACGAGTTCGCTTTGCAACGTTTGCTTTAGTTTGGTCTGTTGCTGCCGCTGCTGCTGCTGCACTAGTTGCAACTAGTTTTCATTGTTGTTTGCAGCTGGCCAACGTATCGCGTATCTTTGTTGCTGTATCTGTATCTCAAGAATGAGCTCAGGCGAACGTTGAGTTCGTGAACTGTCAACGTCGTTCGCCTCCATCTTCATTGCATTTGTTTTTTTTTTCTCCCTTTTTTGCGCTTATTTTTTCGCTCTTTAAGTGCAGCTGTCACTCAAAGCGTCTAAATGTCTCCCAACTTGTTGTTGTTGTAGTTGTTGTTGTGGTTTCATGTGGTTGCACTCTGCAAATGAGGTCGCTTAATTGTTTGCAGTGCTACGTGGCGTATGCGCAATGTATGTACATATATAGTATATAGTTACTAGACGTGAGCACACAATATCGTCGTAACTGTGAACTGAGCTCACTGTGACTGCATACGAGAGTAACAGGTCCATTTTTACAGTCCTGCTATCAGCAATAACAGTCAAAGTCCCGATAACAGTCACTGTCAGTCCGGATATTAAGAGTTAGAGTCCCAACAACAGTCACTGTCAGTCCTGATAATAACATTTACAGTCGCAATAACAGTCACAGTCCTGATATTAACAGTTACAGTCCCAATAACACTCACAGTCCTGATATTAACAGTTACAGTCCCAACAACAGTCAGACTTCTGATATTAACATTTACAGTCCCAAAAATAGGCAATGAAAGTCTCGTTAACAGTCACTATCAATTCTGATATTAACAGTAACAGTCCCAATAACACTCAGGCCTGATATTAACAGTTACAGTCCCAATAATACTCACAGTCCTATTATTAACAGTTACAGTCCCAACAACAGTCACAGTCCTAAAATTAACATTTACAGCCCCAATAACAGACAATGAAAGTCTCGATAACAGTTACTGTGAGTCCGGATATTAACAGTTACAGTCCCAATAACACTCACAGTCCGATTATTAACAGTTACAGTCCCAAAAACAGTCACAGTCATGTTATTAACATCTACAGTCTCAATAACAGGCAATGAAAGTCTCGATAACAGTCACTGTCAGTCCGAATATTATAACAGTCTCAAGTTCCTATAACAGTCTCAAGTTCCTTTAATAGTTACGGTATTGATATTAACATTTACAGTCCGGTTGTTAGCCACTGTTAACATTAACAATGCAACATCTAATTAAACAGTCACAGACCATGTTTTGATATTAAATTTAAATGAATATCGGCTAGATTGTCCCGGAAGTTTAAAGTATATAAAAACTGTAAAAAGATAGACTGAAAGTGGAAAATCCTATTATCCCATCAAATACTTAGCCTTCCCGCTTTCTATATTTAAGTGCTGGCACATACATTTGTAGACCCCTTAGTACAATTTTGGAAACAGGAAGATTTTATTTGTATAACATGGGTACAGTCACTGATATTTGCAAGTTTCAGTCACTGCCAACTAACAATTATTGCTCATCTCTAATAGTAACCCTTATGTCTGCGCCTGTGACTTTTCTGCCCCTTTTTATTTATCCATATACTACACACGTTTATTAGGTTCATCCTGCTCGGAAATTTGATACTTTTGCAACCTTGTCCCTCGCGGTTTGCCTTTGCCTTTGCCTTGGCTATCTTCAACCGCAAACGAGACGCTTGAAAGGCTTGCCCCTAACTATGTATATATATATACTACTATATACTATACATATATGTCTCATATATACTTTGTGTAAGAAAAAATAACCCAAAGACAATGCACAGCCATTCAGTGGCAGTTTTGAAATAAACGTATATTTATT
The DNA here is from genome assembly GCA_037075165.1 of Hirtodrosophila histrioides. Taxonomy (NCBI): domain Eukaryota; kingdom Metazoa; phylum Arthropoda; class Insecta; order Diptera; family Drosophilidae; genus Hirtodrosophila; species Hirtodrosophila histrioides. The sequence continues at coordinate 845,339 of JBAMCL010000759.1, read as the reverse complement.
TTCTTCTCTTTTTAGACAGTCAGTTAGGCAGGGAGGGAGGGAGGTAGGGAGGTTCTTAGGGAGCTGGGAACTGTTGTCAAATGTTGCGTAAAGATAAAGCGATTCGGCTTGGGGGCTTTTGTAAATGACTGAAACAAGCAAAGTTCTTTGTTGTTGTCCTACACTAATGTCTCTTCCTTAATGAGCTTAAAACACATTATATAATACCTAAATATATATGTACTTGGCAAATTCTGTAAAAGATTAGCAGTAAAGGCTGACAACTCACTTTGGTTTTATTCCAAAGTTATGGAAAATTTAGTTAGCAATATAAACTTTAGCTACAACAGATAAGTCTTGAGATTATTAAGAATCGTTGTACTATATTGTAAGTAAATCTTTATCTCCATAAGTCGGGAAAAATTATATTATATTCTACTCTTAAAATGTCATAATAGAAGTTTATATATTTAAAAAGGAATCCTAAGCATTATATTAACTATATATTTCTTTGTCTTTTTTCTTGCAGGTATGTTTCATAATGCGATCAAAGAAATAAAAACTATTTCATATTGTGCTGATTAATAAATAGTATGTATGTATGTATATAAGAAATTGTTGTTGTTTGTTTGTTTTGTAAGTGAAAATCATCTGAAACTGAAAGCTGGCCATGTGTGCAATATTTCATGGCTTTTGCAATGGGCCAAACGAATTTTGCAATAATTTTCAATATTTTTGGTTGCCAAAAATATTATGTACGCCTCTGCCATGGCATCCGTTGCATTCGTTTCATATTGCGCCACAAAATATAACCAAAAAACAAAAGTAGAAACATTCGAAATGCATTTAAAGACAACAACTTGAAGATGATTTTCATTTTCGGTTTTGCCAAACGACGCATTTGGGATCGGGATTATTTGAAACGCTCGAAAATCAGGCATTAACCTGAACGTTAACCTAAAAATGAGTATGAAATCAATTTTCAAGATAGGAATATTTAATGATTGACATTAGTTTGAGCTGGGTATTAAAATTATTGTTGTGAGTGTATACAAATAGAAAGGAAATTAAATTTTTGTAGGATAATCTATTATATCTCATATTTACATGCAATATAGCACCACTTCAGAACTCACTCACTTCAGAACTCATTCCACAATAGATTGAACGCAAAGTAATATTTTCATGCAATAATGCACTATCATATCTCATATTTACATGCAATAAGCGCCACTTCAGAACTCACTTAGTGCACCATTGCACAATAGTTTGAACGCAAAGTAATATTTTCATCTAATAATGCACTATCATATCTCATATTTACATGCAATATAGCGCCAATTCAGAACTCACTTAGTGCATAGTTGCACAATAGTTTGAACGCAAAGTAATATTTTCATGTAATAGTGTGAACATCCCTTCAAAATATTCACCTTAGCGCTGCTTGGCAAACGTTTACGGATACGACACAAAGAGTAATTGATTATAGACTTGGAAATTTCCACTCACTTTTTATACATCTTGTTGTATAAGCGTTGTATCTAATAATTGTTTTGAATATTAAAAAATTGTTTGGAATTAATTTGATCTTAGTTAAGCTGAGTTCACACAGGTCATTACCATAGTACTATGTCATGCCTTTGTTAATTTCAAGTACTTAATTAGCTGTAAATTCTTGAATGTGAATATCATTCGTATCTTCTATTATTAGTATTTTTTTATTTTTAGTAATTGAAATATCAGTTTGATTAGAATACTATTACCTATTAAGGCAACTTAAGCTAGTGTGAAATTAAAGGAATGAAACTATGTCTAGATGATTTAAAATATTATATACAGCTATTTACATTATATTATTTATATTGAGAGAGCCCTGAATGTTCCTCCGATAGGTGACAGAATCCAGAGCATATCTGGAAGATACACGGAGAGATTATTAGTATATGCTAAACTATCTTCGAGTTAAATCAAACCCTTGTTATTATTAATATCGATACTAACGAATGTTTGCATTTCCGATAGTTTCCTTAGTTACTTTCACCAAATAAGCTAGTTCGGGGCTGGCTTGTTTGCTGTCTACAGTTGGCAATTTGTCAGATACTATAGTATCTGAAGTGTTGTTTAGCTTTGCATGTGCCTCGATAAGGTTTCTTCAGGTGGCTTCGTGTATCATGTACAGAATACTTTGATGTATGTATGTGCATATAGAAAATTGCTTCAATAATTCAAACGCTCATTAACCTAAATCGTTTGATTGTTTGTGCGGCTTTATATTGTATATAGTATATGACCCCTCTACCCTCCTCCTAACTATACCATTCACATTTCATTCCATTCCGTTCCATGTGGTACCCGTACATCCTAGCATTTTTATTGATTTCGGGGTTGCCTCCGTTAGGGGGGGTAGGCCTTATAACACATATGAGTTCCGAGTTCCTGTGTGTGTTTGTGATTTTGCCATATATGCGTTAATTTTGTTGTTGTTGTTGTTGTTGGTCGGATCTTTGACGTCAATTGGCAACGTTTTAGCGTATTTTTCGCATATGGCCTAAACAGATCTATTGAGGGTGGTTCGGTGGTTCGGTGGTTCGAGTGTGTCTAGATTTTATGTAGTGACTTGCCATGTGTACGGCTATCAGTATTTTTATTTGATTTTTCGTATTTGTAGTGAGTGTTGCACATGTTATCTGTCCGACTATTATTATTGTTGTTGTCTAATTGCTTACCCGGCGAATTAGCCAGGAATGCTGCCATATAAATTGTTCGAATATGAACACATATGTGTGCCATTTTGATAAAAAATAGTAATAATAATACAACAAAATATTGAAAACAAAAACAAAGCCACGATAAGGTAGCCATCGAGGGTATAATGACTAACTGGATCGATTGCTAAGTGCGTTTTCAAACTTGCCTGATAACAAAAAAAAAAACAAAAATTTTCAAAAAAATATTTCTTGTATAGATATTGTGAAGCGACGGCCCTAAAATGGAATTGATTGTGGCCAAGCCAAAGTGTGGGTTATCTTATCGCCCGAACACACGTTCTAAAACCCAATACAATTCACCCCGATTTTCACCCCGCTCGCAGCTCGCACCTCTCTCACATTTCATTTGATTACACATGGGCTTAGCGTATAGTCTATACTTTATATGCGCACATACATATTTGATTTCCAAATGCGTTTTCTTGTGCCCCAGCGATTAGATAAGTCTCCTTTATTGGGTTAGTCAGTGCCACAGTTGGGGGTGGAGGGTGGAACGGGGAGGAAATGCGGATTCACTGCGGCATACGTTTGCATATCAGGAAAATTGTGATCCTATACGCATTTAATGCTGACTGTTTAGCCAGTTGACAGTTGGTTCTGAGAGAAAGAGAGAAAATAAGATAAACAATTGTTCATTGAATGTGGCACAAATTTTTACGACTTTTCAGATAGTACATCTTTCAGTTTGAGTCACATTAGTGCGTTTGGTACAAACTTTATCTATTGTCAAAGAAAAAATTGCATTAGATGTTAGGTATACGGGCTACGTCGCCCCTATAACTGCCTTATATGACTTCTCTAGGCATACAAATATGGGGGCTACAGTTCTTTTGTAATTCACATTCGGAAACTGCGATTTCAATGGCCTTTAAGATTAGTTTAATGCGTTTTCTTTGTGGTTCATGGTGACTAGAAAACACTCAAGGCACTATCGATAGTTTTTATATTAGTTATCGAGGTTTTTCCACTGTTGCAATATCACAAAAGCTAAAATGTCTGAAGTCCTAATCATAACAGTGATGTAAAAGAATCGATTATTTGTATGAAAAACATAGGAAAACATCGATGTTTTCCACACAAAAAATCGATTTATTTTACATCACTAAAACATACTATATCATATGTATAGGCAATGTTGATTTTCGATCAGTGTTGTCAAGTTTTTCCTAACGAACTTCGTAGTAAAATATCATTCTTCAAATTTATTGCGCAATAGATTGAACGCAAAGTAATATTTTCATGTAATATTATATCATGTTAGAAAATATTAAACGTAAATATTTTACAATGCGTATCGATTCTAAATCCTAAGGAACTTTGTAGTAAAATATCATTCTTCAAATTTATTGCGCAATAGATTGAACGCAATGTAATATTTTCATGTAATATTATAGCATGTTAGAAAATATTAAACGTAAATATTATACAATGCGTATCAATTATAAATCCTATCGAATTTTGTAGTAAAATATCACTCTTCAAGTTTATTGCGCAATAGATTGAACGCAAAGTAATATTTTCATATAATATTATAGATGCTCCTGAATCATGTTAGTAAATATTAAACGTATCGTTTCCAAATCGTTGCGAAAAGGAACCTCTTTGAGCCAAGTCTTAACCATAAAACAATAATAAGTTAAATCATTACTGGAAATCATCTCTAACCTTAAAAGTTCCGATCTATGATCAATTATTATTGTCTTGTTTTTACTTTTCAATAATTATAGCTATGCCCAGCAATTTCTGTCTAATAAGCAATGCCCATCTTTTCACTTGGGCTCTCCTCTTACAATCCAAATTCTGGCCCAAAGTAGCCAAAGGCAGCTGGTCTCCATTTAACTAGTTATTAACTGGCTTCTCGATCCGTTCAAGTGAAAGCATCGCCGCCTACTGCCCAAGTCGAGGTCGAGTTCATTTTCAACTTCTGATGGGGCTGTCTCAATTAATTTTTGCTCAGCTTTAACTTTGTTATATTTGTACATTCTATTTTCGTTTGCTTTTTCGCTTTTTTGATCTTATTTGTTGTTATTTTTAAACAAGCAAAAAATACAAAAAAATAAAATAAAGAACTGGTAACTCTTGGTGCCTAGCACCAGAATTGAAGATACATTTGCTTATTTCTTTATTATTATTATTCACATGTATACTATACTTCAATTTCATATATATAATTGAACCGAACTTGACGCTCTACTCATGGTAATTAATCATATTCTGGTCGTTAATTTGCTAATGTTCCATTTGTGACCCTATCAGCATAGAAAACACATTTCTGACCAAGCTTGAACCCAGTTGATTACTTGGAAAACCCGAAACGATAACATTCTTCCATACAATGTTATAATGAAATTGAATGAATTTATTTTGGTGCGAGTTCATTCCCAGAAATGTTGATTAATATAATTCAGAAATAATACTTTGTAGCGCTAAATTTAGCATAGCCCTACCAAAGATTTTATTTTGTTTTATATCTACGGGAGAGAAAATTTGGTAATTATTATAGGTAATTATCGATGTCAAAGAAACTTGATAAAACTTCTGATTCCTTAAGCATTTGATTGATCTTCCAAAACCATAAATTTGAGAAGGAGGGATTAATGTGACTTTCCTTTATTAAAAATAACATAAAACTTAATCAATCAATATTGGATTAATAGTTGATCTCTGGACTACTATTATGTACTAATAATATAAATTAAATGACTTCTAAATAGTAGAAGACTATAAAGCCTATTTACATTTCCGCTTACTTTTTGTCTTTAAATATTTTGAATTTTTTTTCGGATAATTTTTTTATTCGGATAAATTTTATTCGGATAATTTTTTATATATATTTTTTTTAAATTTTTTTTAAATTTTTTTTTTTTTAATAATAGTTACATATCTTAGACTCGTAGAATTTGTGGGATTCAGAAGCTTCAACCTACCTATCTAGAATAGAATAGACTTATACATACATCTAGAATAAACTTGGAATATTCATGTGTTCAGCAGCTAGATCATTTGAAAATCGAACTGAAAACAATACGAAACTATCTAAATTTATATATTACATATGTATGTAAGATATATTTAAATATCATACGAGTATACAATTGTAAATATTAGAATTAGTATTGAATTAAAGATATATGTACATTAAGTGTAAGCCAACAGAGGACTACCCATAATACAACGTGTAAGCTAACACTCTGGCAACGCCAAAGGCATAAGAAGAAGAGCAAGCGTCACTACGAGACCGATTCAAAAGAAGAACAGATCACGAAATTACAAAAAATAATAAAGTATAAAAACTTATTTGGACAAACAAATGATCATTGTGCTTGTGTTTTATCCTTAAAACAAACAGAAATATTGTTAAATAAATTTGAGTATCTTTAAAGAAATTAATAAGTTCTATGATATTTGGTTAGTATGTGTCTTTTTAATCTTTAAAGAAATTAATAAGTTCTATGATATTTGGTTAGTATGTGTCTTTTTATAGCTGTCACGCGCATTAGCATAAGCTTAGCCAACCCCTTTTATTAGCTTGCAAAGGGGAGATTACAGGGTATACAAAAGACAGCATTGAATTGAAAACATTGTGTGTGCTCTGTGCTGTGCTCGTGTTCTGTTCATAAAAGGCACAAAATCAGCATAACAAACAAGCATTATGCGCATCATAACAGCCTTATAGACAATATATGTATATATATATGTATGTGTATATAATGGATATATATATATTTGTAGATATATACATGTGTGTATATGGCTGAGAACAAACAGAGGCAGCGAGGCACATGACAAAGCAAATTCTCAAATGTTGTTTGCCTGAGTTATTCTTTGGCTTTCTACCAACACATGTAGAAGGAGCCAATGGTTGTTGTTGCTATTGTTGTTGTTGTTGTTGTTGTGGCAGCCACACAAAAGAACACACCAGAGTAAACCGAGAAACGACCAAGGCAGACAGACAAACAAGCCGCACAAAACAGTCCAAAAGACCAAGAAGGCAGATAGACAGAGGAGGAACTCTCATATAACAGCCCCCCTACAAATACAGGCAACTAAGTATATGCATATCATGCTATATATATACATACATATATATATATATAGATATACATAGTAGTATACAACAACAACAAATTGTACCTGTTGTGCGTTGCCGCAGCAAAACTACAACATGAAAATGTTATTCAAGTTATAAGAAGTTGCCTTCTGAAAATAAAAAACTGAAGAAAAAAGAAACCGGTCTCTGAAAACACACTCCACTCCACACGTAGGAGCTGCCAACTCTTAAACAACAACAAAAGAGTCTGTCTGGAAGTTGTATTGGATGGATGAATAATAAAAAAAAAAGACGGCGGGGGGAAGAAAAAGAAGAGGAAACCAGTTTGCAGCTTAAGCGACATTTATGCCTTTTAATTTTTCTTGTATTTCCATGAGTTTGCGCGCCGAGGTTGTTTTCTAGAGCCCCCCCTCCCCTGTTGCCCCGAGTGCCTCATTAAAGTTGTAGCAAGCAGCGATCTGCTTACTCAGCTTCAAGGAAGCACTTCTGCTGCTCTCCTCTGCCCTGCTCCGCCCTGCTCTTCAAGGTTTCCGTAGCATTAGTAGGCTGCTTAAGATCCAACAACAGATCCTACAGATTCAGGCAAACACTTTAACCTTGAAATCTTTTCGTTGTTATTTTTATGATTTTTCTTTTTAGTTTTTTTCCCCCTCTTCTTCTAAATGCCCTTTGCGGAGGCTATTAAAATTTTGACACGAAATGTGTAACGCTTTAAAGGAGAGATCATAAAGTATATATAGTCTTATTCAGCAACAATAATCTAGTCTATATATCTGTCTGTTCTTAGGCAAACAAATCTCTCAGTTTTAGAGCTATCCCTAGGAAACTGAATATATATTCTTGTTCAGCAGCAATAGTCGAGTCGATCTATCTGTCTGTCTGTTCTTAGGCAAACTAATCTCTCAGTTTTAGAGCTATCCCTAGGAAACTTGGTACAGGTGCTTATTAATGTTCCAGGTAGTAGATAAATAGGTACTGATTGAATCGGATTGCTATAACATTTAAAAATTAGTTGTATTTATAAAAAAAAAAACAAGTAAGAACGTTGCAGTCGGACGCACCCGACTGTAGAATATTATGTTCTCAGTCCTATATAATTTGGTTATTTGTGGATTCGGAAAGAGACGCGAAAAAAACAGAAGTCTGTATGTCAAATTTGATGACTTTCCCTTCGGGAACATAGTATAAAAACTTCAATGTTTTTCGAGATATGTTGGTCAAGCTCTTCAAGTAAAAGTTTTCTCAAAACCTGTACATTTTGACCGGTTCTAAGCCGAATCTAACTCGTAAATATCTTATATATTCCCAGGAACAAGCAATTGACAATTTGTTATTATATTTTCACAGATATTCCAACCAAACTAAGCACTTCCAAGTTTTCCTAGGGCTTTAAGTTGTTGGTTAAATTTTATGAAACTAAGACAGCTTTATATTATAACTTCCTTAAGAAAAATCGTTTGAAAATTGAGTTCTTTCTATTAAAAATCTTTCCTGCAAGAGTATACTATATATTCGACACGATATCTTTGTTGTATATCTTTGATTTTGGTCTGTGGCCAGGGCACTTGAGCCAAGATCTTTGCGAGTGTTCCCAAGGCTCTGTCTACCTACTTACTCGACACTCCACACTCAAGTGCCCATGCCTCATGTGGCAAGATAAAACGGTAGGTAGAGAGAGACGGAGAGAGGGGCCAGCATAATTTATGCAACGTCAGTTTTGTATCTGCCTGAGACCCTTTTAGTTTTTGGGAGGCACTTTAACTTTTATTATTTCGTTTTAATCAAATTTAATTGTTGTTGATTGTTGCAGCCCCCTGCGCGCCTCCGACACAGCATTTCCGCTTGCCAAAAACACAAAATTTATAATAAAATTGCAGAAATCACAGGGTGCCTGACTGACTGACTGCCCTGCCCTGCCCCTGCCCCTGCCCCTGCCCCTGCCACCCCTATTAAGTGTTTAAAATGCATGAAATGCTACAATGTTGTTGACGATTCTGACTCTAATTTACATAACCGGTTGCCAACTCATCAAGTCATGCCCCAAAGCCCTCCATACCCCGCCCGCCACACCACTCCGCTTCATTCCATTGTCCGCGCTGCAAAGAGTCGGGCCATTGGCCAGTGCCCATTTGAAGTCGAAGCTGCAGTTTGAATCGGAATCGGAGTCAGAGTTGGAGTTGGAGTTGGAGTTGGAGCTGCTTGCCACCTGCTGCAGTGATTGCATTGTCGAACCGGTTTCAGTGCGAATAGGAGCACACAACAAAAACAAAAACAGAAACAGCAACAGCAACAAACAACAAACAACAAGAGAATAACTTATGACTTATTCAATTTATTTGTACCATTCGCTGTTTGTTTGGCCAAAAAGGGTGGCCATAGCAATCAATGAGCGCTCCTCCATTCCCCATTTCCATTCCCCATTCCCACATAAATCTTTCAACTCAAGATGCCAACATCATTTGCCATTTCTGTCTCTGGTTTTTTCTTGTTTTCTTGTTTTTGCCGGCTTTATAAGTGGCCAAGCGTGTTGATATTTGTCTCAATCCATGTTGAAATAACCCTTTCAATATTCGTTTCAATTTCAATCGAAAGTTTATTGTTCAATTTGTTTTATTTGATTTTCAAATTGGTTCGTCGTTTATTGCTTTCGGTTACACAATTTTTAACCATTAAATAGGTTTAAAAAGGGTATAATAAAGTTGTTATAGTATGTATAATACAAATAGAATATGTATTCTTGATCAGCATCAACAAACATGCAGATCTTGACATGTTCAGCATTAAGTCTGCATTAACGAATCTAACTCGCAGACTAGAAGAGCTAGAAATATCAAATTTGGTATGTAGGTCTATCAGATCATTTCCAAATCGAGTTTCTTGCAACTTTTTCACAAGCCGTAAAAAGTGTATTAAAATATAAACAAAGAAAATGTGTTGAACAATAAAACTTACTATGTTAAATTAATATAAAAGAGAAAACATAAACAAACAGATTTTCCACAAGGAAATCGTTTGAGTTTTGACCAAGTTATGAGAGTTGGAAATCTAGGATGATCGCTTACTATGGATGTTTTTTGTTTTTGTTTTTTTTTTTGTTTTTTGTTTTTGTTGTATTTTGTATTTTATTGTAAAAATGAACTTCCACAGAATAAGTTTTAAAATAGTTTTTTTATACATACTTATTTTGCTGCTAGCAATCGATTAAATAGTAATATATAGGGATTTTTTTTGTTATAATAATTTTCTGAAAATGTGTAAGGAGGGACAGGGACCCTTCTCAATTTTCAATTTTTTTTTAAAAATTTTTTTTTTATATATTTTTTTTAATATATTTTTTTTTATATATATTTTTTTTTATATATATTTTTTTTTATATTATTTTTATATATTTTTATATTTTTTATATTATTTTTTTATTTATTTTTTTATATATATTTTTTATATTATTTTTATTTTTATTTTATTTGTATTTTATTTTTTTATATTTTTTTTATTTTATATTTTATTTATTTTTTTATTTTTTGTTATTATACAAGTTTAACAGTTTAGAATTCAGCAACCTTTAAGACTAAATTTTTATCAGTTTCGCTGTTACTCAAGGCTAACTTATAATGTAGTGTTTTATATTTAAACATTTTAATATATATATCGTGGCTTTAGGTTTTTTTGTGGGTAGTCCTAGATGAAAGACGTTTTATCAGCTAGTATAATAACAAATTTGTATTTTTAAAAATTACTAAAATTTAAATGCCAATCTTGATGTCAAAATTATGACCAAAAAGACATGCCGCATGTAAATCGTTTCAGTTTTGTCAAAGTTATGGCTTTGGTAACTTTACAAGTCATCTTTTTTTACATTATATATTTCAAGTACTTGAAAGTAACGCTTAAATTACAGCATTCAATTGAAACCTCGTTGTTCCACTTTAGTGTTCAGTTGCACAATTGAATTTCAATTTCAATGCCAAAATATCGCGATTGAATTCTAAATTGTAACTGCAGCGAGTGCAGTTTTCCTGCCAGTGTCAGTACAGTGACCTATTCAACTCTGGTAATCACAGTGACTTCCTCCCCCCAATTACTTAGTAGCACCGCCCCCTCCACCGCTGATCACAGTGATCAATATTGGTGCCGCTGTCGCAGCTTTGGCTAAATGAAATTGCAGTTGGCAGCTATTTAATTGCTGTCGAGTGTTTGCTGTTGTTGTTGTTGTTGTTGTTATTGTTGTTGTATCTTATGGCGGTCGCTTTCACCCGATGAGGAGCAGTCACCCCCTTGAGCCCCTCCCGTTATCCCTCGCTAGACAAGCGTGCCACACACACAAATACTACAAACACTTGAACATTCGAGTGCGTTGCACCCGCCTGCAAATACATTTTGTTGTTGTACAATAACAATAATAATCATAACTTGTATATGGCAATAATAGTAAAAAATACAAAAAACAAAAAAGAAATAAATAAATAATATTAAAAATAATAATAACCATAATATAATGTGTGTGCGTGTGTATCTTTCGAAGCAAATTGTTATGACGGCTGGCAATGATGAGCATTGAACTAATTGTGCGCTCAAGAGAGAAGCGAAACCCAAGCGAAGCCAGCCACCGGATTTCAATAACCAACAAAAATATAGTAATAATAATAATAACAATAAAAGATGATACGAGATAGTATCTGCGAAATATGCAAGCTCTAAAGATACCCTTGGACTATTGAGTCCGACCATTTGGAACTGGCACAAAGCAATTTGAGCATATAAAGAAAGGCAATGCCATAAATAGCCCTGGTAATAACACGTATCAAAGTTAACCATTAACTTGGCTCAAAAAGAACCTCCGAATACTTGCAAAAACTGCTACCATTCAAGATTTACCACAAATAAAGAAGATAAAAACTGAGTAAGAAATTGTAATTGAAGTAAATCTGTTTGTTTTATATTGATATTTCTTCTTGTTTCTTGATTATATTTGAAAACTTAAAAGTGTTCATTTGTTTAAATTTTAAATGCTACTTTCAAGGAAGAGTGTAAAAACTATGGAACCCAATGTGATATATTCAAATGCAGCCTAATAATAATCTGTCACACTTCAACAGTTGCCAATATCAAAGCAAGGTTTCGATCCTCGGACCTCTGGGTTATGGGCCCATTAATAATAACCACAACTGTAAAGATATAGTCTTGATTTTTAGCACACGTATATCTTAGCATTGTTATCTTTCCACCAGTGTTGCCAACTCTTCGGCTCATAAAAAAGCTAAATAAGCCTTCGAAAAAAGCTAGAAATAGCCAGATTAAAATTTAATGCTCTTTTGGCTTATCGATGTTTTTTTGCCATTCAAATGGAAAAAATACTATGAAGTATTTAAGTGTGGTCTCGTAAAGCATCAAAATACATGAAGTTCCAGATGGTTTTAAAAAGATAAATTACGCCAATTTTGCTTGAAAAATAGCTATAATTCCCGCTAGCCGCTAGTTAAGAATTTATCCCGCATTTGCCAATTGCAACCCGCTAGATCTATTGGGGAAATAGCTTAATTGGCAACACTGCTTTCCACCCTCAAAGTTTCATAAGGATCCATAAAACTTTATATGTCAAATCTTTGGGGTTCTTAAGCACTTTCTTCTTGCTAATTTGGATATGAAAAGTGGGAAGTCGAATCAAAGAAACTGGAAAACCTCTTATTACCTTTGCTAGAAATTTAGGAATATCATTTTTACAATCTTATAGTTTCTATATCAATTTTACGAGAGTTGGAAATCTAGGATGATCGCTTACTAGGGATTATTTTTTTTGTATTTTTTTGATTTGTATTTGGGAAAATTGAACTACCACAGAATAAGTTTCAAAATAGTTTTTTGTTTATACTTATTTTGATGCCAGCAATCGATTAAAAGTAATGTATCGGGATTTTTGTTTTTTATAATAATTGTCTGAAAATGATATTGTTCCTGTTATGTTTGGAACTGACTTACTGCTAAACCATGTTGCATCAATTAAGAAATTACACTTTTTAGCTCAAATACTGTTAAATATGATATGAATGTGCCCATTAATTAAATGATGTTTTCCAAGACAACAACGTAAACAACGTCTATTAGGCTGTACAAAACTGAAGTCAGTCAAGCAACAAGCGGCAAACAACAATAACAATAATATGCAAATATAAAAGGCGTTGACCTGAACCCAGACCCCCCGAACCCGACCCCGAAACCGCGCCCATTAACGCTCAAGTGTCGGGTTGGGCTGGGCCCACGCATAGATAGAGTCTCTCTCTCTCCTCTGGCGTCTCAACGAAATCTCTCCGAGTCGTATTGCCCCCTCCATGCCTCCGTAGCCAATGCAACCCACCTGGTCTGCTATTGTTGTTAATTATGCATGTCTGGAAATCTATTATATATACCTATACTATATCTATAAAACCAATCTGTGCAACATATTTATGTTAATTTTAAGAGACGTGGGCTCGAAATGCTTCAATGATTTTCCTCTTTTCCTCATCTTATGTATATGTATCTTAAGTGGGCTGGAAATTAAGGCAACGTTTATTATTGTTGTTGTTGTTGTTTGTCATTGGCTAGGGGAGCCCTGTGCCTTATGCCCAAAATTGGTTTATCAATCAATTAATGGAAAATAAAACTAAATGGAGAAAAACGAATCCATTATTTGATATCAGCTCTTATTCTTATTATTGTTGTGGCTGCTGCTGGTTTTATGGGGGCGTTCTCAATTGTTGTTGTCAGTTTTTGTTGTTGCTGTTGTGTGTACATTAGTGATGTACAAAGAAAACATCGGTATATCGATATATCGATTATCAGCTTAACAATGTTTTCCAGTTTAAACTCTAGAAGTTTATCGATTATCAGCTTAACAATGTTTTTCAGTTTGAACTCTGAAGGTTCTTTCGATATATTTTTGATTTTAACTGGTATGTTTATATATTCTTTGATAAGTCGATATAAATCGATAGATTTGTTCAAGATTAATCGGATTTTTAAACAGCCGTAGAACTTGAAAAACTACACAAAAATTGTTTGAATATATAACATTTTTAAAGTATATTTGTAAAAAAAAATTCCTTGTTGTTTTTGGAACTTTAAAGCCAGCAGGAACTTATGAATAGATCAAATGTAAAATTTTTCGATAAATCGAGGCATAAAATCGATTCTTAATTCGGATTAACATCACTAATATAACGGTTAAGACGGATAGTTAGAAGAACAGAGAAGAATGGCTAAGAACAGAGTAAATCCAATGTGGAATGCATAATTAAACATGATTGCAATTGGTTAGCAGCGGCTATTGCTGCTGCTGCTGATGTTGCAGCTATGCGACAGAAATTGTTGCAACAACAAGAACAGCAGCAGCAATTGCTAATGCCGCTCAGTGCTTTTTGCCGGTGCTTGATGGGGCCAACAAACCCAAACTAGAACGTGGGTGTTAAATTGAACACTAAACCCAATTTCACCTATACTCGCTGTTCAAGGCAAGAGGCAAGAAGAATGTTGTTGCTTGTTGGCTGCACGCGACACGGCGCTGCATGCCACACACACAAATTGCATAAGCAAGCAATAAACGCAAACAAAAACTATTATACGAGTATTCAATCAATTTAACTAACAGCTAATGCACTTTGCATGCTCTTTCATTCTTTGTTTTAGAAAACTGTCTATTTAGAGACTTTAATCAGAAATTTTATTAAAATATATATTGTAAAGTCAGCTCTTGTCAGTGTTACAATAAAATACATACTGTAGTATATGAGGAAGAAATGTTAATAACTTTAAAGGGAAAACAATTAAATTTATTTAAAATATAAAAGCTATCTTGAAATATAATTAACAAATTGATATTGAATCAGTTTTGCTCCCATTTTTTTAAAATAAATTTGATACAGATTTGTCCATCATGTTGGGGTCTACATATTTAGAATCGTGTTATATTCCAAATTTGGTGAATCTAGCTAAGTAAAACAAATAAGTAAAGAAATCTAAGATCATGGAGATGAAGCATTAGCTGATTTGTAAGGAAGGGTAAATACATAAATTTGATGCAGATCTGTCAGGAATCTCAACATTACTCAGTTAGCGCGAACTTTCGGCTGCACTATATAGAAGATCAGCATCGATACTTCGTGTCGAACGATAACAGACTATTTACGATAATTATGGGAGAGGAAGTGAATGCATGTTGGAGACGATCTTGACACTTCATAAGTTGACAAATATACTTACGATACTTATCGTATAACTTTTAAATACTTGTAGAATACTTCTCTAACTTCAACGTTGATTGTGATACTAATAGTGCGGCTAACAGATTGTATTACTACAATAATAATAAAAATAAAAAATCTTCCGAACGAAATACCAAATGTTCTTCTATTGAGAATATTTTCTTTCTGGTTGCATTTATCAACCTAATTATTTAAACGTTATCTGAAACATCCAACAATTTCGATTAGGAACCATTTGATATCAGAATCGGAAATGGGAATATGTCTGTATATGTATGTATATTCGGAGAAGGAAATGTTGGATACTTTTCACTTTTTCTCCTCAGCTTTGTTACAAATTGCTGCACAAATGATGAGGACACTGTTGTTGAAAAGTTAGTGTATCAAAAGTAATGTTCAGCTGTGCCAAATTATAGAGCCAGCTTTTCATTGTTGTTGTTTTAAGTAATGTTGTTATGGTTGTTGTTGTTGTGCTGCTTTCTTCTTTACGCCAAAAACCAAAAGGCGGTAATTTTATCTACAACAAAAGCAACAAACGCTAATGGCAATGTATGCGACACAAACAACAACAATAAAAAATTCATTGAATATGCAATTTGCAGATCTGCCATAGTGTAGTGTGCGTGGGCGTAAGGGGAGGGTTGTGGGGCGTGGCACATTTGGCTAGCCAAAAAGTTCAACGATACGAACAACAAATCAAACAAACACAAAGTGCGCACATTTAACAAGTTTTCAATTATTATTTTTGTTGCAAAAACTTGACGACTAAGTAGGGAGGGGGTGTGTGAAGTGGCAGGCCGCAGCAAGGAACGTGTTGCACTTTAAATACTTTTTTTATAAATTTATTTTTGCCTAAAGTTTTTCAAGTTGTCACGAACTTTGCAACAACAAATTCACGCATTAGAGTGCTTGCCTCTACTGGTCGACAGGTGGCGCTTTTCTAATTACGCTGCACTTTGCTATGCGGAAATTGTTGAACCTTTTTGTCTGCGCGTACAGGTGCGAGCGAGATGGCGCATAAGTTTTCACATTAATGTTGAAATCATTTGCATCTTGAAGTTTGTTTTATATATTTTATGTTTGTTTTTTTTTTGGTATATTTTTTTTTTATTGTATTTTTGGTGTCAATGACTTTGTTTGGTCTCTGGCAAGTTTCTTTTTGGGCGGCTTGGCCGGCCGCTCTCTTTTTCATTTCTTGCTGACTAATGCAGCAGTTGACGCTGACGTTGACGTCGACGTCAACGTCGACGCAGTCGCTGACTGCGACGCATGCATTTAAATTGTTAAATATGTATGTATGTATGTTAATGCATATGTATGTATTTTTGTCGTTTTTGCATACTATTTTGTTGTTGTCTTTAGTTTCTTTATGATTTCTCCTTTAAGTGACCCGAACTTCGTTTGCATATTTGTTGCGAATTTGTTAATTGTTGTCTTTTACACTCCATACCCATTAAAAAAGTGTCGAAAGGGTATATTAAAGTAGCACAGAAGCAGCTATCTTTGTAGGTTATTGAGTACTTCATTTATTTCTAACTATTGTAAGGGTAAAACACAAACACACTCTGATCATTTGTTTACTTAAATTAGTTTTTATACTTTATTATTTAATCAATTCGTATTTTGTTAATTTCGAAATCATTACAGCGTGATCTACTCTCTTTGTGAATCGCTCTCATACTGACGCTTACTCTTCTTCTTGTTCATTTTAGCGTTGCCAGAGTGTTAGCTTACACGTTGTATTATGGGTATTCCTCTGTTGGCTTATATTTAATATACATATATCTTTAATTCAATACGAATTCTAATATTTACAACTGTATACACCTATGATATTTACATATATCTTACACTATGTTGGTTTCTTATAGTTTTTGAGTTTTATTTATATAATGTGTATTTTCGAAATATCGAAATATACCAATTACAATCAAAGCTTTTATTTATAAATAAACAGATTTTTATATCCGACCCATATGCTATATACACTCTTTTTGAACTACAAACGTAAGATATAGCACTGATATTTGCGTATATCTATTTTATATAGTATATTTTAGCATTTTATCTTTGTATCCTCAAAATTTCTTAATGATTGGGTTATAAACTAGAGGAGGATCAAGAAAGCGAGCCTATACCTGCTGTACCCAAGAAATTGTTTCCATCCCGATCCCGCCTGTTTGGAGTTTTTGAAAACTATCCCGCGGGTCATGAATTGCTTGAATTTTGATGTTTTTGATACTTTCCTTAAAAGTATAATCAAATTTTAAAACTACTACCCCAAAATATAAATTGAGAATAGAATAAAGGTATAAAATCCACTTATATACAAGTTTAGCGATCAGGGAGGAATTTCAGGAACAGCGAGTGATGTTTGGGAGATTTTTTTATTCTATTTATATTTTTGAATTCTTTATATTTTTGAAGTTTTTGATACTTTCCTTAAAAGGATAATCAATTTTTAAAACTACTATCCCAAAATAGAAATTCAAAATAGAATAAAGGTATAAAATCCACTTATATACAAGTTTAGCGATCGGAGAGGAATTTCAGGAACAGCGAGCGATGTTTGGGATGGGGATTTTAAATTTCAGGGTGTTTCCGGGTGTTTTAAAGGATGCTGCTTGCGATTTGTGGGTCACATTGTTGTTTTCAGAGCTAACGAGCCCTTTTTCGCTACTTAAACAGATTTCCACTTTTCCGACACTTTTGGATATCTTAATATTTTTTTATATATTTCTTCGACTTTTATTTATTTATTTAATGGACAAGAACAGCTGTTGGTTATTGTTTACGCTGTCATAAATCTCGGGCGCTGCTTAAATTGTCTATTTATGATTTGTTTTTGTGCCATATGCAATGTTTCACAGGCGACTGCCTACCTCAGCCCGCCACCCCCGCCACGCCACCATCCATCCGCTAATCTCCAACGATTGCGTGAAATTCTTTTTATTTTTATATATATGTATGTGTGTATGTATGTATTTATTATTTGTGTTTTTCTTGCGGCATATTTTTGGCATTGCCCTTGGAATATTTGACATGATTTCTTGGAATGGTCGTAAATTTAACAAAGAAAATGCGAAAGTTGCCTCATTGCGGGGGGAGGGAAAATGGACAGTTCTGCCTGGCTCACCGCCCGCCGCCCTACCACCCGCTGCTCGTCCCAGCAATGTCAGAGCAAGAGATCAATAAACTTTTGGCAAACAACAAGAAAATGGAATCGCAAAGAAAACAAATTAAAGCGCATAAAAAAAGATTACAGCTCAATAACAAAGTGGAGAAACAGTGTGAGAGAGAGAGCAAGTGATGGAGGAGGGGGAAGAGAGAGGCAGAAAGAGAGAGAGAGCTGCAGAGCGAGCATTGATGTGAATGCCGGGCGATTGTCATGGAAGTCATCGTCTGGCCATGGCAAACATATCACTTTGGCTCTCTGACTGAGTCCCCCGAGTTTTTATTGTTGTTGTTTTTATTTATATTTTCATATGGCGGTTTTATTTATATAATCACAGACAACACACACACACACAGAGAGAGAGAGAGAGAGAGAGAGAGGAGGCAGCTGGCCGTGTGTTGGTTTATTTTATTTTATTTGATATTATTTTTTGTTTTTTGGCACAGAAAAATCTGCGTCATCATCATTAAAGTTGCCGGCTTAGGTACGTCTGAGATACTGAAAAGACTTTATTTTTCATCAAAATAAAAAACCCCCTTTTTATCTCTCTGTCTCTCTCTTTCCCACTTTCTGCCACCAAGCGCTTTTAAACCTTTCATTTGTCAAATTGCATTTCTTGTTGTCAATTTTAGATGCTGGGTATATATCATTCTATAAGAACTTTGTCATGGGTTTTCTAACGCGTATAATGTAACATCATGAGTTGTTCGAATAACCTAGATAAGTCAAAAGTTATAGAACACATTACACAGTATATATAGATAGAACTTGAATCGAAGTTTTTATAATCCAACAAAATTTCTTGTACTTTTTTTCAAGCAATCCTTTTATATGTCAAGTATCAGCAATAAGGCCTGAAATTGTAGTATTTGTTTAAATAAACCCATTATGCCATTTTGAAATTGAAAAACCAAAATTTCTATAAGATTTCTATAAAATGTTATTTTATTACAATATTATTATGATTTTATTTTACTACAAATTGATTCTAATTAGTTCTTTCTGTGATTATATTTGTATAATCTTTTTAAGTAGTATATACTGGAGTTCTAATCGATCGCACTATCAACAGTATATTGTTAATCATCGGGATATGCTCTCTATCGATAATCATCGGGTTATGTTCTCTATCGATCATTTTTGATAGATAGATGGATAGATAGATATATTGATAGATAGATATATAGATGAAACATATATAGATGAATAGATATAGATGAATATATAGATGGATATATAGATAGATGGATAAATAGATGGATAGATAGATGTGATAGATAGATGGATAGATAAATATATCGAAAGACAGATGGATAGATTGTTGAATAGGTAGATAAATGGATAGATAGATGTATAGATACACAGATTGATAGGTAGATAAATGGATAGATAGATGCATATATGGATAGATAGATGGATATAAAGATGGATAGGTAGATGGATATATTGACAGATGGATAGGTAATGGGATACGTAGATAAATGGATAGGTAGACAAATGGATAGATAGATAAATGGATAGATAGATATATGGATAGATAGATGGATTAAAGAATAAATGTTAATAATTATCGATAGTATGGTTGGTATTAGCTGCTGCTTTCGAAACTGCAAGCTCTAATATAGAATTTAGTTTGATAGGGTATCTCAGCGTCGTTATTAGCTTGTTTTGTTTTAGCTTTTAGCTAAACATAATAAACAAGCGAATATAATTTATTTTTATCCGTCTTTCTGTTTCGAGTATTTTTGTTGTTGCTGTGGCTTCTTTTATTTTTGCCATTTCTTGGCAGCGTGTTTAACATTTTGAACTTTTGCACTTTGCAAATAGACAAAAGGTGTGGCCGTCAGGGACGAGTGGGCTGTGGGCTGTGGGGTGGGGGTAGGGGGTAGGGGCTCTTAAAAGTGCCTTCATTCATATGCAAATGTCGTGAACGCAGCTCATTAAATATTTATAAATGTCAAATGTGAAAGGAAATTGTATTAATATTGTATTTCTTTGTTGTTGTTTTCATTGCAGGTGCGTATCCTGATGGTCAATGCCTGCCTCAAGTCCTGGATTATTGAGGCAGCCATACAAATGTTATAGCATTAGAGCCTTCAATGTGTAAGTCCGTAATATGTCACTGAAATTCACAAAATCGGTCAAAATTCTTCACAATATACGCTGCAGACGTGCTAATCAAGTTGACCTTTGCGACATGTTTTATTCTCAGCTTTTTCTATTGACTTTTCAAATTAGACAAACGCTCGAGCAAATCAAATAAATGAAGTCCAAAATGTACATTGTATGGTGGCATGTTAGAAATATATATACTAAATGCATAAATAAGATGAATAATCCACACACTCACACTCAGATACATACGCACACACACATATACACCCACAGAGATAAAGTCCGGGAATTTAGCTTTGTATGAAAACTGGAAATGCTCGACTTTTCTAATACTCTAAACTGGGAATACAATAAATTATCAATCAATCGATATCGATAATCGATATATATATATGTGGTTTTATTGGGGTCTCTTATCGATGATTTTCTGCAGTTTTAGTTTTTCCAACTGAAAATCGCACATATCTATTATTTCAACACTATTTGTAAATGTTTTTAGTAAATTATCAGAAAAGTTTATCAAAGCTCAAAGAAGAAATCAATCCAAGAGAAATACATGATTATAAACTTAGCTATATATGTTTTTAGTTTTCTTGTTATACAAATCAAATTTAAATCTTTTGTATTATTTTTTAGCCTTTAGTTTTCACAAAGTTATTTATTATTCTTTTCAAAATTGCTAGACTTTTGTGACAAGTTGTTTTAAAATGCTGAAATATGATGTTTTCAGTTTCAAAGATCATTTTTTTCTGCTGTCAAACAAATATAATAACCTCAAATAGCTCAGATTTCAAAAAGATGTTTTGAAATATATATATTTTTCTTTTTCAAGGTTAAGTTCAATCTTAAGAGATGTAGATTGATGTTTTATAAGGACTCGGGTAGGTTAGTATGATTAATTGCTTGGGAATTGATTAGAAATATGTTAAAAACTGATACAGCGTCATATCCTCAAATATATGGGAGATATTAAGCTGAAATTTGGTATGTAGGTGACTGGTGTTTAGTTAGAGACGCCCAAAAAGAGCAGAAACTTAATTCCATTAGATATTATAATGAAATTTCACTTTGAAGTCAAGATAAAACTTGTAAGAAAAACTCGTGAGTTTGAATTCTATGAACTCTTCCGCAATCTGAGCGCAAATTAAACAGACTCTTAAGAGAGAGTACAGCAACAATGTACTTGTAGAGCTCGTTTATTGTGCAGTGTTGCACAGATTAATCTCTCTCTCTCTCACTCACTCTTGAACACTGCTATCTCACTCTTCACTCAATTGCCTTCAATTGAGCTCAATTCGTTGAGTTTTATTGCACTTGTCGCGATCAGCTGTTTGTGTGCCTTAGCTGGCACAGTGCGCGCCAAAAGTTTATGGCCAGTTAATCAGTTAATCGTTAATTGTTATGTGTCGAAAACTGTGACCCACTTCGATCGATCAGTCGATCGGTCGATCGATTGGTTTGTCATTTGCTTGGCTTGGATCGTTTCTCACAAACAGGTTATAATGAGGAAATCAAATACAAGTTAAGTTAAGAGTCAACAGCAACGACGACGCCCCTGTCATAAAACAGTGCAAACAGTTTTAAGATTTTTGTGCCGGGTTGTCTTTTGTTTGGCTTGTATTAGCATAATTCAATAAATTAGCCAATGATTTAGTTGAGTTGCTTTCAAGGCGTCTTCTTATACTATATACATACTATATATACAATTGTTGTTGTTGTGATTGTTGTCGTTGTTAGTTTTTTGTTGTTGTTGTTTTATTTGTTGCCTCAGGCTTTGGTGTCTAATAAAATGCCGTTTACTCTGGGTCAATAGACTTTTTCGATTGGTTGTTGCTCTTGTGTTTTATGGCTGGCTATTGTTATATGTTTTTTTGTTGTTTTTTTTGTTTTCTTTTTTGTCTAACGGAAGTTTTTGTGTGTGCGACCTGAAGCCCAAAGAAAAGGTCAACGCTCAATCCCGCCAAAAGACACAGACACCGCCACCGCCACCGCCAACCCGTCGCGCCCCCACCTTCACTGCATTGTCTCACTCACAAAACTTTTGTGTGTATCTTTTGCAGGTGCTAAAGGCGCTAAAATAAATTTCGTTCAAAATGGAGCAACAAATGCACAGCAACAAGAGCCGCCACAAGCAACAACAACAACAACAACAACAACAGCAAGTGCAACCACAGCAACAACAACAACAGCAACCACAACAAACACAGCGACAGCAGCAACAGCAACAACAATTGCCACTAACAAATTGCAGACTAGCAGCAACGGCAACAACAATTGCAACTGCAACTGCAACAACAGCAACAACTGCAATACAAACAGCAATAGCAACAACAACAGCAACACCAATATCCATGGCCGTGCATTGAGATACAACACTTTTGCCTGTTTCGCCAACGCTGCTGTCTCTGTCTTTCATCTATATCTCCGTCTCAGCGACGCAGCAGAATTCAAATGAGAAAGCCGAAGAAAAAAACGTTTTACATAGTTTAAAACAAAGCAACAAAAAAGCTAATTAAAATAAAAGAAGAAAAGAAAAGAAAAGAAACGTGGCAAGTGTGTTAATAAACATTGCAAATAATAACTAAAAGTGATTGCAACAAAAATTCAACAAAAAGTTGCAAAAAAGAAAAAACGAAAAACAAACAAAAAAAACAAAATAAAAATAAAAATAAAAACAGAGATAACAGAAAGCAATATAAAAGAATCAAACCGAAACGAAACTGCGGCAGAATTGAAAATTGAATTGAATATTTGTGATGTAAGTTGAGAATAATTGTATTGAATATCATCCCTAACTAATTGTAGTCTATAAGGTTTTTGGACATAAAGAAGAGAGTGAGAAGGAATTCAAAGTACCTACTATAAAGGATAGTCTAGTCTAGAATGAACGATGGATTACTAAGAAGCTTTTCGAAGAGAACGAAAACTTAGGAAAAGTATTTAGGAAAAGTATTTTAACTATTTCAGACTTAATCCCAGATATTAACAATATTATCTCCAACTATAAATAGATAATATAAATAGACCATTTTTCAGATCTCTCAGATGCAGTATTTAGTGAATAGTTAAAGAATGAATTTAAGGATGAAAATCCAAATTTAACTTTTAATAACAATTTTCTCCTTAGTATGAACTATCTTATAAAATGTGCTACAATAGTGCAAACAGTCAAAACTATTGAATACTATACTAGTACTCTATGGGGCTTTAGTAAACACAGGAAAAACAGACAAAACGTTTATCAAAAATCAAGAAGATCATCTAAAAACAATTCCGAACTCGGTATACTTTATTTGATATCATAAAATAGCACAATTTATGATGATTTTGAAATGAATAAATATTTAAATTAATTATTATAATTGGTATGTTTACCGCAGATTAAGTTGTTCTTTTCATATTTAACCAGTTTCTCAGTTTAACCCGTTTCCGTAAACATTTGAAATTCAAAAGACAGATAGAACTTCCAGAGATATTTTCTTCAAGATTTCTTCTTAATAAGAGATGAAATAAAATAAACAATTACATTTGCGGTGTTCTTTAACGAAGAATGGTAAAAATTTGAAAGATTGAAAAGAACTTCTAATGGTATTTTATTCAAGATTTCTTCTCAATAAACTTAAGAGATTGAAATTAAAATGTAATTTACATTTGGGGTGTTCTTTAACCAGTTAATCCGTTCAATCAGTTACCGAGAATGGTAAAAACTTAAATCTTAAAAGATAGCTTAGAACTTCTAGTGGCATTTTCTTTAAGATTTCTACTCAATCAACTTCAGGGAGCATTTTGTGTGGCAGGCAATAATAGCAGGCTGCCCAAGTTGACGTCCATCGGATACATATTAATCATACGCCCCATTGGTCAGCATGTGTACCTCCTCATCACCTGAGCAATCTCGACTGCCAGTGCTACCTGCATTCCCAGAGGTATTCTGCAGGCCAATCAGTGCACTTGCTGGCTCATCCTGTTGGTCTCGCCTCTAAGCCAATTTGCGTGACATTCGGTTTCGCGTTTTTCTGCTTTTTCTTATTTTTTTGTGTGTGTGTGTGTGTGTGTGTGTGTGTGTGTGTGTGTGTGTGTGTGTGTGTGTGTGTGTGTGTGTGTGTGTGTTGGTTCTGCCCTGCCAATTGGCAACTAACGAAGCTCCCATGGGTAACTAAGCTCTGCCACGCCCAGCTTATTAGCGTGGGCGCAAGCTGGTTACGTGCTGCGGCCTCCAGGGTCTGCTGCTGCTACTGCTGCTGTATATTACCCAATCGATGGCTTTATCCCCGGGCCAGATCGGGCCAACCTCATCATCATCATCAACATCATCAACATTTGCATTATGAAATTTTGTGTCACTTGTCACGTTGACATTTGGCTGCCTCCGTTGCTCAATTGATAATAATGATGCAGCCCAGAGTTGTAATCAAATGGTGGCGCCTCCACACAACCCCATCTTAATGTTGCATCCATTGTTCGTTTATAATTTCAATGTGTCGCCTCGCATTTGACTGCATGATTAATATCGGAGCATTAATTAGACGCCAGTCGCTTCGTATTCGTACCGTATTCCATTCAACCCCTCCTTGTACTCCTCACACATCTGCTATTCATTTGCTCATTAGTCTTGTGTACAATTTTGTATAATTTCTGCTCAAGTTTTGACACCAAAGTTTCAGCTGCAGCTGCATTTCTTGACAAAAAGCAAAAAGAAATAAGAAATAAGACTGATGGATTACGTGCTGGAATTAACTGAGTACTTCTTCAATGAGAGAGGTCGTGTAATTATAGAAAAAGGGGAAAAACTTGGCAGAGTAATGAGTAGCTCAAAGGATTTTCAATAATACTTAATGGATTAAACTGTTGGCAGCTCAAATATTTCACTATCTCTTTGATATATTAATACTACAAACTTTTCATTATTAATCAGCATTAAAACTGTTCGTAAAGTTTTCAAACTATAAGAATGTTTTATCATTTATATTGCATACTACTGAAATTTAAAAGAAATATACTTAAAATATGCTTTTTTTTATCTTATGTGCCATGATTTGAAATTAGAGTTTCAGGACTTTGAAAAGCATTTCTATTATTTTTCTTGCAGAATATATACATATATATTCTTACGAGTTTAGATACAAAATTTGCTTACTCCAGCTAAAATTTGCGACCTTTCATTTTAGTCTAAAGTAGAAGTAGAAATTAGTAGTAGAAAGGATGGCCTAACAAATTGAAACACCTGAAATATAAATGAAAAGTCGCATCAAATCTATTATCTATTGAGAAATGCATATAGAAAATCAAGGAATATATTTATTGTATTTTACTTTATTAAGAAACTGAGTACGTATTCAAAAGATAATACTAAATTGTATTATCTTTGCAACCTTCCATGGAACAGGCTCGAAAATGAGGGTATAAACCAAGTTTCATGAATTCCACTTACCATAAGTTCAGCTTCGTTTCAGGAAATGTTGTTAAGTCTTCACTTTGAATATGTATATCTAATATGTAGCATCAGTTAATGAATTTCATAGCACATTATTTGATACGCTCATAAAAGTTACTCAATAAATCGATTTAATGATTGCGTTGTTTGCATTGCCTTGAACCGAGCTCAGAGTCCAGCTTAAATGAGTTTTTGTTTCGTTTGTTTTCTGTAAATAACAATCACACTTCAATACTTATTGATTTCTGCTAAGCTGTCTGTATGGGTGTGTGCAGTAGAGATGTGAAACTATCGATAGATATATCGATTGCTTTAATAGTTTCAAGGAAAACTATCAATGAGTAATGGATGAAAAACATCGATAGTACTTCGATATTTCGATATAACTAATTTGTAGTAGAGTTTGAAAACAATTAATGTCACTATCGATAATGTCAATGGCTTTTTCAAGTCACTATCGGGGGTTTTTTGGTAAGGAAGAGTGCCGTAAAACTATCGATTACTTTGATAGTTAAGAAAGCTATCAATGTCTCCAAAACAAAACTAAATTCAATACTATAGATAGTGCTTTTGTTAAGAAGTGCTGTGAAACTATCGATTATTGTGATAGTTAAGAAATCTAGCAATGTCTCCAATAGGTAGTGCGTTTGGAAAGAAGTAGTGTTGTGAAACTATCGATAAGAAACTATCAATGTTTCCAAAACAAAACGAATGTCAATACTATAAATAGTGCTTTTGGTAAGGAAAGGTGCCTTGAAACTATCGATTACTTTGATAGTTAAGAAAGCTATCAATGTCTCCAAAAGAAAAGCAATTTCAATACAATAGATAGTGCGTTTGTTAAGAACTAGTGCTGTGAAACTATCGATTATTGTGATAGTTAAGAAAGCTGTCAATGTCTCCAAAACAAAACTAAATTCAATACTATAGATAGTGCTTTTGTTAAGAACTAGTGCTGTGAAACTATCGTTTTTTGTGGTAGTTAAGAAAACCAGCAATGTCTCCAATAGATAGTGCGTTTGGTAAGAAGTAGTGTTGTGAAACTATCGATAAGAAACTATCAATGTTTCCAAAACAAAAGCAATTTCAATACTATAGATAGTGCTTTTAGTAAGGAGAAGTGCCTTGAAACTATCGATTACTTTGATAGTTAAGAAATGTATCAATGTCTGCAAAACAAAAGCAATTTCAATACAATAGATAGTGCGTTTGGTAAGAACTAGTGCTGTGAAACTATCGATTATTGTGATAGTTAAGAAAGCTATCAATGTCTCCAAAACAAAAGAAATGTCAATACTATAGATGGTGCTTTGGATATTTTGACACCTGTATATAAATTGTTTACGGATTTGGTTAATATTATCGATAGTTCCCGCTGTCAGTATCGAAACTATCGTTTGGTGGCACTCTCGATGGCTTTTCAGCTTCATAGAGACACTCTAGCTCGCCAACTTAATCAAATCCAATGGAATTTACGTTCAATTCTTAAAAGACCTGCGCCCACATCTTTGTCTCAAAGCGAAATCGCTGAGTGCGGCAGCTGTCAGTGATTTTGGTTTAATTTTTTTCCTTAGTTGTGGGGGTCGATTCAAGTGTCGTGCCCCTCCTCCTCCTGCTTCCGCTGCTGCCACCCGTTTAAAGACGATGACTGTTTAAAGTGCAGCCCAGCGCGGACTTTACGCAATGCGTATGCAAATGGCAGACAAAATCCCCTCCGTTTGAGCATAAAGGTGTTTATTGACTTTGGCATATGAGGAAACTAGGCAAGAAAAACAAGCAGCTGAATGAATAGGCGAATGAATGAGTGAATGAATGTGAATAATTGACAAGTGTGAGCCCAAAAAGTGCAGAAATATTTTCAAAAATACGCTAGGCGGGCGCCATAAGACGACAAAATAGCAACAACAACAACAACTGCAACTGTCGCGCTGCAACATTGTGTTGGTTGGGGCAGACAGACGCGGGGGCGTTCGAATGGTGCCCCCGTCTGGAGGTAACAACAACTGCACACTGTGGGTTGAGGCCTCCGGGCGAGAGTATGTGGTTTGCCATGCTGAGACTCCGTTCAAGAAATATGCGCAAATATTTCGCAAGCAAGGAGGCTGAAGGGAAAGCAGCTGCTGCCAAGCGGGGGGGATTGGCAGGTAGGTAGGGTAGGGGTAGGTAGGCAACTTATGTAATCTTGCTTGCTGACTGAACCTAATTAAAATGTTCGAACAACAACAACAACAACAACGACCACAAGCCGAGTGTTGTAGCTGCATTAACAATTTAACAACAACAACAAATGTGCAAGCATTTGAAAATTGCATTAACCTGAAAATGTCAAGTGTACACTGAGAAAAATTTAAATGCATATTACAATTATTTTAATTGCTTCCTTAAATAAATTAAGTTTTTAAACTCAGGTTTTTAATACCTTGCACACACAAGTAAATTTCTATATTTCTTTTAATTCATTTGTGGGTTGAAGTTTATAAAACTGAATTTTTTAACGCTTAATAGTTTAGTGCGAATATTTAGAAGTATTTTTTAATGAACTTGACATCTTTATAAGTGAAAAAGGTTGTACTTTCTTATTTAGAACACAAAAAGAGGAAATTTCGATATTTATTTTTAGTTTATTTTCAAAAATCAGTTATTATCTTATTATGAAAATCTGCCAATTTCAGCATTTTATTTTTATACTATGTTCCCAAAGGGAAAATAGTATATTGGGTTTGCGAAATGTCCGTCTGTCCGTATGAACGCAATTTTTTTCCACATCCTTGAAGCTAGAGCAACCAAACTTGGTACACACGTTGGTGTATATCGTCAATTTATAAAGTGTCAAGATCACAGGGGTATATCTCCTACAGTATAATAGCCAGAGTCACCAAATTTGGCATACAGACTAATGTTGACCCCCTGGACAAATGCTGCATCAAACATTTTTGGACCCCCCAAAGAAGCAAAACCTATATCTCCCACACCTGTACAGGTAGAGTCATCAAATTTGACATACAAACTACTCTTTCCGAACTCACAAATAACCAAATTATATAGGACTGGGAACATAGTATTCTGCAGTCGGGTGCGTCCGACTTCAACGTTCTTACTTGTTATATTTGTTGTTTTTAAATCATATACTTTTTTAATAAGAATTCAATTTAAGAGGAAAAATCTCAGCATTTTGATGAATTAAGTTGCCAATAGTCGAATATTATATGTTATCAAAGTTTCTCATATGAAATAACGTATTGAGAATTGAAATTTTCCAAAATTGGTGAGCAGTCTACCCTAAAGAAATAAACATATACGTTTAAGTGTTATTAAAACACCTTTCATAGGAAAATTGTTGTCCTTTAACAAAAGAGTTATAGAATTTGAGCATTGATTAAGTTTCGAACAAAATACTTGTGCCCCAGTTTCGTTCAGTGTACTGGCGCTGCATTGAGCATTGCTTTGGTTAAATTGCGACTGTGGCCAATAGATGAAAAATTCTGCAGCCCGCAAAATGTCAATTTCAATGATGCGCGCTAATGGACATGCGAATGGACAGCTGGTTTAGCCAGTAGATACTATTTTCAGATGTAGATTAATAATAAATAAATAACATCCAATGTGGAAAGAGAGCGAAAAGGGCACACGTGGCGTATGTGTGACATTTGGTTAAAACATTGCGCATACGCCGCGTTGCGCCGCGTATTTAATTTAGCCATTTCAATTACAAATAAAAAATATAAATAAAATATATGCCTCACTCAATTAACCACAAGAAAATGCACATGAAATAAATGTTTGGCAGTGCCACGCCCAAACACACACACACACACACACATACATACATATGTATGTATATAATTTGTATGTGTATGTTTGTTTCCATCCAAAATGCAAAATGGGCGGAAATTGGGTGGGAAATTTGCTGCTGGGGACAATTTTCATTTAGCTTGCGGCTTCTGTTTGGTGGGTGGGAGGGTGTGAGGGGAGGGGAGCACTTGCCATGTTTCTGCTGGTGTCGTAAAAATGCATTTTAAACTTTTATGGCTGCTGGGGCATTGAGTAATGGCCATAAATACAAGCACTGGCCCCAAAATACACACGTCCAAAATTTCTTCATTTTATTTTTGTGATTTTCTTCTTTTTTTTTTTGGCAGCTGAGTTGCCTCTGGGCAGCCTTTTCGGCCAGAGCAGAGCAGGAAAAGGAGGAGTATTGTGAAGGGTGGAGGGTGGAGGGCAGGCCCAGTGAGTTACCACAATGTTGTGGTTACCAGCCGCACATTTGCTTTCTTTATATTGCTCCCCTCTGCTCTCTCTCTCTCCCTTGGGAATTTATGCAATCTTAAGGCGGATGTCGGCCTCTTAGTTTCATTTCCCCCCTCTACCACGCCCCAGCCAAGCACCTTTTACATAATAAAGTGGAGTACGGAGAGGGGAGAGGGAGTATGGAATGTCTGTGTACTTATTCCACGCAGAATGAGTTTCAATACGTATTCGTAATGACTACAAGATAAATCATCTGCAGATAACATTGCAGGGAAATCACTTTCTTGTTATCTTGAAACAAAACTAAACAAAAGATAAAATCTTTCAGGAAATTGGGTTAGTCATTTAATAATGACTTGAAATCTTCAAAGAAACCTTTCTACGTGAGATGAAACCTTTGAAAACTGATGGAGCAAATTAGAATAAAGTTGAAATAATACAATTTTAATAATATTCATAATAATTAGGTTCAAAAGTTTCTCGTTACGAAGCAAATTGTAAGGGAGATGTTCTTTATGGGATGACTATTCGATCTATAAGTTGCTCAGTGATGGAATCTCATCCGGAATATAAGGATGTTTTCCTACATTTCTTACTTGAGCTAAAAAGTCCATAGTTTGAGCTTACTCTGTGTTAATGTATGTACATCATTTCTGTTGATGTTTATGTATAAAAAACATTCATATTTCTTATCCCTTTTTTCTTCCAAATTCCATAGTCTTTTCTCCTTGAGAAATTATTAGCAATACAACAGCACAGGGATGTCTGATACTTTTTAAAAACCAATCGAAATGGCTTCCTACTTTTTAAAAAAGTCCCTAGTTTGAGTTTACTATCCTTAAATGTATGTACATAGTATCTGTTGATGTTTATATATAAATAACCCACCCAACAATGTTTTTATTCCATATTCCATACTGTTTTCTACAATATATATGAGAACATAAGTACACGCACATTATCAAAGTATATATTCTATTCAATTTGATATCCTTTGTGCATTTTCATAAGCTCTCCTCTTTCCTTTCAAGCCCATGTAATCAAAGTATTCACTGTAGCATATCGATGTTTATTTATGTTTATGTAAGCTCATAAAGTGCATGCATATAGGATGTTATTATGCACTCTGTGTCTCCATCTTACTACTCACTATCTCCGACTCGTTCTCTCAATTTCTATCTCTGGGCACACATAAAAGTGTCTGCAGGACAACCATTACAGGCAGCCTGGGCTGGGCTGGGCGTGGCATGGCAACGAATCCTTTGCTCGATGCATTGAAATAAATGGCAAAACGCATTAAAACTTGGGCCATAATCAATCTTCATGTGGAATGCTTCATTGCGTCGTTGCGGTTGCCAAAAAGGGGGGGAGAAAATGAGGTATTTATAGCTGGGTTGTATAGTAAGGAGAGTGGGGGCGGGGAGGGCGGCAGAGCGCGAAACTGAAAGAGGAATTTTCGCAGCTGAAAATATTGCTCATTAAATTTGAGAATCGCTAAATGGGGGGAGTTTTGGGTGTTGGGTGGAAACAAGAATGTTGTCGCCATGCAATTTAATGACACACACTTTGATGAATGTTACTTTATATCATCAAGTGTGTGTGTGTGTGTGTGTGTAGGTGTGTGATTATATAACAGTTGCAGCCACATCAAACCATTACTCCCCTCCCTCCATCCAGCTACGACTCGTCTGTGCATTTCCCTGGAAAATATCGAACGGAAAATCAATTCTAATTAAATTGTCAACATTTTGCGTTGTGCCAAAGCTGATTATGCACCTATGTGTGCGTGTGTATCTGTGTGTGGGTGTGTATGTGTGTGTGTGGGTGTGCGTAATTGCATTGAACGTCTGCCTGACAGTTTTCACTTGATTTGAGCCGTGTAGTAAACCAAATTACAGAGTTGCCATCGTTTTGCAAATGCCAAATTGAATTCACATTTTAAATGCGGTAAACAATATTAGAAACTGGCAAATGGTTGAGTTCAACTAAACGAATGATGGCTAACTCGATGAGTGGCTGGCTGGTTGGATGGTTGGTTGGTTAGATTGGCCAAATGGAATGGTTAGATTGAGTTAGATAGTGTGGATAAAGCGTGCCACGCGGCCAGGGTCGTCACATTATTTAACTGCAATTGCATTTCGCAGTTGACATTTGCATTAAGGCTCATTTTAGTGATGTAAATTGCTGCGTGTTTAGTGGGTTTGTCCTCATTCTCGTCCTCGAACTCGTCCTCATCCTGCGAACTGCACATGTGTGTTGACCATTGCAGTATATCCAATTAGCTGGTCGATTAGTGTAGGTAAAAATAATTGAATTTGCGATTGAATAATTTAATGAAATTCTTGAATAATTGCATAATTGAAGGCAGCTGTCGTTTGTTTTAAAAGTTCCATGGCATATAAGGTGTCCTTCTACGTAGTGTCCTGCGCAATGAAATATTGTTTCTTGCAATTACAGATATCTTTATTATATGCGTCTTATATATCCTATCATCATATACATATACCTTATTGAGTTACTCCATTTTTAAATAAGTTCTTCTAACATATTCCCACACTTGTTGTGTAGCTAGATTACTGCAATTTTAGAAGGAAAGTTCAGAAAATTTGAGTTTTACTTCAGAGATTTTTTATGATTGGCCTTTAAAAATATAAAAAAAAATATATAAAAAAATATATAAAAAAATATATATATTCTATATATATGTAGAATTTCTTTTTAAAATACATATTGTGCTTGTTCTATCCTCATAAGTGTTATTATTCTTAATTGTTTTAAAGATTTCAACACACGATCCTTCGATCATCTGTTAACAGAGCTTTGAAAGCACATGGAAGCTTTCAACTAGATTAATTGCTATAATTGAACCTAGCTAGAAACTTCGAACTCGAAATCCTATAATTTAACACACACTTTAGTTGAAGAAAACAATATTTTTGTTTAACTGAGCTATATTTTTCACTCTTTGGATTTTCAACAGAGCAGAAAAGCTTCAAAAAATGAGAACAAGTGTGAGAAGTATCTCTCTCATACTTGTTCTCACTACTTTATTATCACATGGTAGTGCAGAGTAGAATATTTTCAAATAAATTATAAATATATTATTAAATTAATTATTCAAATGGTAAATTTACATAAAACAAGCTCTGAAATCTTGTGTTTATCGTTTGAAGTTGCATTCAAATCCCGAAAAGTTGCATTTATTATAGTTTTCCAGTAAATTTGCATCCTTGTGGTAACAGTTTTTCATCCTTGCTTTAACAAATGTTTAACTATGCACACACATGCTTATATTTAATTTGTTCTTTATTTAATGGGCGTGGCCTTTGCAGGGGCGGTTGGCTGGCTCTTTTGTGCTGCAGTTAATATTTATCCACACACACACACACACACACACACATGCACAAACGTGCGCTGAAATGTAGGCAATGAAAATATTTGCCATTGTCCTCGACGCTCTGCTGTGTCCTGTGTGTGTTCTGTTTTCTGTGTCCTGTGTATCCTGTGCCTGTATCTATATATGTTTCTGTATTTTAAAGCCACTCCCAAGTTGCATATGATACACAATATGGAATGCAGCAACAACAATAAAAATAACTTACATTCCTATTGTTGTTGTTATTGTTACACTCTGTTCTCAAAATTGTACAGAGTATATTGGTTTTGTACAATGTCCGTAGAAGCGATAAATGTAATACAATTTGGTATTCTATTTCGTCGTATTTATCACTTGATCAGTTAAGATTTTGTTGCCACACCTCCAGAAATCATTAAAAGCCTATAACTTGCACAGTTTTAAAGCTTTAGTCATCAAATTTAATATCAGCATTAGTGACAATCTTCTTCAAAGATAAAACCCATAATATAATTACTACGTTCGCACCCGACCCCAAGAATAAGGAATATTATACTTATAACCCTGGTAGCGGGTGTAATAATAATAATAATACTTATATCTTCCACTGTTCTAAAGCTTTAGTCACCAAATTTATTATAAAGATTAATGACAATCTTCTTCAAAGATGAGACCAAAAATATTATTAATACGTTCACACCTGACCCCACAAATTAGGATTATATCCCTGGTAGCGGGTGTTATAATAATAATAATAATCATAATAATTATATCTTCCACCGTTTCAAAGCTTTAGTTACCAAATTTAATATCAGGATTGCTGATTATCTTGATGAAAGATGACATGAATTATATTTTAGGTACACTGAGAAGAAAGTATATTATTAATAATGTAATATGAAGTACCTCCCACAATCTGAAATCTTTAGTTACTAAATTTAATATGATGACTACTGATGATCTTCTTGATAGATAAAACCAAATATATTATTGCCACACCCACTCCCGCTCCCGCAAATAAGCAATTGGCAAGAAGTTCTTTAATAATATTGTAATATCTTTCACAATTTTAAAGCTAGAGTCACCAAATTTGATATCAGCATGGACTTTGGCTGACGCTAATAAGCAAATACACTGGAAACAGAGTATATGACAGTCGGGAGGTATTGAATGCAACGTTGTAAGTTGTTTGTGCTGCATAGCCCAAAAGCTTCATTAGGTTCTGCACATAAAGTAAGGAAAACATTCGCTGGCTGGAGTTCATTTTGCCGGCATTAGCTTCAAAGGAAATGAGGGGGAGAGGGGATTATAGGGTGGGGCGGCAGCGCTGCGGCGTTCAACATGGCGTCGTCTCTCGAACTGCTTTCATTTTCCATTTCCACGACCTCGTTTCAGGCTGGGCGGCAGGCAGTGATAGTAGCTATCAGGTGCCTCACATTGTTGTTGTTGTTTGTTGCTGCAACACTGTGTTTTTTTTATTATATTTTTATTTTTATTAATTTTCATGTTGATTTTTGTGTTTCATTTTCTGCAATTTATGCAGCGTTGCATTGTTATTGTTATTGTTACTCTTGTTTGTTGTTTGCCACTGCCCTGCGGCTGTGGGTGGCTGAATAACAGCCTATGTTGTATATAACACACACACACACACACACACATACCTATATGCTTACATGGTCTCTTCTTCTGTGCACATAATACAAATATATATACATATATGTTTATATATATATATTGGGAGCGCGCATGCGCCTCGCCAATCCTTGTCACAAAACAACAGAAAATTGTTTCCTGTCCAACGGCAGCGCCTTGCACAAGTTTTTCATTCAATAGCTTGGTAGCCGGGCCCCAGGATCAGCCACTGCTAACACATACACATACACCCACTCCCCAAGCACACACACACACACACACACACACACAGGCACACACATAACGCCTCATCTGCTTCCGGTTGCGTCACTTGCCTTTGCCAGGCAGCGCTGCGTCATTTTTTATTTTTATTTATTTTGTGTATGTTTTTTTCCCTTGGTGTCCTGGCTTCAACTTTTATTCAACTTTGCCCTGTGACTTTGCCAGCTCAGCTACCCTCCCCGAACGCCTGCTACCCCCTCTTTGGGCATCTGCATACGCATATAACCAGAACTTTAATTGAGGTCGCCAGTTTTAAGTTAATAACAGAGAGAGAACTGGGCTCTGCTGCAGTTAGCTGCATTCTAGTGCGCCCATGGCTCGTTGGCCCACCCACTCGGGCTTTATGTAATTTTTAAAGCCGCTGCCAGCGTCGCAGTCGACAGCAGGAGCAGCAGGACCAGGAGCAGCGTCAGCAGCGTCAGCTTCATTGCTTTAAATGCGCATAATATTATGTACAGTAAATGCATAAAAATTTATTTAAATGCGAACGAGTTTGCCAGAATGTCTGCAAAATACATTTATCTAAATTTATCCCTAAATGTGGAGACTTCAATTTTATAACTCTCCCTTAAACGAATGAGAGTGTAACATTAAAATATCTACTATACCATCATTATCTGTTGTAAGGAAACACTTAACATATACATATATCGAGATAGACTCGAAGCAGACCTAAAAGGAGCTAAGACTGTTCTATTTCTACTTCTAGAAAATTTGGGATGAAGTTTATAAATAAAAGCTATATAAAACATATCTTTGTTTTAAGATAAAGCTTCGAAATATATACATAGGTATTATAAATAAGTATAAAGATAATAATCAGATCTGCTTCCATTTTAGATTCGGATCAACTTATTTTGAGGTTAGTTAGTTATTCTTAGTTAGTCTGAACTCCGAAGTGGACTAGAATATTCAGCGTTCAATATTTTTCCTTGAGCGCGAAGAATCAAATCTATTTGGAAATAACTTTGAAAAGGAAAGCAACTCATATTTCATTCGAAAATGATTTTTTATCACAATAAGGGAAATTTATTCGGTATAAGAAGTACACGGAAATGGGAAGAGGTTCGATTTACATTTACATGTCTTCCAGTCAATAATTTCAAAAGTTTTTTTTACATATTGTAAAAACTATATTTCATAGCTGACTTTATAACAAAGTTAAAATGTTTACGGATGCAGCAGAAAGAAGAATAGAATATGAGAGAGTAAGACGAATTCAAGAATTCAAATAAAGGTCCCTTAGGAAGTTTCTTCGTTAAGTTTTAGTTTGCAGGTCAGACCTTACAAAGAGTTGACGAAGAAGCAAACTTCAACGCCTGAATCTAGTCCAAGAACAAGCGTTGCCATACTTTTAAAATGTTTGCTTCTTTGCTTTATAAACAAAGCTGATTGAACTCAAAATCTTTCAGAATTGCACAGATTTCTTAGATTTCCTTTTTTATATGTTGCTATTACAGTTTAGTTTTTCTGACAGATGCATATAGCATTATTTTATATTTTTGACAATTGGCAGCTCGTAGATCTTGTCAGGAAGAACTTGCTTTCATATATCATAGATTTGACCGTTCTGTGCAGAGTTGATCCCAGCTACATACAATCCTCCCTCCCACACTTTGTGTTTATGTTGCGCTTTATCTGTACTGTGGCGCTGTCATTCCCGTGTCCTTCAACTTGCCAGGAAGGAGCGGCTACTCCTTTGGCTGCCACACGATGATGTTGATAAATTTCATGCCCAACGGGCTATGGCAGAGTGTCCTCAAATTACTTTGACTGCAGTCCAAAGCCCCCGCATTTGATATCCAATGGGGCCGTTGCCTTTCGCCCGCCCAGCAATGATTGAATGAAAGGCTAAAAAGGGATTTCAGGAATTTCGAGTTGCAAAAGTTTGAACACACATGCGAACACACACACACTAACACACAGGAGTACAGCCAGCCAGCCAGCCAGCCAGGCTGTCAGTCAGTTTCTATATATGCTCGACTATATACAATGCCGTCTCGAATACACAGAAATAACCTCAAACAAGGACGTTCGCTGAGCTGGCAGCAAAACTTTTAGCCAGGTTCTGGCATAACTTGGGGGCGCTACGCTCTCTATGTATTACATAAGCAGCCAAATACACACACTCATCACACACACACACACACACATACTCAGTGACAGACGCAGTAATGCAATTTACAGCAATGGCCATTCCCCCCAAAACAGGAGGACTTTCTCGGCATTACTTTGCCCTGCTGCTGCTGCTGCCAGCTCAACTCCGCTCCGCTCAGCTCAGCTCCGCTCATCTCACAGTTGGCGCAACAAATGTTGCCATTGTTGGATCCCTGGTACGCCGCCCTGCACTTCCCTAGCCGGGCGCACTTTTAGCTGAATTGATTTTTCGCCCGCCTCACTGCGCATGCCGGGCAAGGCAGCCACAGCCGCAGCAGCAGCCGCAGCCGCAGCCCGCGCTCTTTGAATGCAATTTGCTCTTGGATATCGTATATATAAAGTATATACTATATATTATATATCTCATATGGCACATACCACCGCCTGAGTCATCATCCTGCGCCTGCAACAACTCCCACAACAAACATCAACATTTCCAACATTTTCTGGAAACTGCAGCTGCCCACAACACACACACACATATATACCCGCTATATAGTATATACCCTCTATATATCTGGTATGTGGCCATATTTTAAGTGCTTTGGGCTCTATGTGCGCCCTAACGCTTAAAGCGCTTAATGCGGCTTTAAAAATCTTTGAACAAATGACAGAGAATGGGCTTCAATTCATCAAATTTTTGTATGGCATCCGACTTTTGTGGATACGTCGGATAGAAAATTACATTTCATGCATTAAGTCGCAGATTTACTTTAAATTGAAAATCTAGCAACAATAAATAAGAGCAGGGAATGAACTTTTGTTTATAAGCCAGCCTCGGGATAAGTCTAATACAATACAGCTTAAAATTTGTGTTTATAAGGGACCTGAAAGCTCAAGGATTAGGATATTATTTCTATTGAAATATGTTTTTTATATCGTAGTGTACAAGAATATAACTTTGTTGTTTCCTGTTTCTATTTCCAAGTAGCTTTCATTTCAAATCTGTTTCGATTTTATTTTCCTTTTTTAAACCGATTTTTCAAACGGTTTTTGAAATTCAGAACAGATATTTTCGATTACAGTTTGTATGAAAAATAAATATATCAGTTTTGGTTCTAACTTAGAGTATAAAAACATTTTTCACCAGTTTTCAGTAGTATTCTGCATACTCAGATCATCTGCAGATGATCATCAGCTATTGGTTGATATCTTCAGATATGGCAATAAATCTAATTTCCCAAATAAATTCTTTATACGATGGATTTGCTTTTAAAGAATATAATATTTATTAATTCTTTCAATTAAAGATATTCTTGGAAAAATCTTTGTAAGAGGAGGTTCGGGAGAATAAAACTAAATTATGTCAAATTACTTGATTACTATATATAAAATCTTTTTTGCTTAATAGTTAATGTTGAATTTGTATCATATCATATTTTCAAGGTTTCAGAAAGTTGGTCAGAGGTGAAAATTAGGAAAGAGAAAAGGATTAGATTAGATTTTAAATTCGGGTTGAAATACGGAACCCGAGGGATGACAAAATTGAGTTGGGATTGGTTTAGGAAAAATTGTATCGGTAAAAATTTATCTAGCTGACCCTTTTGTAATTTGAATATGTTTTGATCGAAGATTCAGCTATTAATATGTGCTTTGGAGAGACACTCGATTCTTGAGCCTTGTAACCAAAGTTTTGGAAACAATTTAGATTAATACTACTGAACTAATGATTAGTTTTAAAAAAGATCTTTCTATGATTTCCATGCACAAAATCATATAAATATGTTTATGAGTGTTGGAAGCGATCGTATCTCCCAGTTGGTTGCCCTTGCAGCAGATTAGCAAACGGTGTCATAAGCAGTCGCCGTCTGTCATTGAACGCTTTCATTGCAAATCGATCGTTAAGGCCATAAAGGCGGTCCCTTATAAGCACGTAAATACTACCTACATACATACATACATACTCGTACACACATTTACATAAATACATATGTATATATTATGCTATTTCTTGAAATGTGCCCTCTTTGCTCCGTTCGTTTGTTTTTGGCGTAGTTAGGAAACGTTTTCCGTTCCCGTTCACGGAAAACAATGGATAACTTTAGCTAAGGTCGCGCCTGTTTTCTCTTGTGTGAAAATAGGCCTGTCATTGGGTTACCCTGCTGAGCCTTTTGCGTCGTACGTTAATTTATGGCGGGGTTGATTTTTCATTCAGGTAGAAACAAAAAAAATAAAAACGTTTTTACCTGGGAAGTGCGTCGTTTAATACGTTTTGTTAATTCGTTTTTGGGTTCACCCTAAAAATACCAGCCAGAATAACAGAAAAATGTGCTTCAACTGTTATTAACAGTGCGCTGTTATTCATTTAGGGTGAAACTGCTGCTGCTCGTAATGTTTGAATTTTGTTTGCTCTAGCAATTTATGCTACTAAATTAAATTACAAAAATTAAATATGTGCATTTATGTAAATAAAGAACTTTGTGCTACTCTTGAAACAATTCGTCATATTCCTTTTGTGCAGCCGATCTTGATCTTTGTGTGCTGTTAAATAACATGGCACAGCTGCACACAGCTTGGCAGCACGGCGATCGCAAGCGCTCGCGCTCTCTCACATGAGACGATCCGGCAACGCTGCGCTGAGGCCGCTGCTCGTGTTTGGTTACGCGAATATCGGCATGAAAGCAGATGAGCAAATAGTTAGAAGCGGCACAACGAACAGCAAAACTGTAGACAATCAAAAGAGAAACACAAAATATATGTTTTCTTTTTGCTGCTAAATATATAATATATAGATATAATTATTGAGCAAGCAGTAAATATTAGAAACCGGTTTTTGCAGTCTCTTTTTGCACTCTTGTTTAACCGGCACCGGCTCTTGTTTATGTGTATGTGTATTTGCGTGCGTGTGTGTGTGTTTGTGTATTGTGTTTGCGTGTGTTAGTCGTCAAGTTCTGCCGCGTAAACAGACGACGACGTCGGCAGACGTTGAATTTGGCGCCGTTTACTATATATATATGTATATAATTTTTTTCGCCGGTGAAACTTTTTGCGCTTGTGTAAAAATTATAAATATTCCATTTTATTTGGTGGCATGTTAGGAAACAAAAGGCGCCCATTTGGCGCAGCAGCAGCTTGACAAGGATATCCTGTGTAAAAACGTATTATGCGGAGGTGGGTGGGGGCCAACAACAACAACAACAAATAGCACTCAAAACAAGCAAAAAACTAATACAAACTTATTTTGTTCAATTTCAATTACAGGTCTACAGAAGAACCACCGACAAACAGCTTCGAAAGGAACTATTACGATCGCAGCCGCATAGTCTATCAAGCCGCCGCCGCAGCAGCAGCAGCAGCTACAGCAACAACAACACCAACAACAACAACTACCAGCAGCAGCAGCAGCATCAATAACAGCAACAGTAACAGCAGCAGCAGCAACAACAACAACAATAGCAGCAGCGACAGATCGCGCGCCAGAGATCGCCTATACAGGAATGGTTCAGCAGCAGCAGCGGCCGCAGCAGCAGCAGCAGCAGTTGGAGCGTCAGCTACAAGCAGCA
Source organism: Hirtodrosophila histrioides (assembly GCA_037075165.1). NCBI lineage: Eukaryota > Metazoa > Arthropoda > Insecta > Diptera > Drosophilidae > Hirtodrosophila > Hirtodrosophila histrioides. The sequence continues at coordinate 804,403 of JBAMCL010000759.1, read as the reverse complement.
ACACGACGACGACAACAACAACAACAACAGCAGCGGCGGCAGCAGCGGGAGTGGGTACGGTTGCAGTTGCAGGTGTAGGAACGGGTGCGGGTGCGGGCACAACAGCTGGAGGAGGAGGAGCAGCAGCAGCAGCAACGCCGCCACAAGCGTTGGGTGATCGCAGCAACAACAACAACATTAACCAAAATACACGCGTACCGCAGTCATGGTACGAAGCTGCTGCTGCGACGACAGCGCATCTAAAAAGTCCTGGTGGCAGTGGCAATGCCGGCGTCTCAGCAGCTGGCAGCATAATGAGCTCACCGATCAATCATCATCATCATCCACATATACATCCGCATCATCATCACTACAACACATCCGCCTCGTACTCATCACCCGCCCACACGCATACGCATACGCACACGATAGCTGCGGCGGCTGCAGCGGCTTCAGCATCCAGCACAACCGCCATGCACCGCAGCGTTGCGTATGCGGGCAGTGCTGCGGATGAGATGGCGTCGGCGGCAGCAGCAGCAGCGGCGGCGGCGGCGTTAAACTGTACGCGCATGATACACCTGCAGCACAATAACAACAACAACAACAGAAGCGTCGCCGGCGTCAGCAAACTAAACAAGCTGCTCAAAACGGCAACGGCACGCTGCGGCTCGGAGTCGCCGGGTGGTGCAGCGGCAGCGGCAGCAGCAGCGGCGGCGACGACAGCGGCAGCGACGACAAGTACAATCACAAACAATAGTTTTAGTAGTAATAGTTTAAATAATACAATAAACACGGCCACTCCAACGATGCCAATTGCAACAGCTGTGGCAGCAGCAGCAGCAGCAACTTCTAGTGGCAACAACAGCGGCGACATTTTAAATGTGGCCGCTGCTTTGGCAGCAGCTGTGGACAATGGCAGCAACGCCGCCCAGTTGCTGCTGGGTGGTGGTGGTGGAGGTGCTGCTGTTGGCGGCTGCGTACGTGCGCCGCGTCATCATTTGCATGGTCGGAGCACAACATCGTCGAGTCGCTCGCATTCGCGCTCTCCGAGCAGCTACAGCAGCTCACATAGCTCATCATCGGCCTCATCCCACACCTCGTCGCATTCGCACGCGTCCAGCCCGATATCGGGCAATTGTGCCGATGCCATCGGTGTTGGTGTGCCTGGCGGCGTCTCCTCATCATCACGCAGTTCCCGCAGTCTGCAGTCCTGCGTGACAGCTAACAGTAAGTACTCCCCTCCCAACGCCCAAACTTTGTTTATATCCTTGCAGACGTTTTTGACCGCATAAAGTATATGTAGAGGCAGTTTTTCTGGTCTTCTAGACCGGACTGCGACAAGCTAAAGATCTCCTATACAAGAAGACAGTTAATCCTTTTAGGGCAAAACTGAACAGATCACCATACCCTAAAGTACCACCTTAAGGAGATGCGCTTATCCACCGATGCAGAGTGTAGATTCTGCAGAGGGGATGACGAAATCATTATCCACCTTCTTTGGGACTGTCCTGTCATAATTTGGAGTAGCAGGAGACATCTACTGAGGAAGTTTATGACCCCTCGTAAAGAATGTCTCGACAAGTGAACTGCTCTCTTTCATTAGGGAGGTATAACAACTCTTGTCCCCATAGGAAGCCTCCTCGGCACAATAGACCAAAGCTAATCACAGTGCCTCCCCATTTTTCCCTGCTAGTGGGACTCCCGATCAGTCAGCTTACTTTTAAGGTCTTTAACGTTTCTGCAAGAGTATTTCTATTTCTATAACTAATCACATTTCTTAACTTTCCCAACTAGGCAACTCTTCAAATCCCAGTGGCAATGTCGTTGTCGGCGGCGGTGGGGGAGGCTGTGGTTCCAGCAGCAGCAGCAGCAGTAGCTCGAGCAGCAGCAGCAGCTCCTGTCTGGCCGCCAATCCGGTGGTGCATTCCGAAGATAATCGGCCGCTGGCCATACGCGTACGTAACCTGCCCGCACGTTCCTCGGACACATCCCTTAAGGATGGTCTCTTTCACGAGTACAAAAAGCATGGCAAGGTCACGTGGGTCAAGGTTGTTGGACAGAATTCGGAGCGTTATGCGCTTGTCTGCTTTAAAAAGCCGGATGATGTGGAGAAGGCGCTTGAGGTATCCCATGATAAACATTTCTTTGGCTGTAAAATTGAGGTGGAGCCCTACCAGGGCTACGATGTCGAGGACAATGAGTTTCGGCCGTACGAGGCCGAACTGGATGAGTATCATCCAAAATCGACGCGTACCCTCTTCATTGGCAACTTGGAGAAGGATATTACGGCCAGCGAGCTGCGTGTGCATTTCGAGAGCTTTGGCGAGATCATCGAGATCGATATCAAGAAGCAAGGACTCAATGCCTATGCCTTCTGTCAGTATTCGGATATTGTGTCCGTGGTGAAGGCCATGCGCAAAATGGATGGCGAGCATCTCGGCAGCAATCGAATCAAGCTTGGCTTTGGCAAATCCATGCCCACCAATTGCGTTTGGATTGATGGTGTCGGAGAGAAGGTCTCCGAAACGTTTCTGCAATCGCAATTCACACGCTTTGGCACTGTGACCAAGGTTAGCATCGATCGTGCGCGGCAATTGGCTTTGGTGCTTTATGATCAGGTGCAGAATGCTCAGGCAGCGGTGAAGGATATGCGTGGCACCATTATGCGTGGACGCAAGCTGCAGGTGGACTTTGCCTCGCGCGAATGCCAGGATGCCTTCTATGATAAGCAGGACAAGCAGCAGCAACAAACACAACAACAGCAGCCGCAACAACAGCCGCAACAGCAACAGCAGCAGCAGCCGCCACAACAACCAAATGCGGGTAAGTTGACACGAAATAGGGATCATCGCTGACAGAAATAGCTCATAATTGCACGTAAATATGAGATAGTGTGAGCTTTCCATTAATCCCAGTTGTATGCAATATCTTAACACCCCCCACGTTCGCTTGTTTTATTTGCAGCTTCCTCCTCATCGCGCTTTAATCGCTACGAGTCGTCACAGTCACGTTCGCGCGCCTCCTCCTTCAGCCGACATCAGAACTCCAATGATGGCTGCTCGCCGGGCAGCAATACGCCAGGTGGAGCTGGTTCTAGTGCTGGCGGCGGCGGCGGCGGTAGTAGCAACAATAGCACCACGAGCAACAGCAGCAGCATCTCCTCCAGCAATGCCATGCCAGCGCCAAGCATTGCCTCCGCTATTGTGAGCAACACCGGCAGCAGCAACAACAACAACAACAACAGCAGCAGCAGCGGCACCGGCAGTGGCAACTGTGGTGCAACATCTACAGCGTTGCCCTCGGTGGTGGGTCAGAGTTCGATGCCCATGTCGCCGGCTGCACTGGCGCAGGCGAGGAGAGGCGTGCCACGCACGCGGCACACCATCGAATTTGACTTAAATGATGGGAGTCGACGTTTTCGCAACATGGAGGAGTACGCTGGCAACAACAACAGCAACAACAGCAGCAACAGCCAGGCACAGGACGAGGATGTGGGCCTTGCTACACGCTCCGATTCACCGGTGATTGCCCGCCTTGGCCCAGCCGTCAACAGTGGAGGAAACTCTGGGGAAACGCTTGAAGTGACGCTGAACAACAGCGGCAACAGCCGCCGGCGTTGTGGTAAGACCTCAGTAGATTTGCGCCATCATGTGCACAATCAACGTTTCCAATTGCCAGAACAACTCGATGAGTGCCCGTCCAGTGGTGATGAGGGCGTGGTCAGTCCGCGCAAGCGCATCAAAATGGATTACCATCATCTTCATCATTCCAATGCCAGTGCGGTAAGTCTTCATACAGTTGCCACAAACGATCGCAAGTGATCAAATCAATCAATTCTACATTTATAGCAAAGTTGGGAGCTCTATAAATAGAGTAGTAGTTGGGAGAAGGAGCACATCATGGAGAGTTTAAGACTCTTAGAGCGAATAGTAAAGTAAACCTCATAAATTGCAGTGCATAAGTCTGCCTGTTCCGAATTCCACTTTCGAATCAATTCCACAAAATAGTTTGCCCAATACTTTTGAAATATTCTTGGTTCCTACTTTCGATCATATTAAAATAAACAAACAAGAAAGGACGCTAACTTTTCACCCGATCCCTTAGCAGCTATGTGATATAGTGGTCCGATTTTGAACAACTTTGGTCAGATTGTATACAAATTTCCAGAAACTCGGTTTGGGTGAGTTTTGGGAGGCATATCTTTATAAACAAATAAGGAAGTTCATACATAAAAATAGTTATCGACTGACCATTCTAATAACTAATATATTATTAAGTGTTAGGTCGAACAAAAACCTTAGGTAAAAGTCAATGGTATAGAGTCAGATATGTTTGTATATATACTCTGTGCCTCTAAAAATGGTTAAAAAGGTTATGATAAAGTTGTGTAAGTGCTTTAAAAAAGCAGGAGAATATCCGACCCTATAAAGTTTGATCAGAACCAATAGCTTAGTCAATTAATCATGTCCGTCTGGTCGGATTAGGAGTTAGGGACATCAAAAAGTATTATGTAGGTTTGTGTAAATCATACGCAGATCTGGTTTATTTCACATTTTTTATTTAGTTTGCCAACTTATCATTTAACTATACTGAAGATCTCATAACGATCTTCTAACAAACATCATGCAATAATCTATGAATTGTTCGCACACAGCGCTGCCTGGATACACCGAGTATCTGCTAGTCGAGAGGTCTCGACTTGTTTAAACTTTGGTCGATCGTTTTTGCGCCCTAGAGTTCATTCCCAATCTAATGCCATGTTTTATCGTATCTTTTAGCAGTCGCAGCTGCAGCTGCTGGAGCAGAGCAGCGAGACGGCGTCCGCTGGCCACAGCAACAAGCCCGGCCCGCTGTCCAACTGCGATGTGATACACGATCCGCTTAATCGCAAAAGCGAAATCCGTCGCGTCTCGGATGCGGGAAAGTTTGCAGCAGTTGCACCACCACCACCGCTCCCACAGCATCACAGCATGATGCTCAACTGCCGCCGGCCGTCGATTGATGTTGGCGCCCTCTCGGCGCTGTCCAGTTCGTCGGCATTTCGGCATGGGCTCGTTGGGGCCAGCAGCATGGAGCAGCAGCATATGATGAATGCCTCGCTGGCGGCCAAGCGGCGACGCGTAGCCTCTGGCCCGATGCAGCTGTCGCAGCCGCAGCTGATGCAACAGCAGTCCTGCTCCTCATCATCCAGCAATAGCAACAACAGCGGCAGCAGCGGTGGCCTGCTGCAGCCCACGCTGGGAGCACCCATGCCCAATGATGACTATCATCATCATGCGTCGCGGGGTCGCGGCCATCAGCTACATTCCCATCACTCGCACGAGGCCAGCGGCGGCGAGAGCGCCGATGGTTCGCGTCCTGGCACGCCGCTGTGCGATGAGCGACCGGAGGTGCTGCCCACGGAGCCACGTCGCCTGCCCCCGCCGCGGGAACGCGCCAGGGAGCGTGTACGCGACATTATGTGGCTGCCGCTGCCCAAATTTGGCGTGCTATTCTTTCAACAGCAGCGAGGCGCGGGCAGCGGCAGCACTGGCAGCGGCGTCTCCAGTCATTTGCAGCAATTGACGACAACGGCGGCGCTGCTATCCGGCAACAACAATAACAACTCTAGTCTAAGTGCAGGCGCTGCTGGAATGTCCTGCAGCGGCTCATCGTCAGCGAATGCGTCCAGTTCGTCGTTTCTGCCCAGTCCCTCCTCGCGCTACTGGCGATCCTCCAATCATCATCATCACCAGCATCACCACCACCATCAGCAGCAACAACAACAGCAGCAACAACAACAACAGCAGCTACAACAACAATCGTTGTCATCGTGCTTATCGACTGGTCTGATGGGCAGTCCGGTGCGTCCGCGCTCGCTGAGCTCCAATTCGAGCGATTCCGATGTACCTGGTGGCCCTTCCGGCGGCAGCCCCTCTTTGGATGAGCGTCTGCGCAATTTTGAGGAGAACTACGAGCGCTGGTCCGGCGGCAGCAGCACAAATCCCAATCATGGCCACAGTCACGGCCATGGACACAGTCACGGCAGCAGCAGTCAGTCAAATACACCCTCCTGGCAGCTCTCCAGCATGCACACGTCGAATATGAGCGGTTTAAGCTCATCGGCGCATCAGGCGGGCTCCGGCAACAGTAATAGCTCCAGCGGTACTGTCTCCAGTTCGACGAGCAATTCACGCCACAAGTTCCTGGACATTGATGAGCTGCAGCCATCGGATATTGTCAAATCCTTGCTGGCTAAGAAGTCCGTTTTCGACGATGACTTTCAGCGGCTGAAAAAGAATCAATGGTACGAGCCCGCCAGCACAGAATATGCCACGAGCTCTGCAACGTCTGGCAATGCGCGTCACGGTGGCGTCTGCAGCGGTAATACATCGCCGGCGCTGCCAAATCTGGCGGCCACCAAGACGACGCCCATTATCGCCAATTGCAGCAGCAATGCCACAAGCGGCACCGGCGGCGGCGGAAGCACCAGCAGCTGCAAGACAAGTGGCTTGCTGCAACGTCTGAGCAGCCTGTCGCCAATGAACTCGCCGCAGGCCTCCATGTCGCCCTACAACAGTCCATCACCGTCACCCTCCGTTGTCAACAACGCTGTGGTCAGTTCTCTTGGTCAGTTGGCTAAGCCCAGCCCGGTCAGCAGTAGCGGAAGTGGGACAACATCAACGCCAGCGGCAGCGAGTGCAGCAGCAGTGGGCGCTACGTCTAGCGCCAGCTCCGGGCCCACCAAGGGACTTCAGTATCCATTTCCCAGTCACCCGCCATTGCCAAATACCGCAGCACCGCCACCAGCGGTGCAGCCTGCGCCGCCACCGCCACCGGAGGCTCCCAAACCGAAACCCGCAGCGTCCACAAGCAATCAACAGCTCAACAAGAGCCTTAGCGTGCCCTCGGCTGCTTCCCAGGAGCCACGCTCTGTGCTGCAAAAGTCGAGCTCAGTGCCGGGCAGCACCAATGTGGGCACCACAGGTGGGAGCACCACTGGCGGCAACACCACTAGCAGCACCACCAGCAGTAGCAGCAACTCATCCTCCAACGGTAACAGTTCCTCAGCAACAACCACACACGTACAAAAGCAAACGCCAAACAACTCAGTGGATGAAGTGGAGACCAAGAGCGTCGCCAAGAGCTCACCAAGAGCCTCCCACACAGCCACTAGTAGCTCATCAACATCAGCGTCATCCTCATCAGCCACCTCCTCCGGTTCCAGCTCCAAGAAGAGTAGCAGCAGCAGCGACAAGTCGCATGGCAGCAGCAAGCACAACAATCGCTCCGATTCGGATAAAAAATCAAAGAAACTATCCTCCTCATCAACCAGCTCCAGCTCCGATAAGCGTAAAAACTCCGTCACATCGCAATCGTCCAAGTCAGCGACGCCCAAGGTGGACGATGACTCCAGTGATTCGGATGAGCCTGCGGAGAAGCCTGACAAAGAGCAGCATCGTCAGGAGCGGGATAAAGAGAAGGAGAAGGAGAAGACGCAACATAAGGAGCGTCAAGAGAAACGCGATAAAGAGCAGCGCAAGCAACATGAGCGCGAGGAAAAGGAACGCAAAGCTCAGGAGGAGCGAGAGCGCGAAGAACGCAAGGCCAAAGAAGAAAAGGAAAAGGAGCGAGAACGGGAACGGGAACGAGAGCGTGATCGTGAGCGCGAACGTGAACGTGAACGCGAACGCAAGGCACAAGAGGAGCGAGAGCGGGAGCAAAAGGAACGAGAGCAAAAGGAGCGTGAACAAAAGGAGCGAGAGCAAAAGGAACGAGAACAACGCGAAAAGGAGCAGCATGAACAGGAGGCGCGAATGTCGCGCATGCGTGATATGTCCGCCTATCACAAGAACAAATCCGATGCCAGCTCCGAGGCCAGCTCCTTCTACGCCCACAATGCGACGTCCAGCGACTGCAACAACAAGGAGAATGCCGCTGCTAGCGATATAACCGCCACAACAACAACAGCAGCAACTTTGACTCCAAATGCTGCCGTTGAGAGAAGTAACAGCAAGGATCGTTCACGTAAATCCTCACGGAATTCGCCAGGGCCAAGGCTACACAAGCGACGCCTCAGCTCACAGGACAGCAATCACAGCGGTGGGGGCGGAGGTGGTGCACAGAATCACGAGGATTATGTGAAACGCATACGCATGGAGAATACCAGCCACAATCAGAGCCACAGTCAGAGCAATCATCATCAGCGTCTTGGCGATCGTCGCGACTCCAAGGAGCACAAGAGCAGCAGCAGCAGCGGCGGCTGCAAGGACGAAAAGACCAGCAGTTCCTCTAAGTCGCATGGCAGCAGCAGCTCTAAGCACCATCGCCGTGAGAAGCATCACAGCAAAACTAGCAGCAGCGAATTGACTGCCAGTAGCTCCAATGCTGAGCTAGAGACATCGGCAACAGTTGCTGCTGCTGCAGCAAAGCAACAGCAACAGTTGCATACGCTGAATACCAGCGAGGAGGAGCAACAACAGCCTCAGCAGCAGCAGCAACAACAGCAACAGTCGCTGCACAAGCAGCAACGTGAGCATCATCATCACGGCAGTTCATCGTCCTCGTCCCGGCATAAGAGCAAGCGTGATCATCATCATCATCGTGAGAAGAAGCGACACTCGGTGGCCGAGTCCACGAATACGGATGAGGAGCCAACGCATAATCCCCACAGACGCATCTCGGCCGCGGGCAGCTCAGCTGGTGAGCTAAGCTCCAATACAAACGCCTCGAGCAGCAAGCCGCATCATCATCAGCAGCAGTCGCAGTCACAGTCGCATCATCATCATCATCACCATCATCATAGACGCAGCGTGGAGCGTAAATCATCGCGTGGCTCCGATGAGGGTGGCGCCTCCTCGAAGAGTGCCTCACATCCGCGCAAATTGATGATGCTCAGCTCGGCGGACTCGGATGATACAGATGATGCGTCCAAGAAGCATTCCATCTTTGATATACCTGATGATTGTCCAAATGTCTCCATGTATGACAAGGTGAAGGCGCGCAGTTGCAAGAATATGCAGCGACAGGCTGAGGAGAAGAAGATCAAGGCCAAGTTCTCGCAGCTGAAGCAGTCGCGGGCCAAAAAGAAGCGCTCCACCAGCTATGATGGCGATAGCGATACAGAATTCGAGGATCGTCTTCATCATCATCATCACCACCATCATCATCATCGGAACAGTGGCAGCAGCAGCTTCCGCCATCACGGCCTGAGCAGCAGCGATGATGATAATGATGATGACTATCGCAAGATGATGCAATGCATCATATTCTGCGGCTCAGATAATGATGCCAATGCGGATGCGGATGCAGAATCCGCGGCTGCCCTCGATGCCAGCCGTATGCGCCAGCAAATGCAACAGAATCTGCGGCGTCTGTGCGATGGCGATGACAGTTCCGAGGATGAGATACGCCGCAATTCGTTGGGCCACGCGGGCAAACGTAATTGCCTATCAACGCGCATTGCCTCCGATTCGGAGTCACAGTCGCAGCCAGCACCGGAGCTCAGCAGCAGCACTGGCAACATCAAGCAGGAGCCGGACATTAAACAGGAACAACTATCAGACAGTGAACTACCAAAGTATCCAAAATCCCGCCATGACTCGCACTCGTCGAACGAGGAGCGCAAGATAAAGACAGAATTGAAAAAGGAGTTAAACGAGTACTTCAACAGCGGCTACGTTGGTGATGCCTCCGCCGCCGCTGCCAAGCTCAAGGAGTACTCCCCGGAGACACGCAAGAAGCACAAGAAGAGCAAGAAGCGTCTGAAATCCTCAGCGGATGCAGTCACAGCTGCCTCTACGGGCGGTAACACCAGCATCTTTGATATCAACGATTGCAAGCCCAATAAATTTGACAGTTTCGATGAGCTTAAGACGGAGCATGTGGTGGTTGCCAGCCCCGTTTTGGAGGTGACACCTGTGGCGACTACGACGACACCAACCACAACAACGTCGACGTCATCGACGGCAGCCAGCGAGCGGCGCAAGCACAAGGAGCGAAAGGAAAAGAAGCGCGAAAAGCTGCGCAACATGAGCGAAACGAATGCCATGGGCTCCGTGGAACAGCTGATCGAGAAGCTGTCCAAGGAGGAACGGCATCGACTGAAAAAGTCGAAGAAATCGAAGAGTCTGGACAGCTCCGGGCGCCTGTACAATGCCAATACCTCGCCAACGACGCCCACGCCAGCGCGTGAGCCAAGCAAACGCAGTGAGGATAAAATGGAGGACATTTTTGGCATTATCTCCGACGAAGAGGAGGAAGAGGAGGAAGCCCAGCTGACAGACGAACAACCCGACACCGCAAAGGCGCAGCTATCCACCACTGGACCCATGGTATCTGCCGCTCTGCAGACGTACAAACAGGAGACGCCTCACATCTGTCTCACCAACATCAAGGAGCCAGTCATGCTGCAGCAGCAACAACAACAGCAGCAGGATGAGCTCGAGCTGGAACGCAGCGAGCGGGAGCGACATCGCAAGGAGAAGCGCGAGAAGAAGCGACGAGAGAAATCAGCACGCGAGCAGCAACAACAACAACAGCAGCAGCAGCAACAACAAGCTGCCAGCAAGCTGGATGATGACAACAGCGTGGACATGGACGAGGCGGGACGTGCGCTGGAGGCTCAGCTAATGGATGACTTTGACAGCAATAAGCTGCCGGAGGAAGCTACGCCCTCAACGGCAACCACATACCGCAGCGACATGACGGACGTGTTTCGTTTCTCGGACAACGAGGACAACAACTCCGTTGAGCAGCAGCAATCGAGTGAGAAGCAGCACCTGCTTGAGTCCAAGGAGTCGGTGCATAAGAGCAAGGATAAGAAGAAAAAGAAGAAACGCTCCAAGGAGGAGAAACAGGAGAAGCTCGATAAGCAACATCAACACCATCAGCAGCAGCAACAACAGTTGCAGATGCGTCGTGAATCAGCCTGTTTACCCACTGCAACAGTTGCAACTGCAGCTGCAACACAGTCAGCCAGCTCTTCACTCACTATCAACGTGCAGGCTGCAACGAAGCATGCCGAGGAGCAGCTTGATAAGGATACGAAACGCAGCTCACCGCTCTGCAAGCCATCGCCCAGTCTGCCTTGCCTGCTGGGCGATGACGATGAGGAGGAGCCTCTGCCGGTGCCAGTTACGCTGCCCGTCACTAAGCCCCCCACCAGCAGCAGCAGCAACAATCGCTTGGCAGCTGATTCGCTGTCACCGGCTAGGGAGAAACCGCGCCTGATCAGTCCCATACCGAAGACACCCACCATTAGCCAGAGCAGCAGCTCTATGCTATCAACGCAATCAGCGGAGACACCCGTTAGCAGTGGTGGTGCTGGTGGCGGTGGTGGCTTAACTTTGGTTACAACGCCCACATCCTCAACAGCCGCAGCAGCTGCCGAGTCCAAATCCGCAGCAGACAATGCCTCACCAACGAGCGCAGCGCTGAACAAGAAGAAGGAGATCTTTATACCCGGATTTGATGGTCAGCTGGATGACAAGATTAGTGAGTCGGCCGTGCAGTCGATATCCGCTGAGTTCAACAATGCACTGCTAGATGCGCTTGCAGATGAGCCCAAAATACCGGTAGCATCACCGCCAGGCGCCATCAAAACGCTAGACAAGCTGGAGGATAGCAAATCGCGTGTGACCATCTCGCAGGAGGAGACGGAAAGTGCTGTATCCGCATTGCTTGGCGAAAGCTTTGGCACATCCTCAACGGCGGATTACTCGCTGGACGGCATGGATGATATGACAGCAGCGGTCACTGAGGTGGTTGTCGCCGAACCCGACGAGGAGGCCGCACTGGCCGCCAAGGCCATTGAGGCTGCTGTCGAAGAGGTGGCCACCGAACCAGAACCAGAGCCGGAACCTGAGACTGAGCCGGAAGCGGAGCCTGAGCCTGAACCTGAACCGGAGCCCGTTGTTGTCTCTGTGGGCGTTGTTCTGGATGCCGAGGAGGTTAGCAAGGCCGTGCAGAGTTTGCGCAATGAGGACATGGACATCAAGGCGGATACACCGCAATCCGAACGTGATCTGCAAATCGATACGGACACTGAGGAGAACGCCGATGAGGCGGACAGCAGTGGGCCCAGTCTAAAGATTGACGAAACTGCAACACAGCTCAGCAGCTCCGACAAGTCATCCACAGATGGCAGCAAGTCAAGTGCTGATGTCTCCACCGAGTCCAATGCCAGGCCCAGCCTTTCGCCAGAGATACCTCAGCCCACAGTCATCACCAAGCTGCCAATTGCTGCGGTGCCCGTTGCAATTGCCGCTGCGCCTAGCAGCAGCAGCTCACTGAAGGCACAGCAACAGCAAACGTTGCTGAAAATTGAGCCGCCAACAATCAGTAAACTGCAACAGCCGCTGGTGCAGCCAGTTCAAACGGTGTTGCCCGCACCGGGTCCAGCTGCAGCAACGCCAGCAGCAACAACTGCTGCAGTTGCAACAGTTCGACCTACTACGCCCGTCATCAATCTGGATCTGTCGAATGTGATGGCCAACTGTTCCAATACAACCAGCAGCAGCTCTGCCTCGTTGTCCTTTGGCAGTCCTACAGCCACACAGAAATCCATGCCGCAAGCCTCCACGCCCAAGCAGCAGACGCCGGCAACATCACAACAGCAACAGTTGCCGCCACAGCGTACACAGTCGCTTATCATGCAGCCACCCACCATCTCCATACCGGAGCAGGCGCCACACTTTGTGGTGCCACACTTGATATTGTCGCCACACCAGCAGCAGCAACAACAACAACAACAGGCACCTCCAGGCGCCTTCATGATGGGCATGCGTGCGCCCTCGCCTCACAGCCCGCTGTTGTCGCCGGGACGCGGCAGCGCCAGTCGTCAGCTGAGTCCAGCATCAAGGCCTGTGTTGCCAACACAACAACAGCAACAACAACCACCGCAGCAACATCCGCTGCTCGTTTCGCCCACCGGCAGCAGCAGCAGCCTAAATATGAGTCCGCTGGCCAGTCCCACAGCGCGTGGCGTAGTTGGCGCCACAACAACGTCGCCCACTAGCAGTACCAAGTTGCCGACGCCCAACAGTTATCTGCCACGCCCAGGGCTGCCACAACAACAACATCAGCAGCAACAACAACAACCCTCGCCCGGTATGCCCAAGTCGGTAATCGAGCTGCAGACCGGCGCAGCTGCTGCATCAGGTGCCCAACTGTTGCCATTGCCAATGCCGCTGCCGCTGCAGAAGATGCCGCCGTTGCCGGTGTCGCATCATCCGACAATCATCAGCAAAGTTGTCACCGTGCAGCCGCAGCAGGCAACACAAACCCAGGTGGCCAGCTCGCCGCCGATGGGCAGCCTGCCGCCGCACAAGAGTCTGCATGTCAACGCACAGCAGCAACACCAGCAGCAACAGCAACAACAACAACACTCGCCACAACTATTGCCAAAGATGAGCGCCCATCAACAGCACCAGCATCAGCAGCAGTTGCAACAGGTGCAAAAGTACATGCAACATCAGCAAATGTTGGATCGAAAGCCACCACAGCGGCAACCACAGCCGCAGCCGCAGCATATGCAACAGCATTCGCAGCAACTGCAGCAACATCAGCAGCAACAACACTTGCAACAGCAAATGCAACATCCGCCGCTGTCACCTGGACACCATCATGCTCTGCCAACACAGCAACAACAACAGCAATTGCAGCAACATCAAGCGCGCCAACAGTATCAAGTACAACACCAGCAGCAGCAGCAACATCAACAGCATGTGCAGCAACAATTGCAACATCAACAGCAACAGTTGCATATACAAAAGTTGCAACAACAATTGCATCCAGCACAGCAACAGCAACAGCAGCAGCAACAACAACCGCAGCCTCTAACGCACTTGACACCGCCGCCGCCCATGTTTGGACAGCAACAGCAACACCAACAATTGCCGCGTGCCGGTCCAAGCAACATGCCACAACAGCAACAACCACAATTGAGCTCGCCAGGCAGCAATCCGAGCACACACGCGGCGCATAGTCCACAGGCACAGCCAGCAGCAGCAACAGCGTGATGCGACTACAATTCTGGTGCGTGCCCCAACAAACCAGCAGCAACAACATCAACAACAGCAGCAGCAACAGTCGCTCAATGTGATACAGAGCGCGCCGCCAGCACAGAAGATTATTGTGCAGCAGCAGATTGTGCCTGCACCGTCGGCCTCCATCCACTATCCTCCGCTGAAGGAAACATCACCCGTGGTCGAGCCGCTGCCGCTGAAGACATCGGAGAGCGTTTCCGTGATACGCACGCCCACGCCCACCATCAGTTTGTCCAGCTCGCCACAGGCGACAAAGGCAGCTGCTGCAGCCAAAATCGCAGCGGCTGCCGCTTCACTGCTAACCGAGGAGAATGTGATCAAGATTTCGCAGCCCAAGCAGGATGAGCTCATCGAGCAGGACTCGAAGGAGGTGGATAGCGACTACTGGTCCGCCAAGGAAGGAAACATTGACAGTGTCATCAAGAAAGTTGCACCAGCGACGACAGCAGCCGCTGTCGTTGCCGTCAAGGAGGACAATCAAAGTAAGCGTGCAGCAACCCAACAACAACCGCAGCAGCAGCAACAGACGCCAGTTGAGTTGCCGCCGACTGCAGAGGCAGCATCAATTGCAACGCCAGCGGTTGCCAGGGAGCCATCACCAACAGCGGCAGCGGCAGCTGCGGCGGCAGCAGCAGCCAGTTCTAATGATCATGATACCGAGGATGAAACCGAGACACGACAGATGCCTCTTAAAGCAGCCACGCCCACAGTGGGACGACCGCCCAGCGCACGTGGCACGGGCGCCAAGCGTGGACGTCAGCCGCGCGGCGCCAAGAAACAGGCCGCCGGCCTGCCGCTCAACCCCACCGATGCCAATCTGCTGCTGTCGCCCGGCGACAATGGAGTGCATACGCGTCTGCGCAAGCCTGCAACGGCGCCGGTGACGCGCGGTCGCAAGGGGCGACCGCCACGCAATTTGCTGCTGCAGCAGCAACAGCTGCAGCAACAACAGCTGGCACAGCAACAACTCGTACAGCAGCCGAAGGAGCAGCTCATTACGCCCACACCGCCAACAGTTGTTACAGTGCCCGTGCCTGTACCCGTGCCCGTGGCCACAGCCGCTGAGAAGAAGGCGCGCAATCAGGCTCTGACTCAGGCCAGCGGCTCCAGTCAGGACATTTATGAGTTCCATGACGACGCTAATGATGCGGAGCCCAAGCCCAAGGCACCAACGATCACTGCTTCAGTGGCGACAGCAGCGGCAGCTGCTGACGATGCCCGACCGCGTCTCATACTGACCATCAACAAGTTGAAGAATAGCAGCGAACTGGAGCCGCAACCGGAGCAACAGCAGCCGCAGCAACAACAGCAAACGCAGCCGCAGCTGGAGCACAATACGGACAGCTCGGAGTCCTGCAACACGCGCAAGTCGCGACGGTTGCAGGAGAAGGAAGATCGCAGCACAGTCGATGATATTATTGAAGATGTTGTAAGAAACACAAACACACAGCAGCAACTGCAATTGCAGCAACAACAACAGCAGCAGCAACAACAATTGCCCAAGGGTGCACAGACGCCACCGCGACGCTCTGGACGCAATGCGCAGGCCAAGAAATTGGATGCCACCCAACTGGCCAATGCTGTGGGCAGGCCTAGGCGCTCCAAGGAACGCAAGACCCTATGCGACTCGCAGGAAGAGGTATCACCACTGCCGCTGCCAACGCCTCCAGCAGCAGCTGCAACAGCTGTTGTAGTAGAACAGCCGCCTGCAGCAATGCAGCAGCCGCAACAACCACTGCCGCATGTGCCGGAGGTGAAGGAAGTAACCCCTGTAGAACTACCGCCAGCACCACCCGTTGCCATGTCGAAGCCAACGCCACAGCATCCCAAAAAGAAGGCAATTGCCGCTGCCGAGATTGAGTCCTATCAGGCCATCAACTCATCCATGCCGCCCATGCATCAAACCGCTGCACCCGCGGCCACACAAAAGATCACTGGAGGCGCCGCGGATGCGGTTAGCAAGGCGCTAATCGATCCCGTCACTGGCATCATTACGGCGGGCATGCCGCAGGGCAAGGAGGGCAATTTGCCAGCCGCGAATGCTGCGGCGCCCGCTAACAGCAGCAATGAGGTGGCGCCACTGCAGCAGCAACACCAACAGCAGCAGCAGCACCAACAGCAGCAGCTGCAACAACAACAGCAACAACAGCAGCTACAGCAGCAGCAATTGCAAATCAGCACCACAGTCATAGCACCGGCCACGCCCATAACCACACTCAGCAAGCCGGTGCAGTTGCAAGTGCAGGACGCAACAGCAACGCTGTTGAACAAACCCGTCAGTGTGCTGGTCAAGAGCAATGCCACGCCCACACAGCCCGCGTTGGTTATACAGCAGCAGCAACAACAACAACAGTTGCCACAGCAGCAGCAACCACCACCGCAACAACAACAACAACAGCAACATATTGTGCCCAACAAGCAACCGCTAGTACTGCAGGCAAATCCGCTGACAACCGTGTTGCAGCATGCACAGCAGAGTAATGTGCGTCCGCCGCAGCCTCTGAAGGCGCATGTGCTGAATCGCGAGAAAAACCTGCAACAGCAGCAACAACAACAGCTGCAGCAGCAGCAGCAACAACAACAGCAGCAGTTAACGCCGAACAAACAACCACAGCAGCCGCATCCTGGACACATGGTGATCACAGATGTTGCAGGCAATCAGCAACTGCTGCAGCCCAATATCATAGCACGTCACATGCTGGGACAACAACAGCAACAGCAGCAACACTTGCTGGTCAACATACCACCGCCAACAGCACATTCGCCGCACTCGCCCAGAATACCAGCCGCACAGCAACAGCAGCAGCAGCCAAATCCTAACCCTCTGCAGCAGCAACAACAGACGCTGGTCATCAAGCAGGCAACAACATCAACACCAACTTCGCATCCACAAATACTGCATGTGGTTAGCTCTAAGGCTTCGGTATTGCCACCGCAACAACAGCAACAGCCAACACCGCAGCAACAGCAGCAGCAGCTGAGCAAGCAGGCCTTTGCCTATGCCCCACAGCAGCAGCAGCAACCACAGCCGCTGTATAAGCAGGCGGTGCAACAAAAGAGCTCACCACCCGTACAGCTGCCACCACATGGACTCATGTTGCCCACACATCCGGCGCTGCTATTGCAGCCCAAACCCGCGGCGCATCTACAGCCGCAGCAGCATCAATTGACGCCATCGCCGCCGCCGGGCAAGCCCAATCCAGTGGTGCTACACAGCCTGCAGGCAGCGGGTCAAATGCTGCCCGGCAGCGTTGGCAGTCCGCCGCCCATGAAACCAGGACAGCAGCAAGCTAACACAGCTGCAGGTAAGTTTCAACTGGCAACAAACGAAGCCAACTTCACACTAAACCACATTTCTAATCTGCTTACAGTATTGCGCACCGCCATACCCAACATCAGTCCGCAAGGACAGCCACGTGTCTCGGCGCTGGTGCTGCCTCCTGGCATGCCCGGCGTGCCGCCCTTCGATGCCAGCATGGTAAGTCTTCAGCCTGAGCCTGTTACTAAGTTTAAGATGTATCTTATGTATAAGTGCTGCAAACCAATCGACGCAACAGAATAACATCGATACTGTCGTTAGTTTTGTAGCACTACTCTCATAACTATTATTAATCATATTTCAACATCAAGTTGTAAGCCATACTAACCCTAACCCCCTTTAACAATTGCTAACCCCATGGACGCAGCATGATCTGGGCGCCTATGTCAGCGGTCGGCGCACACAGAGCCCGCCGCCAGCCCATCAGCAGGCATCGCCCATAACACCGGTAATGCACAAGTTTTACATGCGGAACTTTGAAGTAGCGTAACCCAAGCCCCCAGACACATAACTTAACATTTCGACATCGAATACTTTAGATCGTTTTCTAATTGTGTCTGCTTATTTACTTTTTCAGAATGATACGGCTTATCGTGGAGTGGCTGCTATGCTTTATCAGCACCATATGATGCGTAGCGGTGATTACGACGACAAGATGATCAGCAGCAGTCCACCGTTGGAGCTGCGTCGTCCTGGCAGCGGACCACCGCGCACCATTGCCGTGCCGCACAGCCTGCAGAGTCCACAGGATCGCACCGCAGCAGGTAAATTATTGAAGCCCGAGAAACACACCAAATATCAAGACTAATCCTTCTCATTATGCTTTCACAGACTCACCGCAGATGGCTCAAGTCTATGTCCATAATGCTCGCATTCCCCACGCCCATTTCAGCGAGATGGCAACGCGTGGCGGCTACTATGAGACCGCTGGCATACAAATGGATCCACCGCCGGCGCATCGGCCGCCTGCATCGATAAGTGTTGTGGTGCCACCACCGCCCTCAGTCGCAAGCGGCAGTCCGTACATCAGCGGCGGTGCCTCGGTCTCTGTCTCCGTGCAGCCAGGTCCGCACAGTCTACATCCCAGCCAGGCCAAGCTGCTGGAGCGGGAGCGAGAGCAACGACAGCTCGAACGTGAGAACGAGCGGAACTGCATGGCAGCAGCAATTGGTGCGTATTTACAACACACAACAGTCACAACTCATACTTACGAGCAACCTATTCAATTCACAGGTTCCGGGTCTGTGCTACACGGCGGCATGGAGCTGCCCACACAGCAGCAGCCGGCGCCGCCACTACCAGCACTGGTGCCACCACCAGTTGACTCGCTTGTCACGCTGCTGCAACGCTATCCGGTCATGTGGCAGGGCCTGCTAGCCTTGAAGACCGATCAGGCGGCCGTACAGATGCACTTTGTGCACGGCAATCCGAATGTGGCGCGCGCCTCACTGCCCATCCTAGCGGAGAGCAACACGCCGCTGTTGCGCATTGCGCAGCGTATGCGGCTCGAGCAGACCCAGCTGGAGGGCGTTGCCAAAAAGATGCAGGTGCGTACACTTATTCTAGAGTTGTATATGGTACTTCAATCGAAGCAATCTTACCAGAGTTCCAGCTTCCATAACTTTGTCACAACTTAACTGATTTCCATTCTTTTTGATCGTAGTTTGTTATTTACATTAATTTGACTTTTGAAATTTATTCATTTTCATAAATTAGCATTAGCATAGCGAACATCTTATACAAAGACATTCAAAAATTGTAATCTAACTTTTAATCGATTTAATCAATATTAGATTCAAACATCATTTCAAAACTTAATCCAATGTAGTTCATTTTCTGGTAAATTTTATGCCATTGACTTCTAAAATTCCCAAAAATGCCTTCCCTTACTTTCAACATCGGTAACTTTGTCAGAGCTTAATCGATTTCCTCGCGGAATGCTCTTTTTGATCATGGATTGATAGATGAATAGAAAATAGTTTCATATCTGAAAATAAGATATATTTTATGTTATTTTGATTCTTAGAAATAACCCAACGATTATAATCGCTAGTATCAAAAACTATACAAATATCCATTTAATAGTCATTGTATAAACCTATTCTGCTAATAATTTATTCAATCTTAACCTTTTTAATTTGAATCTCTTACTAATCGACAATTTGTATCTGCAGGTGGACAAGGAACACTGCATGCTTTTGGCGTTGCCCTGCGGACGCGATCATGCGGATGTGCTGCAGCATTCGCGTAATCTACAAACCGGCTTTATCACCTACCTGCAACAGAAGATGGCCGCTGGGATTGTGAATATACCCGTGCCGGGCAGCGAGCAGGCTGCCTACGTGGTGCACATATTCCCGGCCTGTGACTTTGCCAACGAGAATCTGGAGCGCGCTGCGCCGGATCTCAAGAATCGTGTCGCCGAACTGGCGCATCTATTGATTGTCATTGCCACCGTCTAACCAGGCGGAGGGCTCCCACCAGATCTACGAGTAAAACAACAACAACCGGATATGATACACGACAAAGCGACAACAACATAAAACAACAACTGTAAACAGCCACATGTAAAGTAAACAAATATGAAAAACCAACCAATAATTCAACAAGAACTACCAACTACATCAAACAAACAAAAACAAGTTACGCTCTTCTAGTATTTTAAGTAATTTTAAATAGCTATTAAACAAACAAAAAACGTTTAAAAAGAAGCAAAACAAAACAAAAGATAAAAGCAAAACAAGTAAAACAAAAAAAAAACTAAAAAACAAAAGAAGAAAATGCAAACTTTATTGAATTAAATCAATGCAAGAGAGAAAGAAGTTGAGGCCAAGCAACTCACATACAGTTAAAGATCAAATGATTGATGAGAACTATCCTATCACGATCCAATGTAAATCCGTAAAACCCCACACGTAAACAGGAACCCCCAACATAAAATTATACATACATGTGTAAAACGTAAACGAACGCTAAAAATATTTGTCGAAATTTCAAGAATTATTTCATTTATTTTGTTGTAATACCATACATAACCTAATTTACCGAGTTTTTGAAAGCTTGCAAAGTATCGTTAAGTTTGATCTCAAGAAAGTTTTTATTTTTGCTTAATTTAAAATGAAAATGAAAGAAAACAAAACAAAACGAAAAGGAATGTGAAAAGAAACGAAAAGAAAAGAAAAGCTTAAAACCTAACTGTTTACTGTACTACATACTACTACCATACATACATACATACATACAAGCATACATACCTATACATATACCTACTATCCCTAAAAAAAAAAAGAAAACACGTTTAAGTTTTTGATTGGTGAATAACGTTCTTGGACTACTTCACACACACACTAACACACCAACAACACACACACGTTCCCCAGTTACTGCAGGCATTTTACAAAGTTTCGACGCCCTAATTAAGTAGAGTTTAATACCCTAGAATTTCGCTTATATTTTGTCAATCTGTTCCTCGGCTCCATGTGGCGCGTTCGCGTGTTGCATGGACCCGAAGAACGCTTTGAGCGCCGCCTGTCGCCAACTGCTGTTGTTAAGCACAATTAGGTTTAAAGATGCGCCCAGAGGCTTTTTTCCTACCATTACATAACATACATACATACAAAACATTACACACACACCTACATACATATAAATTACATATTAAACATCTATTTAATTATTATAAACAAATATGTTAAGCCAAATATTTTAACATTTAGATACAAGCTGTTTTTTTTTTATATATATATTTCTTTCAAATCGCAGCACGACAGCAAACAACATCCTGCTCTCTCAACGTTTGAGATTGAGGTTATCCTTGAGGAGGAACCCCTTGCTCACGTTGTTGGAGCTTTTGTTGTTGCCGTTGTGCTGGTTCTCTTGTTATTTTCTTCGCCTGTTTGCTGTATATTTATTAACAGCAACAAAAAACACACAACAACACCATCAACACCATCAACACCATCACTGCCACAACACGGAACACATAAACAACAATTTCAAGCAAAGACGGTGTTTTCCCATTATTATCATTTCAATGTTCTTTAGTTTTTGTGCCCGAAACTTTGTAAACTACTAGGCAGTAATCGTAGAGCGTATTTATATATATATACAATATATTTTAAGCCCGATGCTGACTATAAAACCAACTAACAAACATTTACACACATACATATACAGACACCCCCAATACACAATACACAATATAAATTATACATATAAATATATGAAAACACACAAAAAATGATGATGAGAAAAAACCCCCTCTGTACACTCCTTAAACTTAAACGTTTTCACGCCCACTTGTAAATTATGTGACGAAAAAGCAAAACTGTAAAATATTTAAATTATTTAGCGTCTAAACGATATATAATTCATGTACATGTAAATACAGTTTAATTAGTGTTTAGCGCGTATTTAGTTTGTATGTTTTAAAACTAAACTACTGTACATTATATAACACGATAAAGATAACGATTATGAGAGTTCTGAAGTAAATTGCAAGTAAAAACATTTTTGTCAGTAACACAACAAGAAAGAAGATGAACAGATGAAGAAACGCTATTGTTTTAAGACATTTTTAGTTATTTTTAAGTTAATTGATGAAGAAACCGATTAAATTACACTTATTTCTAAGTGAATTAATAAACAAATTCAATAAACTTTTTCTGTTAAACCATTTGTTTCATTTATGTATATTTTTGAATTTTCCTCTGCTCCACGTCTCTCTCTCCAAGTTCGTTCACAATAGTTGTTGGTTGTTCGATAGACCGTTATCAGCCCACGAAATAAGCCCATTAGTGAAATGCAACTTATAAATAATATATATATATATAAACAACACACACAAAACACATAAATATATATATACATATATATAGATGTTAATGTTATACCTGTAATTAAATAAATTCTATACCTATGCATTATCTGTGAACGTTCTTTTGTTGATATATACAAATTTTATATCAATATTTGATTTATTACTTAGGGTTTTCTACATACAAGCATTTTCATCATTTGCAACAGCTTTTAGCCGTATTCCTGAGACTAATTAAAAGATCCAGCTACAAGAAATAGTTCCAGAATTTTAAATACAAACAAAGTAATGGCAAATTTGTTAATAAAGCTTTACCGAAGCGTTCAAACTTAGTTCGATTGAACTAATCTTCGCAGTGAACGAATGAACTAAATCTTATCGTTCATTCGAGTCATTTGAATGCCAAAATCGTTCACAACAAAGAACAATGACGCATTACCGACCCGACCGGCGGCCTTCACTGTAAACAGTCATAGTCAAAATATTATACCATGTACCTAAAACGACCGAACGAGAGAGAATGGACTAGAAAGTTTGTTCAGTGAAAAATTAAATAAGTAGTACTAATTTAAATTAATTAAATTTAACAAACTAAAACGTGCAATTGAGGAGATTGATGATGTTTAGTGGATTTGTTTGATATAAAATAAAATACCGCAGCTGCTGCGGTGTTGCACAAAATTGAACACAGATGGCGCTCTTATCGATATCAAAACATATTTTAGTGATATCGATAAGCACGAAACCTATAAAATTAATCAACAAGAAGTACGGTCGGTTTTGTTGAATTAAATAGTCAATAAATATAGAATAGTGAATAAAAATCGTAGAACGCTGCCAGTACCTGCCTGCAGACATGTCACAATTAATACAACAAAGTAAGCGCACGTGTTGCAGCCGCGTTCAATCAGCTCAGTCGCCAGCCGCAACAGCTGTCTGGTTATACAATTCATTTATTTACCCGCTGCCGTTGCCTTTGATTTTGCAGGCCTGCCACTAACGTCGGCACGTACGCCGCTGCTGCAGTTCCTGCGCTACCGCGGTAAGATAAACATACAGCGTCCTAAGGAGCCGCATTATGAGCGGGCACGTGTTATTGCCGTTACACAGCCAAAATATCCGGAGCCGCCAAAAGCGCTGACCTGCTTTCAGTCGAGAGCGCAGCGTACGGCAACACAGCTGGAGAATCCCTACAATGCGATCATAGCGCGCGAAGTGCGCAACTGGCTGGATCACTCAAAGCTGGTTGCCATTTTCCATTTGAACTCGATCACCGCGGACGAGATCTTTCGGGTGCGCGTGCAGCTGCACAAGCAAAACATACATCTTAAATCCTACGGTCGGAAGATCATTGGACAAGCTGTCGTCGGCACAGCCTACGAGGCCATTATGCCGCTGTTTCACTCCAACCATTGCATTGTATTCTCGCCGGATCAGCAGCGCGTGGGCGCTTTGCTGCGCATAACGCGCAAGGTTCCGCAAATGGTGCTCATGGGTGGCATTGTCGAAAGCAAGCTGCTGAGTCGCAACGAGTTGATGGCCTTCGCACAGATGCCCAGTCTGCAGGTGGCCCAAGCGCAGCTGGTACAGACGCTGAACCAAGCGGCGGGCAATGTTGTGCAGCAGCTGCAGGCGCATCAGTGCAATCTAGTGAAGGTGCTGGACGTGCATGCCAAAGGCGATACGACCAAGGAGGAGCCAGAAACGCATGCCAAAGGCGATGAGGCCAAGGAGGAGACAGAAACACAGGCGTAAATTGTAATTGTTAATAACAATAACAGCGAAAAAATATTCATTTGTCTTTCATACTAAATTAGAACTTAAACTCTGGCTCTTAACTAGATTGCACTATTCCAACGGCCTGTATCTTCTGCTGGAATGATGGCGTCAGTGGGCATCCTGTCTAGGCCTAGGAGCTGATCGTTGGCGCCATATGGTGCCAGCGCTGTCTGCAGTTAAAGGCCAAATTGGCCAACGCTTCGGCTGCATCCAGCTCGTCCTTGTGGTGCAGCAGCCAACGCTCGCCGCGTGCCGCGGCCGTGGCATCGCTGGTGAACAGCACCTGGCTCTGCACTGGCCTCTGCTCCTGACCAACGCATTTGTGTCTGCAAAAAAGAGTGCTAGTAGTAAAAGCAAGAAGATTCGCTACCACGCACTGCCGGCTTACCTGCTCATGTTCCACTCGATGTGATAGTTGTGCCTGTCTGGAGTAAATCTGGCCGCACTCTCCAGCCACTTGTTCAGCTGGGTGCCGTTGTTGTCGCTGCCAGTTGGTGACATATTTGCATCCAGCGCATTGCTGTCGCGCAGGTATTTCTCCATCATCTGCTGCTTGTACTTGGCCTTGCCCACCGGCACTGTTGGCAACATGGGCACACGATCGCTTTGGTTGCGCTCCGGCAGGGTTCCAGACTCTACGTAGAAATTGGGCTTGTATGATGCTGAGTAGCTGGTGGCGTTGTTGCCATTACCATCACTGCCAGTGCTACGGCTGGACAGTTCGTCGTCGTCCTCTGCATCATCATCTTCGATTGCGCACGGTCGCATTTCCTCCTCCCAAATGCTGTCCTCGGACGAGATGCTAAATTGCTCCACATTGCCACGGGCATTGTGATTGTAGTTCTTGATTAGATGGCCCCATGACTTCTTAGCCTTTTCGCGCTCCGAGTTTTTTAACTTGCGCCGCCAGTTGGCAAACCAGTTGCAGATCTGTGTATATGTCAGACCTGTTTCTCCGGCCAGTTGCTTTTTCTCATCCCTGCTAGGATACGGATTCTCGCGACGCCGAATGAGCCAATCCTTTAGCATGCGCTTAATATCCGGCGTAAACAGACGCTTCGTAGCACGCGACTGATGCAGATCATCCTCTGGAGGCCAGGCACGCCTAGAAGCAAGCATTCAGCACAAACATATGTAAGTTACAATGACATCTCTTTGTTTTATTTCAACTCACCTGCTGTGACGGCGATTGCGTTTGGGGCGACAAGATTTTTCCATAGCGCAGCACTGCAAGAGAACAAACAACATATAGAAAATGGAATTTGAAATAAATGCTCAACGTGTGCAACCCCCATTTTATTGCTCATCCCAATTAAGCCGATCGGGCCAAATAATACTCGGACAGCGTACGGCAACTCAGTTTCAAAATATTGGGTGGGTGGCGCTATTTCTGTCCACGAACGCCGAACAATTTTCATGTTTTTTGCTCTGTTGCTGATGTTTTTACCCGATAAATGAAAAACAATTTGACTGTGTCACACACACACACACACATATACATACAAATACTGAGAGCTAACATTAGATATCATCACACGATCAAATGAGAACGAAACTGAAGAGTGTAAATTCAGATGTAAAGGGCGTCAGGTTAAAAAAATGCCCACATATTGCATGTAAATTGGTTGATATGCAAATCTCGAACTGATTTCATTCCTCTCGACACTATTTGAATCTGTCAATATTGCCAGGGCCCTCGGTTTCATTGATAAAATTCGATGGTCATGTTTTTTCAATATATGCCAAACTGTACATATACATATATCAGCATATATATGTATATATAAATCTGTTTGCGAATGATCTACAAAAACTGTTTACGCTACTCAGCTAATTTTCAAGTACGCACATATTTGTGACCCTTTAAAATCTTGTTTTTGGGTCATCAATTGGAAACAGATATAACTTTTGTTGACATTCTTTAGTATATGTGCTAACATCACATTATATAATCTCAACATAACATAAAAGAACAATAGACTTGTTTTTTAATGTATCTGCTTGGTCTTGAGCTTTTTGACTGCTGCCATTGTCGATCTAAAAAGTGACTTTATGGGAGGATTAGGACACAATGGGTCAGCTAGATTGCTCACCATGGATAATTGCACCCACCTGTAACTATAAAATTTCAGTTTTCTTAAAATGTTTCTTCTTTTTTTATTAAGAACGCGACAATACGAAACGTTTCCGATCGACGTACTCGCAAAGTGCACACTGAACGCTCGGCTAATTTTCAAAACTGCCAAAGATGTTTTCTGTTTTCGAATGCTCGCACCATTTTCCTCGGCGCTGTGATTGCCATTCGGTATTCGGTGTATTCGGCATCGGCATCGGCACTTCGGAAAACGAAAACTCACACTTATCACACGAATGTGGCACTTTTAATCTATTTACAAAACTTGAGAAAAAAGTGTGGTACATACATACATACATAGTGCCTATTTTCAAATAAACGCTGAACGTGCAAGTTCCGGCATGCGCTACCTCAGCCACAGCCACACAATGAGTGTCATATGCCCCACCTGTGTAGAGTGCATATTTACTTTCGTTCTCGATCAACTTGTCGGTCGGTGGCCATGATGTGATTAAATTTAAATTGTGTTGCAAGTTATTTCAAAATTATACACACATGCACAAGGAACTGGCGTTGAGCGTCATAGGAACGCAAAATAAACGTCGAAACACAGAAACACAAAGTCGTGGGATGACAATGCACAAAGAAACAAACAAAAATATGAAATAAAAATAACTCATTGCTTTTTGCCGTTATCATTTTGAAATGTTTGAAAAACAGCTCTCGGTGAGTGTAAATTGCTTATTTTAACTTTAATTATTATTACTTTCTTTGTACTGTGGCTAATGTATAAAATGTCACTTATTCATTATTAAATATTCGAGTAATTTAACTTCGATTCGGCATACTCTGAAATACTTTTAAAATAACCAGTTGAACTTACTACAAGTTGCTTTGCATCAATTAAATAAATAAATATTTAAATTAACTAATCGTTAAATCGCATACGATGAATGGAACAAGTTGGCAGTTCTGCGATTCCAGTGTGTCCACACCAAATTTTCGGAAAAATTCAATTGTTTATATCTAGAACGTAATAATTCGCTGAAAATTTATTGAACCATTTGGAAAAAGTGCACAGTTAGACGCCATGAACGAATCGGTGCGCTATGAGCGCTGCCAGCAGATTCAGCTAGGTATGCTAAGCGAATCCCAAGTAGGCATCGGTGGTCTAGCAAACGGTGTACCAGAGATTGACGTACCCCAGGGAACTGGTAACGTAAGTTAAACATTGCTGTCTTTGTTCATTAAGACTGACTCATGTCGACTCGCCCCCCAAATTTCACATATGTACATATTGTGTTACTGCAGGTGCTGTGCACGCACGATGGTGTGTTGCTGAAAAAGGCAAATGCGGAGCATATTTCGGAATTGAACACCAGCGGCTCGTTGTCCTTGGTGGAGTACAGCCTGCCGCGTCGTCGCCTGTATCTGGAGTGGCAGCCAAATGATAGCATTATGATAGCCGACGATAGCCAGGATCAGGGTGACTGGGCGCTGGTGGACAGAATATCGGGCCGCACACGGACAACCTCCGAGTGCAGTGCCTTCAATACAAAGCCCACTGAGCTGGGCATCAATGGGAATGCAGCGCCAGGACGTGCTCGCACAATGTGCGCCTTATTAGATGATTTGGCCGCCGTTGAGGTGCGGCATCGTGGGCAGACAATACGTTTCCTGCGTAAATCCGATAACGGCGTGCACTGCGAGTTCTTCTTTCAGCATGGCAATGCGGATCTTTTTGTGCGCTCCATGCGCCAGCAGCATTTTATTGAGAGCTCGGAGACAAGTCGCAGTGGCGGCGAGGAGTATGCCATACTGAACACCGAAAATCAGAAGCTTAAAAAAACATTTGCTGAATTGGACATTGGCGAGATCAAAGCTAGCCAATTGCCAAGAGAAAGCTGGCTGCCCAATAAGTTGGTCGGCTTTCTCGGTACCATACCGGACTATGTGCAGCCGACGTTTCAGCGGTCACCCACGTCACGTCCCAGCACGCTGGTGAACGGCGATCGCCAGACATCGCCGGACAACTATCAGTTTATTAAGCTTAGCGGCAGCACAAACAGCGCCTGCTCCTCGAACAGCCAGAGCCGCGGTGAGAGCGCAGACAAATCTCCAGGAGACAGCGAACTAGAGAACCTGAATGCACAGGACGAGAAGATAGTTAACAATTTGCCAGCGCGCCAGAGCGTGCATCGAGGTAAGCGCTCAGTGTTTTTCATAAAGTGTTATCAATTTACAAATCTCTTGATGTTCTTTTCCCAGGTCAGCCGCTGAGCGAGTCGCAGTGGCGGGAGTTTCAGACGCCCGACGGTCGCATCTCGGACAGCGTTCGCATCAAGGAGCTTATCTTTCGCGGAGGTATCGTGTCCAGTCTACGCGCCGAGGTGTGGAAATATTTGCTGAATTTCTATCAATGGTCCGACACGGAAGTGGAGCGCATAGAGAGACGGCAGCAAAAGTCGGTGGAGTACTACAAAATGAAGTCTCAATGGCTGGCCATGACCAATGCGCAGGAGGCAAACTTTAGTGGCTATCGCGATCGCAAGTGCCAAATCGAAAAGGATGTGAAGCGCACAGACCGCACACAGGAGTTCTTCGCCGGCGAGGATAATCCAAACCTGGCACTGTTGCAGGGCATACTTATGACCTATGTGATGTATAACTTTGATCTTGGCTATGTGCAGGGAATGTCGGATCTACTGGCACCCATACTGGAAATTCAAGTGAACGAGGTCGATGCGTTCTGGTGTTTTGTCGGTTTCATGGACATGGTCTTCAGCAACTTTGATATTGATCAGGCTGGCATGAAGACACAATTTGCGCAACTACGTCGCCTGCTGGAAGTGGCCAATGCGCCGCTCTTTAACTACATGTGCAGTAATGATTCCGACAACATGTACTTCTGTTTCCGCTGGCTGGTTGTGTGGTACAAACGGGAACTGGACAACAACGATGTTCTCAAGCTCTGGGAGTGCCTGTGGACACGTTTGCCTTGTGCCAACTTTCACCTGCTCGTCTCCGTGGCCATATTGGATCAGGAGACAAGCGTGATTATCGAGAGAAAATACGAATTCACTGAGATATTGAAGCATGTCAACGAGCTAACCGGCACTATAGATTTAAAACGCACTCTCGAAACCGCCGAGGCTATCTACCTGCAGCTAAAGGCATCGGAAGCCCTGCCAAATGATATACGCCAAATCATTGGCGAGCCACTGTTGCCGCCTGCAGCTGGCGAAGGGCCCGCTGCCGGCGAGGACGAAGAAACTGCCTATTCAGACGATGGCTTTGATGAGCTGCGCGAACTAACGCCGGAGGAGAAGCGACGCCATCAGGAATTGCTTGAGGAGGCATTTGAGCGCTCCATGTTCCTGCATCACATATAGTTGCCGCCAGAACAAGGCCAGAAAACAAACGAAGCCCATGGCAAGCAAGCGCAAATTATTTAGCTGTAGCCTTTAAGACTCAAAGTTTACTAACGCGTCGAAGTGACGCCCACATTGGCGCCCGGGCGTTGCTGGTGAAGTGCTTTAATTGCTAATACACAGATTTATACATTGTATATTATACATATTTGTACTTTTTGTATTTATTGTAAGTTCTATTTTTCCCCTCCATTGGCTTAAGCAAAAATTGGTCCTAAACAAAAGGAAACAAACGAGACTACGTTTTCAACGATATTTTAAACAGCGAACTTTTACGTACGCATCAATTAGAATTATCCCTGTGTATGTCAATTTATAAAAATTTTGGTTTATTTAAATGCTAAAAGCAGCTTCTGTTGCCTTTAATTAAGTACCACTCAATTACTGTGAATATACAAGCAAACAAATATGAACTGCGTAGTAAAAACAAATCAATTTAATTATATCTATTATTCCCACATCAACAAATACTTGGTATAAATCTTATTAA
Source organism: Hirtodrosophila histrioides (assembly GCA_037075165.1). Lineage (NCBI taxonomy): Eukaryota > Metazoa > Arthropoda > Insecta > Diptera > Drosophilidae > Hirtodrosophila > Hirtodrosophila histrioides. Next base: position 774,488 of record JBAMCL010000759.1, on the reverse strand, counting down.
ATATTTAGCGGATTGGCTGTAACGGAAACTGGCATATTGCCACAGTTTAATTTTGAAATAGATTCACTTGTTTCCTATCCTTCTAGCAGAGCAGCAAAGAAAAGGTTATTCAAACATATAAATACATAGCCCAGTTTACGGAACGAACATAATTTAAGAAGTCCCCAACGAAAATCTGTGACTCACTGAACAGAGACTAAAGTTCCACTTTGTGTCTGAAATACCAGGCGAACAGAAACGTCAACAGCCGAACTTTTCAACTACAACAGAGCTGCTAGCAGAATCATTTGGCATAACAGAGCCAGCTGTTGGCTGCATAGCGAAGCATGTTAGCATAGCAGACGCATTTGAGCACAACAGTTAGTTAACAGAAACACTGCCACTTCTTACAATTTCTGTTCGCCTGGTATATTTTGGGTCTCACGGCGCTCTCAAATTGAAACTTGCGAGGTCGTTTGTTGTCGGACAACAAAAACAAAGGTTATAGAGTCACAGATGCCTTCTTTTCAGCTTATGCTTGATGCAATTTATTTCTAATTCACAAGCTTGGCATATTTTGGATGACAATTTCAATTATTAAGCCCGATTATCCAAATCTTTTAATGTGCATAAAAACGCCCCAAAGTAATTCCTGTTAAGAGTAAAAGACCATTAGCTGTTGTAATTTTGGAAATTTATTTTTCATATATTTATCTTGTTGTTGTTGCTGTAGTTGTGTTGTAATTATCATACTTTAATTAAGATTTATACTTAGCATCTCTAATTTAAATCGTTATTTGCTCTTGTCTGTGGTGCAACTGTTTTTGTTGTTTATTTTTATTTTTTTGTGATTTTTTGTTTTATGGATCGAAGTGCAAACAAAATAGTATCTCCATTTGATTTAAATAATTATGTATTATTATTTAATACACATAATATATGTACGCTCCTTACGGACGACCTGTTGCCTCAATTAACGCGCCAATTACACATACATACATACATATCAATTGATTTAATTTAAAAATTCTATTTTTCATTAAACACTTTCGTATGTTTTAATTTTACTTTTGTTTGATGGTTTTTTGTTTTGTGTTTCGTTTTTTCTTGTTGGATTGGTTTCGTTCACGTTCCAAGTACATACAAATACAAATAATTGTCAATTTTAAAAACATACAAAATACAAATTAGAACTTATGCAATATAAATTGTTTACTAATTACATAATTAAAATTAAAAATTAAAAGCAATGTGACGACAATGTCAGTTTGTATGTATATATATATATATATAAGTAGTATATATGTATATAGGACATACGAGTACACAAATATAACATAGGCAGGACGACAAAAGTAGTGCGGATAGGCGGGCAGGCGGGGGGAGGGAGGACGATACACATACACACATCATTTAAAAAATAATAAAATTATTAAAAACAGTATGGGGGGCAGAAAAAAATGAGAAAATATATATTAATGATCCGATCTGATGTGATCGAGAACCTTAAGAGTGACGCGAGAGACTAAAGATATTCAAATATATGTACAGGTTTTGTGATTAAGATTAACTCTTGTGAAGGACGATAGCATTGAACCCAATTAATCCTATATCTCTATGTGTGTATACATAATAATAGGTGTATGTGTATGTGTATTTATGTGTGTGTGTGTGTTTATCAATCGAATCTGTTTTTAGTTGCTGTTTTGTTGAAACATTCCGTTTTTGCCGTTTGCTTATCAGCTACAATAATATGTTGCAATAATTTAAACCGATACTCTCTTCCTTCCCCGGGGCAGGGCAGCTGCCCCATTTTACAATTAAATTATAAGCGCTTTTTTAATATACTCGTTAATGTTAGAACCGATCTGCATCAGCCTGCCCCCCGCAGTTTTGTTGCAGCAGCTGCGGGACGCAGTTGATGCAACCGGTTCTCGGTCAGCTGACACATTCAGATACACGGCCAGGATATGTTGGGGATGCTCTTCAGGACGTCTATGCGCCAGCAGCGAGCATTTTGCAGCAGTGCTCGCTGCTGTGCGCCCAAAAGTCAATGTCGAGCACATCCAGTCCAATGGCGCAGCAGGAGTATCCTCATCTTGTCACTCGCTTCTACTACTACTCGCTAGTATATATATATATACTTATTTGTATAATATATATATAATGTTTATATATGTATATATATATATAATGGGTTACTTATACTTTACACAACTTTAAGCTTAAGGGATCTACTACTCGTTCTCGCACTCGTTCTTCCTCTTGCTCGTGTTCTCGTTATCATACTCGCTCTCGTACTCGTACTCGTACTCTTACTCGCTGTCGTACTCGTACTCGTTCTCGTACTCGTAGTCTTTCGCGTACTCGTTACATTTAGCCTTGAGTTCACCTTGCGTGCGTTTTTATCAAACTTTTGGGGCTCCTCAGCTGTTGTTGTTGTTGCTGTTGCTGGCGCTCCTTTGTTTGCCTTTCTGGTTCGGCGCTGGCTTGTGGCCGGGTTCCGTTGATTTTGGTTTTTATTTATATTTATATTTTTGTTTTTGCTTTTGCTTTTAGTTTTACTTTTGTTTTTGTTGCCTTGTCTGGTTCGGGCGCCCACTGGGGCGCTGTCGTCTGGCTAGGAGCGTCGCTCTACTCATTCATTCCGCTCCTCTGACTCGCTGCCCGCTGACAGGTTTAGCGTGGCGGCGTCTGCCGATTGGCGCGTATGCCGCGTGGAGCGCAGCTCGCGACGCTTTTCTGGTGGCTGCTCCCCAGCAGCGGCGCCTCCATGCTCGGTGCCAGAACGCGGACGCTTCAGACGATTGGAAGAGCGCCGGTTCTCTTCGGCAGCGGCTGCCGCAGCTGCTGCTGCCGCCGCTGCAGCCACTGATGAGCTGCTGCTGGAGCCGCTCAAGTTGGCCACCGAGTTGCCACCTGCACCGCCGCTGGCATCCAGATCCTCAACGCTGCCGCCGTGACTGCTGCCCGGCGCCGCGGGCTTCTTGAGTATGGGCTGGATGATGAGCTCGTCGGCCTCCTCGTACGGCGGCGGCAGCTTGGCCGCATCTGCCGCATTGGTGATGGTCAAAGAGATGCGCGACTCGCTGCGCTCGGAGCGTTCGCTGCTGGTGCTGGCGCCGCTGCTGATCGGCGGCGCAATTGTGATGGTCGTTTGCGAGGGCAGATTAGCCGCAATGGCCGCATTGGAGGCGGCGGCACTGCCACTTGTCGCATTCAGCGGCGTCAGCGTCACCTTGTCCTGTTCCGGTGTGGGTGTGGGCGCTGGCGTCGAGGAGCTGCTGGTGTTCACGCCACGCAGACTCTTCTCGATGCTGCTCATACTGGCGCCAAGATTGAGCGGCAGTCCGGCGGCCAATGCGGCAGCTGCCAGCTCATCCTTGGTTGGATGCATCTCGCTGCGCGCACGCTTCGACTTGTGTTGTTGCTGCTGCTGTTGTTGCTGCTGCAACTGTTCGGCATCGAGGGCGGCCGCATAGGCAGCTGCACTGACGCTGCTGCTGGCCGAAGAGGTGGGTATCAGCGAGATGCCCGAGCCCAGGCCCAGCGACTTGGTGTAGAAGTCCATTTGCTGCTTGAACGCATCCTGTTCGCGTTGCCGCTTGGCAGCTGAGCTGCTGCTGCTGCTACCGCCGGAACCGACGCCGGCTGATGAGGATGAGCCGCCTGTGAGTCCAGCCAGGCTGGCCAGTGAGCCGGGTCCGCTTAGTGGCAAGGAACCACCGGCGGCGGCCATCGCCTGGGCAGCCATCTCGGCGAGCAGCGCCTGAGAGAAGTCACTGGACATGCCGGGTATCTGTGGCAGTTGGGCGGCGGCTGCGGCGGCCGCTGCTGCAGCAGCTGCGGCAGCGGACTTGGAACTCTTGCTGGCAGAGGAGCTGTTAACCCCGCTGTTGGAGCTGCCGCTAGCGGAAGACGAGCTCGGCATCTTGCCCTGAGAGAAGGCCTGCAGAGCGGCCAGATCTGTGGGCAGGGCACCGCGCGCCAGACTCTCGAACCACTTCTGTTGCTCCTTGGCGGAGGCCTCATTGGCGGCAGCAGCTGCGGCGGCACGTTTACTGGCGGCGCTAGAGCTGCTGCTGGTGCTGTTGGAGCTGCTCGGCGTGGGCAGTGGCGGCATGCCCAGGGAGCTCATGAGACGCGTCGCCTGGGCCAAGTCCATGCTGCTCATGCGGCTGAGCGATTCGAGCAGATGCGGATCCGCGCCGGGCATCAACAGACTGGACAGTTGAGCCATGTCCGCGGCACTGGGCGTGGCGCTGGCGGCCGAGTTGCGTTGGCTGCTGCTCTGGCGGCTGCGACTGGAGCTGGTTGAGGGCGTTGTCACTGTGCCACCGCTCATGCTGGCCATGGCGTTCATTAGATTGGCCGCCGAGTTAGCCGCCGAGTTGGAGGCGGCGCGCGAGTTGCTTGACTTGCTCGACTGGGATTGATGTGACTTGGAGGACTGCGTGGAGCCGGTGACCGCCGCCGAGGAGGTGGCCACGCCATTGAGCAGATTATATTGCTGTGCCAGCTGATCGTAGGCGGAGCCCAAGCCGCTGGAGCCCAACGAGTATGGATGCAGGCCGCCCAAGCCCATTGGCGGATACAGGAGTGAGGGATTGGGGAATAGGAACGGAAAACCGGCAGCCAGCTGCGATGCCGAGCTGCTCGAGTTCTTGCCACCCCCAGATGCTCCTCCTCCGCTGTTGTTGACTGCGGCGGCCGCTGCAGCGGCAGCTGCCAATTGTGCGGCCTCGTTCTGTTGTTGCTTCTTCTTGCTGGCGGCAGAGGAGGAAGCGCTGGAGTTGCCGCCAGCGCTGGACTGCGACTGGCTCTTGCCGGTGCCCGCACCCGTGCTGCCCGTTAGGCCGCCGAGCGTTGGACCAGCAGCAGCCATGAGCGCAGCCAGCGACTGGGCATCCATACCGGCCAGATTGCCCAGGCCGCCCATGCCCGCTAGGCTGGCAAACAGATTCATGTTGTTGAGATTACCCAAACCGGGCAGATTGCCCATGCCGGGCATGCCGCCGAACGGCATCGACAGCAGCGGATTCTTCGGATCGAAAGCGGCGAGCGGATTCTTCGGATCGAAGGCGCCCAATCCGGGCAGATTCGCCAGCAAACTCGGATTGAGTCCAGCCAACGAGCCGAACTGCAACGCCGCTTGATCCAACGCAGCCGCCGACTGTGACTGACGCGACGACTTCTTCGACGATCCACTCGAGTTACCAGCTGGCGACTGTGCGGCGCTTGGCTGCTGCGTGTGGCTGCTGGAGGAGGCGTTGCTTGAGTTGGACGAGGGCCGACCGCCATGCGATTTAGAGCCACCACCTCCATAGCCGCTGCTATTGTCCATGGCGCTCGGCTTGGGCGATGGTGCTGACATGGGATTGTGCATCTGCTCCAGCCACTTGGGATCCACCTCATAGTTTGGATTCTCTGTGAGCCTGTGCAGTTGAAGAAAAGTTATACATTTAGTTTCAATTGCCAACAGGTTGATTATCACTCTAATGCCACTTACCACTGCATGAGGCGCTTCAGTTGTGGCGCCTTGTTGCCTCCCAGCCGCTTGCCCGTCTGCTTGTTGATCACCGGCACGGGCTCTTCGCCGGTCAGACCTTGTGGCCCGGCCATGGACTGTTGTTGTTGCTGCTGTTGCTGCTGCTGTTGTTGTTGCTGCTGCTGTTGTTGCTGTTGTTGTTGCTGTTGTTGCTGCTGCTGTTGTTGTTGCTGCTGCTGTTGTTGTTGCTGCTTTTGTAGCTGCGCTGCATTTGCCGCTGCTTGCTGAGCGGCGCTTGAGCTGCTGCTCTGCTGTCGATTGCCGCGTCGACTGTTGCTGTTGCTAGCGACGCCGGCGCCGACATAATCAATGCTGAGCTGATCGCCCAGGGGGCTGCTCATGTCCGACAGCCATTTGTTGACCTTGACGTCGTGTGGAGAATTGTACTTGGAGCTCAGCTTCATGGCCTGCTCCATTTCGGCCAGCATATTTTCGTAGGCCTTGCGCTGGGCGGGCGGCAGGTACTGCATCATCTTTTGTTGCTGCTTGAGGAACGATTGCGGATCGGTGGCCATTGTCTGGGCCAGGAGCGCATTGAGGCTGTCCTTGCTCGACAGGCCGCCCATTGCCATGTTTTGCAGTGCGCTTAGGCCGCTGCCCGATGAGCTGCTGGCTCCACTGGCGCCGCTTCCGCTGCCTTGGCCTTGGCCGCTCTTGGACTCTGCAGAATAGAAAGTATGTTTAGTTTTTGTTGATTTGTGTATAGCCTCCGACTGGGCTTTCTGGTGTTAGAAATGAAAGCGCAGAGACTCAAACTCACTTCCGGGCACTGTCGTAACAGTGATGGTAAAGGGCTTCTGATTGGACTGCTGCTGGCTGGGCGCTTGCAGATTGGCTGGCGTCACGGACACACTGGGCGGTATTTGGGGCTTCTTTGACGAAGGCAACGACGGATCCGGGAAGGTCTTTTGCTCCTTGGCCGCCGACAATCCCAGCACAATCTCATCCAGCTTCTTGCGCTTCTTCTCCTTGCCAATCACAGGCTCCTCAATGGTCTGTTGGATAAAAGTAAGTAAATGTCTTAATAGTGGACTCGGATTTATCTCGAACTGAAATACTTACGCAATTGTTCTTCTTCATGAGCTTGTTGAGTGTATCGTCCAGCTTGCTTTTGCTGCCAGCCATTGAGGGAAAGGCGGAGCTGAGCGCCGCATGCACACTGGATTTCTTGGAGGGCATGGAAAAGTCTTGGACTTCACTTAGATCAATGGCGCCAGCGCTCGACGCCGACTTGAGCATTTCCGTCATGTTCATCTTGGGCAGGCTGCTGTGGTAACAATATAAATATAATTATGTATTTTGTAAATAAATATATCGATTGTTTATCTAAATGATTCGCTTGCTACGCACCTGGACGACAGATCCATGGGTGCGCCCATTGAAGGCGGCGGCGTTTTAAGTGCCGGCACCGCGGGCTTGTTAAACTGTCCAGAAGATTGCCGCGACAGCGAGGCGTGCTGGTGAGCCGGCGGCGGTTGCATGCCACTCAAGGCTGCCGCCGATGCAGCAGCTCCAGAGCCACCACGTCGCCCAGCTGAACCAGTTAGCGCCTCCATATTGGCTATTTCACTTTCCCAGTCCTTAGGCGCCACTGTAAATGCAAATAATTGTAGGAAACCGCCGCGAATTAGTCAGCAATCAAGACTTATTTTCAAGTTAAATGTATAGAAAAGCTCAATTAATTTTTATACTAATTAGGATGAAGTTTTGCATATCTCCGATCAGGAGGAACAACAACTCTATAGAAAGGCTTTAAAATATGATCAATTAATACAATAAAACTGAACGAATAACGACTATAATAAGATCGATATAAGTTCTATCAGTACTATACTGTTCTATTAACCCTGTTCAGACTATCTAATATTTACTTGTAATATGTTCTAAGAATCGAGTATACTCGACCACGAAACTGTACCCAGGTCTAAGACTTCCAATCACATCTTCGTCCACTTACACACGAGCTACAGCGTAAGCGAGGCATGGTAAGCGGCGGCTTCGCTGCTTCTTCCCCCCACTCTACAGCACTGAATCTACTTTCGTGAATAACTTCCTTCTTTATAATCCGATCTACTTGAAATTTAGACAGTAGTTGAAGAGTGACCCAAGCATAATATATGCCAAATCGCAGAGCTTTATCATTAAAATTGTTGGTTGTAAAGCGTTTTTAGCAAATTGCGGGGGAGCGGGGGGATATAACTGCAATTATATAACAATTTGATCTCCGTATGGTATGTAGGAAACCTTATTCCAAATTTGGTGTCTCTAGCTCTTAAAGTTGCTTAGATCTACGCGTTCATCCAGACGGACGGACGGACAGATGAATAGACGTATGCAAGGACGGACGGACAAGGTCAAATCGAATTATCCTTTGATACAGATCAAGAATATATGTATGTATATACTTTATAGAGTGGGAGATGTCTCCTTCTGCCTGTTACATACATTTGCACAGATCTGATAGCCACTTTTTACCAATTTTATGGGTACAGGAAGTAATAATACTTTGCGATCACTAAATAGTATGAACGGGACTACAGTTTAGTTCGCAACTGACATATATATAAGGTTAAGGACTATATCTTAGTACTACAAATAGGTTTCCACTTACTCGATGAGCTGTTGAGAAGAGCGTGCAACTTGGCTCGCTCCGTTTCCACATCGATGGCGATGTGACGCTTGCGCTTCTTGCCGGCATTGCTGCTGACGCCGGCGCTGGGCACATTGAGTCCTGCTGCGCTGACTGCAGCCGCAGCAGCGCTGGCGCCGGCAGTGGCCGCGCTCAAGGACATGCCCGGTAGGAGGGCAGACAGGGAGGTGGCATTGCCGCCATTGGCAGCAGCTGCGACGGCAGCGGCAACCGCAGCATTGATGCTGTTGGCATCCAAACCTGGCAAAGAGGTTGCTGATGCTGTGGGCGTCTTGGCCGTGGGCAGGACAGAGGAAACGCTTCCCGCGGAGACAGAGGCCGTACTGGCCACCTGTTGCATTTGGGAGGCTTGCAGATGCTTTGTGACGCCCTGATCTGTGGTAATGGTGATGACATCCGGTGTCGTCGAGCGTCGCTCAATGCTGTTCAGATGCGGTATGGACTCGTGCAACGCAATGTTGAGGTCTGTGGTGCCCTTGCAGCCGGCAAAGGCACTATAAAGCTTGTCCACGGGCCACTTGTTACTCTCCACGCAGCAGACAATGTGCGCAATGCGACGCTCGAGGGCAAAGTCCTTGAACCAGCGTATCATGCACATCTCTAGCTTGGGCTTTTCCAGCTTTTGCTGTTTAACAGCTGCCGGCTGAATGACCTCGAGATCGGGAAAGCGCGCCTTCAGTTCAGCCGCCTGCTTCTTGCACTCCTCCTCGACGGCCTTTTCCTTCTCCTTCATGACCTCATCGTCATCGGGATCAGTGGGCCCGGCAACCAGATCGAGTATCTCCTGCTCACTGGCGGGCTTTTCGCTGCTCTTTGCCTCTGCAGCAGAGCTTTTAGCTTCGGTTGCTTCAGTTGTTTCCCCGGCGACTTCGCTCTTCTTGGCCTGTTGTTCGCCATCAGACGCTGCAGCTTGCTCCGGTTCTTTTTCCGGCTCAGCGGCAGTCTCCTTGACTGTCTCAACGGCGGCGCTTTCCTCGCCAGCCGCTTCAGCTTTGAGTGCTGCAGTTTCTTCCTTGTCGCTAGCTGTCACTTCAGACTTCTCCTCAGCGTCTGTTGTCGCCTCAGTGTCCATTTTGGTGTCTTCCTCCTGATCGCTGATCTTCTTCTCTGGCTCAGCTTGTTCGCTTTCAGCTGCTGCGGGTTTCTCGCTTTCGGCTGTGCCATCCGCTTCGCTGGCAGCTTCTTTTTCATTGCCATTCTCGGCTATGGTCTCATCCACATCCATTTTATCCGCACTATCTTTGCACTTGGCGGCGTCTGCGGCTTCTGTGTCGCCTGCAGCGTCTTTGACAGCGGGCAGGGTATCCTCATCGATGGATTCGCTGGGCAGCTTGGCTTCAACCAGCGCTTCCTTATCGGCATTCTCGGCCGGAGCCACATCGACATCCTCCGCCTTGTCAGTTGCCTTCTTTGCCTGCTCTTCACTATCTGCCGCTTCAGGCTTCTCGGCGGTTTGCTCTGGCTTGACTTCAGCCTTTACGGGCGTCTCCTTTTTGATGACACTCTCCTTGGTGAGCAGCTCGTCATCCAGATCAATGACTTCGTTCTTCACTGCAGCCGCCGCAGCAGCCGCTGCCGCAGCCGTAGCGGCAGCAGCAGCTGCTTTTTCTGCCGAAGCTGCCTTCTCAGCTGCCGCTGCCTTCTCTGCATTGAAGTTCTCAAGTTTGATGGTGCGCTGGATCTGCGCTTCAAGCTCGCGTATGAAGCGCTTCTCTGACTCGCAGAAACTAAAGTTGGGATCGTTGAAGATGAACGTCTCCGATCGATAAAGTCCGTGCTTGAGCACGGCGGCAATCAGCTCCTTATCGTGGCGCCCGGGCTCCCACCAATCGGGCGTATCGGCATTCATCGCGCACAGCTTGAGGCGCTCCTCGAGCAGCGGATTGCGTGCCACTTCGCGCAGCTTGGCCAGCAGCTCGAGGCGGTCCAGTATTAGCTTGGCATGCTCCTTTTCCACCTCTTCGATGATGCCCTCAAGGCCACGCTCGTTCTCGCTGAGCTTTAGGCCCGCCTGGCGCCTGCACATGGCCACAAATACTTTGTAGTAGTCGCTTAGCGTTTCGTCGCTTTTGCGCTCCAGATGTGCCATCTGTTTGAACTTGGTCCAGTCGGGACTGTGGCTGCTGCTGCTGCCTCCCATGGGAGTGGTCAGCTGCATATCGACGCCGTAGCCGGTGAGCACGCGCAGGAATTCATATTCCTCGCGCCGATTCCACTTTTTGGGTATGAGCTGTAAACGCTGCGACTCGCGCTCCTTGGCCGCCAGCTCCATTTTGCCCTGGCGCTCCATTTTCTGCAAGCATAAGAGTATTTATATAAGTGGGCATGTTAAAAAAGAACAACACTTTGAAATGTTTAGTGTGCTTGTGTGTTTGCGTAATTGGGGATAAGGATTGTGTGAGGAAGGATTGTGTTGGCTGTTTAGTGGATACATATGATCAGTGTAGTGTATTGTTATTTTAAGTAATCAAAGAAACAAATTATTTTATATCTTTACGATAAAAAAAATAGTTTTTTTTATTCTCTACATTTTGTTGATTCCTGAAATAGCATTAATCAACTATCCATCTAATAGAATATAACCAGGAAAGCCAGGTTTATTTTTCTCATTTTCTCATATATTAATTTGGAAAGGTTTTCATTTCGTGTTTATGAAATACAATTTCAAAGTAGTTGGCAGCGCCACATTAATGAATTGGCAGTTCCGTATCAATAAATTGGCAGGGCTGGTCGAATTCAATTTCAGCCAAGGTGTCATGATGCAAGGTGTATTTACTCAAACCTAACCTACTCAACACAGCTGCTCTCTTTCGAGGCATGATGCACTGCATCATGTTTCGAGGTGCCTTTTTTTTGAGAGAGAGAGATTGTGTAGCACACGGTTTGTCGATTTGATTGACATATATTTTCCGTGGCTGGACATTGAAATTTCATCAATTTATCCACTTCTGCAAGTGTATCTGCTGCCTCAGCCATAGCAGAGCAGGCAGAAGATAAAGAACCCAAAATAGATAGCCAACTGACCGTTGACTCCATAGAGTACATCTTAAGCTATTTAATTAGACGATTGTCATAAGATTTCACGGATAAGGAAAATGCAATATTAAAATACAAAATTAATATACAACATACCATATTGATATGGTAACGGCAGGGGGACTGAAGAAGCCGTCAAATAAAATTTGCGGCCAATATAAAAATGCTTGAAATATTATAAATTTTAGCTTCTGTCTTAGAGCAGCTGTCATCTGTCTCAGAGAGCAGTGAGAGAGAGAGTTAAAAATAATAGGGCCCTTGTCACAACAGAGAACGTTACCTAATAGCAATTACACCTTGATTTGTTGTCAGTGTTGCCATATCTGCATGAAATATATTGCACTTTCTATGTGGCCTAATTCCTATCGATTGCAGTTTGAATTTATGAACCACATTTAATTAGATCCACAGTAATTACTGTATCTTCTAACACTTTGATATTAATACAATAATGCAATACTGTATGCGACCAACATACTACATTTATATGTATGTATGTACATATTTTCGCATTTCTTATGACTCAAGCCAATTCGCTATAAGTAGTGTCTTGTTAATAGATTAAAGAGACATCATCTGATTTGAAGTATAATCTCGAATACTTTACAATCGTTAACCATTCATGACATACCAAAAGGAAGGCGATAAGATAAGACTCTGTTCAAATGTACATTAACTACTTACTACGCAGCTCAAACTGTCAGTTATATTACATAAATGATCATATATGTATGTATGTATTAATGTAGATATGTATATATCCATGTATAGGGTGCATTATTAGTAATTCCCAATCTCAAAAATAAATAAAGAATTCAGCGTAAATTTATTACGAATATTTACAAAAATTTGATAAAAGATTAAAAGCAACGCTGCGTCCAGCAGAACACAACCCGGCGACCCCCTTCATCGTCATCACCACCAAACATAACGGGATGGTGGATCAAGGGTGGGTGTATGTGCCACGCTTGTTGTTGCTGCTGAGGGTAGGGGTGCAGTGGTTGGGGGTTGATGTTGATGGTGATGGTGACGGGCCAAGCCTGGCCTGCCTTTTGAATTACAATTTTTGCGAAAAGTACAAAATGCGAATGGCGAGCGTAAAGCAAAGGGGCAAAATGAGAGACAATGGCGACGACGACGGCGACGACGACGTCGTTGACGACTAAATACGAGCGAGAACTGAAACTGAAACTGGAAATACAATAAAATCATAATAATAAAAGTAAAAAATCCATTTTACACCCCTAATAACGGGACAGCGAAGCGCAGAGGGCAAATGGCAGCGACAATGAGCACAAGGCGAAGTCAGAGTTCGGGAGGCGGAGGCGCAGGCAAAGGCGGAGGCAGAGGCAGAGACAAACAAATGAATCCTGTGAGACCAATTGCACGGGAACCGCTACACACACACACATACACAGCAAAAGGAACTCTCTTTTGCACAAACACACACACACATACATATAATGCAAACACTTTTCGTGTGTGGGCTGTGTGCCCACTTTGGGATCTGGTGCCTGTTTTGTAGTTAGTTATGATAATAATAATAATGTTGTTGTTGGGCAAGGGGGGGTTGCCTGGTTGGCTGACCCCCTCAAAAAAGGCTGTCAGTCGGCGACGCTGGCGGCAACTTCTCAGACAGCGTTGCCAGGTGGTTGCAAAAATATCATATAAGTATTTACATGTACATATATATGTATGTATGTGTGTATATGAATGCAAATCAAAACAACAAAACTGCAAACTGCTCTTGCAGTCAAGTGCCTTTGGGGGCTGCTTGAGTCATGTTGGCAAGTCTGGCTATGCCTTGAAGGATGCCAATTGGCGCAGGTTGGCAGCGCTTTGTTGTATGTGTGTAAGTGTGTTTATATGCAGGCTAACGGCTTTTACTATACAAAATACCAACAAGCAAACGATATCCCAAAAAGGGGGGCAAACAAAAACAAACGACAAAGCAAGTAAGATAAAGGGACTTGCTGAACGAACGCTACACATATATATATATATATAAGTATCTCTATCTCGCTTCAACTAAGTTGCGCAGCACGCGACGCCTTCAACATCGCCCTCGCACTCACACTCAGTCTTCGTGCATTTGCACGATACAAGTGCGAGCGATTGATTATGATTATTAGTAAGTAGCAAGCAATGGCAGAAGCAGCGGCGACTTCGACTTGACTTGCGGCAGCGACTAGCCAAAGAAATGGAATGGAAATGGGGTAGAAGATAGGCGGAAAAACGAATTTAAATGAGCGCTCAGCTCATACAAGCACACACACACATACTGGGACAACTGGTTACCGTGTGTTTGTTTGTTTGTTTATTTGTGTGCGTGAGAGAGTGAGTGAGTTACACATGCCGTGTAAGTGGCAACGTTCGTACATGTGAAATCTATAGGCATAAATTTATTGTTTTGTATTTCGCTTTAACTTTGCAGCTCGACTGACTTGACTTGACTTGCGGCTGGCTGGCTGCTTTGCTTGCTTGGATGTTACTTTTATTTTTGCTGCTTCTTGTTCTTCATTTGAGTTGGCTCGTCTTGTTCCGAATCAGTTCAATGGAACGGCTCTTTTAAATGAACCCACTGAACTTACTTAAGACTCTCATGAACTAAACAGGTATTCTCAATTGAACGACTGAGTTCATGATCAAAATTGTTCTCACGTTGTTGTTGTAACGGTAACGAAAAGAAAACGAAGCAGCAAATAAAACACTGGATTAAAAGTGATAATGGTAAATCAGGCAAGCTGTTTGTTTGGTTGATATATCAATGTTATAATATGATATAACAAAAACAATAAAAATAATCTTCATCTTTCAATTGCAGAGTGATCAATATGGCTGAGACTGAACTTGATTCATTTAAACTGGAACTAGATCTCCCAACTCTGTTCTTCATGCTTCGGTTTCTTCGTTTTGCGTTTGCACGCATTCTTTGCATTCACATTCATTCGATTGGGGCCTTTTGTCGCTGCTTTTGCCTGCCTGCCTTCATTTTAATTAAGTTTTGCAAATTTGATACAATAAATTGTCATTGTCATTGTTGTTGTTGTTGTTTGTGCTACTGTTGTAGTTTTTACCTCCAAATAAATGCCATTGTTTAAAGTGGGCGCTGTTGCTGTGGCGGCAGCGGCGGCGGTGGCGGCGGCTGTTGATTTATTTAGATGCTCGCAGAATGCAGAAAAGCTGCTAAAATCCATGGGTTTAATAACCTCCATTTTGTATTAGACAATTAGGCACACACCAACACACACACACATATACACATATATATATTTACATACATCATGTATGCTATATCACAATATATATTGAAATGAATTTCAATTCCAATTTCGTTTTCGATTTTGACATTATTGATTTTAATTAAGCACTAATTATCATTCATTGCGACAACGGCGACACATTTGCCATTTGCACGTTGCTTGTTGTTGTTGTTGTTGGGTTTTCGTCTGCACTCGCCACTCGCACTCGACTCGTCTCGTCGTCTACTTTTGCCTCAGCAATTACATTTTTCCATTCGTTTGATTATTATTATTTCTTCTACACACACACAGTGACATAAACACACACACACACACTGAGAGACATGCATAGAGCGGGTGAGAGAGGGAGATACACGTATAGACGGGTCGCGCCGATACAAAAACCCCGACGAAACGACGACAACGATGTTTGGATATGGATGCGTTTGCTGCTCAAGCACTTGGACTTTTTACAACTTTACACCGCGGCGCTCAAACAAATAATGAGCGAGCGCATTGCGGACTAAATACAAGAAACACTCCTCACACACACACTCACACAGACACAAAAACATACACTCACACTCACATTCACTGAGAAACACAGAGACCACAACGGGGACGCATACGCGCACGGAAGCAGCGACGGCGGCAGCGGCACTAGCAGCTAAAATCGAATGCGAATCAGCCAGCAACAGCGAACGGGGGAGAGGTCGCTAGTCAACCCAACAGCTACAACAACAACAACACAAGCAACTACTATTGAGCGAGGGAGCAAAGCAGAGCTGAGCCAGAGCAGAAAAACCAAACCAAACGAAACCAAACAATCGTGAGATTAAGCCAAACGCCGTTTTGGGTGAATGTGAATATGAATGAGATGGGCAGGCAGAAAGGCAGTCACAGCCTGTCCTCTGAGGTGAATGAGCGGCAAGGCATGGCAAGGCAAGGCAAGCAAAGCGTCACTTGCAGTGGCAACCAACTGAGAGAGAGCGCATTGAACGCGAGAGTGTAGCTAGCAAGAGAGCCAAGGAGAGCGAATAATATATTCCGTGTCTGTGTGTGCGACGCGAGGAGTGCTGTGCACTGGATGGACGAGTTGAAGAAGAATGAGGCACCACATTGTGTCAACTGTGTAATGTAAGCAAAAGGCAATGGCAAAGGCAGAGCCTGTCACACATACACACACACGCATATTCACTCATATATTCACTCACACACGTGTGCAAAGGGAAGTAGGAAAGGGGGAGGGGGGGATACATGACATACACGGCAAAAAAGCCAAGCAATGAAACAAATGTACCACAAAAACTGTTGACGACAAGGCATAAGCAGAAGCAGCAGCAGCAGAAGCAGAGACAGCAGCAGCGACTACGACGGCTGCGACTGATGTTGGCACAATCGGAGCGAACAGGCAAAGGACACAGCGTAAAAGGGATAAAATAAAATAATAGCCAGCCATGCGCTTGGGCTAGCCATGAGAAATGGATTAAAATTCAGGTACAAAATGTGTGTGCAAACACACACACAATGGCAGGGAAGAAGCAGAGAAGGCTTCTAGAAATTGTTCGATGATTGGAAGGACAATGTAGAAAGCAGAAGGACACGTTCTTGACCATTGTTATAACAACAAGCAATTGTTTAATTAATACGACCTTTGGCATGGGGCCGCCCCATCTAACTAATCTACGCACACATGCACATACATACATATGTATGCGCATTAGTACTTACTAGAGGTGGCAACACACATCAATGGATCATCGATAGTATCAATAGTAATGAGTACGCTTTATGTATTCTCGATATATCGATGCTTAATTTTCTACGAAAACGTTTTTCTAAAGTTTTGCGTTTGTTTAACTTTCTTATTTCCGCTTTGCAGTTTCTATATTCATATTGAATACATTTTTGATTAATATTTATTGAAAGGTAACTAATTTTCGATATTACTATTAATAGTATCGATGTTTTCAACTACCACTATCGGACACTTTCGATTGGCGGCACATCGACGTTTTGCCATCTCTAGTATGTATACACATGCATATGCTAAAAGTAATGCGAAAGATAGAAACTGCACTAAAGTGCGATAAGCACGTAGTCATCCATAGCCCCAGCGAGAGAGCGCCGTTGTGTATTAAAAACGAGATTATTAATCAATCTGTAAGATACAGATACACATCCAACAATCCCACCACCATCATCAGCAGCCACAGCCGCAGCAGCACAAAACAAGCTGCCAATCGACGTCGACAGCGACAGCGACAGCGACACATCTTCAGCAAATGCATATGACTAAAGCACACACACACAATAACATGATCGGTCGCTGAGAGAGCAACTGCAACTGCACGTGAGAGTGTATGAGTGTGTCTGTACTCATGTGTGTGTGTAAGCGTGCGACGATTTTTCTATGGATGTGTGGTCGTAAATTTGACTAAAGCGTAACGCAAAACTAAATCAAAAAGGCAGGTAGACAAAAGCGGCGGCTCATTTCAGACACGTAGCTCAATACAGCTGCACAAACACACACACACACATACACATGTATGTATGTATGCACTTATATTGATGAACTGACCATTGCACACTGGGCAGGTTTTAAAAATGATTCAAATTGTTTATGGCTGACAGGTGTGAAACGAATGCGCCGACGCGCCAGCAGCAGCAGCACTAGTACCAACAGCAGCTGCTGTCGGTTGCAGCAGCAACACGTGAGCCGCACGCGCACAGTGGTCAAACAACTGTTGAGAAATGTGCATGCCCTGGTAAATGACAATTGCACCACTGTGCGCTGCAGCAGCGCAACAAATGCTAATAATATAATAAATCGAATAGCGGTCAGAAAGGTGAGCATCCAAGCAAATCGCAGAACCCAAAGATGGCGCAAAAAGAATGGCAAATGTTCACATACAGATATGAACACATACTAACACATGTGCATGTACATGTACGTATACATACATACATACATATGTATGCTAACTCTATGCTCGTATTCTAAATACACGTTGCAAAATGCAAAAAGGAAATAAAAAAAAAATTATTTTAAGCTTCTGCGTTGGCTGCTGGTGCTGCAAGTGAAGAAAACAGAACACAAAAGGCAAAGAATAGTGGAGCAAAAGGAGCTGATAGCAACAACAACAACAACAAGCACAACGATGAGCTCAAATGAGCACAATTAGGCTTTGGCTTTATTGACGCGCCGTGGGCAAAAAAAAAGATGAAGAGGAAGAAAGAGCAGCAGCAGGAGCAGCGGAACAGTGGAACAGGTCACCACATTTAAGTCACATATTCGAACAACGTCTCGCTCAATAATTTAGCCCACGAGCTTGCCCCGTGAGAGCGACACGGATACGGATACAAAACGCGGCCTGAGAGCCCGACGTCAACGGCTGGCTGCTTGGCATTTTGGGTGGGCATGAAGCAAAAAAAATTAAACATTGGATAAATTCAGAAAATGTAAAATTACAAATACACATGCATACATACAGGCGCACTCATGGAAAACTAATACATACATACATACATACACACAGAGGCCCAACCATAGGCTACAACAGCGCCGCACAAGTACAGCCAACGTAGCAGCAGCAGCAGCAGCAATAATAATAACAAGAACAACAACGACAACCAAACCACCCGATACCGATGCCAATACCCAACAGTCAGAGACCAGCGTCGAACGCCAACGCCGCCGCCGACGCCGCGGCAACAATCATCGTCACCAAAGAAGAACTTTACTTCGTCAATACAACAACAACAACAACAAGAACAACAGGAATACGCCATAATGCGGCTTTGGCTTTGCCTGTGTGACCGTTTTGCTTGCTCTTCTTACTGCTGCTGCTAGCGTCGACGCTGCTGCTGCTGCTGCCGCTGTTGTTGTTGTTGGTTTGATTGATGGCGCTGGCATTCGTTTTGCCTTTTGATAATGGCGTCGACGTCGACGTCGTTGTCGTTGTCGTTCTTGTTGCTGTTGCTACAGTAAAATGCGCGTCAGGTTGTACAATTGACTCCATCTCCGCATCGAATCTCATAATTTGACCCAAGAGCTGCCTTGTTGGCCAACATGTCTGTGGCTTCACTGTTTTGCGCCTCGTCTCGCCTCGCCTCCCGCTTGAAAGGTGGCAACGTTTTGGGGCGGCTGCTGTTGTTTCTGTTGTTGTTGGTCTTCTTGCTGTTGTTGCTGAGTGTGCAAAGTGGTTTGACATTTTCTCATTTGCTCGTTTGGGTTGCTCATTCGCGCCCCGAGCTTCTCGTGTGCACCACATTTCGGCTTCAAATTCGAGTCGAAGTCAGCATCGCCCCGCTCAGTATATGTATACTCGGGGCATAGTATACTACTCTATGTGTATTTCTTTTATTTTGCATAAATTAAGCATAAGTGTATTTGTATTTGTATTTGCGCCGTGTTGTCGCTGTGCTGAGCTGAGCTGAGCTGACTATCGCTGCTGCTCTCGCGCTTGTTCTCTGTCTCGTTTTGTCATCGTTGTCGTTGCTTTTGTTTGAACATTCGGAAGTACACACACACACAACAGACAGTTATACACTCATATGTAGTTGACAGCCAGCAGCGGCCGCCCGCCACCACCTCGAACGGTGGGTGTGTAACTTATTTTATTTCATTTCATTCCATTTCTTTTTTTTGCCAGCCAGATTTCCTCTTTCGACTTTTCACACACTTTACTTCCCCTCCCCATCTCATCAATTCGCTCTTGAGCGGAACAGGCGGTTTATCGATACTCAGATATAAATCGAAGCATGAGCAGAATACAAAGGCAAATAGGAAAGAAGAAAAAAACTAGTTGATATAATTAACCCTTTCTTCGATAATGTGGGTGGATAAAAAATCGGAAATTTCACATTGGGTCTATTTGGGATCGGAACCCGAGGGTTAATTTGAAAAAATCTCGTGAACGGCGGAATAGGAATATACATTATTTTAGGTTAACTTAATTCGAATTTTCTTAATTGATTCAACATGTTTTTATACTATGTTCCCGAAGGGAAAATAGAATATTGGGTTTGCGAAATGTCCGTCTGTCCGTATGAACGCAATTTTTCTCCACACCCTCGAAGCTAGAGCAACCAAACTTAGTACACATGTTGGTGTATATCGTCAATTTATAAAGGGTCAAGATCACAGGGGTATATCTCCTACAGTATAATAGCCAGAGTCACCAAATTTGGCATACAGACTAATGATGACCCCCTGGACAAATCTGCATCAAACATTTTTGGACCCCCCCAAAGAAGCAAAACCTATATCTCCCACACCTGTACAGGTAGAGTCATCAAATTTGACATACAGACTAATGTTTTTTTCGCGTCTCTTTCCGAACTCACAAATAACCAAATTATATAGGACTGGGAAACAGAGTATTCTGCAGTCGGGAGCGTCCGACTGCAACGTTCTTACTTGTTTAACTGTGGGGTTGTAAAGAAGATATATAGGGTTTCAAACCTCACAGTTCGTTAGAAGGTTTCAAAATTGTATATGTTATATCATTTAAGATTTGAAGTTCACTTTAGGGCACTTTAAAAAATCCAAACTACTTTAGTTTGTTAAACAAATTAAGTAATATTGCTGATAAGAGACGGTAAAAATCGCATGTCTCCCAAATTTGTGGTAATAATCGCAGAATGTTAGTAAGAAAATAGATAGTACATAAATGCACATGTTCAGGATACACACAATAATTATTGTTTTACAACGAGACGTAATTAAGTAACTATAATTATAGTATATTATATATATACATATGTATATGTAGTTAAGATCATGCAAGTTAGTATTCAATTTGTACTCATTAAGGGGGTTAGATGAACTCAAAGTTTCTGGTAAATGCGTGTGGTAAGTTATTGTCAGTGTAAAGGACGGCGTTTAGAGTTGTTTTTGGGTGGTTTCGAGTGAGGTTCGAGTGGGTTGAGTTGAGTTGGGTTGCTTGATGGTCATGGTCTATTAACGACCCCGTGGGGTCTGAGTGTGTTAAGGGGTGCGTTAAGTTGTGCATGATGTTGCGGGTTATGTTGTGGGTGGTTGGGTTGGGTGAATTTATAAGCACTGCGGTGGTTGATATATATGTATATATATATGATATGTTTTTTGGTATGATTGGTTTTGGATAGTGTAGAGTTTTGGTAATGTTTTGTAATATTATAGAGGTAGTCATCAAAATAAGTAGATTGTCGATTCACGTACATTGTTCATACTAACCAAATACATGGCCAGTTTGTTGATATCCAAATTGGCCAACTGGCTGACGTCAGTGGTGTTGAGGATGCTCAGCATGAGGCTAATATCGGCGGCAGTGGGCATGGCCGATACCGTTGCTCCGCCGGCAGCTGTGACCTGCTGCTGCTGCTGTTGTTGTTGTTGCTGTTGCTGCTGCTGCTGTTGCTGCTGATGCTGCCCCATTCCGTGCTGTAGCGACGAGCCGACACCGGAGCCGGCGGCGGCAGCGGCTGCTGCGGCAGCCGAGGTGCTGGCACCCTGCGATTGCATTAGCGCCTGTAGGCTGCGGTTGCTCGAGTCAAGCTGTTGCTGGAGCTGGCTAACCGAACCGGCGCCGCCGCTGGCCGTCGAGCTGCCGGCGCCGGCGCTCTGCATCTGCATTTGCATGGACTGCAGGGTCGGGGTGGTGGGCACCGACAGCGGCGGCGTCGATGAGACCAGGGCTTGTAGCTGTTGAGGCAGAGTGGAGGATTTGGGTGTTGGTAAGAGAACTCGGTTAAAACAACATTTTAACATCATGAGTGTGCGTTTGTGTGTGTTTGTGTATATGAGAGAAATGGTTCAAGAGAGAGAGAGAAAGAGAGTTGGTACAGAGAAGGGGGTATCTGCTTTTGGCACGTTGCAATTCAGGGGAGGGTTGCAGGTAGTTTTGTTAATCAGCTGTTGGTTGGTTTCTCGATTGTTGGGTCCTTCCCAGTCAGTCCTCGGTCTGGTTCCGTCTTCTTACTACATTTACTACATGTATACAGTAATCTAAGCCAAGTAGTTAAGTATCTACGGCCAACAGCTAAGCAACAAAACTACATACTGGACAACACTACGAATTTTCAGTATTGTTTTTATTTTTTTAAATTTATTTTTGTTTTATTTGTGTTATGTTCAAAATACAAAACAAAAAAGACAAAACAAATTGTTTGGGGTATACGTATTTGGGAATTGAAAGAATGATCGAAAGAAAAATATTGTTTGTAATCGGGCTGCAATTAATCGATAGTATTATCGATGTTTCAATTTGTTTAAATAAGCAGGATTGTTTATAAGTTCTATCAATAGATTGATATATTTCTCAATATAAATACAAGCAGGAAATATGCTGCTAAAACTTAAACTAACCAGGGATTCTTCTGAACTAGCTATGGTAATTTTAACCAAACCTAGACAGTATCTACATTGCGGACTCCATGTATCGAGTTGGTATTAGTGATGTAAAAACATCGATGTTTTGTATGGAAAACATCGAAGAATATCGATGTTTTGTATGGAAAACATCGAAGAATATCGATGTTTTGCAAGCAAAACATCGATGTTTTTACATCACTACTTGGTATTGCTATCGATAAGCATACACTAATCGTATTAGAATTGCAATAATAAAAATAAATGATTTTAAGGCTTAAAATCTCTAAATATTACATTTTTTCATATACTTTTGTAAATTTATTTGGTATTACTAAAATCAAAGTATCAAAGTAAATTTGGTAGTCTACAGTTTCATAATCTCGATCACTACTTCACCACTTCACCCATGGTATTCAGTTACAATAACATTTCCATCATTCTGACTGGCATTTTCGATAGGATGTGCTATATACTAGGATGTGGATGTATACTAAAACAATTTATAGTCAAGTTCAATAGATAATAGAGATGTAGATCTCACACTATCCTATATAGCACATTATTCAGCTGTGATATTCGGATATAGTATTGGGGAACGCAACAATTGGTCAAGTGCAATGGTGAATGTGTTTTGGTTGGTTGGTTGAATGGATGGTAGAGCTGCAAAAGTATCGATGGTGTGCCCACTCGATAGTATCGATAAGTTAATAATTGATGACTAATTTTAATAAAAAACATAACAAAAATGTTGTTTCTTAGTATATTTTTGAGTAAACTATCACGATATTGAGAGAACCAATCGATAGTGGCGTAAAACCATCGATAGTATCGATACTATCGATAGTGGAGTCGATTGTTTTGCAGCTCTATTGGAGGGGTATTTTGTAAAGAATGTTGACTGTTCCGGGCACTTACCTTGGCCTTTTGCTGTTGTTTGAGCTCCTCCTTCTTGTAGTTGCGCTGATAAGCCGTAATGACGCGACGGAGTCGCGTATTGAGATCCTGCATGGAAGGCCACAGCGTGGCATCCTCTACGGCTGCCAGTGTGGGCGGATAGCTGCCTGCGACGCTCTCCTCCTCGTCCAAGCCTAAATTTGAGTTGGAGTTAGCATTTTCGCAGTTTTGACTCGCTGACTCCCCGATCCCAGGGGCCGCTGCAGTCGTTGATGTTGTTGTTGTTGTTGTGGTGGATGATGGATTGGTAATGGTGGTAATAATAGTAGTAGTAGTGGTGGTGGTGGTTGTGGTAATGGTGGTATTGATGTTTGTGGTGGCGTTAGTGCATGAATCTGACCCGGACTCGGCCGGAGCAATGGCAGTGGCATCATTGGCATCGCCATCGGCTGGCTCAGCGGCCTCGTTGGTCGCCTTGTTGTTGGCTTCATTCTTAGCCTCATCCATATCAGTGTCCAATGTTATGGGCGACCCGCCGCACGCTGCAGTGGCTGCTGCTGATGCTGCAACATCACCGCCGCCTGCCGCTGAGCTGGAGTCGGCATCAACGGCGACGGCGGCGGCGACGTCTGCGTCTGCAACAGCCGCTGCCTCGCTGCTGGCGGGCTGCTCGCTTTTAGCTTTCGCTTTCGCTTTTTCATTTTCAATTTCTTTTGGATGCGCATTATCATTTTCGTTATCACACGCTTTATCTTTATCTTGTTCTTGTGCCGATTCGCTTGGCGCTTCGCTGCCAGCTGATGCTGCCTGGGCGTCTGCCTTGACGGCGCTGCCATTGCCCACAGCCGTGTCGAGTTCCTCGTTGGCTTTGATTTTGATGGCTCCGCTGATATCGCTCTTATCGCTCTTACCCGACGAACTGGGACGCTCCGGATCAAGCGAGTCCTTGTTGTCGCCGGCCGTTAGCTTGGTGGAATCCGAGTCTTTGGTCGTTGTCGTTCCATCATCGTCCACCTCATCGCCGTCATCGTGCTTTGAATTTGCATCGTCCTCATTTCTGTAAGCGCGACACACAAAATCAATGCAATATAACTGTTTAATACTGAGAGCCGCCTTCAATTTGTAGTCTGAATGGGGTTTTTAACGGAACGGTCGCTTTAAGAACACATGCCAACAACAAAACTCTCTTTACACTGAGAGAAACATACACACTTGAATTGTACACACGCATACTTAATTACAATTAACTGCAATTCACGATATCTACCGCATTTATGCTAAAAACAATTCCTGACTTTGCCACATTTATTCAGTATTTCATGATAATGCTAAGACGCAGACATCTTAACTGTGTGCGTGTGTGTGTGTGTGTTTTCTTTTAAATGAGTGTTAACTCTCTTCTGTTTATTTTGAGGTTATGAAGCAGAAGCAGTTATTCATGAATTTCATAGCATAAACGCAGTTATTATGGGCGGCTAGGCTAATGTGTGAAGCGTATGTTCAGTGTGACCGTAAATTGTATTTTCTTAAAAGCCAAATTATAATTGATCCCAACTAAATATACCCCGTTCACTTATTGGGTATTCTAGTTTGTATTTCGAAGACTATAAACTTAATATGCTTGTTTAAAAAACACAAGTCTAAATAATTCAATCTTTTTTAGTTTAGAAAAGTCTAACTTTAAGTGAAATTCGTATTTTTAAAATTTTTATACTATGTTCCCGAAGGGAATAATAGCTAAAGTCACCAAATTTGGCATACAGATTAATATTGACCCCCTGAACAAATCTGCATCAAAAACTTTTGAGACCCTCCACCCCCTCCCCCACAAAGGAGCAGAATATATATCTCCCACACCTGTACAGGTACTCGAAATACGGACTTCTGATTGTTTCCCGCGTGTCTTTCCGAACCCACAAATAACCAAATTATATAGGACTGGGAACATAGTATTCTGCAGTCGGGTGCATCCGTTCTTACTTGTTTCCCTTTGTAAGTGATGTTTAAGGGTAAATAGAAGGAGTTTTCTGTACCATTTCTAGAACTGAGTATCTTTTAGTCTCATTTCGAGCCACATTCAGTTTTCTGCTCAATATTATAATTTGGGTATAATTGGGTAATTAATTTAAAACTTATTTAAATATCTTTTCCTATCCTTTCCTTTCCTATCAAGTTACAGTCACACTGAACATGTTGGTAATGTATTCTATTAACTTATTTTGAAGTATATGGGCATTAGTAAATGTAATTGCTATAAGGATAATAGATATTTATATATATAGAGAGGACATGTTGCAGTTCCTGTTTATGTCAGTGCGTTGTCTATGTGTGTCTGCCAGTAATCCTGATTCTTTACCATATCTGGATAGAGTCTGGTCTTAACAATTGTGGGTTAGTACTTGTGGCATATGGGGTATTACGAAAAATGGCAAAATGGCTCTCAATTTTGGGCATAGCTTAATGGATATTTGTGGGATTGGTTTTGAATGAGTGGGAAAGTGGGTTGTAGGTTTATTTTGTATGTTTCTATGTTTGTTTTCAGGCAACTTACATCGGCAAATTCGTGACGGCCAAATCATCACCGGCACCGGCGCCCACATGAGTGACAAAGCACAGATTCGGATCGGCGCGCATTTGACGGTACATTTCACAGCCATGCTTGTAGGTTCCAACCAAGAGACTCTTATCACAACAAATGGGATTCCACCATGAGGATGGCACTTGATCGGGCGTTGGCGGCGGGCGAATGGGGAGCTCGCTACATGATTGATAGATTTTGCATACATACACATACATATATATACATATATTATACATATATATACACATATATATATATATTAATATACATAGATGAGGGGGGGAAAGATTTGAATGCGTTGTTTAGTAAAATTGTTTTAAGAAAATTTCGTTGTAACAAATTTTATGCATTGTTTTTGTTGTTGTTTTAAATGAAATCAAAAAATTTGTATAAAAAATTATAGTATTATATATATATATAAAAGAAATAATATATAAAAACAAATCATAAAATTTGTGTTATTGTTAATTTTTGCCAATTTGTGCTACAGATTACGAATTACGATTCACATATTTTTGTTTACAGATTACAAACTACAAATGTTTCAAACGAGAAATAAAATAAAAATCATAAAAAATAATAAGGATAACAACAAAATGTTCATGAGCTGCAGTTTTGCCATATAGTAGTACTAGTTAAATTTGGAATTTCGAGAAAATCATATATATATTTTTGTGCATAATTTGTATATAAGCATTTCGCTGGATGATGGCTTGTTCGATCGATCGATGGTTATATAGTATGTAATATGGCTATGGATTCTCAAATACGAATTTTCCCTATTCGCACAAATCGCATCGGATGGGCGGATGGTGGGCGGGGCGATCGTGCGTGCGTAGCGAGCGAGCGAGCGAGCGATATATGTGGATAGATATTACCTTTCCAGATTGGGTGCTAGTTGCTTTGCTTTCGTACTGCGGCAGAGGTAGTAGTAGTAGTAGTAGTTGTTGTTGTTGTTGTACATAGTAGTAGTAGTTGAGTTGTTGTTGTTGTTGTGGTTTCCAAAAGTTGTGAGTAAATGTATATATATATATACACATACACATATATATTATATATATATGTATATAATCGATTTCAAATTAGCAATTAGAATATTGGTCAAAAGTATTAAGTGCAAAACAAAACACAGCGATAGAATAATCGACAACACTTTCGATGCTGACCATAAATAGTAGTAGTTGGGAAAAGTTAATGGAGTTAAGTATTGTTATGTAAAAGATGTATAAAGATTGCATAGCACAAATGTATAATGATTTATCGATAAAAAAAAAACATATAACACACTGAGCGAGCGCATTAAAAAGTTTATAACGAGAGCAGAGAGAGAGTTAATAACGAGTTCAAAGTTAGTAACGAGAGAGAGCAATGAGCAGAGACAGCGAGAGAGTTGAGCTCTCTCAAAAGCGAACTTTACTCGCTGTTGATAAATCTGTAACTGATTTATAGATATAGATTTAAAGTTTGTTTCAAAAGTCAGTTTCACATATATCATGCGAGTAGTTGAAATGGTTTCAGTTTATAAAGAGTTAAGAACTAGGCAAAGACAAACAAATTGGCATTTTTAGTAGTAGTACAGTAATCAACGACTACAAAACATGACAAAACAAAAATGATATAATTAAAATCAAAACAATAAATAAATAAGAAAATTCCATTTGAATAATGTGAATAATAATAATAAAACGAATGCTTTTCGCGCTCAATGAAGAGCAACAACAATCAGTCAATCAATCAACGACAACAATCATGATGATATATGATGATGATGATGATGAGCTGATGGACGGGCTAATAAAACGCCTACCTGATGGGCGTATTATCCTTGATCTGCTGCACTAAATCGCCAATGACCTCGTGCTGTATATAGTAGAGCATTCGAACACGCAGTAGAACCCTGTGAAAGTCAAATGTTTAATAAACCAAATGCAAAACAAAAGGATAATGAGAGTGAGAAAAATGGAGAAAGGAGAGAAAGAATTTGAAGATTGTGTTAGCAAAAGTCAGCCTGGCACTTATTTTGGGGTCATGTTAGTTAAACAAATTCGATTCCACACGACTCACTTATTGGCGTGTCTGCCCAGGTGCTTCTTGTAGGCGCCCTCCAGGTAGGCATCCGCATCATATTTCTCCTTCTTGCTCCAATGATTGGGATCGTGGATGCTGGTGGGGTTAACCACAACGGCAGCGGCCACAGCACTGGCGCTAATGCCGCCATCCTTCTCCCCGCCAAGACCCTCCAAGGCGCTGGACTTGTGGGCGGGCGTTGTATTGCCGCTGTTGCTGCCCGAAGTGGTGCCCGGGGCGGGAGTTGAGCTACCACCCGTCATCTCCTTGTTCGATTTGCCCCCATTGCGTCCTGCAAATGTGTAAAATTGAGGAAGAAATGTTATTGCAAGTCTCTATGTACCAGCGAGTCGTCCTAAGTGTGAACCAGAGCTGGAAAACAATCGATAACCATATTTTTGACCATCGATACTATCGAAATGGAAATGATCAGTCATTTGGTTGACTTGAGTTAATGTCAAATACTATAAATATATCATATTTTTACAATATTTTGATATTCAATGTAGGAAGTATTCTCATTTCCTTTTAGTTGATACTATCGAAAGTGTATCGATACTATCGGTGTGTCTTATTAATCGATGGTTTTCCAGCTCTAGTATGGACGATCTCAACTGCTTGTGGATGATGATGCTTGGGATAAAATGAGTTAATGACTACTTGATCTGTGATCGGAGTTCTAATAGAGCATTACTAATTATGTACGGAGGCGTTATAATACGATATATGTTGTGATATGTGTGAAACATGTGTTAGCTACGAAACAATGATGTGAAGTTTATCTTCGACTAGCCGAAGTTGCCGTGTTCTTGAAACGTTATCCTGACTAGTATTTCCTAACTAAGTTATGCCTTCCTATAAAACTATTTGTCCTTTAATGGAACCAGGGATTCATGGTAATAATATCGAAAATTTTATTTTATAAAAAGGACGAATATGTATATGAATATGTCAAATCATAACCAAAAGACATTCCAGATGAAAACCAGTTAAAAATTTAACCAAGTTATGGACGTTTGAAGCCTAGAAAGACTAGGACTTCGGATCTTTACAAGTCAACATTTTTAGAAGTCTTGGCATGAATTTTTAACGAAAAATGAAATACTTCAGAAAAAGTTTTGAAATAGTTTCTTATACTAACTAATTATGAAGTCTCCAATCGATTTAAAAGTGAAATTTCGAGCATTTAATTTCTTTAAATTTTAATGTGAAATTGTGTATTGGAGGACCCTTGTCAATTTTCGAAAAATTTCAATAATTGTTATTTTTGTTTAGTTAGCCTAAGTTATGGGAGACAGAAGTTAAAACTTCTCACACAAAACTATTAAATGATGATGTATGAACTTATGAACTTATGACTTCGACGTTAATCTTATAACTTCAATGATTAAGAGCTAAAAGTTAAAACTTCTTACACAAAACTATCCAATGCTGAGGTATGAACTAATTATTTCGACGTTGATCCTATAACGCCCAAGATTAAGAGTTAACATTTGCAAGTGCACGCTATTTAGTAATGAAGAATGTGATATAAAAATAAAGATTTATGGCTAATAATGGTGATATGTTAGTTGATAAAAACATGTATTATATATATGTATATATTATAGATTATATAAATCATAAAAGGTTATAGTAAAAGGCATACAATTGCATGGCAACAAAACATACACACACTTTTCTTCCATTATTTAGCAGTTATTGGCGTTCGTCATGTCTCGGTCGAGTCGAGTCGAGTCAGTTGCTAATGTGAGTTATATTTAGAAAGGCAATAGAGCTTGTCTTTGACTTGGTTAAGTTAACAGAAGTTTGATATTGGTGGGAGTCAGTCAGGCCATGTATTACATAGAACCCAGATACGAAAATATCAGATACATATATGTAGTATAGTATAGAAGGCAACATAGCTGCTTCAAACTCAGTTTGATGTTTTACTTGAAAGTTCAGAATGATTGGGTAGAGATATATACGAGTAGAAGGTAGGGGGTAGATTGGTAGGTAGGTAGGTAAGGTAGTCCAGCCCAGAGGATAGTGTGTAGTAATTTTGTACAATACGAGTAATTTCTATGTAGTTCGAGGCAGCTCGGCTTTTTGGTTTTTATAACTCTCTACGTCCGTGCAGCAGTTGGAGTGCGTGAATGTATCTTTTACCATACCTTTGGCATTCCTACCTCGTGGCACCAAATTGTGTAGGCCACTATGATCCCTGCTGATCTTCTGCACCTCGCCATCCTCCGTGGGCGTTATCAGATCCCAAATGAATGTCTTGATCTTCTCGTCACCCTTGTACACCTGCAGGCAGTATAGCAGCTGTAAAGTATTAAAGGAAACACTCGTTAGTTGTTTATAGCGAATACAATCTGTGAGAAGTTGAGAGACAGCGAGTATATTTTCAGCAGGTTGAGAAGTTTGGTTTTTACTCAGCGAAAACCTAAAGTTTTCTCAATATTAGCATGGTTGGTCATCATAAATGGGCTGTTTCAAATATATATATATATATATTTATATATATATTACTTACAATGATGCGTGCGCAGTCCTCAACGTCGATATCGCGCCAGCCGCGCTTAAATTGACCCAGTTCCAAGAGTTCTGTCCAGCGGCCCCAGCTGTAAATGTAAAATATTTCAAACATTAACATCAACTATAAGCTATATCATAAATATACTTCAAGCAAACAAGTACACAAACATCAAATAAACAATCCAATATACATACAATTCACATTTTACAATTCATTTCGGCAATAAACAAATTTATTTTAATCAGGCAGATACAATTACAGCTTGGCTGTTGTACAATACTTTGAGAACTTTTTCATACAATTTATATAAACACATCTCAAGATGCTGAGCATATCGGACAAAAGCCTTGCGACAGCCGCTGGGGATCGTCGCTCCGATGCGAAATCCCTTGGCCAGAGATCCCAGGGACAACCGACAGAGGATCAGCCGCATGAGCTGGATATTATGAACATTGCGTACAAGTTCTATCTGGATGATTTTGCCCAGCTAACGGATGAGGAGCGCAAGTATCGACTTGTCAACCTGGATGCCTTGGAAATGCTGCGCACAATCGAACAGGTGCAAAAGGATGTGGCCACATTTAAGCTAGAAAACCATATAATGGTCGATTTTCTCGAAAAGAACGATCCAAAAATGTTGGTCGGTCTACGTCAACGGCGCACCTCAATACTAAAACGGCTGCAGAACAAGCGACAAACGCCACAAGAAAGCCTACAGCACTCCAGTCGCCACTCCAGCTCCAAGCGATCCATATCTATGTCTGCCCACATGGGCACAATGAGCACGGTCGGGGAGCGGCGCAAGCCAATTGAACACAAGTTGAACTACAAGGCCAAAGCTGAATTGGCCGAGAAGTCGGCATCCGAGGTGGAAAAGCGTGTTACGGATATTGAGCGAAATGGTAAGCTATAATTGCTATAAGGCCTTCTGGGTGAGCTGGAAATAGTTCCAGCCAAGGCACGGCCTTCAAAAGAGTCCTTATAGAGCTTATTAATGTTAATCCCAATTGCAGCTATGGTTGAGGTTAAACAGCTACGCGCCAAGATCGAGGAGTTGCGTTATCGCAGCGAGGAGACCATTGAGACGGAGAAGAACTTTATGCTGCACTTTCTGCGCGATGAGCACGATGTGGCCTTCCTGGAAGGTGCCACCGAGCGTCAGATAGAACGCAAGCTGCGTAAATTCACAGCCAATTGGTTTAAGAATGCGCGTGCGCTGCTGGGCACGATGAGGCTGACGATTGTCTCGCTCCAGGAGACGTGCCAGCAGCATCGCGCGGATCTGATAACCAAGGCCGATCTTAGTGGCATCCTGACTGCGGTGGACTTTGAGAAATTGATTATAAAGCGCACAGAGTTGATCAATGAGCTGGAGGAGAAGAACACGCACATGGCTGGTCTGAAGGGTGTCACGGGCAAGACATCGCTGGCAATGACCGAGGAGAAGCAGGCCATGATGAATCTGGAGACGGAAATGCGCAATGTTCTCAATCGCACCGAGGAGATAACACGCACCATTGTCAAGCTGGAGAAGGAGGTGGCCATTGTGCAGGCGAATAATGAGAAGGACTACATAATACTGGGCGAGCTGCGTGCTCAACTGGATGAATACGAGGCGCCCAGTGTTACGGAGTACATCGAAAGAAAGGAGGAGGCACTCTCCCTCGAAAAGGAGGAGAAGATGCTACAGCGCAAGATCTATATACTAAACATGAAACTAAACAATGTCATGCGCCGTTGCAGATATCGCGATGATTAATTCAATAAAATTCAGTTTAAAGTTTATAGTTATGCTTCCCCCTTCACTTACCCGAAAGACAGCAGACCCTTCTCCACCTTGAAGCACTCAGACTTGGCCCAGTTGCCGTACTGTATCTCCTCCAGACCCAAAGCGGCCAAGGCATCACGCTCCCGTGGTATATACTCATCGTTGCCCTTCTTCTCCCGGGCGCGATCGCGTTTCTCCTTGCGACGACGTGAGCGTAATCCTTAAAGGTTGAGTAAAATTAGTATAAATTTCTTTGGAAGTGAGACATTAGAGCCTACCTATGCCGCCCTCCTCATCGCTGTTCTCGTTCGAGGAGTCCTCTGAATTAATCTCCATGACATCCTCATGACCATATCGCTTGATTTGTGTACGTCGGCGTGGCTCGGAGAGCACCAAATCCTCGGTCTCATCACGTTCACACGCATCGGGATCAATGTCGACACGTTTGGCCCATTTGGTCCAAAAGTCGGGATCATCGATAGTTATGTCAGAGCGATTGCCAGAGGCGGCAAACGAGGCCTTTGAGAAGGTTGAACCCTTCTCCGACTCCATGGTTATGACCTGAGTGCGTCGTTTAAGAATTGAATCAATATCCTCCTCACAGAACTTATCGCCGGCATTGTCATCGTCCATGACGGCGCCATAAGCGCCCTTTTTAAGCAGATCTTCAATCTCCTTCTTGGACAATTGCTTGTTATTGCCATCCTTGGAGCCATGCGTGTTCATTGACTGCAGCACAGCCTTGTCCAGGCCCAGTTTCATAGAGGCCTTGTCAAACATCTCCCGCTCGTAGGTATTGCGGCACAATAATCTATAGATCTTGACCATCTTCCGCTGACCAATGCGATGACAGCGTGCCTGCGCCTGCAGATCATTCTGTGGATTCCAATCCGAATCGTAAATGATGACAGTATCGGCGGCTGTTAGATTAATGCCCAAGCCACCAGCCTTGGTGCAGAGCAGAAAGACAAAACGATCAGAGCCAGGCTTTGAGTAGCGATCGATGGCCTCCTGACGCAGATTGCCACGAATTCGTCCGTCTATGCGCTCAAACGGATACTTGCGATAGACCAGATAATCCTCAAGTATATCCAGGCAACGCACCATTTGACTGAAGATCAACACGCGATGTCCGTTCGCCTTCAGCTTGGGCAGCAGCTTATCAATGAGCACCATTTTGCCAGCCGAGAGTATAAGATTCTTATAATACGACTCGGGATCCTCGCCATGCTGTGCCTTAAAATCATACTGTATCTGCTCCTCGGCACCGTTCAGCAGATAGGGATGGATGCAGCATTTACGCAGCTCCATCATGGTGTTCATCAGATTGGGTATGTTGGCCGAGGTGGTGCCCTTCTTGAGGAAACTAAAGTTCTGTTCAAGTATGCCACGATAGTATTTCTTCTGTATGTTGGTCAGTTCCACTTCAATGATGGTTTCCTCCTTGGGTGCCAGGGACTTCTCCACATCGTCCTTTAGACGACGCAACATCATGGGCTTGAGCAGCACCTGCAGCTTGTTGACCTCCTCTTCGGTGCGCAGACTGCCAAACTCGGACATGAACTCCTCCTGTGAGGAGAACTGACTTGGCTCCAGGAAATTGAGCAGTGAGAACAGCTCACTAATGTTATTCTGCAGCGGTGTGCCTGAGAGCAGGACACGATGCTCGAGATTCAGCTGACGCAGACCCTCCAATAGCTTGCAGTTGCGATTCTTGAGACGATGGGCCTCATCAATCACACACAGACGCCAATTGAATGCCTTAAGGTCCATATAATCGGTGACAATCATCTCAAAGGTTGTAATCAATACATTAAATTTAATGGGCTCCTTGAGCACCTTGCCGCTGTCTGTCTTATAGTAGAACTCATAGTCCTGTATCATCTGTTTGCTGGTCACAGAGCCGTGATAGACGACAACATTCATATCCGTCCAGCCCTCGAACTCACGCTGCCAGTTGGGTATGGTTGACAGGGGAGCAATCACCAGGAAAGGACCACGTATGCCGTATTCATAAACGGAGTGCACAAATGTCAAACTTTGTATGGTCTTGCCCAGACCCATCTCATCAGCCAGTATACAATTGTGTGTATTGTACCAGGAGAACTTCAGCCAGTTGAGACCCTCCAGCTGATAGGGACGTAGACTGTTGCCGCTCTTGTAGATGGGCGTCTTCTCCAGCTTCTTCCATTGTTCGGGATGTGGACGCTTGCGGCTCTTCCACTCACAGCGCAAGGGTGTTTTGTTGAAACGCAGATACTGCTCGATCTTGTCATTATCCACATCCTCCTCCAGCTCCCAGGTGCAGTCCTCGTAAGGCAGCGACTTCCATTTAACTAAATAATGTTTGGTCGTCTCGCCGCTGTTCTCATCCGTGTGCACGGACATGTCTAGCACGCGATCAACCTCGACAAAGTCGGGATTGAAGGGTTCCTCTTCAATGTTCTCGAATATGTTCATCTGCTGTGCCTGCTTCTGCTGGAAGCGTCGTATCTTCGCGGCCACGCGGCGATCTCCCTTTAGGAGCTCTTCCTCAGTGCGCCACTCGCAGTGCAGATAACTAAAGTTGCGATATTTGACAAAATACTCTTCCACATCGATAAAGACGGGCTCTGGTTTGTCGTCCTTTGGTTCGGTGTCCTTGGCCTTGTCGCCCTCCTCGGACTCTGGCTGCTCTGATTTGTCCAATTTCTCTGGTTTCTCAGTTTCTGCTTTCGTATCGCCATCTGTTTCAGATTTGACTTTATCAACTTTTTCATCTGTGGTTGCCTCTTCGTCCTTAACTTTGTCAACGTCATCGGCATCCACATCCATTTCTTCGGTTGCTTCAGCGGGTGATTCTACTTTCTCTGTTTCTTTTTCATCTTTATTTTCCTCTATTTCCGACTCCTCGTTCTTTGGCTCTACTGCGGTTGACTCATCATCAGTCTTGGCCTCATCTTCACTCTCGGTTTCTGGCTTCTCCGTTTCATCGGACTCTTCATCCGCTTTGTCTGCGGTTTCGTCAACTTCCATTTTCTTTTCGACTTCTTCATCCGGCGACTCTTCGGCGGTTTGCTCTGTTGCTTCAGGTTTGTCAGCAGCTTCCGCCTTTTCATCCACATCCATTTTATCCTCAACGTCGGCTTTCTTCTCCTTAGACTCATCCGCAAGCTCCTCTTTAGGTTTTTCCACTTTGGCGGTTTCTTCCGTTTCAGTTTCTTCCGCTTTGACTTCTGTCTTCTCGGCAGACTCTTCGGCTTTCTCCGTTTGGTCGGTTTCTGTTTCTGTCTCTGACTTAGGCTCTGGCGTCTTTACTTTGGGCGGTTCGGGGATTAGCTCACGCTTACCCATGCGCATTGTCAGCACTAACTGCACCACCATGCTGTCCTCGTCACCCGTGTTGATGTACACATAGTTGGGCTTCGAGGACATGGCAGAGGCTACAGCAGCATCGCTGACGCTTTGACGCTCTGCCTTCTCCGCAGCCGATGTGCTGGAACTGGCCTCAATTTGATTGCTGGTCTCATCCGTGGCCAGCGGCGGCTTCTCTTCACCTGCCGAGCTACCGGCTTCGCCCTCGGCTCCAGATTGTGGCTCCGCCTTCTCCACATCGCTGCCCGCATTCGAGTTGGCCGCATTCGCCGCGGATTTCTTCTCCTTCTTG
This sequence comes from Hirtodrosophila histrioides, assembly GCA_037075165.1. Taxonomy (NCBI): domain Eukaryota; kingdom Metazoa; phylum Arthropoda; class Insecta; order Diptera; family Drosophilidae; genus Hirtodrosophila; species Hirtodrosophila histrioides. Next base: position 739,196 of record JBAMCL010000759.1, on the reverse strand, counting down.
ACGGGTGAGGCCACCAGCAGGGAGTTCTCATCGTCGGAGAAGCGCAGCATGACATCATCAATGTACTTCTTGCGTTGCGTGTTTCGCGAGGAACGTCGCTTGTTCGAGTCGAGCTCAGAATCGGGCGGGGGCGATGGCGGCGGCGTGCGATCCATGGTGTCGTCCTCGCCATCCGATTCGGGTACAATGCGTCCACGATTGCGTCGCTTCTTGAGCGCCTTGGCGCTGAGGGAGCCACGATTCCGACGCGCACTGCCGCCATCTTCGGAGGTGGCATTGCGTCGACTGCGCGCAGTGGAACGCTTGCGATCCCTGCGACTGCTGGGTGTGCTGGCCGCATCTCCGGCAGAGTCTGGCACTGAGTCGACGGTTTCATCGCCGGCTTCGGCATCCTTGTCGTCGTCGTTGGCGCCGCGGGGTATCTTTGAGACGGGTATGTCATCATAGTCGGGCGATTCGCCATCTACGCCAGCGGCAGCTCCACCGCTGGTCTCGGCCTCTCCATCGCCACCAGGTGTTTTGGGCAGCAGCGGTTTGTTGTCCTCCAGTTCACTGCCCTCGCCGGTTTGCTCGGCTCCCTCGTCGCCAAATTGTTTGCGTCGCTTGCCAACGCTTCCGCGCTTGCGTCCCGGTCCTGGCGATTCAGTCGAGTTAGGATCGCTGGGATCACGCACCTTCTTAACCTTGGGCGTGCGATCGCGCGGTGGCTTATTGGGATCCTTGGGTGTGCGCGGTTTTCGTGGCTTCTTCTTCTTGCCGCTGCCATCGGTAGAGGTGTCCAGCTCGTTAGCCGAGTGCACATCCTGCGACAAGTCGCCCATGCCCTCGCTATACTCCAGCAAGCCCACAACGCTGGTATCGCCAGCGCCCTGGGTGACACAATCCTCCGACACTGGCAGCTGTGTAGTGGGTATGCCGCTGCTGCTGCTTGCACTGGCCGCAGCGACCACCACATTGCCACTGATGTCCATCAGCTCCTGCTGCTGTTGCTGCTGCAGTGCAGCGGCCGCCTTGTCGCCCTTTTTGGCGCGTGGCTTGCGCGGCTTGTTGGCGCCCTTGCCACGTCCGCGTCCCGTTGTGCTGGACACCTGCGGGCTCTCAACCATCTGATTGTGCAGCGCACTGCTGCCGTACATGGGCGGCATGCTCTGATAGAGCAGACACTGCGGCCCGCCGGCACACTGCTCGGCCAGCTCATGCTGCTGCAGTAGATTCAGACGCTCCTGCATGCGCATTAGCTTCTCCTGATGCTGCAGCTCATGGCCAGGTGGCATGCAGTAGAGCTCTTGTATTTGCTGCTGCAGTGCGGCAATCTCCTGCTGATGCAGCATGGGATACGGCGGATACATGCCGCCAGCGGCGCCCGGATAGGGCGGCAACATGGGCGGAATATGTGAGGGCGGTGCCTGTGGTCCTGTGGCCGCCGCTGTTGTCTGCTGCGCGTCGTAGCCAGCCAAGGCATGCGGCGGCAGGGGCGGCATGCCCATGCCTATTGCCGTCTGCTGTCCAAGTGTTTGTTGTTGCGTTAGGCTTGCATCTAGTTGGGGCTGGGTCTTATCCTCGCACATTTCCTCAGCTGATTTGGTCTCCTCGCCGCCCACAGCGGAGAGTTCGCTAAGCGTTTGTTGTGTTTGCTCCAGCAGCTCGTCGGTGGTCTGCTGCTGCAACTGTTGCTTGTGACTTGTCTCGTTGTCCTCCTGCACGGCAAGCGTTGTCTCGCTCAGCGATTCTGCCTGCGTCTTTGATACGCTGCTATCATCCTGGGCCAACTGGGCGCACAAATCACCCACTGTTGTCGGCTCTGGCTCCGAGGCGCTCTTGTCAAAGTCCGCATTTGAGGATTGTGAATTGCTGTCGAGCATTGCGGCCGCGGCGGAGGCTGCATTTGAGGCAGCTGCCACAGCGGCAGCGCTGGTTGAGCTCATGGAATTGTTATCAAAGAGATTCACATCCACCCCGCTCACATGGGTGGTGTGTGCCGAGTTCGAGTTGCTGCTCAGCATATTACTGGCCACAGCATCCATGCCCGAGAGCAATGGTTGCTGATTGTTGCTGTTAATGCTGCTCTGCGAATTGCTATCGTGCACCGAGGTGGGCTGATTGTTGACAATGCTGTTGGTGCTGCTATTGCTGCTGCTGTTGTTGCTATCATTGGCGGCCACCGCCAGCGTGGATGAATCATTTGAATTGGCCGTCTCATTGAGTATACTGCTCAAATGATGCGATGGTGTCGATGCTGTGGGTGTTACAGGCTGTTGCACTTGTTGTTGTTGCACCTGCTGTTGTTGCACTTGTTGCTGCTGCTGCTGTGCAGTTGCCTGTTGCTGCTGCTGTTGTTGTTGATGTTGCTGCTGTTGTTGCTGGAGTTGCGGTATGGGAGAACTCACATGCGCTGGCGACATTATTTGCTGTGTGGCAGCCGTTGATGCCACTGCCGTTGGTGCCTGCTGCGCATCTGCGAGTATATTGGCAAAGGCATCAAATTGCTGATGTTGCTGCTGGCTGCTACTTTGCGCATAGGTTGGCAGCAGCGGTTGCTGCTGTTGTTGCTGATGCGGCGATTGTTGCTGATGTATTGGCGATTGATGCTGCAGCTGCTGGTGCGTGGTCTGTTGTTGTTGCTGCTGCTGCTGTTGTTGTACTGGCACTGCAACTGGGGCCTGCACGGCAGCAGTCGCCTCCAATGTCGGCAATGTCGGTTGCTGATGATGCGCTGCAGCGCTTAGATGATGCATGCTGGGCAAACTTTGCTGATGCAGCGGCGACGAGGACATTTGTGCGCTCAGTTGCGCTTGTTGCTGATTGCCGGCACCAACAATATCATTGATGGAATGCTGCAGTTGTTCATTAAGCTGTTGTTGTTGCTGCTGCTGCTGTTGTTGTTGCTGCTGCTGCTGTTGCTGCTGGTGTTGCTGCTGCTGCTGAACTGGCACTGCAACTGGCGCCGGCGGCTGTGCAGACTGTGCAGCGGGCGCTGCCTGTGGGGGTACAGATACCGACACTGGGACCGGCACTGGAACAGACACCGGAACCGGCACCTGTTGTCCCATGCTCTGACCGTACATGCTCAGCTGATGCTGTTGATGTTGCTGTGCCGCCTGTTGCTGCTGCAACAAGGCATTAGCCTGTGCCTGCTGCTGCTGCTGTTGTTGCTGCTGCTGTTGTTGTTGTTGCTGTTGTTGTTGCTGCTGCGGTTGCTGTGGCGCCTGTTGCTGCTGCTGCATGGCGGCCATGTGCGGTGCACCCCATTGCTGATGATGCTGCGGCGAGGGTGAGGCGGGCATGCGTGGCCCCATCACAGCGGCGCTGCGATAGGACGTAGGATAATCCATGGGCGGCAGGCCATGCGCCTGGGTGGGCATGACCATTTGTTCGAGTGCTTGGAGCGTATTCACTGGCGGTACGCCGCCAGCGGCCACATTACTGACTGGCACCTTGCCGGCGACAGCTGAGGCACTGGGCGGCTGGGGGCGCGGCGAGGGCAGACCCACCATGCCCTGTATGCTGTGCTGGCTGGGCGAGTTGACCTGCTGCTGCACTTGCTGTTGTTGCACTTGTTGTTGAGCCTGCTGCGCTGTTTGTGGCGGCTTTGCTGGCGATACGCCCACCGGACGTGGCGACATTTGTGGATGCGGCGACATTGTCGGCGGACGCGGCGACATTTGCGGGGAGAGCTGTGGGAAAGGCGCACGATACTGCGGCGAGGAATTGAGCTGAGCGGCCGCCTGATGTTTGCTGCTAGACATGTAAGGCGGTGCGCTCTGCTGCTGTTGTTGGGCTTGCTGCTGTTGCTGTTGTTGTTGCTGCTGTTGTTGTTGTGCCTGTTGCTGCTGCTGTGCCTGCTGCTGCTGCTGGTGATGGCTGCCATAGCTAGGCGGCATGCCCATGTGCGGCGGCGGCAAACCAGCACCCGGCAGCTGCTGCTGCTGCATCAGGCTGACATGGTTCGGCTGCTGCTGCTGTTGTTGCGCCTGCTGTTGTTGTTGTGACTGCAACTGCTGCTGCTGTTGCTGCTGTGCGGCCCCAATGTGCGCGCTGGGATGCGCACCCAACTGCGCAGCCTGCTGCTGCTGCGCGGTTAGATGATGCGTCGGCGGTGCTGCACTGGGCACATGCTGGCCATAGGCGCTGGCCTGATCCAGAGCCGCATGGCCGTACCCCACGTGCTGGGGCGCCCCACGGCCCGGCTGATGCTGCATCGGACTGCCGTAGGGACTGTGCGCATAGGCCTGGGGCGCTGCCGGCTGGCCCGCCTGCGCCGGCGCGCCCGGATACAATGGATGCTGTCCGGGGGCCTGTGGATAGTGCTGCGGCAGTCGAGCCTGCTGCTGGCTCTGCTGCTGCTGCTGTTGTTGTTGGGGTGTCGGCGGCTGTTGTTGCTGCTGCTGCTGTTGGGGCGCCAGGCTGCCGTAGCCGCTGGCGCCCAGGCCGCCCATCATGCTCTGCTGTGCACCGTAGGGCGCCAATTTCTGTTGCTCCTGCTGTCCATAGGCGGGCATGTGCTGGCGATAGGCGCTGGCGTTGCTCTGACGCTGCTGCTGCGTCGGTGGCGCCGCCTGTGGATGTCCATAGGCGCTTAGGCCAGCGCTCAGGCCGGCACCCGGATAGGCAGCGGCCTGTCCCGGCACCGAAGGCGCCGCACCCCAGCCGCTTAGATCGCCCATGCCAACGCCCATGGCCGCATGCTGATCGGTGGCCCCCAGCCCGTACAGGTTCTCCGCCGTTGGCTGGTACGATGGATATTGTGGCTGTTGCTGTAGCGGATGCGGGGCCCGATGACGCGGCGGATAGCCGCCGGGTGGGCCCATGGCCCGTGGGATTTGCCGCCGCGGCGGCTGCTGCTGCGGCGGCCGCGTCATAACGGTAATAGGGATCTCTGTAAGCAAAAACAATGCAACAAATTAAGCACAAGTTTCTTGGTAAGAGTAAGTAGACAGTAGAAGTAGAAGGAGAGGCTACCACTCTAAAATGTCTTTATCTGCCTGTCAAAACTTAGCATGCAGTCTTTGCGGTGTTGCCACCTGGCAGTATATTGCACATATGGCAGCGCCAAATAAGCAAGATGAACTTAACCCTAAAATCAAAGTCTTCCAAGACTTCTATTTCTCAATATCTTGTTATTGCCTGTGAAAGGAATGCCTGACATCAGAATTAATAATACAATTTTAGTTTTAACTTGAATATATTCATGCCTCATAGAATATTTATTCAAAAATGTTACTTTACACCAAACTTTGAGGTTAGGGATTCATAAAACTAAATTATTTTCCAATTTTTGAAGGAAGTTTCTACCTTACCCTTACTATTCTCTCTTATATCCATTTTAGGATCAAATACATGCATCTTTTATATAGATTAATTCAAATTGAATTCCTTTCTTAAGGTGCGGTCACACGATATGGCATTTTGCCAGATATATGTAATATCGTTATCGAAATCAACCGTACAAAGTTTTATATGACAAAAGTAAGAATATATGTTAAATATTTTAACATATAGACTTATATGGCACGATCCTACCATAGAAATCTGAAAATTGCTCTATCGTGTAAGCAGGTATCTCAATCACAAAATATATATGGCAGCCTGCCATACCGCACTTACACGCTATGGTAACAGACGACTGCCACAAATGTGGCAAATTGCCATATCGTGTAACCGCACCTTTATAATATACTATATAGGGCCAGAAATTTCCTTCTGCCTGTTACAGTTGTGATTGACGGAGGTTCTTATACCTCGGCTAATGCTATTGGTAGACAATTTTTACACTCTTTCGTAATATTGTCTAGCATGAAAAGTAAAAAAAAAATAAAACTTGATAGAAATTGTTATAATTTCATTTTGGTTATACTAAAGGAAAAAAGTTGGGTCAATCACACTCTAATAAAATAAATATCAAATGAAATACATTATTGAAAATCATCATTTGCATATTTCCCCTACACTTAGGAGAAAAACAAAAGGGGAATTAAAGGTAACTCAGCCCACAAACCCCCCCGTCATATAACACGTGCCAATAGAAGAGGAAAAGGCAATATGTAATATTAGTATAAACTCACCCTTGATGATTTCCGTGAAACATATTTTGTGCATTTCCATCCATCAGATTTTTGGAACGCAGCGCACACAGAAATGTCCGTTCCGCGTCGATGGACGACGACGCTGCGTTTTAGGTTTGGTCGTCTATTGGCTTAATTTTGATGCTGCTCTCTGCGCGTGGCCGTTGTCAAAGTAGATGATGATGATTTTACTCCTGCCACCCACCAACTGCTTGAGGGGTTGCGGCTACAGCGGGTGCGGCGGGTTTGGTTAGGGTTGCTCACCACGTTGCGGATTTTGGTCTCAGACTCGCAGGTTGTGTCCTGCCGCGATGTTGACTCATTTAACCACGGCGCAGTGCTGGAATGATGCGCACTCTATCGTCTATCCTCTGAAAACTCAAAAGTCTGTCTGTCTGGTCTGTGTAAAATCAACGCGATGTTTGGCGTATTGTTCTTCCTATTAGTTTTGTTTCAAGTTTTGATTCTAACTACTAAAACTTAATTACAGCTCGTGTGCAAATTGGAACGTCTGCCGTTATATATATTTATTTTCTTATTGTGTATACACATTTGCTTTTGTCCTTTTTGTTGTATTTGTATTTGTATTTGTATCTGTATCTGTTGTTTCGCACACTTCATGGCCGACCTTTGACATATTCGCAGTGAAACATTTGCTCACAGCTGTAAAAATTTTAATTAAATATTTCATTAGAATATAATCTTAAATACAAAAAAAAAAGAATCGAACTTTAAAATTTGCGTAAAACGATAAATTATTTGATATATATTGAGCGTATTTTTATGTGTAGATTCTGCAAAGAGAAGAATGATATAAATAATTAGTTATTATATTCCATTCAAATATAACTATAATAACTACAATGGAATATATGATTTATGATTTCTCTATAGTTTCTAGGTTGCGGTCACTTCAACTTTTAAGGGGAAAAGCTATACGCTTATGAATTTCATCATTTACACATATAACGTACAGTTTGACCCCCTAAACATTTGAGTGTTGTCCTTAACTAACTAACACAAAGCTTAGGAAACTTATATATAAGGTAAGGTATATAAGGATATAAGGTATATTATACCTATAAGTAAGGTAAGTGTATAATAATATTTCTTTTGGTTTAATATGGGAAAGTCAATCCCAACGGTTCGGAAAAATAATTCATGGAATAGTTGGGATTGCTAAAAGTTTGGAAAAATCAAGCGATTACAAAGCTCTGCTTAGTTACCTAAAATTTATTTATGAAAATAGTATTATTATAAACTATAAACTTAGTTTCTATTAGCTTAAAATGACAAATATTTGTGGAGAAATATCAAATCTATGAATACACATATCAAAGCTTTTCAACTTGGCTGTACTAAGCGAATACGAATACGAATCCGAATACCATCATCCCCCAAAACAACAAAAGATACTTGAAAATGAGCCGAAAAGTGTAGGAAAAGGCAAAAAGGAAAGTGTAACCAATTAATGAGGCGTGTATTAAGAAGACTGGTTGTTGGGTTTTTGGTTTAACCCCTTATGGAGTCTGTCAGGGATTTCTTATGGTGATGTTGATGTTTTTCTTCTTGGTGGATGGTGTTGGTGTTGGTGACGGTGACGGGTAACGGGTGACGGTGGTGTTGTTGGTGGTGGCGACATCTTTGCAGTGGGAAAAAACAATGGGCAACTCTATCGATTTTTCGCATTGTCTGCGTTAGCCCAAAATCTAAGTAGCAGAAAAGCAACTGACAAAATACAAAATAATAAAAAAAGGCAAGAACAACAACAACAACAACGAAATGTAAAGTGATGCGGGTGGTTCCAGTTGGGCAGAGCTTTTGAGGGGAGCCGAAGTGTGCTGTGGTGTGGTGGGGTAAGCAGCAGCAATGCCCAAAAGATATGCAAATGTTGCAAACAGCAGAGCAAAGGTGCGGGACATCTGTCCGACTCTGTGTGTGTGTGTATGTGTATGTTTGTAAATGGAAAGTGTATGCCAAGTAGAGATACAGATACAAACTACAGTCAGCGGAATAGTACATAGAGATATGCAGTTAGTAAGTCACACACACACACACAGAGGTACAAATTGCGCTCTGTGTACTGTTATAAATATGTACGTGTGCCAGTGTGGACATTTTTAGCTATTTTCACGTCAAATCTGGCTATTTTTTACATTTATTTGCGGGACATGCGGCGATTTCTGGCTTTTTAATTGCATTGTTTTCGTGTTTTCTTAATTGTAGTACATTAGAGGCTCGAAAATTAGAAACACTTTGTTTTTAAGGTATTTCTAATTTCTTAAATATTTAATTTTTTGGACATTTTTTTATTTTGCATTTTTTAATACACTGTAGTTCCCTGCGTTTATCTGCTCTTTAACCCGAGATATTTATGAAAGTGTTTTAAAAAACACGCAGCATAAAAAAAAATAAATTTAAGTTTAAAAAAAATGGAGAAAACTTACTTTAAAAACATACAATAGATTTCCTTTTTTACTTTATTTTATTTAATGAAAATAAGTAAACGAAACTAAACAATCCAATGCAATACATGTAACTTGTATTTTTTTAACTATATGCAACAAAACATAAATATTTCAAGTTTAATGTTTTGCAAACTTCAATTCTAATTTCTGTACGCTTCGAATTTCAGAGAATTCTAATTTGTGAGCTTTTACTGTAATATATAAATTGGAATTACAAATTACATCCCTAAAAGTAACATCGATACTTAAGTATTGCAATGCTTTGAGTGTGTCATCTCTAAAAGTAACTTATCGATACCTAAGTATTGCAATGCTTTGAGTTCGTCATCCCTAACCTTATAAACTTTGCAGCGTTTGCTTTCGCTTACTTTCCTCCAAGTTTATCACTTAATATAATATAATAACTTAATGTTTTGAATATAATAGTGGTCCATGTTTTGTTTTTGGCTAACATACAGCTAATTATAAATTAGCTTAAATTATAATTTCACTTAATACTATTTTAAATGCAATTCTGAGCTTTAAATTCACTAAAAATTGTCGATACATTCCAATAATTGAAAATATCGATAGTAACAGCGATACTTTATCAGTTTAAATAAGAGCAATTGAAAATTTAATAGAACTTTTACTCAGGCAGCCTACGATGACTTGAATAAAGTGATTTGTGAATTAGATAATTATGAATTAATGAAATCAATCAGCATTTACGCTTTTCAACGAGAACTTGTGAGTATTTTCAGCTACTCAAAGGTTGGCAACACTGACTGTTATAAATAAGTGTGCACATATTTTGTTTGCCAGACAGGCAGTCAGCCAACCACAGCCGCACACTAAGTCAAACACATACGTACATACAAACATCCCCACTCACACACTTACACACCCATACACATGCACACATGTATCAAAAACTTATGTGGAGTGCATGACATGAGCGCTAAGCGAGCTTAGGCTGGCTATACCTCCTCCCTCCCCATACCTCCCAGCGCTCACCCACTACCAACAATGATTGCTACCCCCCACTTGCCCCTTTTACGACGCTCCTCCACTGGCTTCTTCTCTGTGAGTTGTTCGCGCTCGCGCTCATTGGGCAATCATTTAGTCAGTTGTTGTTATTATTATTATTGTTGTTGTTGTTCTTGTTGTTGGCTGTAATCAATTACATTTTGCTTTTGCAATTTCAGCTATTTATTTATTTAGTTTCAGCTTTTTTCCATTATTATTAGTCGAGGAATTTGAGCTATGAGTGTGTGTGTGCAAAGCTTATATCTAGCAGATAACTATGTATATGTTTATATATGAATGTGTGTATGTATGTATATTTGTATGTACATGTCATTGAGTTTACGTTTTACTTTTTTTCTCTTCTTTTTGGCATCGCCATCGTCGCCGTCGCAGTCAAGTAATTGCAAAAACAATAAACTAAAAGCAATAGTAATATGTAAAACAACAACTTCAAAGCAAGCATCTGAAATATTGTGAAATTATATGATGTATGTATGTACAATACTTATGCATGTGTATTGGTTATGCGCGCAACTGTACTTTTGTTTTAAATAAGCAAAAAATCGATTAAAGGTGATAATAGACAAGCAAATTTCTGTAGTCCAACTTGGTGACGACAACGTCGCTATTGCCGCTGCCGCCGCTGCTGCTGCTGCTGCTTTGACTGTGACCCGACGACGACGTCGACGTCAACAGCAATGCCGCGACGCGACGCGTTTGTTGCGGTCGGCAGACAGCATTAGCTTTGGGTTTCTGTCTCTCTTTATACATATTATTTTTTTTTTATTGTGCGACAACATTTTATGGGCCATGAAAACAGTTGATGCCCGCCTCGCGTCGCATCGCATCGCATCGCTTCGAGTGTTGCCCAACAGTTTTGCAAGTGCTCGAAATGGGCGCCTTAAGCATCGATTGTCAAATGTTCTTGTGCTTTTGATATTATCGATAACAAAAGCGCAGTGCTGCCAGTGTGTTACAAAAATAAATACCACAAAAGACGATCGTAATAAGAAACAGCAGCTTAAAACAACGGAGAAACTAACAAGAAAAGATAGCAATAACAAATAAGACAAAGCTATCTTCGCAATGCCGAAGCTTAAATACCCTAGAAGAGACGCTAAGAATATTTCTAACTAAACTAACTAGTAGCAGTATTAAAAATGTTTTTCATACAATCACTGAACTCTGGACAGATTCTGTGCCAGCTATATGATATAGTAGATCAATTAACCCGATTTGCGAATTAAATTAACCTGCTTTTCATGATTAATTAAATCCATTAACCATTGAGATAGGGAATTCAATTTAGAACTTCAACGATATTTATGAAAATAGGTTCATTCTCGAGACATTCAATTTCTCAACGAAACAGACAACCCTAACCATATGTTACACTTTTCCTGAAGAAATTATAATACCCTTTGAAAGGGTATAACAAGAAAAAGGCATATAAACAACAACATTCATCAACATCAACTACTAACAATAAAAGAATATGATTAAACATTTTGCAAAGAGCAGTAACAAACAACAATGAGAGAGCGAGCAACAAAAGTTCATTCACCTTGTTGTCCAAAAATATTTAGTTTGAGCTTTGCTTTTGCTTTGTGGCATTCGCTTTGAAATGGTAACCAACATTTGACCCACAATAAATAATAATGGAATGGAATGGGATGGGATGGGAATAGGAATGAAGATGGAATGGAATGGAATGTGTGCGGAGTGTTGTGTCACTCAAGAAGAATAGAAAGAAATGCGAGTTACATATGTATCTATTTATGTTGTATGTATGTATGTAAGTACATATGTATGTATGTATGTACATGCATACCTATTGCGCTCTAATGGCAATCAAGTCAAGTAGTCAAGTGGCTTTTGGCGTGTACCGGGCGCGCCGGGCACTAACAGTAACTAAAAAGTACAGTTGGTTTTCGTAAGAAAAGCAACAACACAACAGCAGCAGCCAAGCCAGGCCAGGCCAGGCAAAGAGTCAGATGATGGGTGCTGCGCGACGCGCGCACACACATAAAAAATGGTAATAAAATAGGTAAAGTAACAGGCAACAGCCACACACAGTTTTCGGTAAAGCCAAAGAGCAGGCAATATACAAACATAAATTACAACACGTCGCAGCTTTTGAATGTGTAACGGTGCATTTATGACGTGCCTGGGCCCCCAATTGGGTGGCAACGCTGCCTTATGCTGACGTTGCAAATCTCATCGAGCATAGAAAGGAAGTAAGACCGAAAGGAATAGCAAAATACAAAACACAAAATCAAGAAGCATATGACGACGTCGACAATAACAAAAACTGACGCCATGTTTCCCGCTAGAATTACCGAAATATAAAAATATAAGGAGAAAATAAAAAAAAACGTGTAGAACAAATAGCCATAGCCTGACCCGATTATCGAGTTAAACTGTTGTATAAAATTTGCACCTGGACCTAAACCGGATAGTGCCATTGTGTGTGCAATAACAACAACAACAAACACATCAGAGGTGAAACAAACTTGCAAACAGCCGCTGAGAGAGCGCTACGAATTGAGTGAGAGAGCGAACGAGAGCATGCGAACGAGAGTTGAGCGCCGGTTGCGAGAGCAGCAGTGGCGAGTAAAAAGAAGACAACAAAGAAGGAAAAGAAAAAACAGCCCAACAAGTGAAAAAAAAAACAACAAAAACGACTGACAAAAGCGTAGCGTGCGCTAAAGAGCCAGCCAAAAGCGAAATTACAAAAGCAAAGCGAGTATATCACGTGCTGCCACAGCCGATAGCAGGTCGAGAGGCGTGGGGGGAGGGGGGAGAGGCGGTGTGTTGGGTTGGAGCAACAGCAACAACGTGTGCCGGCCTTTGGCGGCAGAGACTGAGCGTAGGCAGCGACGCCAACTGTGGCGCCAGCGTCATGTTAGACAGATGGCCGGCAATGTTGGAGGCAACGATGTTGGCGACGGCAGCGACTGAACGTCAGCAGACTGCGGCGTCGGCGGCTTTCGTATAGAAAGAGTGTCGAAAAGAGACGGCCAGTTGACAAGAGCAGTCAAAACAAAAATGCGAATGAACTGAGCGAAAAGCATGGTACAATAGACGGCACGATTACTTTTAGAGTTGGCTGCTGAAAATTGTTGTTTTTAGGTTTAGTAGTTGGGTGGCGGCGGCGAGGTGCTGCAGAGAGTAAGGTACTTATCTCAATGCATAGAAGAAAAAAGCGAAATCTGAAAGTGCTTGGCGAGCGTTGAAATGTAACGAACGCGTCGCGTAGATACAACAACAAAGCGTGTAGCAGGGCAGCCATGATGGCTGATGGCGAGAATGGCCAGCGACGATGATGACGAAGACGGCGACAAGTACAAAACACGTATTAAGTATGCATGTATATGTATATATATATATGTATATGTGTGTGTTTGTGTGTGTGTATTGGAGATTCGCATGATTCGTGCAAATTCGCCGCATAGTTGTCCGTTGCGGCGGCGGCAGAGGCAGCGACAGCGGCTGCCATTGCCGCTGGTATGTTGTTTGCTCTTGTTGTTGCTATTTTATTCGCATTCGCATATCGTTTATGTAAGTGTGCACGTATGTGTGTGTGTTTGTGTATCGTATCTGTGTTCTGTCATGGGCATGGCCTATGTGTTTGTGTGTGTGTGTGTGTGTATTTGCGGGTGCATATGTGTTGGTGCGTTGGGGTCGTCGTCGTTCATATGTTTTTGCTTGTTGTTTGGTCGGTTTTGATTCGGTTTTGGATGGATGATATGGTTTGGCTTTGGATCGCCGCCTGCCTGCCTGCCCGCCTGCCCGTTTGCTGCTGATGCCTCTGCTGTTGCTGTTGCTGCTGCTTTTCATCCATCCATTCGCGCTCTCCATTTGCCGTGTGACTCTCGCGAACAACGACCGGTCATGCATGAGTCTGTGTGCGTGTGTGTGTGTGTTTCGCTGCGCTCTTCGATGAATTGTTTGCTTCAGTTTTTGTGTGCTGTTGTCGCCCATCGTCATCGTCGTTCTCATTTGCACGTCACGTAAAGCGCGTTGTAGTTTTATTACTTTAATTTTCTTCTTTTTTATTTTTTTTTGCCGCCGCCGCAGCTCTACCAACTCCCAGACAAAAACCCAAAACCCAAATGCCTGGCCGGCCTCTGGTCGCTCGCTCGCGCGCTCTCTCTGTTTCTCTTTCTCTTTCTCCTTCTACTCTATCTCAGATGCAAACGCTGTTGTTGTATTTGGTGGGGGGACGACACGTTGTTTGGGGGCGCGTGTGACGTTTTTTCTTCTTTTTTTTTATACTTGTTTTGTCGGCTGTCCAACCAAAGAGTTGATTGAAATTATTTCGGGTTTGTTTGTATGTGTGTGTGTGTTCGCTCAATTCATCTGTATGTGTGTGTGTGCTCGTTGATTTTTATTTGCTGGCTGAGTGACTGACTGCTGTATGTATGTATGTATGTATGTGTAAGCGTGTGTGAGTGAGTGTGTGTATCTGCTTTTGGTTAAAGATACATAATTATTTCTAAAAAGCATTTTCTGCCTTGCCATTGTTGTAAATTTCTCGAAATTTCACAGTTCGTCTTTGCAAAGCATACGCAATCGCATTTGAAATTTCATTAGCTCACTTAACTTAATTACTATGTACTATATATTACTCTATACTACTACTCATGGGCATGGTATCGAAATATGTATGAATATTTGTTGTTTAACTCACCTTTGTTTTAGTTTTTGTCTCTTTTTGTACTGCAGGCTGCTGCTAATCCGTTGAAGTTTGTACGTTTTTATTTAGCTTGTTGTATTAATTGAATACTTTTGTGATTAATCGATTGACAGAGCATCGAACCTATCGATAGTTATGCATGCAGCGCCATTTGCCTTTTGCGACATTCGACAACTTTGAAATGTGAATAATGACGAACAATGACGGACAGCGAATGCGAAATTGCGAATTGAGAATGGCAACGACAACAACAACAACAACAAGAACAACAATAATGTTAATTCGAGTGTAGATACAGAGAGCAAGCAGTACATGCGAAATAATAATTGTAGCACAATTGCAACAACAACAACAACAACAAGAGCAGCAACAGCAACTACAAAGCCAGCGAAACGCCTATGAAGCAGAAGAAGAGGAAAACGGCAATGGCAGAAGTAGTAATAACAACAACAACAACAACGATTAAAACTACAAAAGCGCAATGACTGAGGCTGCTGCCCAGTGCTTCTTCTTCTTCTACTGCTGCTGCTGCGACTTGAGCAAATATCTCGAACACTCACACACACACACACTCATACAGGCGATAATTACAATTAAACATGATATACGCGCAGCACTCTATAGAGTTGCAGGCCTATACCGGGTGGGGGTGGGGGACGGGGCTGTCACACAAAGAAATCGATAGATATTACTGAAAACAAAAAAAAAAGGTGTAAAGCAGACGTAAAAACGTTTGTGTAATTGGAAAAGTGGAAAGTTGAGGGGCAGGGGCAGGGGTAGGGGCTGGGACAGATGCGGCTAAAAAGAAGTTATGGTAGAAAAATAATAATAATAATAATGTTACAGACGAGGAGGAGACTGCGACTGCGACTGCCGCTGCTGCTGCTGCTGTCTTTGTCGTTTGTTGGCGCCGAGAGTAGCGGGAACGACGAGCGCATAAAATGTACGCTCTCATCAATTGCGCGTAGTGCGAGTGCGAGAGCGCGGACACAACAGCGAGTTCCCCGGCTAGAAAAACGTGTGGCTGCTGCGAGTGCGAGTGTGTGAATGTATGTGTGCATGTGTGTGTGTGTGCAAAGGAGGCAGACAGATGACAGGCAGCGACAGAGATGAGACAAATCAAATGGCTCTGAAGAAGACAATGCAAGCGCAAGACTGCGCCAGCCAGCCAGGGTCCGGGTACGGTACATCAAATATATTAACACTTGTGCACTGTCATTGCCGGAACAGATACACACACACACACACACACACAACACACATATGCGGTAAATGAATACCGTTGCATGCAGATGTCTGTTTTGTGCAAGCGCATAAATCAGTATAGATGCACACACACACACACACACACAGACATATACAACAGAGTTGTATCGAATCGTTTAGAATAAGATCAATCGAACTGAACTGAACGAAACACAGTGAATATCGTTTATATGAACTTGTAAGCGAGCGTGAATCAATTTTTTGTACTTTGAGGTAATAATTATGTGACAAATTATAAAATTTGACTTTCTTTAACAATCTTGAACACTTTTGGTATAGTTGGTATGAAATTTGGTAAAAATTCTTATTAAGGAACATATTTTCATAGAAAATAGGAATTAAATTCAGCAAATTTATTTATTTATAATTATTTTCAGTGAGAAATACTGAAATAAAAGAGGTTACATCTGAATATTCTGTTTAGAAACATGTTTATGTATAAAATTATTTAAATGACATTATCGATGTTAGAACTAAAACCAATGATTGTATAGAAAAATGAAGATTATCAATATTATTATTGATAGTAACACTGCCGTTCTTAGTAAACACGAGTACGACTATAGCTCGACACACTAGTATTATCTGTATTTTTTTATTTATTTATTTTTTCAATTAAAATTGCATTTCAATTAAATGAAAATTTGTTTTGATTTCACACAACGTTCCGAGACACATAAACTTGAGGAACAGAAACGATCTAGAGTTGGCATTAGTTCAATTTCATTTGAATTAACGGATTCTGAACGAAACTTCAAATCTTGAAAACGCTTAATTGAACGACTGTCATAATTGAACGACGTCAATTGAACTACAATGTACAACTCTAGCATACATATGTACATACATACATATACACGCACTCACTCATTACACAAAGCACGAAATATGAATAGAGCATAAGAAGAAGAGCAACAGCAGCAGCCGCAGCAGCAGCACAGACCACGCAAATGGAGACACAGCGGGGGCGCGTAGCAGTCGAAACTAAATGCGACGACGTCGACGGCGACGCATTTGGTGAGCTTGTGCTTGCTTATTTTCGCAGCACATTTGCACAGGTGTGTGCATCTGCATGCGAATGTGCGAGTGTGGCAACGCTGCAGCGAGAGGCCAGACCAAACCAATACATACAGAAAATTGTATGCTGGCAGCGAAAAACGTTTTTGAGCATTGCAAAATCAACGCGGGACACACGCCACTCACAAAAAAAAAAGAAAAAAGATACAACAACACTACAAATGTAGAAAGAAGCAGCGGACACAAAGAAATGAAAATATAAATGGCGAACTCGCCTCGACGAATAATTACAATATATACATATATACTCGACAGAAACAAGCAAATTGTAAGACATTTTATTGCACTCGTACACACACACACATACACACATTCAAAGACACCAAATAACTGAAAATGGGTGAAAATCATTGACGGGGACGGCCGCTCTCTGCAGCTGTGGGTGGAGTGTGTAGAAAAAGAGGCAGGAGAATGGGGCAACTAATTTTCCTCATTTTATATGCAAAAGTAAAAAAAGGCAGAAGAGCAATGAAAGAAAAGTAAAGAAATCAACTTCATCGCCACCGCTGCCGCCGCCGCCGCCACCCCCACAATTATTCAGCTGCCGAAGCAGCAAACGAAAACGTATCCGACACTCACTCACACACACACACACGCACACAAAAAAAGACAAAAAGTCAGGGAGGCAATAATCATTATTATAATCAAACATCATCATCAAGCGAAAATCGAGCATCGCCGTCACACATACACATATATATATGTGCATACATACATACATACAAATGCACAAAACTCACACTGTCAAACAACGAGATCCATTTTTAATTATACAAAAGGTAACGAAAATGTAAAAGGCGTTAAAGGCAATTCATATTTATGCATATTATCGGTTATTTTGATTTATAATTTGTCTAGTTATGCCAATTAATTAACACATACACACACATATACATATATATATACACATGCACTTGGCCATAATTCGTTAAAAACAATTGAACATTGGCTGCGGCTGCTGCTGCTGCTGCCGCTGCGGTCGTCGTCTCGCGAAATACATATTTCTTTTGCCGTTTTTCTCGTCGTTTGGTTGTCGTTGTCGCCGTCGTCTTGTACTCTCGCTCTCTACTTCTTTCACATTTTTTTCTTCGTTCGAGTGTCTGGTTTTCGTTAGGTCGTTTGGAAAATCATATAACATTTGAAATACGCTCAATTAACGTTTGCTTTTTAGTGCAAATTGTTGCCGGCAACTTTATTTGCATTTTGTTGTTACTTTTAATTAATTATTCTATTTATTTTTACCGTTTTACGCAAAATTTTTAGCAGCACTTTGTCAGACATGTACGCACCACATCAAAGACCTCCATTTTGTTTAGCAGCGATTAGAGATGACCGATATTTACTTATCAGTTACTTGCCACAACTATCTGTAGGTAACGAGTCACTTGTGTATTAGAATGTTAGTGAAATAAATACCAGTTACAGGGAACGTGACAAGTTACTAGTAGCTGATATTATAATATTTATGCCTTAACAAGGCTTTTTAAATTTAAATTTGACCTTTACTTGCATATTATATATTTTTGGCACACTATTACAGAGCACTTACATGAAAAAGTAACAATCACGGCTGTATTTCAATACCACTCTGTAGTCCGTTACGATAGTCGATATATTTCAGCACACAGCTACCTCGCTGATGAGTGTGACCGTAAACGCTATCACGAAAAACGCTCACAAATGTGTTCGGGCTCGTATGGACATCAATTCGTGCGTCAGCCATTTGGTGGATAAATTAAATTATTGTTTTTAAATAAAGATCGTTATTACAAGCTACGCTAGTCTTGGTCTTTTATTGGATTGACTATTTTCACTTTCCTCTCCAACATCTGCTACTTCCATAACAATATCATCCATTTCGTCACCCTGCTCAGGATCGCTTTGATTATCATCTGAACTATCTGAGAATACAATCGGTCCTTTGCCCTTTACAAACATTATAGTTTTGCCCATTCTTCTGGATTCGGCACGCAGAAACAGCTGTCGACAAAACCGATCGATGGCGTTTTTGCCTTGATCCTCAGAAAGTCCGAAAATAAACGCACTGCAATACGAATTATTAGATTACATGATGTTTTCCTTATCAACGGTTAAGATACTTACAGGTTCGCAATATCGTATGGACCGCGCAGCTGGAATTCATGGGCAGCGCCACTGCTAAAGATAATATTCTTCGACTTGCCTTTGGTGCAATAGTTTTGGGCTACTTTTATCATATCCTTGCGATTGTTGGAGTCTGCTATGGCCGGTGCGTACTTGATCTCAAAGTAGATTCCTCTACGCACCGCTATCTGGTAGGCCTTGCGATTGACGAGCAAACGGGAGCCGGCAGTAGGATCAAAGGTGATGATATCACCATTAAATGATGTGCAACAGTGCTGTAAAAGATGTGGCAAGGCGTCAGTTAAAAATTCACTTAAGTACTCGACCGCTTACCGTTAATGCGGCATCTGTTTTGGGCTGGCCAGCAACGAGATTGAACTTGCGCAGATTTGAGGAAACGCTCTAATACGAATATTATGAATTTCAGTTATTTTGGCACAATTATTAACTGCGGTACAGCATTACCATTGCATGTGCCACATTTACGTCCACATATAATATTGTTATCCTCTGCAATATTCTCAGCTTGTCCGCAAACTCCTTGCGCAAATGTTCAACGCTGTGCGGTTCTGGAAACATTTCAGATCCACGTTTGCCCGCCTCCTTTTTGCTGTGATCAAAGCTCTGATCAATTGCTATGGTTTTATAGCCCAGCTCCACCAGCTCCTCCAATATTGGGCGCAGTATTTTGTCATCTTTGTTATAGGGTATGCAGAAATCGTAAAAACCTTTTGTTTGTTCCATTTTATTTGAGTGGCGGCCACAACACAACACACGTTGTGCGGCCAGAGTTGCTACTCAAAACTATCGATTGTCGTAGAACAAAAACCATATGTTTGGCGCCAAACTAAACTTAAAAAATACTTGCTAATATAGGCTTTAAATATCAATGCAAAAGTTGAAGACTTTTTTAATACTTATATTTTTATAATTCATATATATTATTAGACGTTTACTAATTCTTCAACAAGTAGAATGCATCAACTTATAGATAGCTCGAACTGTTTCCATTGACAACATTTATAGATGCTTTCATTTGCTTGCTGCATTCAAAAAGTACGAAATATAATGTAATTATGCCTATATTTTAAGTAATCATAAAATATAATAGTTAGTAAGTTTAATGTTCAACATAACTAAAAAATATTTGCCAAACCTAAATAAAAATATTATTGGCATTGTTGCATTTGTATTATTATAGAATTCCACGCTCTTGATTGCTCAATCAATCTGCAATAATGTTCCTGAATACGTCGCTCCTTAGTGTCCTTTAACATAGTGTTTATGTGTATACATCGACCATATTGTATCCTTAAGCTCCTGTCAATTATCTGCTGTTCTGTACGGCTGCACCAGTGTTTGAAATGGACATTGCTTTCGAAGAAGACAGTCAAACTGCCGCTCTGGCTTTAAGTTATGAGGTTAGCATCAATGTTGTGCCCTCAATTTGAATTACTCACGACTTGGCGGGTTTAAGCTGTTCATACTGAGGTGATCACAAATTGTTCTTGTCGGTTTGGAGAGTATTCACGTATTACAGATATAACTTGATTGGGTTGGAGGTTGAAGGGTGGAGTTATTACTCCATCCACTTTAATGCCCTGTCGAACGTGTATGCTGTGGAAATGTATATATTATTATTATAAGTATAGCTAAGACATGTAAATATAGTTGGATAACTCACTTTTTATGCCTAGTTAAGGCATCTTTTCTAGCGAACGTCTTGCCACAGATTTCGCAGTTATTTGTATTCTCCTCGTGAGAGGCAGCATGTCTGCGTAGATTATCCTTGCGCTGAAACATTTGACTGCAGCCTTCGTGCTCGCAAGGATATACGTAGACATTGCCATGCGTCGTTCTATAACATAATTATTAGATAAACTATTGTTCTACATTGTATTTGAATGTGTTTTACCTGTAGTGTCGTCGCAATGAGTCACTTTTGGCGAATGTCTTGGAGCATTCACCACATTCCCACTTAATAACCGGCTCATTTGGATCATTTTCCTTGTGCATGTTTTGGTTGTGACGCTTTAAGGCCGCTTTAAACCAGAACGCCTTGCCGCATCCTGCCACGCTGCATTTAAAACTCTTGAACTCTTCCATGCTGTATTATTAATGCCAGTTCTGTTTCCTTATTTGCATTCAATTTACAATTTGTGGACGCCACGCAACTTGTTGCTTCGTCTACATTTGGAGCGTTTGTGTAAAAATGATTAAATTTGTGTGGATTGCGAAGAGTACTCACCTGAGTCTCATAGATTTCTATTAATCAGCTTTGTAACTTTTTTATTTGTATTTTTATTGCGATTTTGTCAATCCGGGAAATTTGTTCACGCACAGAGAACGCACGTTTGCATTAGTTTGTTGTCGTTTTTGGTTTAAGTGACTAGTTGTATTGGCCGCTTCCTGCATTGGCCAGGACAGCAGCTCCAACAAATATGGTGAGCAAATAGGTTTTATTAATTAACAAACGTGAGTAGACAACAATTTCGTCGAAAATTTGTTTGTGTTAGCGCAGTGTGACCGAATCTTGAAAGCAAGTTATTCTATCGATTGTGTGTTATCACGTTGCCCAACTCTTTTACTTTTAAGAACTCTTGCAACCCTAAGCCTGTTAAACAGTACTGTTGTTAACAGTAAAGAAATGCCATTTGCTAGGGTTTTAATGCAAAAATTTTTATATAATGGTTAATTATCATATTTTTTAGTAAGTAATGGAAAAAATGGGCACATTTTATATTGTTCTATTCTGCGAAACAGCACCGGCACTACAGCGTGCCTAACAGAGCTGCTCCACACTTAACAGACTACAATTCTATTAATCATTCGATAACAAGCGCGGTAGATTTAAAAATGGAATGTTTTCAAACTCCATATTTATTAAGTAAACAGGTTCCATTAAACTTTTTTATTTGCACACGAAGGCATAGGAACAACAATAAACGTACTTTCCTACGTAAGACAGTACAAATTCGCTAAGATCCATTATACAGTATCAAAAAACGTTGTCAGCATTTTTGTCGACAGTTTGTAAAGGTTCTGTCCCAACAGGAACAACGGATTCATTATTATTCTCCTTCTTGGAATGCTCGTACTGTTTGGCCTTGGCACGTCGCGATTTGATAAGTATGCCATGTCCAGGACAATCGCAGTCATCGGCATAGCACTTATCCCGACAGCAGATGCGGCACAGCCGAAACTCGCACTTGGAGCCAAGCGGATTGGCGCATTGTTCGCAGTATTCGAGATGCCGCTCATGACGTAGCTGAATCTGTGCGTCCGTTTTGTTGGGACGTCGCTGACGACGGCGTAGCTTCTTCATGCGTTTACGGGATATTTCATTGCCAGCATTGTCAAAGTACTGCCGCTTGGTGCGATTCGGATCGATTGCCTCACGCTCCTTCTCAGCGATCTTCTGGCGGTGAGACTCCGGCGAGTCGCGTATATAGGGTTGGCACAGCCAAGGCTGCAGCATGGTAAACTGTGGCAAGCAGAGAACAATCAATTAGGTGTGTTTAAGACTACGAAATGCTTACTAACGTCTTCTGTAGCGCCTGCGCTGAAATTAACCTCCATCTCTTCCGGCTGGTAAGTAGCGGCACCCGTATGATATGGCTCGTATTTGTCCTGCACTTTGGCAACAACACTGTGGAATTGTTCCAGTTGATTGGCCGTTGCTAGCTGTTCCCGCAGCTCCGAGTTCTGGCGCACATTCATGCTACAATGAAGATCATTTAAAATTAACATAACATTACAATAACATAACATCTGCAAAACATTCGATGACATTTTCGATATTGTCGATGTTTCTTCGGCGCTTTTGGTTACTATCGATACTATCGAACCAAGATGTCGATACTCTCGATAATTGAAGCCATTAGGTTCTAATACTTACACATGATGAAACAGCTTAAAGATATGGCCGCGTATATAGGAGGTGGGACACGGATAGCGATCAACAAATTCTAAGTACTCTTTGGCCATTTGCCAGACAGGCGGCGAGATGCCTTGAAATATTGCCGGATTATGCAGATTACCCTCGGCAGTCATAACCCCATCAACACCAGTGGCTTCCAGGCAGCGATGCACATCCTCCAAACCCAATATGTTGCCGTTGGCGAACATGGGTATTTTAATATGCTCCCGCACGTCCTTGATATAGCTCCAATCGGCTATGCCCGTCAGTGGACCCTTCTGCTCTCGTGTACGTCCGTGCACAGTGAGGAGCTGACAGCCGGCGGCCTCCAACATTTTAGCGTACTTGATGGTCTTCTCACGATCCTCAAAGCGGCGTATTTTACAGGTAACAGGCACGGACAGCTTCTCGTGCAGCGTGCGAACTAGAAATGAATAAGTAATTAAATATTGGTACAGCAAAATATCGCTAGAGCTATCGATTGCTCTTATAGCATAAGCATTGAAAACTACCGATAATATCGAAGCTGCCGACTAGCGACAATCGAAACTTTGAAGTGGGTCCTTATACTATCGATATATCTAGCGTTTCTAATAAAAAATAATTAAAGAATGGACTAAAGTTCAGACTATATAATGTTTATTATAGCATTGAAAACTAACGATAGTATCGATAGTGCCGACTAGCGACTATCGAAATTTCGAAGGGGGGCCTTATACTATAGATATATCTAGCTTTTCTAATAAAAAATGAATAATTAAAGAATGGACTAAAGTTCAGACTATATAATGTTTATTATAGCATTGAAAACTAACGATAGTATCGATAGTGCCGACTAATGACTATCGAAACTTTAAAGTGGGCCTTTAGTTTTTAGTTTTGGAGTACTTTAAAATATAAAGTTTATTTTCATCTCATGTATATTTACCGATTTGCGTCAGCAACTCCCACTCATCCTGCAAAAAGGACCCATAGTGTCCACGCTTCGCAATGGCCTGGGGGCAGCCCAGATTAATGTCGATCGCATCGCAGTGATTTTGTGCTGCCAACGCTGCCTCCAAAATCTGTTGGGGATCATTGCCACAAAACTGTATGATCAATGGTCTGTCCTCTGGGCACGTCTGCAACGCATCCTTGCGATACTTCAGATCGTTGGCAAATAAATTGGCATGATACATGGGCGAGTAGCAGAGTTGGGCGCCATAGCGACGGCAGAGCATGCGCCAGGCGAGCTCGCTTTGATCCACCATTGGGGCCACTACGTAACGTGGGGAGCCCAGTATGCGATGATAGAAGTCATAGCCAGATAACTTTTTAGTTTCCTGATTTTCGTTCACCATTTCTAGCTGCTGCTGCAACTGCAATTTAAAATGTTTATATCATTATAACATTTTTTATTAATACAATACTTGACAGTGATTAACAATTCGAAGAAAAATCTATTAGAATAACTAGGCTGACTTTTAGTTGGTTTTTAAAAATAACTTATTAATGACCAAATTCGTTTATAGTACTTCAATGTGTATTTTAACATTTACAGCTGAGAATGTGTGTATCTTTGGGAAACCAAAGTTCGAATATATACCCGAGTATATTAGTTAAATTGCCTTTTTAACGATTGTTCCTATAGCAACTACAATCCATGGCTAAACTTTAACATAAAAACCGATTTAGTACCCCCTTTTTAGCCATTTTATGGGTACAGGGAGTCAACAGACTGACCTCGTCGTCCTGTTCAAGAATACACTCGTACTATACATATATTTATTATAAGTATGAGCTCAGGAACGCCTTTTTAATGCATTCATGACTAAATTATAGTACACTGTGCAAGGGTAGATCTAATCGCTAATCGCTTATCGGTAATCGATATCGATCGCATGCGTAATCGGCGCGTACTCGTTGTCATTTGGAATGCTCTTTGACATTTGAAAGCGACAGTTTGACAAACGGACGCTTTGCTGTTTAATATTGTGGACAATTTTTTAACCGCTGGGAGCCAACTGCTGGGGCGAGTTAATTAGCGACACATTAGCAAAAAGAAAAGAAGAAAATGGAAAAAAAGAAAACTGCTGGGTGCGGCCGTGCGGCAGCAGTTGTACAAAGCGCAAAGTCAAAGCTAATTTACATTGGCTGGGGCACCGTGTTGAGTGTGAGTTGCGAATTGGGCTTTTCACTTTCAGCGTGCTCCAATTACACGTATGTACGGGTAGACGAGTACTCTATATATACATATGTATATAAGTAGGTGGTATACCCCTGTTGCCTGTACATTCTGGCATGCATTTCACTTTCCACACGATGGTTTCGCTTTCGGCGTAGAAGCGCGCCCAAAGCAGCGTAAAAAATACGCTTAAAGTCGGCTGGAAGTTGCAACAATGCAACAACTACAACAATGACGCGCTAATTGAGTTATATATGTTGCGTGCACTTTGCAGCTACGCAGCTTAACAAAATTTTCAATTTGATTTTCGATACCCATCGCTAGCCATGACGGTAAAGTTCGTTTTAAACGGTTTAAAATAGTATGCACTTATGAAAGCTGGCCCCCTCCTCCAGCTATGGATGGAGCTTAACAATCGCACTGGTTCCCCCCCTTTGCTTGCATAACTTGGCTCAATTGTAAATCTGATTTTCCGTGCGACGTGCGCACAAATAAAACTTTTTACATTGAAAGTTTACTGACCGGAAATGGCATGCAATTTTATCAATGGCGTCGCCTGCTTCGCCATTTGCAATTCCTGTAACTCTGCTCGTTGTTTTTTCCTCCTCTTGTTGTCTCCCCAGCCACGAGTAGAAAGTATTTTATATACCCTGGTGGAGAGCATTATAATTTTGCTCACTGCATTTGTGTAAATTATATTTATTCCTAATCAGGCTGATCAAAACTTGGTACAAATCGAACTACTGCTATAAGATATAGATCCTATAGACACAATAGGATGAAAAGTAAGTTTTCGAATGAAAACCTTTCGTTTTTATATAGGTATTTCATCCAAACTAAGCTATTGCCAGTTTTATTATACTTTATATAGCTTGCTTTTATTTTTAATCAAAATAAGACCACATTATCCTTAGGAAGTTTGTTTTTTCTATATAATCAACATTGCTGCAAGGGTATATATCCTCGCTACGTCGTCCTTTCTTGTTCTTCTTCTTGTTGTCTCCCCTGCCACGAGTTAAAAACTTTTTATTCTTATTTTAGCCGACAATGCAAGGCATTTGAAAGCCAATGTCTGGCAGTAATTAAAGTTGAAATGTAGTAGGGAAAAGTTTGTGGCCACGTAAATTGCATAAGAATCAAATGGGAGGCGTGCTGTGGGCGTGGCTGCACTGTTGCAGACTTGACAGATGTTGCCTGTGTCATAATTATGCCCAAATTACAACCAAGTTTCCAAGAGCCAACCACGGATAGCTGACGTTCTGTGCACCAGAAATGGCCATTTTGCAATTAAAAACTTTTGCAAATTGTGCAAAATGAAACCAAAAGGGCTGTTGTGGCAAGAACGAAGAGTGAGTGAGAGCGAGAGAGTGTGAGAGGGAGAGGGAGGGAAGAGAACACAACTGCAACAAGAAACAATGTAAAACATTGTTTTAAAAGCAGCAGTTAGTAGCAAAAGTTTTATTGAGGCTACATTTAACTTGAATGCTCTTTTCCTACTTTACGTGCTGCAATGAATGTCTTTTTATGTATTACAAATACTAGAGATGACAAACGATTGATAACAATTTAGCGAGTATCGATAGTTTCTTTTGTTGAGCAACTATCGAACTATCGGGGTTGTGGTTTAATGTTTTTAAATTATGTGTGTTATTGAGAAATCTAACAATTATTTTAAATGTTTTGATCTTGTATATTAATTTTGATATATAAAAATATCATAAGTAAATGATATATATAAATAAATAATTTGTTAATATTAATAAACATCTTCCCATGTGTATAAAGCATTTAATTCCCAAGTAATTTATATGTATCAAAAGTTATTGATACACTTTATATGTTGTTTATGAAGTTACCCAATATTATCGATAGTTAAAGTTATAAGTATCAGAAATAAGGCGATTATCAGCTCTACAGATAATATAATGTATTATTATTAGGAATAAACCAATACGTGAACATCTTAGGATAGAAGAGGACAACAAAAGGCAGTCACGCTGGAGAAATGCACCAGGTCTAAGACAGGCCAAGTCACTCCTAGGAAACTACGATCTTAAAAGATTCAAGCAACTAATACCATTGGGGAGAAGAATTCACTTAGAATAGTCACCGGCCTTTTAACAGGGCACTGTAGACTGAGAAACCACCTAAGCAAGCTGGGAATTGTAAGAAGCGGGACATGCAGATTCTGTGAAATGGAGCCTGAAACCTCATCACACATATTAACAGACTGCACTGCCCTTGCCAGAAGAAAATCAGGCACCTGGGTGGGTTTTCCTTCAGACAAACGGTATATGGTACTCTAGAACCGACAAAGCTCCTTGTATTCATGCAGGAGATAGGGTTGATGAGTGAGCTTTAGGCTCAGAAGGGGGCACAATAGATCTCATAGGTCGCAGTGCAAAGCCCCATCACTAATAATAATAATGGGAATAAACGCTGACATTACAGTGTTTGTTTATTTATTACTCAGGAACTACTTCATAGATCCAAGAAAGGTATTATTGAGGAGTTTCTCATAGTAAATATATATATTCGATTTAAAAAAGTATGACTAAGGGGCACCCCAACTATCTACAGGAAAAGTATCCTTCAGGTGATATCACATGGCTTAAAACTGTACTCCACTTCAGAAAGAAGTCGATAAAGAAGAAATCTACTCTAAAATTGTTAATATATGATTGTATTTAAGAATCAAAATCATTACTTAATTATTAACTTCTATGAAATTCCCGCCACTTCAACATAACCCCACTTTCTCATAGAGTATTCAACAATCGAAATTGCGACTCAACCGCAAAGTGACCGAAAAACTGTGGAATATCTGAGTTGCACTTGTTGTAAAGTAATTAGATGAACGCAGATAATGTTTTCTTCTTCACTGGCCATTTATAAGGAAGTTCTTAAGTCTTGTTGCAAAAATTGTGTGTTTTTTGCTTTCGTTTTCCCACTGCCAGACTGACTGTCCAGCATGATCTCAGAGATTGAATGAGGGCAGCCAGCTTCAAATTAATTAATATTTTCCGCACTAATTAAGACGAATCAATATCAAATATATACGAGCCAAGAGCGTGCCAAGGCTTGCCACAAACTGTGGCTTTCACTGCAAACTGGAGATAACAAATGGCCTAAACAGCCAGGGCAGTCAACCATGGAGCAATGTTACCCCCTTCTATCCACAGAAACCCCTCTCAAATACATTGCATGCGTTGCTGCAATTGATGTTCGCTTTAAAGACACGTAACAAGGAAAAGTCCCCTTACCAATTACCCGCCTTTCCGAGGAATTTTTCTTTATAATTTACCCTTGCACTGGCACGCGTCCATTTTCCAATTTTAAAAATGGTTTCACTCGATAATCGCAGCGGGCCAATGCTGTTTATTTAATGTTCACCTTCTAGCCACAGGTCAGTACATAAAAAATGCAAGGGAAAAATTTAGAAAAGCAAACAGAGAAAATACAGCTAAGAGGATACAAAACCAGGGCTGGGCAATCATTGAAACACCATCAGGATGAGGATATATGGCAAATGTGTGATAAACTCAACTTTGTATGGTTGAATGGAACTTTTGTAGTTCCTACAAAATATATATGAACTGCACTTATACAGGGTGTCCCAAAATTGACGCAAGATTTGAATTTGCCGCCACTTGTGCAGTACATTGGACAATTTGACAGCTGATAGTGTAGGGTTTGTTATGTACTATCGTTATCGAAATCAATCGAATAAAATTGTATATGGCAAAATAAGAATATGTGTTAAATATTTTACCACATATACTTATATGGCACGTTACTACCATAGAAATCTTTGATTTGCTATATCATGTGAGCAAGCATCTCAATCCCAAAATCTATGTGTCAGTCTGCCAAGCTATGGTAGCTGTCGACTGCCCCATATGTGGCAACATACCATATCGTGTGATCCCACCTTAAATATAGAGCACTACCATGATAGAATATGTTTTTATTATCAATATCTCATTATTCATTATCAATATCGAAAATTTCATACGAAATATGGTCGAAATTGTGATTTAGCTTCATCAATGGTGAAGAGACTTAACACCAATAGATTTATTTTCATGGGGTTACTTGAAGTCAAAGTTCTATGTCAAAATTATAAGCAAATTTATGAAGAATGTTCATGGAAAATTTCGACAAAAGAGTGTGTGTGTGTGTTCTTCTATAAATAACCCTAACCTATTCAATTAAAATGGTGCGACAAACATATACTACAAAATATATTTAAAAAGAAATATAAATCAATGCTAAAAACACCATAAAAGCACACTTGAATTGAGCATGCTCAACTATCAAACATAATAGTAATAGGATTTTATAGGCAAAGATAATAGAAAATCGTCGTGTCGAGGATATATATCCTTGTTTTTATTTAACAACTCTATTTTTGTCCAATTCTTCCTATAGAAGCTAAACAATAAAGTGGTTTGATTTTAATAAAATTGTAGGAACCACATGAACTATAATAAGACTCGCGTTAAGTTTGAAAGTATTATTTGAATAGAGAAAAGTTTTTTTCATACAAAAACTCATTCATCACCCGAATTTTCCTATGGCAGCTATAAGATATAGTGGTCCGATTTTGACCAAATTTAGTCTGACTATATAAACTCTTCAGAGACTCAGTTTAGGTGGGTTTTGTGAGGATATCTTCATAAACAAAAAAGTTTCTCATACAAAAATATAGTTTTCGACCATTCGTTCCTATGGCAGCTATATGTTATAGTGGTCCGATCCGCCCGCTTTCGACATATGTACTGCCTGCAGCAAAAAGAAGCACCTGTCTTAAGTTTCATCACCATAGCTCTAAAACAAAGAGACTAGTTTCCATATAAACAGACGAACACAACCAGATTGTCTTGTCTATTGATACTGAGAGTATATACGGTTTGTGTGGTCGAAAACGTGTTCTTCAATGCGATCCACATTTCGTGACAAAATTATAATAACTCTGCATTTTTATACAAACACAAATATTCGCTGCCACGGACGTGGCCATGACAGAGCCGACCAGATGCCTCAAATATCTAAGTGGAAATCTAGTTTTCGAATGGTGAGAGATTCAGCCTTTTTATATCTTACAGGAAATCATCTTATCATTAATTAAATCCTCAAGGTTCACAAGCTTTTTAATTTTCTGAATTTTTTCAAAAGCATTGAGAAAACTACAACAAGATATAATCGTGTATATTTTTGTATATGTAAATAAACAGATTGAATAGTTCAATGGATTTTATTGATGTTACATCAATTATATCGCCTTACTGATCCTAGGCTTTGAGTTTGAATTCAATAACGTTCGCTTGGCCGCAGGATATCAGAACGGTACACAAAAGTTCCTTGTCGGCATTGAATTCGGCACGCAGAGAATCGCCAAGTGCACCATCAGGAATCTGAATATCCTCGCGCATAACGCCTTCTTCGATCATCAAAGTTAGGAAGTTATCATCGGAAATCTCAGTTAGCTGGTAGCTCTCCCGTTTCACATGCGGCACATCCACATCCTGGTTGGCAGCAAAAACGTCGTCATACTTATCCTGAGTAAATATGTCGACGCCAAAGATATGAACTTCCTGGCCGGAGGTAGACAAATCGACGATCTGACAGGGTCGTCTCTTAAGCATTACATATCCATCCTTGCGCAGTTCTGAACATTGCTTTGGGTACATCATGGTAGCGTTTATACGACCGAAGTCGCAATTATCGTCCTCAATTGCGGACATGTTTATAAATTTGTTCGTATAAGAACTAAAAACGCGACCGTCTTATGAGAATGTTATTGAAGGAATGAGCAAAAAATGAATTTGCAAACTGAACAGTGTGCGTAAGTCAGTTTTTTGCAAATGTCCAGTTCTCTCTGCAGATACATTTTTGTTGTGTTGTTGTTTAGGTATGTATATAATACTAGCTGGTAATAGCCCAGCGTTGCCCGGAAAATAATTCACGACCGTGGGGGCTGTTGTTACAGTTGTTCAGACGGACAGACAGCCGAATCGAAATCTCTTTTGATATTGATCAATAATATATATACTTTATAGGGTCGGAGATGTCTCCTTCTGCCTGTCCGTATGTACATTTGCACAGATTTAGTACCCCCTTTTTACCCATTTCATGGGTACAGGGAGTAAATATATCTTGTTATGGTGTCTTATCAAACAGTTGTAAAATCTATAACCTATTTCTCATGGCCGCGGCAGCGAATATTTCTGTTTGTATAACAATGCAGAGGTTTCATAATTTGGTCACGAAATTTGGAACGCACTGAAGAACACGTTTCCGACCACACAAACCGTATATACTCTCAGTATCAATAGAGAAGACAATCTGGTTTTAATCGTCTGTTCATATGCAAACTAGTCTCTTTATTACTTTTAATTACTTTTTATTTATTAAATTAATACATTAAATGATTCGATATTCGTCTCAAAATTCATCCGCATGCTCGGAAAATTGGTTTATACCCTAGCAGAGGGTGTTATAATTTTGTCTCGAAATATGTAACGGACTGAAGGAGACGTTTTCGATCCAACAATGTATATATATTCTGAATCAGCATGAATAGCCGACTTGATATAGCGATGTC
Source organism: Hirtodrosophila histrioides (assembly GCA_037075165.1). Taxonomy (NCBI): domain Eukaryota; kingdom Metazoa; phylum Arthropoda; class Insecta; order Diptera; family Drosophilidae; genus Hirtodrosophila; species Hirtodrosophila histrioides. The sequence goes on along the minus strand of JBAMCL010000759.1, from coordinate 707,823 downwards.
CGTCTGTCCGTCTGTTTCTATGCGAACTAGTCTCTCAGTTTTAAAGCTATCGTAATATAACTTGGCACAGACTCTTCTTATTGCTACAGGCAGTACATATGTCGGAACCGGCCGGATCGGACCATAGGAATGATCGGCCAACAACTATGTTTTTGTATGAATAACTTTTTTGTTTATAAAGGTATCCTTACCAAACTTTATCAAACAGAGTTTCTAGAGAGCATATACAATCTGACCAAATTTGGCCAAAATCGGACCACTATATCAAACTTTATGTTTATATAAATATTTTATCCCAAACTAAGTGAGAGTTTTAATATACTTTAAATAGTTTCCTATAATTTTTATCAAAATCGACAAGAATTAAGTTAAAATTAATTTCTGCTAGGGTATATAGCTTCGGCACTCCGAAAATAGCCATCATTTCTTGTTTTAATATTCATGTGATTGGCTTCAAACCCATTTTCAAAGTTGAACACAAAAACCAGATTTTGGAAAATCTACCTACAGCTAGTTTATATACATACCTAAAATAAACAACACAACAAAAAGGTATAAATAAATAAATCTACCAAGAGAACTGAACATTGGCAAACAACTGGCTTACGCACTCTGTTCAGCGGGAAAATTCACTTTTGGGTCATTCCCACATTAACATTCTCATAAGACGGTCGCGTTTTTAGATCTTATACGGAACAATTTATAAACATGGGCGATATTGACGACGATAATTCAGGCGCTTCCCCAACGTACTCGAAGCAATGTTCAGAGCTGCGCAAGGATGGATATGTAATGCTTAAAGGACACCCATGCAGAATCCTCGATTTGTCTACCTCAGACGAGGAAGTTCATATCTTTGGCATCGACACATTTACGCAGGATAAATATGACGAAATTTTTGATTCCAACCAGGATGTGGATGTGCCCCATGTGAAACTGGAGAGCTACCTTCTTACTGATATTTCCAGTAATAACTTCCTAACTTTGATGGCCGATAACGGCCATATTCGCGAGGATATTAAGATTCCTGGTGGTGCACTTGGCGATTCTCTGCGTGCCGATTACGACGACGGCAAGGAACTTTTGTGTACCGTTCTGATATCCTGCGGCCAAAAGAGCGTTATTGAATTCAAAATCAATAAAGTCTTGGATTAGTAGGGTGATATTAATGATGTCAATAAAATCCATTGTACTGTTCAAGCTGTTTATTTACTTATACAGAACAACTAAGAATGCTATAGTCGAGTATACCCAACTACAAAACTCTCTGTAACCAGGTCAAAAGTTTCCGATCGCATCTTCGTACACTTACACATACACAAAGACGCGCACACACAAGCGACAGCGCAAGCGAGGCATTTTAAGTGGTGGCTGTGCTTTTTCTTTCCCCTGCGCTTCAGCACTGAGTCTGCTTTCGTGAATAACTTCCGTGTTTATTATCCGATCGACTTGAAATTTGGGCAGTAGATTAAGAGTGACTAAAGTATCGTACATGCCAAATCCCAAAGCTATATCTTGAAAAGTGTGGCTGTAAAACGTTTCGATTTGCGGGGGAACAGAGGGAGATATCAAAGATCGGAAACAAACTTGATCTGCGTATGGTATATAGGAACCTACATTTCAAATTTGGTGTCTCTAGCTCTTATAGTTGCTGAGATCGACGCGTTCACACGGACAGACAGACAGACGGACATGGCCAAATCGAAATCTCTTTTGATACTGATCAAGAATATATATACTTTATAGGGTCGGAGATGTCTCCTTCTACCAGTTACATACATTTGCACAGATTTAGTACCCCCTTTTATATAGTGATATGTTGGTCCGATTTTGGGAACTCTATTTGATAAAGTTTGGTAGGGATACCTTTATAAACAAAAAAGTTTCCCATACAAAAACATAGTTGTTGACCGATCATTCCTATGGCAGCTATATGTTATAGGGTTCCGATCCGGCCGGTTCCGATATATGTACTGTAGCAAAAAGAAGGGTCTGGTCCAAGTTTCATTACGATAGCTTTAAAACTGAGAGACTAGTTCGCAAAGAAACAGACGGACAGACGGACATCGCTATATCGAGTCGGCTATTCATGCTGATTCAGAATATATATACATTGTTGGATCGGAAACGTCTCCTTCAGTCCATTACACATTTCGAGACAATTATAATACCCTCTGCTAGGGTATAAACCAATTTTCCGAGCATGCGGATGAATTTTGAGACAAGTATCGAATCATTTAATGCGTTAATTAAATAAATAAAAAGTAATAAAGAGACTAGTTTGCATATGAACAGAACCAGATTGTGTTGGCTATTCATACTGAGAGTATATACGGTTTATGTGGTCGGAAACGTGTTCTTCAGTGCGTTCCATATTTCGTGACAAAATTATGATAATTTCGCAGTGTTATACAAACATAAATATAATAGAATTTATGACTGTTTGATATGACACGTGTAGAGAAACTGCTGACGACAAGTGGCGACCAGATGGCTCAAACATATACGTAAAATATATAAGTGGATGCAGAAATCTAGTTTTCGAATGGTGAGAGATTCAGCGTATTTATATTTTATAGGAAACACCCAACATTAATCTTTAAGATTCACGAGTTGACCATTTCTTGTATTATTTATAAAGCATTGAGAAAACCACAACAAATATAATTATAACAAATATTTTTGTATAAGTAAATAAACAGATTGAATAGTTCAGTGGATTTTATTGATATTACATCATTAATATCACCCTACTGTTCCAAGGCGTTATTGATTTTGAATTCAATAACGCTCTCTTGGCCGCAGGATTTCAGAACGGTACAGAAAAGTTCCTTGCCGGCATTGAATTCGGCACGCAGAGAATCGCCAAGTGCACCATCAGGAATCTTAATATCCTCGCGAAGATCGCCGTTATTGTCCATCAAAGATAGGAAGTGATCATCGGAAATATCAGTAAGCTGGTAGCTCCCCCGTTTCACATGGGGAACATCCACATCCTGGTTGGCAGCAAAAACGTCGTCATACTTATCCTGAGTAAATATGTCGACGCCAAAGATATGAACTTCCTCGTCTGAGGTAGACAAATCGAGGATTCTGCATGGGTGTCCTTTAAGCATTACATATCCATCCTTGCGCAGTTCTGAACATTGCTTCGAGTACGTTGGGGAAGCGCCTGAATCACCTGTTTCGAAATGGTAGTTTTCTATTTCGGACATGTTTATAAATTTGCTGTATAAGATCTAAAAACGCGACCGTCTTATGAGAGTGTTAATGAAGGAATGAGCAAAAAATGAATTTGCAAACTGAACAGAGTGCGCAAACCAGTTCTATGCCAATGTTCAGTTCTCTCGGCAGATACATTTTTGTTGTGTTGATTTTTTAGGTATGTATATAATACTAGCTGGTAATAGTTCAGCGTTGCTCGTGGGGGTAGATTTACCAAAATCTTGTTTTTTTTGGAGAAGTTTTAAAATGAATTGGAATCCAATCACATAAAAATTAAAAATATAGAATTCCAGAGCTTGTCACCAATTTTACGAGCATGCGCATGAATTTTCTAAAATTGGTCGGTCACGTGTCGAATTATTTAATTTATTATTTAAATAAACAAAAAGTAATTAATTAATTAATAAATAGACTTTTAATGTAGAGCTTTGCACCAAAATTGGACTTTTGCCCATACAACTTTGAGACCCCCATTTTCCGCCCATGGTGTGGATTTTCCAAAATCGGTGAACAATGTGTCGAATGATTATTCGTATAGATCTTTCAAAATAAGTTTGAAGCCTATGGGATGGTAAAAAGTTGAATACAACTGTTTTAAGCAAACTTCCAGGTTTGTGGGAGGAACTATCCAATTTTCTGCTGAAAGGAAATAGGCCTGACAAAAAGATGCAAAAGAGGATACGGTAAAAGGTACAAGGATAAATATACCTACATGTTTGCAAAACTCAATCATTTCTGTCTTCACTTTTAATAATTCTACCTTAAAGTAGTATCAAATTTAGAAACTATCTAGATTGTCAAGTATCTTTCAAATTTTGAATATTAAATTGAGAATTAAATTCAATTGAATCAAAAATCAAATAAAAATTAAAAATAAATGGGATAAATTTGTAAATTTAATATTTATTACATGAGAGTTGATCATACCCATATTGAACTTCTTTTCTAGGGTATATCAATACCCACAAGTAGCAACTTCAGCCAAAAAGGATTGGCCATTCAGCATTTTAGTTCTGCTGGCGCTTTTTGGCCAACATCTCAGAAACTGCCACGCCCCTTATGTTAAAGCCACTCGAGGCAACTCGAAAGTCAATAAAAAAAACAACCCCCCAACAACACCCACACACACCCACAAACAAAAAAAAAACACACACACACACACCCCACACCCCACGCACGCAACAATCCCCCCCCTAAGCCAAACCCCCATAAAATTCACACCCCCCCTTTCAGGTAAAAATTGCCAATGCGCAGAAAATGTGAATTAACTGAATTGCATTCAACGAGGCGTTAAATCCTTTCAAGGAAAACACACGCACACACACTTGCCAGGAGCCCAGAACCAGAACCAGGACCAGGACCAGGACACACTGTCTGCTTGGCATTTCAGCTCTGTTGGCGTCTTTGACATGTTTTTTGTGGTTTACTTATGGGTTTGGCAGGGCGCAATGAAACATTGCTAGAATCCTTAAGGGCCCCCCGCCCCACATACCCTTCCCCATCCTCAGCCCTGTTCAAAATTGCCCGCAATTTGGTACTCGCTGCTGTTTTATTGTCAGTTTTGGCTTAATGCTCTCTCTCGTATCTGTTTTTTCTGTGGAGCAGACATCCCAAAGATGGTGACGCCGGCGCCAAAATATGACCTCATTTTTGCCAACAAACATACACACACACACACGCACAACTACACACACTTACACACAAGCAAACAAAGGCCAACATTACGCATACGCCGCGTGGCAAGGCTGGCAATTTTCTACAAATGCAACGAGCCAACTGAGAGAAGGAAAACTTTTACTTGTTTTACAGCCAGCAAAACGCAATGACATTTCAAGTGCTCAAGGATAGTGTAGGAGGAGGGGTGATGGCGGGGTGTGTGTGCCGGAACCTAGTGCAATTCCCCGGACGTTGGCGTGTTGGGAAAAAAACAAAAACAATATAAATGAAAAACTCTTTTGCGTGCTAACCACAAAATGGAAAAGCCAGAAATGTCCATTAATTCATGCCATTGCACTTTACACGTAGGTGGAAATTGCGATTAACCCATTAAAGTTTGCACCCAAAGTGGATTAAGTTGTCCTAGGCCATTGATAGTTATGGAATTTCCACTTGGATTGTGGTTATATAGCTAGAAGGACCTGTTGTTAACCAGCAGGCTTAGGTCGAACTGTGTGCCTTTTTAAAGGGCAATTGACGAAGGACTTAACTCGTTGTTGAGATAATAATACTTGGATAAGTAAGTAATAGTTACAAATTATCAGCATAACTTTATTTAAGAGCTATTTATATTAAACTCTATTGTCTTTAAAAATAATAAAATAATTAAAGGCAACTCACTAAGCACAACTTTCCAACTTTCATTCTGCTTTATATTATGAATATGATCAAATTTAATAAAAATTAAACTACTATATCATATGTAGGAGTATATATAATGTAGGACGAAAATAGACTATGTATAATATTATAATTAAGCCTGTCTGACCTTACCTTAAATTATAAATATTTGATTTATTTTTTTAAACTCAGAAGTAATCCTGAGATTACTCCCCTTCTATTTTAATAAAATAAGAGATTATGTTCTCAAAACTATATCTAAGAGAGCTCCTTACCATCATTAGGCATCATTAGTTACTCTTCAAGGATGTTTAATCTTCGCTACTCCAAAGAAAGCTGTTCCTCCTTGCTTTTTTTTAACAATCAATAAAGATTATTTTCCCTAACATACTTACATATATACAAAATTCAGAACTACTACACGATTTATAGCCATGATTCGATATATATATTATATCTTAATGAAATCTGAATATCTGTACCAAGTTTCGTGATGATTGTTAGGTATAAAACTGAGATACACCGCGACAAACACACTCAGCTCGCCTTATTGCCTTACAAGAATCCTTGGTTACATTTCAGACTTTCAATCCCAAGTTTAAAGCATAAGAAATCGCTGTACCAAAAGTATAGTTGTAAAGGCATTTTATTTAAGCAAGTTGAAGACGAAAGTTTCTAAGAATCCTTTTGAATTGCGAACAAAAGTATCTGGTACTTTATCTAACGAGTTTGTTAATGAGGTTAACTTGGTAGCTGTCAGGTGCAGGGCGCAGTGTCCAATGCATTTTCTCAGCCCAATTGTGTTGTCCTTTGTTATGCAACGAGGTCAAAGTCAGGGCGCTCTGCCAGCTGGCAGCTCCTGCCAGTTAGCTTCACACCATGACAATCCTGCAAGGAGCTGGCGCTGTCTGACGCAATAAACCATAATAAAAGCCCGCATTGTGCCCACCGCCTCAAGGACAATGGAGGCCAACAGAGCAGCCAAATGACAACAAAAAAGTTGGGGACAATTTGGCGACGCTCCGTTGGGCGTTACCCGAAGGGTACAGCGAGTTGTGTGAGGGGAGGAGCTCTTTTCAGCTACTTCAATGCAGCATAAAGCGCTCGCCAAGATCGTCGGTGGCTGCAGTTTGCCCGAAACGGAGGGGGTGTGCAAGGACATGTAATCAACGGATATTGATTGAAGTTTGGCACTCAAGGCAGCACCTGTAGTTTCCTCTAACCCAACATTCAATCTGTCTGCCGCAGCGCTGGCAATTAAAATCGGTTTATTAATTATTTTAGGCGCAAAAATCTTTGGCAATCTGTGGCGCCGATTGAAGGACGCGACTGACTCCTGGCTAGAGATGGGATGAAATACAAGCTGCCTTAAATATTGAAGAATTTGTTTCAGATTTCGATTTCATCTACAATGGCTTGTTCTACTGGATATTCAAATAGTGGAGCCAAGTTTTGGTACACAAAATTCTATTTTTTCTACAAATATCGTTAGATTTATGTATTTTTCTTTTCTTCTTCAAATTTATAGTTGTAAATTTGGCTTTAACATTGAAATTTACCTTCAGACTGGACAATATTAATACAGATATGCATAGAGAGTAAACATCACTAAACATTTATATAGAAAGCATCAATACAACGGTATATCGATGTTTATTACATCTCTTGATGTTTATTGTCTGGTTTTTTCTGCTTAAGAGCTTAAAACAACTTAAAATTGTTGACAAGTTCCTTTGTTGTAAGTTAAAGTTTGCTTTCAGCATTGAGCAGCAAAATATCGGTATAAAAAAATAAACATCCAAAAATTGCTGCAGTAAACATCGATATACCGATAAACTGATTTTGTTTCATGTGGCGGCGCGTGTGCTCGTGTCACGCAACAAAGACACTTATCGAAATAAGTAAACATCGGCAAACATTGCTGCAGTAAACATCGATATATCGATAAACCGATTCTGTTTCGTGTAGCGTCGCGTGTGCTCGTGTCACGCAATAAAGACACCGACACACGACCAGTTGTGCTCCTGGGCCCAGCAGCGTCAACTTTGTTTGCACACTTTTGATGAAATTTTATTACACAGCTCATTAGGACTAATGATGCTTGTTGGGCCCGTCAGCTCAGCTCAGCTCAGTTCAGTTCAGACCAGCAACAAACATCAGCCAGCAAAGTTACAGGCCAAAAGGAAGAAGAAAAAATATCAAGCGCTGCGCAAACTTGAGACTTGGCTGAAACGAGGCGTTAATGAAGCAACTGCCATGGCCAGCATCATCCTTATGCCCATATACATATGACTCTATATGTGTGTATAAGTATCTGTGTGTGTGTGTGTGTCTAGCTGCCGTGTTAGCCTGCCACTTAATTATATTTGTACTCGTTTGGGCCCAGACAACGATGCCAGATGAGGCCAACAAGCAAATTGAACGTGAAATCCACTGATTGACTTGAAGCAATACACGGGCCCAATGCACAGAGAGACTCCCAGAGCGAGAGGGGGAGTGTGCGACAGAGCCGGCGAGAGATTAGGAGACTTGTGTGAAGTAAGAACTTCTAACTGAGAAGTGAGAGCTAAGTGCCGTGAGGCGTTGAAGTTCTCAGAACACTCAATGCGCATTTTGTTGCTGCACTTCTTCACTTCATGGTCATTTACAGATCACCGACTTACAAATTTCCTACAGTTTAGTGAAGATATATCACTTAAATGGTAACAGGAAGTAATTCCAGCGGGAGAAGGGGTTGGTTATATTTGAAAGTCGTCCAACTTCCATAACTTTGTCAGAACTCTATCAAATTTCACAGGGATTTTTCTCTTTGATGTCGGTTGATTTTCGATAAATTTCTTTAGATCAACGCTGTTAACCGCTTGGTACTTGTTTTATATCGATAATTATCGATTCAGCTTTAAGTATTAAAGAAAGGTAATGGGATCTCGCTGATTTCCGCTCTCTCTTTCTCTCTTGTTGCATGGCGAATAAACTGTTGAGTGCAAAATGTTTTATGAAGGATTTTCTAATTTAAGAGCATACAATCTTAATGAAATAAATAATTGAAATGGAACGAGTTTACAGTGAAAATAATATAAGGTATTCTAAATGTTGTATACCTCATTACTACATTACTAATTTGTTAAAGTGAAAACTCAAACTTCCATTTTTAGTAGCATATCGGATTTAAAGAACCTTTTTTCGAGCTGAATTTCAGGTCATTATTCTTATAGTATCATCGTATTTATAGTCACTAAATTATATTAATCAATCGCCTTCCAAGTTGTAATATTTTTTTCAAAATTTGTTCCAAAACCTCTAAACACTTGGTTTAACTTATAAATTTTTTGATTTATAGTATAACTGAAGCGATAACCTTATGGAATTCCATTTAGATATATGTAAGTTAGTTATCTGGTTTGTCTAAGCTTCAGAATTTAATTCAGGATTAATACATTTCTAAGGAAAGGATTAAAGCTCATTAAAAGAAGCAACATTCAATTGATAAGATACTTTTTTAGTATCTTCTTATACATTTTTGGATTTATAGTAGAACTGAAGCTGATTATCTTATGGAATTCCATTTTGATATATGTAAGTTCGTTTTCTGGTTTCTCTCAGCTTCAGAATTTGATTCAGGGTAAATATATTTTTAAGTAAAGGATTAAAGCTGACTAAAAGAAACAACATTAAATTGATGACATACTTTTCCTAGTATCTTCTTCATATACATTTTTGGATTTATAGTATAACTAAAACGATATCCATATATATATATGTAAGTTCGTTTGTCTGAGCTTCAGAATTTGATTCAGGATTAATATATTTTAAGGTAAAGGATTCAAGCTGATTAAAAGAAGCAACATTAAATTGATGACACACTTATCCTTATAGCTAATGTGCTTGATTTGAGTGTAAATCGTTGCCTAGCCAAAAGGCGTCTCTCACTTTGTTAGCCTGTTGAAACGAATGTTGAATGAATGCGAGCGAGGACTTGAGCTGTTGGATTTGTTTATTTGTTATTTTACTGCCTTGCAGCAGTATGTGTGTCGGTACATACATACATACATACATACATACTATATATGTGCCTTATTCAACCTGTATAATGTGCATACTTATGTACGTTCATGCGTCGCACACGGAACAAACAAGCCAAATGACACGTACCCATAAATCCTCGAGGTTTTTATTGCCGAGTGCTCGGCTTAAGGCTTCAAATGTGAACGTAAGGATACAGACTTGTGTGTGTGTGTGTGCGTGTATGTGTTTCCATATATGCGGGCGTATGTCCTGTCACATTTGTGTGATTTGTTTTGCCGGGACAAACACATGGCGACGCATCAAACGCCAAAACGACGAAAGGCAAACAGGAAATATAAAATGCCAACAACAATTTACTTTGTTAATTTACGCAAGTATTTGCATAAATAATATATAACCATAGCACGGTTTCAACTTAAAGGCAACGAGCCAAAGATCTCGTCGACCAATCGACAAATTTCGATATTTATGCGGACCACGCGGCGTATGCGCAATCATCTTTATGAATATTTCAAATCCAATTGCCAGACATTAATGTGCTGTATGTAATTCATACAGAATGATTCCCAAACGAGTATGGCAACACAAAATAACTAAACTATTGATTAAATATCCATTAAATATAAGTTATACTAGATTTACAGCACAAATGGTTTCTTTACTTTCTTTTATTTATATGTATTTTATTGAAGGATTTCCAAGTTAATCTGACTGTTTGCCTAGAAGTCAGATATAATAGTCATATAAAATAATTTGATATTAAAAATGTTTCAAAATTATTAACAGTCATAAGAAAAAAATGTTCACTTAATAAACGTTAAATGGCCAATGAATCTGAGTGACAAATGATGGTCAAAATGATCTTCCTCGTACAAATCGGTGGAGTTTTGACAAAGGTATAAGAGTTGGAAATCAAGGAAGATCATTTACTATGGAAATGGAATCTTGACAAGTCAATATTTTCTTTAATTTTGGCATGCATTTTGACAGAAAAATAGAATATACCATTTAAATAGCGCTTTATACTAATTTTGAAGTCCGCAATCGATTAAAAGAAAAAAACAAACAATTTTAATTATACTATGTTCCCGAAGGGAAAAGAGTCTCTAGGGACTCTCACTCTCTCTCGCTCGCTCTCTCTCTCACACTCTCTCTCTCTCTCTCTCTGTCGCTCTCTCTCTCACTCTCGCTCTCACTCTCGCTCTCTCTCTCACACACACACTCACACTAAAGTCGACCCCCATAATAAGCTATTGCTATACACAAAATATACCTGCAAAATAACAAATTGTAGAGGGGTCCCTTGAATTCTCGAGAATCGCATAGAAGGGCGACCAAATTAGAAAACTGTTTTTAATGAATATCTTTGTTGTTTATAAAGATATCCTCACCAAACTCATCCAACCTAAGGAGTTTATACAAACTGACCAAATTTGATCAAAATCGGGTCACTATATCGTATATCTGCCATAGGAACGATCGGGTGAAAAATGCAATCTGACCAAATTTGGTCAAAATCGAGCCACTATTTCGCTATATCAAACGTTTTGTTTAAGCAAACTCCAAATGAAGTGAGAGTTTTATTATACTTCAAATAGTTTTCTATAATTTCATCAACATCAGACCAAAATTAAGTTTTGTATAAAAATGAATTCCTGCTAGGGTATATAACTTCGGCACTCCGAAGATAGCCGTCCTATCTTGTTAATGTTTAAATATAAAGTTTTTGATAATACCAAATCCATTCAATTCCAAATGGAAACCGATTGAGAAATAACAAATGTTTGGTTTGAAATATAGAATTATGGATTGGGAATCTTTTCAAGTCAAAACTTTTTGTAAATTTCCCAAGAATTTGGACCGAAAAGGTATCTACATCAGAACTAGTTTTGAAATAGCGTTTACTCTAATTTTGATATCAGCAAACGTAAAAATTCGAGATTTTAATTTTTTCATAAATTGTTTTCTCTAAAATGTCAACATTCATAAAAAAGTTAAAAATTTAGCAACTATGGATAAAATGAAAATATAAAAACAATCTAGCGATTAAATTATGACCAAAAAGTGATTCCTTAAGGAAATTGGAAGAATAAGTATTTGGAATATAATGACAAATATAGTTTGAAAAGTATATAAATGAAAACTAATATTATGCATTTGTCAAATCAATCAAGATGACAAATGATGAACAAAAAGTCAATCCGCAGGGAAATCGGTTCTGTTTTCACAAAGTTCTGGCAATTGGAAGGACATTTCCTGTGGATTTATGAACGCGACAATGTTTTCCATGTGATTGAAAATGTGTGGAGCGGACATTTCAGTCAAACACTTCAGCTTAGCAGTTAATCGAGGCCACAATCCTTTGGCAAACAGTCCACATAGACGCCTGCTGTGCGAGATAAAGGCAAATGGCAACGACATGTGGACATGATGACGTCCTTAAATGAGGACCATGAGGACCATGATGACCACAGCGGGTCGGGCTGTGTGTGCTCCTGCCTTTAATGGAACTGTCAACACGTGAGCGCCGCACATCGAATGCCAGCTGAACTGGCCTGTCCTGTTCAGTCCTGGTAAATATTTAAAATGCCACAGGAGTAAAAACATTGATGACTCGTTTCCGTTCTTTTTTTCTCCCTCCCGCTGGGCCAGAGTGAGAGAAAGAGGCGGCCACTGATGGCCAATAATTGTTTTGATGGCTAACAATTTTATTTGCCTGCAGGACACTCCTAATTGTACGTTCAAAATACCAGAAAAAATACCAAAATGTTAATACATTGATTAATGACTAAGGATAATACTTGAATTATACAAAGTTAATACAAAGCATTACAATAAATACTATATTTATTCTTTGTTTACTGTTCAGCTTATGCTGGCCATCTATTTAGCCTTCATTTTAATATAGATATATATATTTATTTATTTTCAACAGCTTTTTGGACAGTTAAGTTTGTTTATTCTTTTCTTTAGCCTTATAATTAGACACATTTAATTTAATTTGTTATTTATTTTGATAGCATTTGCATGGAATTTTGTTTTCTTTATGGACATTTTATCAAAATATATTTGTTTTAAATACTTTTAATTAGTTTTGAACTTAATTTATGCATTTGTAGTTTATGTAAATATTTGTTTGGGTTTGTTTTTTATTATTATTATTTGTGTGTTTTCAACTCATGAGTTTTTCTCTTGCAATTTTCCAGTCTCATACACTTTGGTGTTTATCTTTTCTCCCCCTATTATTAGCAAACTGCCCAAAATAGCAACTTCCCAGTCCAGTTTCAATGCAAAGCTCATTTGAAAGGTCATTAACTAAATTGAAAACCATATTAAATGCTAAAGAGCTAAGAGGGGAAAGGGGTAAGTGGTGAGTGGTGAATGGTGCATGGTATGCGGATGTGGATTCCACCTGGCTGCTCTGCATAGAAACAAAGGCAGCAGGCCAGGTTCGTTGAACCAACTACAAAAAAAAATACAAAAAAAATAAAAGAAAAATGAGGAAAAATAAAAGAAAATGGAAAGCAAGGCAAAAATTGTCGTGGCACGCTTCCTGGGCAGGAAACAGGCGGCAACCTCCCCCCAACAAAAATAAAACAGCCGCAAACAATGTTAGAAAAGCGAGCTGGCTCCAGGTCAGAGTTGAGGCGCAGGATATGGGCACTCGTGTCCTGTTACAGGTGAGCCAGCCAGCTAATAGAAACGCCCAAACGGCAATTGCTAATAACAACCAGTTATTGGTAGTAGAGACAAAGGCGGGGGCGCGTGGCGGTGGCATGTAGGCTGGTGAATGATAGGCAAAGGCGAAGGCGGGGATTATGCTCTGTCTGCCATGTGTTGCGACTGTTGACAGCGGCGCCCATTTTACCAACTAAATCAATCATTTTCAAGTAGCAGCCGCTAACTGGGCGCAGTAAAGGACCCTACCCCACACACACCCCTCCTCGCCACTTAATGGAAATTGTATTGTGCGGCGCACCTAAAGCCCGAGCCAGACAGAGTTCAGTTAGACAGCGACTATTGAAGCAGGCAGCTCATCTTTTTGGCCAACTGCAGGCTTATACAAAATTTGAAGGCCTAAACCCTACCCCCATACCCTGCGCCCTCCTGCAGCTTATGCAAAATTTTGTCTGCGCTTGTTGCGTGTCCTAGGCAAATGAAGGCGCAATGTTCAATTTATAATTGATGCAGCAGCAACAACAACAACAACAAGTGGTCATGACAACAACAAAAAGCAACAACCAACAGTTGCCATGGGTGGGCGTAGTGGGGTGGTAGCTGGTCATGGGGCGCTTGGAGCCATAAACAAACTTTAACGAGAAGATATCAAATCGACCCGAACTCGAACTCGAACTCGAGGGCGTTGCCAGGAGGCGGCCTCCCGAATGCGCTCCTGGGTTTAATGCCCGTGCACATGACATGAACACACGCAATTAAAGTGATATATATGCATATATATACCATATACTATATAGCTTTTTTTTAAACTCATTTGCCAGACGACGACGACAACAACAGCAAAAACTTGTTGGTTGTCAACTCGCTGAAGTGTGAACCGCAACAGAGCGTACGTGCCCCAAAAGAAAACCCACAGAGTCCACAAAACCCAAACGAAAACTCCAGTGTAAAAAAAACCTTGGCCTTTTCCAAGGACGGACGTGTCCTACGCCTGGACAGTCCTAGACCCGCCCAAGTGCAATTTTCACACATGTGTGCGGTCAGGGTGCAAGCTTCTAAGGGGCGGGAAGCGAAAAAAGGCTGAGAATTAGCAAAAAATGAAGCCCCTTGAAACTACCTTAAAAAGTACACGAGTAGGAATTTAAATAGATTAATTAAGTTAGATAGTTTGAAACTATTTTCAGATAGGAGTTGATGCTTTAGGGACCTTAAAAAAACAGTTGAGGATAGTGTTTAGATAGCCTTAAGGGTAGATCCTTGAAAGAAGATAAGGAAACTAGCTTAGGATAGCTTTTAGATAGCCTTGGGAGTAGGGCTCTTAAAAGAAGATAAGATAGAAGACCTTATGATATTTGTATAGCCTTAGGAGCAGATTCTTAAGTGGGATGATAAAATAGAAGACCTTAGGAAACTATTAAGATAGCAAAAGGGTTTTCTTTTGAAGGATACACTATATTTTTATACTTAAACTATATTGTTTAACTTAAAAAACCCTCCTGGACTGCATTCAAGAACTTCTATAACTACCAAAATATAACAAAGGATCTTATTTATATCATAATCTAATGATATGTCTAAGGCAATACTTTGAAGTCTTGATAAAAGCAAGTTTGAATGCTCCAAGCGAAGAAGATACCTAGTAGTCAGGTTTGAAAATCCATAATGCCCCTTTATCCTCACAAACACATATGCTGCTTTCCTAGGAAGTAGGATTTGTCAGCAGCGGTACATACAGACTCTGATATCCTGAGAATAAATACTCATTGTATTTTCATTGTACTGACATTAGCAGTGGCTAGAGAAAGAAGTAGGTTTCTTCCAAACAGTGGATTTATGGAACTCTCAATTCAAGCTCAGAATGAACTACAATAGATCGTATAAGTGGCAGTACCCACAGGACCCTCTACTCATAATAATAATAAGCCCTACATTTCCTACATTTGCACTATCCTAAATTCTGCAGTTTCTTCGAACTTAGGGTCTTCTGGCTGTTATTTTCTTTTGGGAAACGTTATTATACCATTGCTAGTAAATTTCTAATGGCTTTAGGGCGTAAACAGTTAAGGACACTCCCACATGAACCCACATGCTCGCTTATAGCGGTAAACACCTCTTGAAAGCAACTTAAATTCGTGTGGGGCAGCAAGTGCAGCTGTAAATTGTTAATGCCAAGAGTCATCAAATTAAACATTTTACGAACACGTTGCACACACATCACACACACACACACACACACACACACTGACACTCAGGCAAGTGCAGTGCACTCCAAAAAGTATGCAGCACTTTTTTTTTTGCTCAACCGGAAATAAGCAGGTGCCCTGAAAAATGGCTCGACTTTTGACTCATAGACAACATGAACGAACATTTGTGGAGTCGAAGAACTCGACATTTAGTTCAGCATTTGTGTTATTTTAGCCATTTTAGCCAGGCGTCAAGAACTGAAATGCATGTCAAGAGTTCAAATTAAAGTCAGAGACAGTCGGCAAAGGGTGGAAGGTGGGGTGGGGAGGGCCGAGGGTGAGGACACATGTAATATTTATAGCAATCACAACAACAATGCAACTATATATAGCAACCATATAGTCATGTGTGTAATTTCAGTGAACTGACTTGCCCCAGCCTGGAACTTTAATTAACTTTTGATTTGTGGCACAATTGTCAAAACAGTGTGACCAGCGCCAACCATAAAGTGCAAATTAAGGTAGAAAGAAGTGAGAAAATCTAAGGTTAGGTTGAAATAAATGAAGAAATATGCAACAAATGTATTTAGATATATTGAAATAGTTTTTGTTGCAACCAAAAAAACACTAAAAATGTACAAAAAACATTCTTTATAGAAATCATATTTGTAAATAAAACAAAATCAAAGAAAATCTAGAAATAGTGATTATGTTTATAAGAATTTTAGCTAAATACTGAGTAAATAATAAATATAGTAAATTTTGTTTGTTCAAATCATTTTTGTATAATCAATAAAATAAAATAAAACCAATAAATAACATTATTGTACATTTATTATAACAAAATTGGTAAATTAAATTAATTTTTGTATATATGTATAACCAAAGACCAGAAAATACTCGCACATAAAAATAATTAAAGTAAATATAACAAATATTCATTAAGAACTATAATTGTAAATAAAATAAAGAAGTAAAGACAATTAAATATAGGAAATTTTGTTCATTGAAATCATTTTAGTTACATTTACACAAAAGATCAGAAAATAGAAAGAATTAAATTTTGCATATTGTATGACAAATTTTTAGAAAATATAAAAATATCAATTTTGCTTATATGACAAACTTTCAGAAAATATATAAAAAATATCAATTTTGCATATATGACAAACTTTCTATATTTAAATCAGAAAATATATAAAAATATCAATTTGGTATTTATGACAAACTTTGTTTATTGAAATCGTTTAAATGTAAATGCAGCAAAAGATCAGAAAAGTCACTATAAATTATACAAAATATATGCACTTAAGTGTCTAGAAGTAAGAACATAAACAATTAAGCCAACTTTAGTGCCATCAATCTTCATTTTTGCAGGACACACCTGCTTGAAGTGAACATTTTCCACGCTTTTCCTGCCTGTCAGTCTCAAAAGTACTGCAGTTGGAAATGTTGTCTGTCTATCGAAGTATGAGTACTCCTCCGTATACGGAGTGGAGTATCTCTAGCAATCCATACAGTCAGTCTGTCAGGCTATCAGGCTGTCATTCTGTCAGGTTGTCAGTTCTTTGCCAGCCCCGACTCAATCACATTTTGTGCTCTTTTGACGCATTTCCATTCGAGCTGTCGCATACGAGTATAGTAGAAGTATATTCTTTTTTCTAGCCCCCATTAATTATTCAGTATTGGGGCATATTTAATGGCCATTTAGCCACTGTTCTTTGCAGTCTTACACTTTTGTCTATCTTGTGGATGACAATAAAATGAAAACCGAACTATGAAAAGTTGAACTTTTTTCATTAACTTTGTCAAGTGTTTAAAGTGTCCTCGGTTCCTCGCATTTTATACATATATTATTTGTATGCTCACAATATATGCTGTGAGTGTATTACGCAATCCCCATCCCCCCCAGCCTGGGGTATTTTCGTCCTGGCAACCCACACAATTTTTGCTATTGTAGCCAGAGACTTGCCAAGTTTTGTCAGTGCAGTTGAATTGAATTTGAATGAAAACATTTGCGTAACAATTTGGCAACTGCAACAGTGTCCCCAAGCCCCATCAAATCCCCTATTCGACACTTGCAACATGTGTGGCTTTTGTTTACGCAAGTTCTACAAAGTCACAACGAGATGGATACAGATACAGATACAGATACATAAGCAGCTACAGCTACAGCTACAGATACAGATACAGATACAATACGTAATCACCAACGCCCCAGCTTACACTTTTCAAAATGAAAATCAATATCGGACTGCAGAGTGAGAGAAAACAGCTCTAAAATACAACTGCATAGCGTAGCGGGTTCCCCATTTCGTACCCCATTAGTTTCACCCCCCATCCCCGTTTGAATCCCCAACAAATTGTACATGACATGGCTGTTGCATATTTTAACCGATTGCGAAGCCATCCAACAGATACAACCGAGATATTTAGTTGCTAAAGCAGAGCTCTTGTTAAGGGCTGGGGTTATACTACATAGAACCTGACAATGCTGCTGTCCTGGGATGCTTATGTGGCCTGGAGTGTCCTTTCGAATGCGCAAATCACGAACATTTATGCGCATTGAATGGGAAGTATTTAATAGCAGGGAAATACACACAGCTGAAGGACTCCACAGTTTGTATGAATTCGCAGCGAGCACTTAAAACAAGCCAGAATAATCGACCATATAATGTTGGTGTTTGAGAGGAGTCCTTAAAGGGAAAATTTTGAATGGAATGTCGCTTGGAATAGAAAACATCAAGTAATATTAAAAAGATTTCAACTGGCGCTTAACAAAGAGGAAAGATTGAGTTTCCATCTAGCCCAAAACTTAAGAACTTACATAGTTCAATGATAGAAACAGCCAAAGTATTCAGAATCGAGCATTTAATGATTGGATACTCAACCCAACAAAATGAGTTTAAAGCGTCCTTAAGGGTGAGATAACTGAAGTATGAGATATAAAAGCTCTCAATCAATTCAATTCATTCTCAATTCAGTCCTGAGTCCTGCATAAGCAAATTCCTTGACCATATATTGTATAATAATAAACAACCTTTTCTACTCTTATTTTAAGAAATAACTAAAAAATGTGCAAAGGATAAATCCCTAATACAACCAATGTCTTTAGGAAGCGATCTTAAGAAAAGGAATCTTGGGAAACTTGACAGATTCTTCAGTTTAAAGTACGTGAAAAATGACAAACCTATTTAAGGTCCTTTTGCAGAAAGGTTTGTCAGGATGATAGTCAGGATGATAAAGTTCCCTCTAGTAACTCAGTAGAAACAGGGATCTTAAATATCGGAAATCTTATAGATAAGAACCTTGGGAAAAATAGGGAGAGTAACTAAAGAATGTACAAGAGCAAATATTATGCCTAATATTCCATTGTTGAAATTAAAGTTAATTGAAGGATGTTTAAAAATCCATCCTTCCACATGCATAGAAATATAGGAAACATAAAAACTAGTTTAGAATTGTCGTTATCTGCATATTTAATTGATCGTTTAGCGCCCATTTAAATGGGATTAATTACAAAGAGTATTTTTATATAGCCTCAAACCTACACAGAACTCTAATTTGGTAATACGGAATTGACGAATGAATAACATCCAAGTTATCCATCCTGAACTGCATCCTTGGCTTCGATTGGGAACTGAAACTGGGCTGGGAAGCGGCGACTACAACTAACCTATGGACTAAGCAGAAACCATGCCAGGAACTCTCCACAATTCTCTCTCTCTCTCTCTCTTTCTCCCTCTCTCACTTATGTGCTGCTGGAATTGGAGCTGATGCTCTGCAAGGAACTGTTCGAGGCGCTCTTGCGGAGAGCCTCACCGGCCAGGCCGCACAGATTGTGCACCAGCGTCGCCGAGGAGCGTGCCACATCCGGGGAGCACTTGGCATTGGCGCTGCCAATGGAGCCAGAGCTGGCCGCCAAGCTGTGGCGCAGGGGCTGCGGCGATGTTGGATTCGAGAGCCCGGACTCGTGTATGGGCGACAATGTGGGTGAGCGGGTGCGCAGGAAATGCTTCCGGCGCTGCCGTCTATACACATTGCCCAGCCCGGGCAGCTGGCGGCTGTTGGCGCAGTTGGAGGATTGATGCGGCAGCGTCTGTGAGTGCGAGGAGACAAAGCCCAGCGTCTCGGCCAGCTCGGCCAGTTCGCTGGCATTGGGCATTTTGCGGCGTGTGGGCGGCGGCAAGGCCGGGGGCAGCGTCAATGTATAGCTGGTGGTGACGCTGTCGTCCCTGATGACGCTGGTGGGCAGCAGCATTAGCTCCTTGTTGCACTGACTGTGACTGTGACTGTGGCTGCTGCTGCTGCAGTGATCGGTGCTCAGTTCGCTGCTGCTGGCGCCGCTGCTGCTGCAGCTGCGGCTCGGCGAGCTGCCCGGCGGCGGCGTCGTTGTGCTGGAGGCATTATCATAGGCGCCACCACGCCCGCTCCCGCTACCGCCCGCCTGCAGCTGCAGCGGACGTATCTGATTCTGTTTGATGGCAGCCACATGCTGCTCGGCGGCGGCAACGCCATGATTGCCATGCGTGCCACGGTGGCAGCGGGCGCGACGATAGCGCCCCAGCAGGCGCAGCATGTGGCGCAAACGGGAGCTGCGCTGCGGCGCCTTCAACGGCAGCTCGGCGGCAACTGGCACGTCCAGGCCGCCATTGAGGCTGCGTATGAACTGCACCGGCAGCTCGGTGGCATTGATCTTGCCGCTAACTGCGGCGTGCTCGCGATACGAGAGCGCGGCAAGCAAATCATTGGGCACATCGGGACTATCCGGCACGCTGGCGCAGCAGTTCCATTTCCGGCGCCAGCGCTGATGCTTCGAAATGTTGCCCGCCGCCGAGGCGGAGCAGGATGTGGGCGTGGCCGTTTGGCTGGCCAGCGTGCGTGTGCTGCTGCTGCCCGCGGCGCTACTGCTGCTGCCACCCCCGCCGGCGCCGGCGCCCCCTCCACGCAGTGGACTGCGCAGCTGAAAGGTGCAGAGAGTGCACTGCTCCGTATACTGCAGATAGGCGCCAGCCGATCTCTGGGCACGCGTCTGGCGCATCTCTAGCGCCGCCTTGGCGCTGGCAGCGGCGCTCACGCGTCGCTGCATGGAGCTGGCCGCAAAACTGGAGCAGCAGTGGAAGGCACGCAGCGAGCCATCATGGCTGCCATCCACATCCGGTTCGAGCTGCAAGCGTTCGCTGCGTCGCTCCTGCAGCAGCGAGCACACATAGACAGCCTGGCGTGCCTGATGGAATTCCCGCGAGCTGGCGCAGCAGTGCAGACGATGTGGATCCGTGGCAAGGCCAACAGCTGGCTGATTGGGATGCGGCACGCTGGAGCAGCAGTAGAGCTGCGAGGCGGCCAATTTGGACGGATGGTTGTGGACTGTGGGCAGATTGGGATTGAAGTGGACGCCATTGTGCTTGCCCTGCTCGAGCAGCTGCTTGGCCTTGGCCTCCTGCGCCTGCCGATGATTCCGTATATACTCGTAGGTGGTCAGTCCCAGGAACGAGATGTAGATGTGAAAGAAGCACAGATGCAGCAGCAAACCCGCACTTATCGCCGCCAGCAGACCCAGCACGCCCAGCAGCAGCAGATAGATTGTCTCATGGACACCAATGCCGGCGACCAAAGGATTGACCGTATGATTGGTCGTTGTTGTCTGTGGCAAGACCGTGCTGCTCTGCTCCAGCAGTGCCGTAAAGTTATCCAACAGCGTGGGCAGCGTTGTCAGATTGGCCAGCTCTAGATCCTGCTGCTGGATCTGCTGCTCCCCCTCGACATCCGTTGACTGTTCGAGCAGCATGAGCGTGCCATTGCTCAAGCTGAGCGTGAGATTGATGTAATCTGTGGACTCCAGCGTGGCATCCAGCCGGCTGTTGCACCAATAGAAGCTCAGCCAGTCCGGCTGCACATAGTAGAGCACTATTTGGCCAATGACAGCGGCCACAATGACCAGAGTGGCCACAACCGCGCTGACTACACACATTAGGAATGCCACATAGTTGCGCGAACCGATGCAGTGATTCAGCCACTTGCAATGATGATCAAATTTACCCACACACTTGTTGCACACGGAGCAGTGTTTGGTGCGTGGCGTCGATGTCCTTATGTTGCACAAATGACAGCGCCCGTTCTCAATAACGTGGCCGTGCTTGCTGCGATCAAACTCTGGCACAATGCGATCGTTGCGATGCACACGCCGCAGCTCCTTATCCGCCGGATCGGTGAGTAGTGCGGCCAGATGGGCAGCTATATGGACCACATAGAGGCCAGTGATTAGGCCATACAGTGGACCCTGTATGGGGGCATGAAAGGCGGGTATTAGCACCCAATAGCTGGCCAAACCGAAGAGCAACAATACCAGCCAGCCAAAGAGCTGCAGCGGATGCAGCGGCAGCTGCAGTCCATGCAACCGACGACCACGTCGATGTTGCACATCCGCAATGTTATTCTGATAGCTAACCAGCTGGCTGAGACGGCAGAGGGGGCTGGCAGCTGCAGGGGCAGGACTAGTTGTTGTTCTTATTGGAGTTGTGCCGGCAGCTCCTGTTGTTGTTGTTGTTATTCCAGTTGTAGTTGTTGTTGCTGCTGCTGCTGGCGTGTAGTGCTTGCTTGGCTCGTCCTGTGCGTGCTCCGTTAGGCTGGCAGTGCTGATGGTTATTATATGATCCTGCGACTCCTGCGACTGCTGTGGTGCAACAACTGGCGTCGCTAATTGCGTCGCTCTGGACGCGTTGCGCATGTTGTACTTATGAATGATGTTTGAATGTTAATGCGAATGTGAATGTTGTGAATGATGTGAGTGTTGTATAACGCACAATGGCACATTACAGCTCCTTATTGTTGTTCGTATTGTTGCTATTGTTGTTGTTGTTGTTGTTTGTTATTGCAATATGCAAATGCCACGCCCACAATGCTACAATGTTGTGTCCTGGCTTGTTTATATAATTCACATGCAATTATCCTTTGCGCGTTGTTCACTTTCTTGTTGTCCTTTTGTCACTTTTGTTTTGTTTGCAACTTGTTTGTGATTGTTCATGTAGCATGTGTGTATGTGTGCATATATATCTATACATATATACACATATGTATGTGTGTAAGTGCGCAGTTAACAATCACGACAACACATTCCGTCCGTGGTGGGGGTGGGGGGGGGGTGGGGGTGGTGCTTACAGGGTTGTCTCGCTTGCTAGGCTGCCACCCCCGTTCATATGCTTTTTTGCTCTATGATTTCCTTTGGCTGCCTTTGTTGTTGTTGTTGTTCTTTGGCTCACACACAAACGCAAACGCACACGCACGCTCACCACACACACACACATATACAGTGCACGCAGCGAGTTAGAAAGAGAGAGCGACAGCGAGTGGGAGTGGGAGAAACAGCGTTAGAACAGCGGCAACCGTTTACGAACCAACTCGCCAGACAGACGCGAAGCAACTGAGCAATGCTCTGCATGCAAAGCTTTGTCCAAGCCTGCAATTGAAATTGAAAGCACAAGCCAAGCGATTGAAATTGAATGCGCACCAAAGCTTTTACCAATTGAAAGCAGACGTGTTCGTGTTGAGAGGGAGAGAGAGAGAGCAGAAAGGGAGAAAGGGAGGGAGTTAGAGAGCGCAACGTATCACAGCTGTCGACGTTGCCGGTAAAGCGTTTTCAGCTTAAAGACCGGCCTGGGGGCGGCAAACACACATAAACTAACTATCTCGATATTTCTATGTGTAAGTGGGTTGTTACGGGGGGGTAGATGGCGGAGTTGGTGTGGTAGTTGGAGTTGGAGTGCTGAAGCTCATCCAAGGAGATGAGCGCGTGAATATCAGAAATTATGGAATATTATCAGCTTTATTTCGAATATGTTTCTATATTCACCACTGCCATTGAGCAAACGAATTCAATCCTTGTTCAATTCAATTCTATTTCAATTCAATTCCATTTCAATTCTATCCGCAAGCTTTTGCAGAATCTAAAAATCACTTTAGAATAGAAAATGATAATCGAATCACCCTGTCTGTTCTGTAAAATGTATTAAACTAAGAACTTACAGTGTTTTCTTATTTCAAAGCTCTTCAGACTCGGTACAATAATTTAGGCATTGTAGATAGTATTATGGTTATTATATTCGTATCTTGATAATTTATAGAAATAGCAAAAACTTAAAAAATAATATGATAAGTAAAAGGAGAATAGTTAGATTAATCGATTGAAAAGTGCCTAAATAAGAGGTCCTGCGAATGAAACTTTTTTAACGACGGGTGTGGAAGTAAATTTACTTTAGTTATGCAAGATTACTACAATATAGGGATGCATTCTGAAATTCCAATTGTATATGGCCTATAATCAGTCCTGTTTCTATTTTCGATTTAATCATTTGGAATCCGATTAAGACTTTAGTTTGAAAAGTATTCCTTTTGACTGAAAAGTTTTGAAAGTACGAAAAGAAAGCTCTAGCCATTTCAATTCTAAGCGTAATGAAAAGTTGTCGGAAATGGGAACAGGCCTGAAGAGCTTTGATAAAAGTTCTGAATAGGATTCCTAGCACAGGGATTGTATACAGCTATTATAAATGAGTCACGTGCGCAACTCTGACTCACCTGGCAACAGGAAGTAACTATTATATAACGGGAAATGGGGCAAGCTGGGCAAGAACTTATCACCCGAGATTGGCACGCACCTTTCGCTTTTCCTTTTTTGTTTTTTTTTTTGGTAAGGGATGCTAACCATCATTTTTTATTTATATCATTGACTTTGAGGTGTGGATGAGGTGAGGCAGGCGGAGTTGGGCTGTTAGCTGAAATGGAAAGCACACTCGAGAGCGTATTTGGAGCACGTGCGAGTAGCAAGTACTTACTTTCAGCACTTGAAGTGATTTTATTTACATGGCACCCGTAAGGAAACTGCGCCAGACTTGCCGACGCGACGCCCGAGACGGTCTGTCTATCCGTCTGACTGTCTGTCTATCTGCCTGACCGATTGGCAAATATTTATGCTGATGTGGATTCTACAAATGCAGGCAACGAGGTCGCCCAAGACGGCTACTTATATAAGACACAAATATTGGGGGGAGTCCTTGCTGGCTGCTGTCGCCTTTCAAGCAATATCAAATCAGGCGAGACTAATGGCGGCCAGGACACAAGGATATCGTTAAATCGAAACGCAAATTACCAAAACAAACACACAAAAATTATGTATCAATAAAATGCGAAAGTTTGTTTATTTTGCATAAGATAATCCTTCGGGAGGGGTCGATGGAAATTTAGTTTGTTGTTGCTGGTTTACAGTGGAACACACAATGATAGAATGTTTAAAAGTAAAATACGAATACATATAAGATTGGATAGAGTAACTTATAATGTATCTTCTATTATAATCTTGTATTATAATCGCATCTTTAACTTTCTAAATATACATACATTTAAAGCTATAATTCAATTGCATTTCACAAATGTTCAAAAGGCTTATAAAGTCTTTTACCTGAAAACAATTGAATTATGGTTGAAATAAATTGCATTTGCTGAAGTTTCCGGTTCAATGTGGCCCATGGCAACGATAACAACAACAAGAACAAAGGACCATCAACGAGGATGCCCAGCTGAAGTGACAGCAGAGAAAGGAAAGCTTTGTTTGATAAGCAGCCATAAGCAAGAGGCACATAAAGGACAACAACAACCAACAAATAAACAAACAAACAAACAAGCAGAGGCAAAAGTAGCAAGTAAAAAGGACAACGGAAGCTGTCGGAGAGAGCTTTTTAGTGTGAGCAAAACTCTCACCAGAGAACAACGAAAGTAAAAAGCTTCTAAAGCACTATGGGCCATTTGTCAAGCTTTTCTGGCATTAATTCAAGTTTTCAATGTACTTTAATAAAGGATTTTCTTATAAATATATAATTTTTATACATTTGAAGAGAAATTCCTTACAGAAATCGTTTAAGTTTTGACAAAGTTATGGGAGTTTGTAATCCAGGAGGTATAAGCTATTGTGTTGTTTAGTTCTTTACAAGTCCATTTTTTGGCCGAAAAAAACCTTCCTGGGAATATATATATATTTTTTTTGTATAGTTTATTTAATTTGCGATCTGTCTTAGGACAATAAACAAATTTTATAATTACAACTAATAATAACAGGATTGGTTGCGCTCCAGAGAGCGAATCCAATATATACATAGTTATTTCTTCCTTAAAATCTATGAGGAAGATCTAGAATATGGTATCTTTCTAGACGCCTGGTGTCTACGCTAATATCTAATAGGTTTATTGCTAAAAAATGTTCATGGCGGTTCAGTATGTTTAAATAATTTTCAGTACTTTTCTTTATTTCATCTCTTGACTAGTCAAATACTGAGATCTTTATGAATTTTATAATTCCTGACGTACCAAGGAGCATTCACAATGTTTCGGATTGGCATTTTTGGAGAATATCGATATTTCTTGGGAATTGGTTTTGAAAAAGCGTTTTATACTAACTTTAAGGTCTGCAATCAGTTAAAAGTTAAATT
This sequence comes from Hirtodrosophila histrioides, assembly GCA_037075165.1. Lineage (NCBI taxonomy): Eukaryota > Metazoa > Arthropoda > Insecta > Diptera > Drosophilidae > Hirtodrosophila > Hirtodrosophila histrioides. The sequence goes on along the minus strand of JBAMCL010000759.1, from coordinate 681,899 downwards.
TCCAGGTTTAAATTTTTGAAAATGAATAAAATTCAAATGCCTAATCAATCAAGATGACAAAATATGACCAAAGAGACAGTTCGCATGAAAATCGGTTGAGTTTTGACAAAGTTATGAGAGATGCTAACCCAAATATCGAAGGACTCAAATTTCCCATAGTACACAGTAGGCGGCAAATACTTTATCAAGTATTGAGTACAGTAGGTCATGCCACAGTTGTTCAATCATTTCAGTACGTTTGGCATCAAACCTGATTCATTTAGAAAAGTAGCTAGTTTATTTCGAATGTTTTGTGAGAATTGAAGCATTACAAAATTCTATTGGTTATACCAAAAAAATAGCAACGTTTTTAAAGTGTATATACACAAATGATCGATATATTATCATTGCCACGCCGAAACAATGCGGCCTCTAATCAGTCCGTAACCAAGCAGCCCAGCTATAAGACTGGGCTGCCGATCAATAGTTTGCCAGGATGGGAGCTAATACCGCTCGATTGTAAGCTGCCTATGCTGAAGTGTCCTGGCAATCAGGTGATATTCTCTAAGGACAAAATTGGAAAGACGGTAAGATAACAGAACAAGAATAAGAAGGCTTTTTATTGGGGCTTAGTTTCTTGCATGGAATAGAAAGCTATGTATTCGTAAGCGCGCTAGATTAGTTCATGTTCACACTGCAAGTTGCACGAAAAGGCGTTCCAGAAATGCATTGTCTTACTAGCTAGTAACTTATGAACTTCCCTCGTACTTTTAGTTCAAATGTGCCATGCAGGATTTTGACTCATCCGTAACGGTGCATATACCAGAGTATAATCCGCTACATGACTCCAATTTAAGGACCTTCTACTCGAACGAGCGTAATTTAAAGCGTCTGCGTGAGAATGGCGAGATAACTAATGACAATGAGGTCATCTGCAATCTGAAGGACTTCAATCAGTATCGCGAGGACCTGCACAAATCACAACTGTACTTTGTGCTGCAGGCGTACAAGCAGCGGGAGACGGAACGTCATGATCGCCTGCTGATTGCAAATGCGGAGAGCATATCCAGGCGAGATGATATTAATTCAGCTTCACGCCATCAGAGTCAGGAGGAGGTAATGGCGCGCAAGCAACGTGTGGATGAGGAACGTCATCAGCGGAAGGTTCAGCTCTACAACATTACGGAGGAGAAGTTCAAGCGGCTGGAGAGCATGACGGCCATGCAGCATATGTTATTGGAGCATCGCAAGATGCTCACAAATATGCGTGTGCAGGCGCATATTAGCTTGCATCAGGACCTGCAGCGCAAGCATCTGATAAAGCTGAAGAAGCTGTTCCAGTTCAAGAAGGATCGCTACAACAAGAACATGCGCAATCTGCACAAGCAGCGCCTGATGAAGCACACGGAGGGTCAGATACAGTCCTGGCACAAGCGTCTGAATGAGCGCATTAATAATCAGAAAAGAATTGATGCGTTGCTTTTGGAGGTGGAAAAGGAACGTGAGTATTTCATTGAGAGTCACAGGGCCAAGTATCGCGAGAAGTGGCAGGACATTCAGAACCAGATCAGGGAGCGCTCCCGTCAGGTCCTTCTGGCTCGCCAGCCCAAACGTCGCAAGATTAAGAAGAAGAAGCCAAAGCGTGTGCAACCCTCCTTCTGCGATGAGTATCAGGCCACCTTTGACGGCCTGCTGGACAGCGAGCTATGCTATGCCCTGAACGCCGCCATTGCCATGGATGGACACGCCCCGCTGACCTTTGCTCCGGATGATCCCATCTATAAGGCGGCACAGTACATACTCAATCACATTTTGCATGGTTTCAACACGGATCTCAGCGAGGATGAGTGCGCCCTAAGCGTTCTGGCTGCTCGTATTCTCAACTTTATGTGCGATGCCAGGAAATATGTCACCTATGTGAGTAATGGGGTTGAACATTGTAGTTCAGCGGGGGGAAAAGGTTTAGTCGTTCATTTGTACTCCCTGTATCCATAAAAAGGGTAAAAGGGGGGTACTAAATCTGTGCAAATGTACGTAACAGGCTGAAGGTGACATCTCCGACCGTAAAAGGTATATTATTCCTGAGCAGTATCAAAAGAAAATTCGATTTGACCATGTCCGTCTGTCCATCTGTATGAACGCGTCGATCTCAGCAACTATAATAGCCGGAGACACCAAATTTGAAATATAGGTCAAGTTTATGTTGGATCCGAGATATTCCCCCCACACCCCCGCAATTCCATTAAATCGTTTTATAGCAACAATTTTAAATATATAGCTTTGGGAGTTGGCATTTATAATACTTTAGTTACGCTTAACCCACTGTCCAAATTTCAAGTCTATAGGATCATAAACAAGGAAGTTATTCAACAAACAAGATACAGTACTGCAGTGCGGGGGAAAGAAGCGCAGCCACCTCCTAAAATGCCTCGCTAGAGCTTTTGCTTGTGTGCGTTCGTAGTTGTGTAAGTGTAAGTGTGCGAAGATATGTTTGGAAGTTATAGACCTGGGTACAGGGAGTTTCGTAGTCGGGTAGACTTGTTCGCATGTGAACATAGGGTCGGAAATGTCTTTTTCTGCCTGTTACATACATTTGCGTAGTTTTGGTAACCCCTTTTGACTATTTGATGAGTATATAACTAAGAATCCTTCTCACACTTCACAGAAAGCCACACAGATTATTGGCTTTGCACGGGATAACAAGGCCATGGAGATACCATCGTCGACGCCCAAGGTGCCCATACATCAGAAGAATAACTCGCGTGCCTCGCATGTATCCTTTAGCGGCGTGGCATGCACCATTGGCATGGGCAGCTACGAGATACATCCGTTTGTCGATGTGCGTCCCTGCACGGACCGTCGACCGACGCCGGCGGGCTCTTTAGCCTCGCTGGTTGTTAGCCAGATTGGCGAGAGTGTGATACAGGAGAAGGTGCGCCTGCCCCATATGACTCGCAACGAGATTGTCTTCATTGAACACTATTTGGTCAAGTTTAAGCGCGATTTGTTGGTCGGCCTGGACAAGCAGGTATTTGCGGCCATACAGTGTCACTTTGAGAATCGCATTATGGAGGTGCGCGAGGAGCTGCTCGAGCTGGACAAGGACTTTCTATTCAATCAAATCGCCGTTGGCATACTCAGCTATGCCGTCAATCCGCTCAACTACGAGACGGCCCTAATGCTCTCGATCAGCGTGCTGGCCAGCGAAATTATTTGGGGACTGCAGCAGACGCTGCTCAAGCCGGGCATTAACCCACGCGGCATGCAGCATCCAACCAGCTGCGGCACCGAACGCGAACGTGAGCTGCGTGCTTTTTGTTCAAGCTAGTTCCCCCCATAACTATTTCTAGGCATTTCACAAATACTAGACATATCCACAGGTCTTGTTTTTGTTACGCACAAATTTTATGTTAAATATATGTATATGCAAGCTACTTACTGTGTGGAACGAGTATTCGGTGTGTATTTATTTATTGTGCTTCTACTTCACTCACACTTCACTTTGTTCACAAATAATGCCACTAACTTTGCAGTTTTTAGTAAACAATCTGCAGCATGGCAAGCAACAGCTGGTCTGGTCTTTTTGTTTGTGCTGCAGTGTGACCGTATCTTTTAAGCAATATATTACAGGGATTGTCTGTTTTCACATCGCGCATTTCTTCCCTTCTAGAATTTATTTTAATAGCTTTTGAAACAATTGCGGCAATTTGCAGATTTAAAATATTTCTAACAGTTTTAAAATTGCAATTATTATGTTAATTTTTTTAAAATATATTTTTTCATTAAGAAAGCATTTGTTTCACACTTTTAACAAACTTTTGGACCGTTTAGGCAAGTAATAGGAACTGATAAAAAATAAACGTTTAAATTACAAGTTCAACTCTTACGATCATTTATAATATACCTGAATATCTTTTCAATGCAATCTCATACTTCCAATTCAAGAAAACTTAAACTATGTCTCTCTGCACAACATCCCAGAGCGCAGGACCCGAAATTAAAGAAAAAGGTTTTACATACGCTTACATTTTTGTATATACTACAAGTAAAAGTAAAAACTGCATTCAAAACTATATAACTTATTTAGGGAAATTAAACGGTGTACCATAAGGATACATCAGCGAGTTGAATGGTGTGCCGGGTGCCAACATGGGAAATGGAAATGCAGCTGCTGGTGTCATGTTTGTAACTGGCTGTGTGTTAGCCTGTTTGGAGGAGTTGCGTTTGCGTTTCCCCTTGCTGACAGTTGGTGGCTGCGGATCAGCGCTGGATTCACTTGACTCTGTCTCACTGGTCTCTTCATCGTCATCATCTTCATCATCATCGCTATCGCTATTGCGAGCTTCAACTTTCACTTTCTTTTTCGACGCCTTTTTCGAATTTTTCTTAGCAGTAGCTCGCTTATCCTTCTTGGACTTGGCAGTGGAAGAACTCTGTGCCGCTACAGGCGGAACTGCTGGCGTTGTAACTACGCCAGCGGGAAAAGAGAAACGTCTATCCATATTGAATACAGTCAGTTGTTGCATGGTAAACTCCATAAAAGCCTGAAGTGCAATATTCAAATTGGGCGGATTTGGGCAGTTTTTCAAGCTATGATAGGGCGCCGCGCAGTTCTTGCAGATCATCAGGCACTCAAAGGAAATGTGACCCTGCGTGGAATCAAACAATTAGTTTTAATCGAAAATGAAATTGGGAACAGAACGGATAAACTCACTTTCTTGTCGCATATGCCGCACACTTGAGCATTTTTGCTCTTTCCTTTGCTAGGTTTCTGCTCCTTGCCGGATTCAGCTTCACTGCTCGTCGTCTCTTCCGCTTCCTCATCTTCACTCTCATCTTCATCGGGTATTGTGTACTTGCGGCTCTCAACACCCAGGCAGACAACATCTTCTTCAGAAATGGTTTTCTTAAGGGCTTTTGGGGACTTCACTTTAGACTCCTTAGCAACCGGTTTAGCTTTCGCCGGCGGTGAACTATCGTCACTGGAAGAATCCTCATCGGATGAAGAGGATTGTGGAGGTGGCTTAACAGCTTCAGTTTTCTGAGCTGGTGCTGATTTTACCAGTTCACCTTCTTCGGTGCTCTCATCCGAGCTGCTGGAAGAGCTGTCCTCACTGCTTTCCGCCGGCTTTGCCGGCTGCTTGGGCAAAGAATCTTTTTTCTCCTTCTTTATATTGGCCACATTGATAGCTGGAGTTGGCTTTTTAGCCACAACAGGCGTTGAAGTTGCTGGATTAGGCCCTTTGGGTGTTTCCGGAGCTGGCGCTACTGATGCTGACGGAGCAGGCGATCTCGCTAATGGAGCTGGAGGTATCGCTGCTTGCGGATGTAGTTGTGGTTCTAGCGTATGCTCCGCACTGTTTTCCTGGAGCAATTTCCCATTTGTGAAATAAAATATGTCATTTGGCAGCGGCTCATCGTACCAGGGTCCTGTTTCAGCACCTCCACTGCGTCGACCACCGCCCCTGCCTCCGCTTTCACCCCTGCCACCGCCACCGCCGCCACCACCTCCACCTCGGCCACCACCGCGGCCTCGGCCACCACCGCCACCTCCACCACCACCGCCGCCCCTACGCCGACGCCTGGGTTGATCTTGTCTGCCTTGTCCACCTCTGCGCCGACCTTGCTGTTGGTTCTGCTGATTTTCATTCTGAAACTGATGGTCTTGATGTGGATCTCGAAATTTTACGAACGCTTCGGAGTCATCGCCGCCTCCTCGTCCACGACCGCCTCGGCTTGCGTTATTATTTTGGTTGTGCCCTTGTTCGCGTCCTCTACCTCCTCCGTTATTGCCGTAGTTTCCATTTGGCGATTGGCCAGTGTTGTTGTTAACATAATGATACTTGTCCGAAGCGGAGTTATTGTGCCAATTGCCACTGGGACGTCTTTCTCCACCGTTTTGCATCATAAACCGTAGCTCAAAAAATTGCCCAGACCGCTCGCACGTGTTGAACAATTATCGATACTCATTTGGCTAATAACTGATATCGATACTTCGAGTACTTCTAAAAATATCGCTTTGAACGAAGAATTTGAGAATTTACTGACTTAAAGATCAAAATATCTTTTGAAAAAAAATTACAACTCCAAGTTAAACAGTAAAGGTATAATAATTAAATAAATACGAAGTTGTATATTTTTGTCGTGTAATTTAAAGCTGAAACTATCGCATTGGTAGTTATCGTAAATTCAGATATAAAATATCGATGTATCGATCTAATATTAACATTAATTGCTTTGTTTACATGTGAGCTCTTCAAAAATTATTAGAAGAAAAAGTTATGAACGATAGAAGACTTGAAAAATCATTTAAGCACCATAAAAACAAGGTGGTCGACCGGTCAAGAAAGTGGGGTAAAACAAAATTTACGCCCAAGCCGTTCAATCGCCCAGCCCCAGTTCCACCCGTAGAGGAAGCGGCTAAGCCATGGCAACATTTCAAGAATGAAATATTGGATGACGAGCATGAACAACGCAGCTCGGAACGCTTGGATATGAACAGTCAGCAGGCCAAGGAGTTCCTCAAGCAACGCGAACAAAACCATCGGCGTAATGTGATTGAAGCCAAGCGTAATGAGAAGACTACTTGGGAATCATTCGACGACGACGATAATGCAGCAGCGGGTACATCAAAAGCCAAGACGAAGAAACCCAAAATGGAGATAGATCCTAACAATCTGACCTTCAAGGAGCGCAATTTCATGCGCAAGAAACTGACCCGCGCTGTGCTCGTTAAAAGGAATAAAGGCGATCTAAGCTCGGCCATTGAGGACATGAAAAGAAACAACATAGTGAAGCCAATGAAGCCCAGTTTTAACAAGAATAATAAATTTCGAAATACATAAGTAAAAAACAGAGTTAGCAGAGTTTTGTTTTGTGGGACAAATCAGAAATGTATACACAACATAAGTACTACACACTTTATGTAAATCATCTTAGAAATAGAAGGAGTATATGTATATGAAAATGGGTCTGCAAAATAAATATGTAAACTAAACAGTATGAGACGTTTGCTCCATCTGCAGCAGCAGCTTCTTCAGCTCCAGCTCCAGCTCAGCCATTCGCATTGGCCAGCTTTGCAATTAGCTGGTTGTATTTACTGTTGGAAGTGATGCTCTTTTTGGAATTGCGCGCCTGTTCGGGCGCATATTGTAGAAAATAAATGACAATAAATTCGAGTGTTTGATTGGCTTCCTTGGGGTACATCATGTTAAAGGTATAATAGTAGCAAAGCAATTGGGCAATGATGTCCGGCAAATCAGCATCTGCGGCAGCAAATGTGCTCATTATTTGTCCCTCAATATACACCATTGCTTCGGTCTGGGCGGCTGCAGTGCCGGCAGTTGCTGGCGTATCTACAAATACAAAGAGTTCAATTTAAAGAAAACAGAGTTTATCATAATCTCGAGTGGGAATACTCACTGACTAGAGCCACCCAGGGCGCATTGGTTGGGTTAATGTGCTGTAGCATATCTTTTGACAAGGGTCCGTTTTCCAGCTGCTTGAATATAAATTCGGGATCCTCATTAAAATGGTATGCCAGACCGCGTATCATATTCGCATTGTTTTCCTCCAGAGCATTAACTTTCTTATTTTTGGACGTCTTAAAGAATCTAAACATGCGCTCTCTTTCGCTGGCAAAGCGCTTTTCCAGTACGCGCGGATCAATGCTCATGAGCAGCTCAAAATGCTGATATAGCAGATCCTTATTGAATATATACGGCCAGTTGTCCTTGATGGCTGTAATGTCTGGTATCTTCTCGCTGTTGTTGAAGAATTCACGCTGCAGCGGAAAGCATTCCTTCATGTATTCGGCAATTATTGCTGGCTCAATGCTGGAACTGCCACGATAACTGGCAATCAGCTGCTCCTTCTTCTCCTCCAGATCGCGATTGAGCGCCACCGACTTGGCGCCATTGGCCGCCACTGCAGCAGATGCGCCAATGCCAGACTTGCGCTTCTTGCTGCTGCTGTGTATGGAAATGTATATTTCCGAGTTCCCTGAACTGGCACGCTTCTGTGGACGATTCAGCGCATTGTTGCGATTAATCATTTTCGAGATAAGCGACTGCGGCGTAGTGGCTATTTGCTGGCCCTCGCGATCCTTTTCTAGCAGCGAATCTGGATACTTTTGGGCCGCCTGCTGGGCTACCTCGCGGAAAACGCGTATGGGTATGTGTGGGGAGCGTTCGCGCAATGCATCCACCAGCAGATTGGCGAGCGTATTTAGACGCTTGCCCAGGCTTGTCTTGTTGCGCAACAGTTTCATAATATCATTCGGTACCTTGGCCCAAGGTATCGAGAATTCCTTAAACTGTGCCGTTAATGTCTTGGAATTGCTGGGCGTAACGCTAGCCAGTGAGAGAGTCTCATCATTGGACACTGTCGAATCGTTGGCATTCGATACAAAGCTGGGATCCAATGAGCTGCCCGCGCGCTCTGAACGATTCAGCGGCGAGGGCGGAGGTAGTATAATATATTCATCGCTTTCGGCTAGCAGCATAAGCAATATCTTCTCTTTGGCTGCAAACAGGAATACTTCATCCTCGCAGATCTCACAGCCATTGCTTTCCAGCACGATGGTGCTGCCAGCCAAGCCAAATTTGTGTGCTGTTTAAAGAAATGAATATTGTATGAATATTGTGTAACATTTTAAATGAAAAGTTGTCTGTTTGGTATAGTACCATTTAAGTCAACTCCATACGTACCTTTTTCAATAACATCCTTTCTACTGGGCAAGGACATAAATGTCTTTTTGTTTTTACGATCAGCGCTGCATATTGTAATCAATACTTTCTCAGCGGGCAAATCGGATTTCAATTTCATTTTTTGCGTCTCTAGCACTTTGCCAGCGTCAACATTGGAATGCATTTCTGCGAAAAAATAAACAAATTCAAATTTAAACAAATAATTGTAGGGTAGGGGACAGGAATATTGCTGGGAGGCAGTCTATCGACTAGACAAACACTGCCGGCTTCATACAGTTCACGATGCTCCTAGGAAACTAAAGAGTATAATGCCAAAGGGAAGGAATACTGCAGAATACTCAGGAGTACGCCTGATTACAGAGAATATAACGCCTCTTTAGCAGAAGTAGGCTTCTGTGTAAGCATATTCTCATAACAGAAGATAAATGGATGCTCAATACAATGAAAATAGTTGTTTTCGTTCAGGAAATTGGGCTAACGGGAGAGTTATAAGCCCAGGTGGTATTAACATAATTCTTTTAAATGGGAATACATTGCACTGCCATAAAATGAATAATCATAATAGTAGTAATTATTATTATTGTAGTAAGTACCTGAGCCAGTCCCAGCGCCTGTCGCTGTTTCCGATTTTTTTGCTGCTGTTTGTACACCATTTTCGTTTGGCGCAGCGTTTAGCGGGGCCGGGGGTTGAATTTGTGGCTTTGCGTCATTGGCAGCGTGCGGCGCAACTGCTGGAGCGGCATCCATGGCTTCAATTGTTAGCCGTTGAGTTAACCAAATGCACAAGTTTTATTTAAATACAAGCCTTCCTTCTTTTTTTAATAATGCCCGATTTGCACAAGCCAAACTGCGGCCAGGGATGTTAAAAACGACACACATCGATAACTTTTCCGCGATTTGCATTTGGTGCTGCCAACCATCGATTACTCAAGCAGGATAGATCGATAAGATAAACGATTATAAATAGATAATAAATATGTAAACACAAATAGATCAGTTATGCAGTCAGCGTGACCGTTTTAAAATGTGTGTATAATTGCTAATAAATTAGAAAAAACAGTTATGGTTTATTTAGAGCACTTCGATGGTATATTTCGGTGGAGGACAAGTTGTTTTTCTTGTGAATTACGAGGGGTATTATAATATTCTTATGAAATACTATGTTGCGCATATAAAAAGCATTTGAGTTCATAAAGTTTCAGTATAACGAACTGAATAGTTACGTACTTCTCTCAGATTGTGTCTAATCTGTCAGTTTTATACTTATGCTATAAGGCCGCTACTATTTTATATAGTTAAAATATGAATAAAATAGTGCGAACTTAAAGGTTCTTCGCAAATCTCACTAATAAAAAATGTATTAATTGTATTAAAGTTTTCGGACTGTTGTTAATAGCGTTGGCATATTGCTTTGTATTTAAATACTTATGTTGACAGTTTTTAAGTATTATATCAAATTGTACGCTATCGCTTAATATGGATAGGAGATCTTTGGAATTACCAATTTTGTAACCAGTCAGTTTAAATAGTACATATCCGGAAAAAGGCTGAATTGGCAGCACTTTTTATATTTGAAATCGATAGTCGATTGTAAATTTCTCGATTCCGATAACTGTCTGCTTTGTGGGTGGTCCGCTGCTGGTGCAATCAAAACGCTCATTTGTTGCTTTATATTTGTTCGAGGCGCATTTCAGTTTGTTTTCTTCTTTCTTCATTTCGATTTTTTTGAATTAAATACTCACAACGCATTTTGAAAAATAACGCGTTGCTGTAGCAGCATTGAGCAACGGCAACAAAATGCGCTGACTGAGTTATTGTAGTACCAAACAAGGCGCGACTGCGTCTCCGCCTGCGCCTATAAATTGGAACATTAATATTCACAAAGGCTACGCTTAATATTTGTATATTAATAGCATTAATCGGTTGTGGCTGTCGCAAAAACAAAATAAAAATTCTCACAAACGCTACAAAATGGAAACGTATGTATGCAAAAAGCGTCTTGGTTTATTGTCAATATATTTTATATGAAATTAATTCAAATCTTGGCCTGCTTACCAGGAGTACAATTACGGTCTGTTGCCTGTTGCTGGCCAGCCTGTCAGCTGTCAGCCATGCCAGCCCCAGTTCCTCGAAATTTAGCGCCAGCACAACGCCAGCGAGCTCAGCAGAAGTTAATTTGGAGCTCATTAAAGGCACCATGAATTATCGTATATATGGTAAGAAAGGCAAGGACGATAAGCCCTGGTTTGATGACTTGGATAATCGGCATATACAGTGCGTGCGGCGTGGACATTGCCTGGATGTCAACATAACGCAGCACAACTATACATGCTTTGGCTCCAAGTTGCCCTACACATACACAAGCCTGGGGCTGACCGACTATCGCAAGGAAAAGGATCTGGATGAGGCTCTGAGCGGATACCATGCTCTGCGACATGTACCCAAGTGCTGGGCTGTCATACAGGTAAGTCGGCTCAAAATACTCAAGCTAGAGACACAAATAATCCTTGCCCTTTTTCAGCCATTTCTGTGTGCAGTTTTTAAGCCGAAGTGCGAGGAAATTAATGGCCAGGACATGGTCTACCTGCCTTCCTACGAAATGTGCAAGAAAACCCTCGAACCATGCCGTGTGCTATATAATACCACATTTTTTCCAAAATTTCTGCGCTGCAACGAAACGCTATTTCCCATGAAGTGCAGTAATGATGCCACCGAAATGAAATTCAATGCAACCGGCAAATGTATGCCACCCTTGGTGCCCACGGATATTGCTGCTAGCTACTTTCCGGGCATTGAGGGCTGTGGTGTGCAGTGCAAGGATCCTTTATATACGGATGATGAGCATAGACAGATACACAAGCTAATTGGCTATGGCGGCACTTTGTGCCTGCTCTCCAATCTGTTTGTGGTCGCCACATTTCTCATTGACTGGCAGAATGCCAACAAGTATCCAGCTGTGATTGTATTCTACATAAATCTATGTTTTCTCATTTCCTGTTTTGGGTAAGTAATCCACAAAGAAAGGGATGAATCCTGAGACAATCAAGCATAGCAAAGCTCCTTCTTAACTAACTTTGTAAACAAATGTTAATAGCTCATTCGAAGCGAACTAATTTGAGTTGTTTTACTCAAAGTGATCGATATTTGTTTAAGCTATTGAAATTGCCACATAATCTATATTCCATTCTCTATAAACTCTCATTGAATGCGCTTTTGTTTTGTCAATGGTAAATGTTAATCCTCAGCTAAACAGAGCTCACTTCAGTTGTACTTAGAATGGTCTGTTACAGAAGTGACCATCCCATATAAAAAGCTTTGTTAGATTTAGTCGCTGGTTGGCATCTTTTAACAACTTTGAACTTTTGCTTTACAGCTGGCTGGTGCAGTTTACGTCCGGTTCGCGGGAGGACATTGTGTGCCGCAAGGATGGCACGCTGCGTCACTCGGAGCCAACGGCTGGCGAGAATCTCTCATGTATTGTTATATTTGTGCTGGTGTATTACTTTCTTACTGCCGGAATGGTATGGTTTGTGTTTCTTACCTATGCCTGGCACTGGCGTGCCATGGGCCATGTACAGGATCGCATTGACAAGAAGGGTTCATATTTTCATTTGGTTGCCTGGTCGCTGCCACTGGTGCTTACAATTACCACAATGGCGCTCAGCGAGGTCGATGGCAATGGCATTGTGGGCATCTGTTTTGTGGGCTACATCAATCACTCGATGCGCGCTGGTCTTCTGCTGGGCCCACTCTGTGGCGTCATACTCATTGGCGGTTATTTTATAACGCGCGGCATGATTATGCTTTTTGGCCTGAAACATTTTGCCAATGACATCAAGTCCACCTCAGCCAGCAATAAAATCCATTTGATTATCATGCGCATGGGCATCTGTGCGCTTTTGACGCTCATTTTCATACTGGTTGCGATTGCTTGTCATGTGACGGAGTTTCGCCATTCGGAAGAGTGGGCCGAAAGTTTCAGGCAGTACATCATGTGAGTATACATGACTTATCATTCCATTCCAATACTAATTATCTTTCTCTTTAAATTCTGCTTTAGCTGTCGCATCAGTTCAGTATTCGATGAGAACAGCACCTGTAAGATTGAAAATCGTCCTAGTGTGGGCGTGTTGCAGTTGCATTTGCTCTGCCTGTTCAGCTCTGGTATACTCATGTCCACCTGGTGCTGGACACCGTCCTCTATAGAGACCTGGAAGCGTTATATCAAAAAGTAAGTACTCTGCCACATTTAAATGTTGACATGCGCTCAAGTTTTACTTGTTTATGTTTATTAGAAAGTGCGGCAAGGAGGTTGTTGAGGAGGTCAAAATGCCCAAGCACAAGGTCATTGCACAGACTTGGGCCAAGCGCAAGGACTTTGAGGATAAGGGCAGACTCTCCATAACGCTATACAATACGCACACTGATCCCGTGGGTTTAAATTTTGATGTTAATGATCTTAACTCATCGGAAACGAACGAGATTAGCTCCACCTGGGTACATTATTTGCCGCAATGTGTTAAACGTCGCATGGCATTAACTGGCGTTACACCGGGCAACACAAACTCCTCCAGCCAGGGTCAGGCTGGGCGCAAGAACTCGTTGGACTCGGAGATAAGCGTCAGTGTGCGTCACGTGTCTGTGGAATCGCGACGCAACTCGGTGGACTCGCAGGTCTCGGTGAAGATTGCCGAAATGAAAACCAAAGTGGCTTCGCGTACGCGTCAACATGGCAAACATGGCTACTCCTCCAGCAGCAACAAGAGAACACAGCGCCGCCGGGATTTCATTGCTGCCAGCAGCGGGCGTACCAAGTATAGCAGCGCGGGACGTGGACGACGGGAAAGTAGCACATCCGTTGAGTCACAGGTGATAGCGCTGAAGAAGACAACCTATCCGAATGCTAGTCACAAAGTGGGCATGTTCGCCCAGAGCACCAAAAAGCACAACAGCACCAGGCGACGCAATGGCGGACTAGATCCGAGCATCATCAATGATTTCATACAAAAGAATGGACAGTTTATACTGCCGTTTTTGCAGAATCAGGGCATGACCACCTCCTCGGATGAGGAGGACAATTCGCGTGCCTCTTTCAAAATACACGACCTCAATGTGGTGGTCAAGCAGGAGTTGAGCGATGACGATGATTTGGATGATGCTGGACCCAAAATACAAGAGCTGCCAAGCAATGGCAACAAAGCCGCAGCCTTGGAGCATTTTCTCAAGCACATGCAAAAGTCCAGTGAGTCCAATTGCAATGGCAATCGGCATTCCCGCAACTCACAGCGCAGTCGCAAGTCACGCAAGGAGCAAAATAAGTCACAGCATCATCATAGTCACAAGACGGCTGATCTAGAGCTGGATCTGGATGTGGATTCAAATAGCGATTTTAAGCGCAACTATGCACGACAACTGGCAGCGGCCATGGATGTGAATGGCGACTCGCTAAGCTGCTCCTCCGTTGAGCTGGACATACCATTGGACGGCATGCTGCACAGCTCCTATTCGGGCTTGTCCACAGGCAAGCCCAATTCGCGCAACAGCAAGACCAGCTGCGATGTGGGCATACAGGCAAATCCCTATGACATTGCCACCCACACGCTGCCCACCTATGGCAACGAGGAGCTGCAGCAGGCCATGCGCCTGCTCAATGCGGCCAGCCGACAACGCAACGAGGTGACCTCTGAGGATGCCACCGAAATGCAATCTCTGCTGGGACCAAGACATCACAAGGAGCCAACGCTCATGAGCGAATCCGATAAACTCAAAATGTTATTGCTGCCCTCCAAATAGAAGATTTACTGGAGCAGCCAAAACCATACAAATCGGAATGCATTTACTTAAGTTTCTAAAACTCTCCTCTTCCATTTCAAGCATCTTACAATTACGAATAGAAATACGAATTACGATTACGAATACTCATAGAAAATAAGTTTTAAAATGTTTACAAACTCATTTTTGCATGAATACCGAGGGAATTTGAATTTAAGATATTGCTCTCTCTTGTGTGTATATGTGACTATAATGACTGTTTTCCTTAAACTAGACTGTAATTTGATGTACATGTATGTATGTTGTTTTAAATGTACAATTATTCGCCCTTTTGGGCTATTTAGCACAACAACAAACGAACGAATTGTGTTACGAAGTGCCTAAAAAGCTTACAATTAATAATTTTGTAACAAATAAACCGATTTTAAATCCGATCAAATGCGGCCAAATAATGAATAATATATGATATCTAAATATATGTATATAAGAGCGGCTGGAGATGCTTCTTGTCGAACTCTTTTTGTCGGGGGGATTCTAATTTCTAGGCGTCTATTTTCTTGCGTCTAAAAGTAAAATAAATAAATACATAGGTATATATTTTTCTGATGATTCAGACCAGCTACTATAAAGTTTTGTTTTCAGAAGTGTTACATTTTTGTACAAACAAAGTTCAGTATTTTGGACAAACAAAGTTCAACCTATTTGAAAGTGCTTTGGCGACAAAATTCGCAATTATTATAAATAAAATAGTGTTAAATTAACTATATACTTATGTGCATAAATGTCAAAGTTTAATTGAGATTTATTTCCGTACAAATACTCAACTTTTAAGCATTGGTAGCTTGGAATTAGTGTACTTTTTCGTGAATAGAAATGTCTGTTTAAAGAATGCTTTAAGAATTGTGAACATTGTCTTCCCAGGCTCCACATGCTCTAACAGAATGTCTTATAAGTAACACCCCCTGAAAAGTTATAAAAATATCTTGAGGAAATGTGATTATTTTTGTGACTTTCCAGTGTAAACAAATTGTATACTTGACTAGCAGTGGGGATGAAAAGTTGTGTAAACCAAATGTATCCCTAAGAAACCGTATATTTACAAAGACATTCTTGGGCCAGAGGTCGTTTCATGTTTATAAACTGAGTTGCGTGAGCTCATACTTGTAGAGCAGGTAGCGACAACGATTTAAGCCAGAAAAGGGGCGTTTTCGGGTAACAACAGGTAGAAAGGTACAAAATACAACACTCGTTTGTAGACCAGGTGCTATTAGCCAGTTACACAGAAACAGCACAGTGACATCTGGCTGGGAAACTTATATCCGGTGCGGAAGTGTTCTATGTAAAACTCACTATAAATATACTTATAAAATATGCCATGTATTTATTTAGCCCACTTTCAATGTGACTTACACTTGTATATAAACAAGTCTTTTGACTAAACAACACCTTAACTAGATTAAGTTTTATTACTTATCTATCTTTAAATAATAATAATTTGTACCACCTGGGCCAGCTATTGAGTTATCAATTTGTAGATTGGCTGTCTGGACAGCCGATTGTTTCCGCAGTTTATTCATTATATATACTCTCATATATTACAACTTTAATTTTATTGTAGCTACATATAAATTATATGCTCGTAGATTACAGTTCCCATTTGGTAATGCTAGACAAAACTCCAGGGTAAAAGTGGCAAATATATGTATTTGGACTCTATATAATAAACGAACTGCAGATTTTGCGGATCGCTGTAGGTCGCACCACAATTATCTCCAAACCTTTCCTTATTACTGGTTGTGAGTGCTTCGTAGGAAGTTCTTTTCTCGTGAAACACACCTGACCTAGGCACTAGACCCTTAGATTTATAGACAGCTGTCAAAACCTTCCCGGAACTTATCTGACTTATCACTATATCATCCATTGTATCTTATGTGCGACAGCTTTTAAAGTCTTCTAGTCTATTGCTTAACGTCCAATACATACTGTAGAAAACTATAGCTAATAGTTCCCCATAGAGTAGACAGCGAACAGCTGATCGCTTAAGCTTAGAGTTGCTTTGGGAGCTTTTCGAGTTGCCATTGGGTGTGGCGCACCTGTCACAGCATCTAATTGCAGTTGTTGCACTTAAGATTGTTAATTGATTTACTAAAAAGCTTTTAGTATTCAAAATTGACAGATGGCGGCATATTGCGGAAGTTGAAGTTTGAATAAAACGTAAAGTGAAACTTTAAAATAAGTTAATTAAGTTTTTATTGTAATGACTATAGAATTGAATTTACAGTTTAACGTAGGTATTAAATTTATTGCTGTGCTGTGCTTGATATGAGTTATGCAATTATAATTTTCGTTTTACTTGAATAATGCTCATTTAATAAATAAAAAATCAAATACCTTTGATACTTTCGACTCGATTTGAAATTGCAAGTGCAATCTATAATTGAAATTCTACAAAAGTTTATTGCTCTATATAAGCCAATTACTATTATAAATAGTATTAGTTCAACTCTATAATTAAATAGATTTTTGTGTACAATATAAGCGACATTATTCTTTGTATCCAAAGACAGACGAGAACACCGACTATTGACTACAGATTTTCTTTTTAAAACACAGCCTACTTGAACTTGCGCTGTGACAGCTTCACTTCCTTGGCCCACACAACGTTATTCAAGAACTCGCCAAGCAGATAGAGGGCAAAGGTGAAGCCCAGCACAGCCACAAAGAATACAATGCGCTGTGGCAGCTGAAGGACCTCCAATACCGGATAGACCCAGACGTTCGAATAGTGCTTGATAATATGAATCCAGACCAAATAGCTGCCCATGAAGATGCCCAGTCCAGTGAGGCCCTTGCTGCGCTTCGGATATGCCCGATATGAGGTAAACATCTCCAGAACAATAAAGACAACAATATTGGTGTGCAGGACATGATTCAGCCAGCTATAATATCAGAAGAGAGCCAATTAGCCAAGCTAATGCAATAGAAAGCTGTTCAACTCACCTGGGGAAGACGGGATCCAATACTTTTGGAAAGACGAGCTCACGATCAATGGCATACAGCGTCCAGAAGGTAATGCCCACATTTAGAGCCACCGGAAACGCCAGTGTGGCCATCAGCCAGTCCTTGAACTGGCGTATGGCTGGCGCTCGCTTTGGCACCAGCTCATTGGTGCCCACAAAATCATTGACGAGCGAGACAATGTAATAAAGTGCCTGTATTATCTGTAAGTATAAATAAAAAGCGGTTAGAGCGATGCGTGTGTTTGATAACCAAAGGGGTTGTGGAATAAATTGCAACCGCTTAAATCAATGAAGCTTGACAAACCCAAACCGGTTATAGTAGGCTCTTATGATTATGGTAAGTCTATGCATGATAATATACAATTAGTTGTGCTTATTATTATAATCGATCTTGGCTTACCGCATCCAAGAAAGTTAGATATTTGAATTTTCCACCAAATGGATGATAAATTAATTTGGCATTGCCATCATTGGAGGTTGGAAATTCAACGTATTTGTAATCAAAATAGATGCCATAGGTAAACTGCACTGCCGCCGTCAAGTGCAGCAGCGTTCGCAGCGCGCCAAAGATACTGTTAAAAAGCGAGTGCGTTGCAGCGCCCGTTGCCATTGTGCTGCAATCAATTGATTTTTCACGGCAACCGAACAACAACCGGCCAGCAAAAAAGTGAGACTGAAGACAGTTTCGTTCGCAGTGTGACCGTGGCACGACAACAATCACTTATCGATAGTTATCAAGCATTGCGTATCGATTGATGTATGTTTCGGCGCAACAAATTTCGGTTGACTGGCAAACAAATATTTTAGTTCAAGTATTTCGAAAAGACTTTGGCAAGCTAATAAGCTTTTGATTGCCATTTTGAAATAAGCCACTTTTTGACGCAAATCACAATACCAATTTAACAATAAAGCATATATGAACAAGAGAGCAGAAGGGAAATACCGAGCGAACTAAAACATTTGCAAAGAACGGGTTTTTGCGCTCTGTTCAGCGAGCAACAGAATCTTTGGTTATTTCCTCGTTAACGTTCTCGTGAGACGGTCGCATTTAGATCTTATAAGAACAATTTATTAACATGTCCGAAATAAACGACTGCCATTTCGAAAGCGGTGATTCAGGCGCTTCTCAGACGTACCTGTTTCAATGTTCACACCTACGCAAGGATGGATATGTAATGCTTAAGGGACGCCCCTGTCGGATCGTCGATTTGTCTACCTCAGGCCAGGAGGTCCATATCTTTGGCATCGACATATTTACTCAGAATAAATACGACGAAATTTTTGTTTCCACCCACGATGTGGATGTGCCGCATGTGAAACGAGTAGATTACTCCCTTACCGAAATCTCCGATGACGGCTGCTTAACTTTAGCGGAGAATTCTTCCGAAATACGCGAGGATTTGTATATTCCAGAAGGTGCTCTCGGAGCTTCTATTCGTGCCGAATTTAATGCCGGCAAGAAACTTTCTATCACCGTTATAAAAGCGTGCCATCAAGATTACATTTCTGACTTTAAGATCATTAATGCTTAGAATGTTTCAGGGAAATCTCATGCACCGACCTGTTAGAGCAAAAGTAATGATATAATAATGAAGAATCAATAAAATCTTATTCAAATATTAATTCAGAAATTGGATCTTTTTTATTTGGCGAATATCAAAAAGCTGAAGATAAGAGCGCGAAGGAGGGAATCTGTCACGATTCGCAAACTAGATACCGGCATACACTTAAATATTTGGCGAGACCGGTTGTCGCAATATTCATTGATTCTATTAATAACCTTTCATAGCCTATATATCATGTTTTTGCTATGCTAATTTGTTGCTTTAATCGTAAAACGCCTTGCCACACTTTTATTCATTTTAGTGCTGTTTTATTTATTACTTTTAAAACCAAAAATGTTAACAAAAGTGATAAAAACAAGAAGACGGATAATATAGTATGAATACAATAACATTGCAGACGAAACATATTACAATTGCAGCAATTCGTCAAACCCCCGACAATCTTACGAAGCCAAACACTAAGAAAATACAATTTCATAAAGCGAAAGCTTAGTTCAGTTGAAATTGCAATTCAATGCATTTTATTTATCAAACTTAAAAAACGGTTAGGAGTGTTTGCTTATTGGTTTGTGTCTGCACTAAGTAAGACACAGCTGCCTATCGTATAAAGTGTTATCGATAACAGCTAGGTGTGCATTACAGCTGATACACTTACCGCACATAAAAATGTTAAGAATTTGAATTTGCCAGCAAACGGATGGAAAATGCTAGTTGGCATTTCCAGCTTGTGAAAGAAGTAAACACCATAACTAAACTGAATAACGGCCGTAATGTGAAGCATTAACTGCACCGCACGGCTAAAGCCAGCGGGCGTGGAACCCTTGGTCTTGGACTTGGATCTTGCCATGTTTAACACACAAAAGTCAACCTCGTACTGATTAGCCGGCTGGCAGCAGTCAAGCTATGTACAACTAAGTACATATGTATGTATATATTACACATGTATTTACTATATATGTACGTGTGTGCTCGTCGCTGCCCGCACCCCACGTATTGGTGTTTTGGGTCCGGCTGATAACGCCCGCTTATCATCTTGGTGCCAAGTAGCCTTCGTATTGAGATTGAGTGCGTGCTCATATTGCAACTGACAATTCTATATAGAAAAGTAAATATAAATAACTGCAGCGAGGTCTGAGTTGATGTAAAAAACACTTTCGCCGTTACAGCATCTACAACAAACCTGTAAACAATCAAATTGCCTGGACAGGAGGTGTGGGGGTGCGTTCCCACCGGCTATAAATAGATAGATGTGACCATATACACAAAGGCCATTGAGTCTGCAGTCGGCCACAACTAATGCGAACTATCGATTTCATTTCGAACGCTTTTCAAAGCCGCGCGAAGGTCAAGGGGCAAGAGCAGCCAAGTGACGCAGCACTAAAAATATTATCGCGTTTTCATTATCAAGGTGAACACTAATCGATGCGTGTATTTTGGGCTAAAGTTATCGTTAACATGACTATTATTAAGGAATGGTAAAAGAGCTGGTGAGTCTGACAGAGATAGCAAGAGAACATGTTTTGAATTTGATAAGAGATGGAGAGATGACTGTTTCTCTTTTAACAACAACAGGCCAATTGGTACGTCATAAATGAGAAATCTAAGCACGCATGACACCACCTTATATAATTACAGCATGTAAATTATGCAGATTTGTATATAAGGGGCGTTTAAGAGATTCCAATCCCTGCATACTTTTTGGATCTTTTAAGTTTTAAAACATATATAAAATCATTTATGTATTTTGGTTCTGTACAGTTCCAAAAAGTATGCTGCGAAATTGATTTTAAATTGGAATTCGAAATGTTCCCAATTAAATAAAAATAAAAGATCCTGTTTCGAATTCCAATCCGAATCAATTCCACAGAATAGCGTAGCATACTTTTTATAGCAGGATATAATTAAAAAAAACCTTGCTTTCCCGTATATTAATATATTTTATAGACGTACCCAAAACATGCTTCAAATATTTATGTGGAATTAATTCGCAAGTGGAATTGAGAACAGGTCTGAGTAAATAGCTTATCTATTCCTTGGTTTCCGCCTCGCCGTCGCTTTCCGACTCCGAGGACTCCAAATTGATTTCCGTTAGCTCCTGCTCCTCTACGCTGCAACTGTCCAGATCCCCCGTTTCCACTTTGGGAGCTAGTACACCCGCTTCTGGGCTGGCTTGTGGCTCCGCCTCAGCTGCCTGCGCCTCCGCCTCCTGCTCAAACATGGGATTGTTAAAGGCACGCTCCCGCACCTCTCCGCTCTCCGCATCGTAGCCAATTACAGCCAGACGCTCCACGGCACTGCCACCGCCAGTGGCAGCTCCAGCCGCGGCATTGTCAAAGCGATTGAATAGCAAATTCCTGCGCAGCCGCATGCCCAGGTGGCTCCAACGCCAGCGGCGGGGGTCGTGTATCCACTGGGGTATGCGATTCAGATAGGGATTCTCCGGCATAAAGTGTGCCAGCATTATGATCGAGACAACGCCTACAAGGACCATACAGAATAGTATGAGCAGCACCGATGCAAAGCTGACATTGGGATTGTAAGGACGACCGGCCAGCTTCAGCTCCAGGTGGGTGCCATGGGCCAGCAGTACGCTCTGGTTGCGCTGCTCGGCCAGGCGGCGCATGAACTCCACGCTGCGCTCACTGTAGCCGTTCCGATCCTGGACGATGGCCTGCAGGAAGTTGCCGTACTGCTCGGAGCCCACATAGTCCACGTGCAGCTGCAGCTCATCCGCCAGATTCTCCTTGGCAATGGCTGTACTTATAAACGTGGCCAAAGCCTTTCGATCCTCTTCAATGCAGTGCTGACTGGGCACAGTCAGGACGGCGCCGCACAGGAAACAACAGGCGCCGAAGGGACGCACAGGGGAGACGCAGTGTGGGGCCTCACATTGGGGCTCCACATTGTGGCAGACGGGCTCAACAAGGCGCTCGAAATCCTTGTGGCAGCCACACAGCTCGCCTCTGTAGTACTCCACAGTCACATCCTCTGCATTGTGAAACAGCAGCTGACCCAGATCCCGGCGCAGCAGCTCCTGTAGATAGAACTTGGATATGGAGGAGCCGGCCAGTATCAACTGGCCCAGTCGCAGATACTGCACATTTTCCAGATCAAAGGAGAGTGCGCCGCTGTTGCTCATAATCACCACATGCTCATCATCGCAGGGCACACGCTCCAGCTCCGGCACAATCGAGGAGGAGGAGGAGTCTGCAACGGAGCTGCCGCCCACTTTGGGCTGCCCGCTCCAGCTGCTGGGATCAAACCATTTGCTCGTCTTGGGCGGCTTCAAATAGGCGCGTCCCTCATCGCTGCCACACTCGGCATTGAGACCAGTTCCACTTCTTAGTTCTATGGTCGCATCCTCGCCAAGCAGCAGGCCACCCCGACGCGGCAGCACAAAGCCACCAATGGAGATCTTTGGTGGCAAGGGTAATATGGCCGGATAATACTCGGGAAATACAACCAAGTCGCGTGCACAGGGCAAATAATCATCCAACCAGGCGGCAGGACTCCCAAAAGGAGCACCAGCACTGTGCCATTTGATGGTAGTTGTATCCGCCTCCAGCAGTAGCAGAGTGACCACAACAATAACAATTAATCTCAGCTGCAACATGATGTGGCAGCAACGTCAATTGGTGACTGACTAAAGCGACCATAGTTCACAGTTCTACCCTGTAATTTGGGGGCGTTTCCTCAGCTGGCCAGACATTCCCAGATAATTATCAAATGCCTGCCTTTCAGCGAGGGAAAAACAATTCAACCATTGCCACAGACAGCTCTAAACAAATTCCCAATAAGTTCCTCACTGTCAGCCGAAAAACAGCCGCAGCAGGGTATTTCAGCTATGTCATCGCTTTTGACCTCAATTTCAATTTGATGAAAAGTTATTACAGAAGTATTAAACTACGGAAAGCTACCAATAACCCATAAAGAACATGTTTTAAAAGTCTTCAATCGATGCCAGAGTCTATACAAAAGAATGTAGAATATCCAAGAAACATCAATCAAAAGTACACTGAGAAAAATTAGCAAGCACTAAGTGAAAATGTCCACATAAAAAAAGAAGACAAATGTTGAAATTTTTCTAACAAAAACTTTGCAATGTTAAGTAAAATTTACTTTAGTGATACCAAGATATTCCATATATGTACACTGAGAAAAATTAGCAAGCACTTAGTGAAAATGTCCACTAAAAATAAAGAAGAGAAATGTTGAAATTCATCTAACAAATATGTTGCAATGTTAAGTAATATTCACTTCAGTGATACCACGATATTCAATATATGTACACTGAGAAAAACCATAGAATAAACGGAGTGAAAATTTATATAAAAAAGAAGAGAAATATTGAAATGTTTCTAACAAAGAAATTGCAATGTGAGGGAAAAATTCACTGCGGTGATCCCAAGATATTCAATATATGTACACTGAGAAATAACCGTTGAAAACTCTGAGTTAAAGTATCTCTAAAAAGGCAGAGAAATATTGAAATTTTTCTAACGCAAACTTTGCAGTGTTAGACAAAAATTTATTTCGTAGATCCCAACATATTTGGTATATGTATGTGCACTGAGAAAAAAACATTGAAAACACTGAAACAAAGGTATCTTTATAAAAACATATTTTAAAATTTTAAATCAAAGTATCTTTATAAAAAGAAAAGAAAAGTTGAAAATTTTCTAAAGAAAACTTAGCAATATTAGGTCAAGATGACTTTGGTGATGCCAAGATATTTGGTATATATACACTGAGAAAAAAACATAGAAAACAATGTGTGAAAATTTCTATAAAAAAAAGAAGAAAAATATTGAAATGTTTCTAACGAAAACTTAACAATGTTAGGTAAAAATCTGTTCGGTGATCCCAATATATTCGATATATATACCCTATATCTCGTACATATATGTATGTACATATGTATGTATAGGCTCCATAAATTCGCATAATAAATTTTCAAGTAATAAATTGCAGAAAATCAACGATGGAGACGAACGTGCGCCCATAACAGCTCACATATATCCACAACCAGATGCACATATGTACAAGAATATATATATATCTGATATATAGTATACAGACATTCATATATACATATATATATCTCAGTATAGGCGATCATTGAAAAGTAGAATCTTCTTGCTGTATTACAATGCAATTGTTTGGCGAAAGAATAAAACGTTTATTTTCATTTGTGATTTTGGGCGATCTAAACAATTAAGTCCGGAGGCGCGCGGATTTGACGGAAGCCACTGGAATGCCAAACAACCGGATGGTAATGGTAATGGTGCGTGTGCATGACCCCGGGGCATGCTATGATTTCCACATGAAAGATATTTGCTGAAAGAAAAGTGAAAACACCGCACAGCCCAACATACTGTAGAAAAGAAAAGAAAACAACAATAAATGCTGCTCCAAATAGTGGACTCGGATTCCACATGCAGATATAGACGATTTGATATGAAGCACTTTGTGGCAAGATCAAAGAATTTATTGGTATTATAAATCAAGGGCGACCAAGGTCGTTCAACACCAGCTATAAACTAAAACGAGCGACTAATGTGTAGATCGAAGTAAAAGTACTTTCAAGAAGTATTAAGCTTCTATATTTTTCAAACAAAAATGAATCGTACACTTGGAGAAATGATCAAGCATATTGTACACAATTTAGTTTATACATAGTACTATGTAGATCCTGGCGAATAAGTCGGAGCTCATAATACTTATAACCAGAATAAAATGTTGATTGCATTATTAAAAAAATTTAAAAAAAAATATATTTTTAAAAAACCAACTAATCTCCCAATTTCATACACTGAGAACAATCTTTATATGTGGAGATGAAATAACAAAAAATTCTTAGTAAACTTTGAAATTAACTTTGTTAGGTCTAAAATATATATATTTTTTTTTATTGTTAAAAATTTGAATATTATATTTTTCAATATATTTAACCAGCGTACTATTACCAATGTGGCAACTTAAAATGGTTATACATCATGTCTAAAATATTAGAAATTTAAAAAGAACTTTTTCTTTCTTTTATTATACCCTAGCAGAGGGTATTCTAATTTTGTCTCGAATGTAATGGACTGAAGGAGTCGTCCTTTCTTGTTTTTTTTTAAACAAATTTTTGTGTTTATTTTTGCAAACCTTAACTATAATACATTTAAATAATATTATAATGAATTATAAGGGGTGGAAAATCAGTGACGAGGCCTTCGACTCTATCATATTTAAATATATATATATTTCTATAATTCTATGTATATACTTAGGCCGAAAAGGCTATGAAGTCTGAACTCCTTATTGATTAATATTAGGACACTCTCAAATATACATAAATTTACTGTGAATAAATGAAATGAAATGAAATATATATTCTTTTTTGGCTAAGAATACAATGTTAACTCTTAGTTTTAACTAATAGTTATCATTATATAAATAAATAAATATATTCTTTTTATTTATTTATTAATTTAAAGTCCGTAATGTTAGGTAGATTTTATATTTTAAATAAAACTCTTGATATTCCCTTACTTCTTAGCTCACTCAAAGTTAAAATCAATTTAAATATATTTATAAGCTTGACTTCCAGACTATACAAAAAAGGTTTCTAAACAACTTATATTTTTGTTATCTGAGCTATCTTTTAACAGTTCTTAGAGTGAGATATTTAAGAGTCTTCAATTCAAATATGTTATTTTAGGGCTTATATATCAAAATGCAGAGATAGTATTAACAGATTGTTAGCTTTCTAAGGGCATCTAAGCTCTTAAAGGATATGTAAGTGCTTTGTTGTCAAGTGCCTGTGAAATTGCACTTGATGATCAAATTGCCAGAATAGTTTACGATATGTAAATGAGCTGCCAGCTGCCACCCACTGCCGCGGGGGGTTGGCGTTGGCCCCAATGGGGGGGCATATTTACATATATGCCAATAAGATAATCTGGCATCCATCAGCGCCAATAAAAATGGGCCACAAAGATGCTGGACGCCTTTTGTTTTTGGGGGCATTTTGATTTGTGGGCAGCTTTACAATTCAATAAAGGAAAAGTGTTTTTCTTCTCGTATACGAAAATTGTTGTGGAAAAGAATTTCGCACACGCCAAAGAAAATAAATACTTGAAAAATAATTCGTGGCATTGTTGCGGTGTGTGTGTGTGTGTGTGTGTGAGAGAGAGTGTAACACTTTGTAGCGACAACAAATGAATGGATAATGGCTGTATGGAATTTCAAAATGTATCTGCAAGATACGAGTGGCGTTTACGGATGCAGGCAGCACAGTTGTTGACCCCCACAGATAAAAAACCATCGAAATAAACAAAACATATGGCAGACATAAATGGGGAGACAATAATAACAATAATTTGTGTTTTTACTTTGGTGCTGGAACACACTCGAAACGATTTCGACCGCATTTCCGTCATATTATAATGACCATGATATATGGTGAGGTCTATATACTTATATATTCTTCTGATTTATACTATAAATCAAGTTTGTCAACTTACCAGCGACCAATAGCTTAAGAATCGCACTTTTTGTGGCAGAGTTTCCGGCACCAGACGTCGGCTAAAACTCGTCTTGAGTTTGTAGCTCCGCTGTATCTCAAAATTGCTATAGTACAATCCATAGGCAAACTGTCCCAGCGCGCACAGATGTATGATTGTCACAAAGACACGAGATTTATATAGCTCCACTTTGGTCATCCTGACTGAAGGCGACTCTTTAATATTTATGAACTGCTCGACTCAACTGCAAATTTGAACAGAAACCAGGCAAACTTTAGCTTGTGAGCTTTAGCAAATGATTTAAGGAAGCGCTACAAGCTAAATAAAATATGATGCAAGATTGTGTGAGACCCCCCCAGCCCCTCTACAGCCAAGTGGCAGGCAACCTAAAGGTGCCACAATGTTTAAAGACCAAGCAAGGTCTTAAGCACCCTCTAAAGGCCGGACGTACAATTGAAATCAATATTTTTGCGCCACTGACATAAATATTTGAATAACTAAATGAGAAATGTAATAAAACGCTGTGTTTGAAAGCCACGAAAAATTGAAGTTGCCTGGCGCCTTGGGATGATGTTTATAATTTACATATGTTAATATATTAATGGATTTTTATTGCTAGTCGACGCAGTTGTTGATTGTTTCAATATTCAATGTGTATTTTTAAACAAATCACATAGCACACGCTGCCAACACGCACCGTAAATTCTTTCTTTTTATATAGTTTCCTCTCCTCCTTTGTATTTTTTGGATTTTTTTCGTTTTTTTTTTTTCTTTTTTTTTTGATTTTTCTTAATGTTCTGTCAGCGCCAAAGCTGGCGCGCACAACCTTAACGTATGGAAAACTGGAGTCGCACTGCCACTGGATAAATAAATGTTGCTCATACGCCGCATTGGCTGCTTGTCGCGTTTGCTTTGCTACACACAATATACATTCGTATATGTTGTACTTGTGCTGTTGCTTCGAATTGCGTGCTCCTGATGCGCATGTCCACAATTTTTGTTGCGTATGGCTTGTCCCGGGGTTTGGGCTACGAACCTGTGTACCCCCAGACGTTACTGTGGCAGCAGGTCAATGTTGTTTGGATAAGCACAACAGCACAACACGCATACATATACAGCTTAAGCTAACTGATCCTGTTATCAGTAGCCAAAAAAACAACGATCAAACTGATAGCATTAAACAAAGACAGCAAATCATTTAAATACAAACTAAAACGACGTTAAGGTTAACGGCATGCCCAATATTGAGTATATTTAAATCGATATAAGTGCGCGCCAACGTGCTATCGTTATCGATTATCCATAGTCAACAGCTGTTGGTTGTTTAACCCCTGGTTTTTTGTTTTGTCTATCGTTCACTTTGTGTAACTTTTATGGCATTTTTTTATTAACTTGGTTAACTTAAAAAAAACTCAAGTTATTTTATATATTATACACAAGTTGCCGCAACGTAACTGAATAAAAGTGGGCGTTTACGAGTGTCAGCTGACAAAATAAAAACAAGTTTCAAGTTAATTGGCTTTTGTTTTGCTTTCAACATTCTCGGGCAACTAACCATGTCGTAACCAAATTGTTTCAAATAGCCAAGAAATTTATAAGGAAATTCAAAATTAGAAGTTGCATAGCTAAATTACGATAATGTCGCTGCCATCGAAAGTCACATTGGGTGTAGCGGTTGGCATTTCTGCCGCTATTATAGGTTATGTACACTATAAACAATCGGAAGACCGGTAAGTAATGCACAATTCATGTATGAAAACCATTTGTAAGAGATGTTTTGTTTTGCAGACTAAAACTGCATCAGGGCGTGCTGCGCGACGTGGAGCAGCAACAGCGACGCAAACACGAGAATAGGTACACCTTGCAGCAACAAATTGACATAACCAAACAGTTAAAAGCAGCGATGGAGCAAGAGGCGACCAACGTTGAGGCAAAGGCAGTGGCCTCGGAGCACAACATCGGTGCGAAAGGGGAAGCGCCAAATGCAGTAGAATCAGTTGCACCAGAATCAGTTGCACCGGCAGCTGCTTCACAGCCGCCGTCATAATATAATGTAGTTATTTTATAAATGCAAGACAGTGTCAAAACAAAAATAATGTGACTGAACTTGCACTTAGTTTTGTTTGTATATCTTTATAATTATTACTCAATTTTATTATTACGAATGTGTGTATAAGTAATTACAATTCTAATGGGCGCTCGATAAAGTAATTCACATAGTGTATCGGTTGGTTTGTACATACAATATATGCGTCCTGTTCAACCCTTTCGAAATCATATAAAAAAAACAAAAAGGAGACTGAAGATCTAGAAATACACGATACTTGGCGTTCTTTGTCCGTTTATCATTGCCACCAATGCAGTTCATAGTCCGTAGTCCAGACTTTTGGACCACTAATATCGACCACCGCCGCCGCCTCCTCCTCCTCCACCACCACCACCACCTTTGCGCCGATCACGATCATTACCATCACGATCGTTACGATCACCTCGATCAGTGCCGCCTCCAATGCCACGCTCACCTCCGCGATCGGTACCACCCACTATGCCGCGTTCGCCGCCCCGATCAGTGCCGCCTCCAATGCCACGCTCCTCGCGCCGGCGTCGGCCGCCCGGCGATCGGGAACGACTGCGTGAGCCACGTCGTCGTGGTCCACCGGAACGGGAACGCGAACGATTGCGGCGACGACGCGAATATAGGTACCTTCGCAATTCTCTAGATATGGGCTTCAAGTGCATGAAATTGCAAAAGCCGGAGCGTGTACATTCACCCATTTCGTACTGTCTGCAGCAGGCTTCACGGAAATCGGTGACCGGTGAGAGTTCGGAGTAGACGGGACGGCCGCCAAACCAACGATTGTTCAAATCGTTGGCCGCTTTTTCAGCGTCGGCCTCATTGCGGAATTTGATATAAACATTGCCAACTAGATGGTCGCCCAAATTGTCGCACACGTTCATCTCCTCAATTTCCCCATACTTATCCTCGCACTCAACAAAAACGTCCTCAAAGAAATTGTCATAATGCTCCTGCATCTCCTCATCAGACACATTCGCCACCAAATGTGAGCCATCCGCCGATTTAGCCGAGTTCTGAGGGTTTACGTATAGATTCTGCAGGAGAACGGTTTGCGAAAACGTTGGCTTGTTGTGTATTCTTGAGCAGCGGTCTCCGTGCCGGCAGGCTCCAATTTTAAAGTAAAATGAACAGTTAACTCTGTAAAATATATGTATTGTTTTAATTAGTTATAATGCCGGGCAAAAAAAAGTACAGGAGGAGCTGGAACATGCGGAATACTAACTTGTCCTTTTCTGTGCCAAAAATTGATGCCAAATACTCGGCCATTACGTTGCTGCTGTTATGAACTGCTTTGTTAAACGTTTAGCTTCTATGCGTGCCGTTTGCAGCAAAATTATAACACGTCGTTTTTGTATATTTTGACAAATTTTTTAATATAAATTTTCCAGGCGCACGCAAAAAGCAGCGTCTGTCGTATTTTGCGACAACGTTGCCAGGTAAAAAAACGAAGTAAGCTGTGTGGTGCTGCCAACTTGTGTGAATAACATGGGCAAGTTAACCAATTTTAACTGAACACAAATTCTATTGAAAGATACTAGATATTTATTGTTTGCTTTTGTAATAACCGTCTTTATAATTTATGTGGTCACTTTCCACAACCAGAATTTATCTCTGAAGGTTTTTCATCTCTATTTGCTAACCCAAAAATTAAAGAAACACAATTTATATAAAATTATATATTATTTGTCTTAGTATTTTGTGCAAACAGTCTGGCAACACCATTTGTGGACTGAGCGTGTTGGCAACGTTGCGCGTCTGACATTTCTTTGTAAGAGAGCGAGAGAGCACGAGCACTGAACGAGGCACGACTCATGCAGTTCTAGAAAAGTCCGACAGCGGCATTTTTGCAATTTCAGCTCTGAACTTTGCGTGGTAACGACGTTTTTAAAACTTAAATAAAATTTGTGTCATCAGTAAAGTAGAGTTACAATATCGCATATAATGGATAAGGTGAGTGCTTCATAAAATTTGCACAAACAAAGAGTTCCGCAATGCATACGGTCATTGGCAGGTGAACGAACTGAAGGAAAAGGGCAACACAGCGCTCAATGCCGAGAAGTTTGACGAGGCAATTGCGGCCTACACAGAAGCCATTGCGCTGGATGCTAAGAATCATGTGCTATTTAGCAACCGGTCAGCGGCCTATGCCAAGGCCGGTAAGTTCGCCGAAGCGTTGGAAGATGCCGAGAAGACCATTGCGTTGAATCCCAGCTGGTCGAAAGGGTATTCGCGCAAAGGTGCCGCAGCTGCCGGTCTGCGTGATTATATGAAAGCCTTTGAGGCCTACAATGAGGGTACGTTTATTTATATTATTACATTGACCCCCCCCGCAACGACATAACCTCACTAATATTGTATATGTGCGCGTGTGTGTGTGTGTATGTTTGTGCTTACATCGGACAGGTTTGAAGCACGATCCGCAGAATGCAATTTTGTTGCAGGGTCGACAGGAGATCACAGCGTCGGTGCTGAGCTTTATGCAGTCGCAGGGCGACATACCCATGGACATTGATCCTCAAGAGTCGAGCGGCCCCAGCTTTAAGAGAACCTCGGCTCCCCCTAAGTCCGCTGAGCCACCAAAGCCGGCTGAGCCCAGGGTGGAGGATATGAGCGAGGAGGAGCGCAAGAAGTATTTTGCCAAGAAGGAGAAGGAACTGGGCAATGTGGCCTACAAGAAGAAGGATTTCGATACTGCCCTCCAGCATTACAATGCTGCCATCGAGCATGATCCCACTGATATAACGTTTCACAATAATATTGCGGCTGTGTACTTTGAGCGGAAGGAATTCGATGAATGCATTAAGCAGTGCGAGAAGGGCATTGAGGTGGGCCGCGAGAATCGGGCTGATTTCAAGTTGATTGCAAAATCATTAGCTCGCATTGGTAACACCTATCGCAAGATGGAGAACTATAAGCAGGCTAAGTTCTACTATGAGAAGGCCATGTCCGAGCATCGCACTCCGGAGATAAAGACCTCGCTTAGTGAGGTGGAAGCTAAGATCAAGGAGGAGGAACGTCGCGCCTATATTGATCCAGTCAAAGCTGAGGAGGAGAAGGAACAGGGCAATAAATTCTTTAAGAAGGGTGACTACAGCAATGCGGTTAAACACTACTCGGAGGCTATTAAGCGCAATCCGGATGATCCAAAACTGTACAGCAATCGCGCTGCCTGCTATACAAAACTGGCTGCCTTTGATCTGGGCCTGAAGGATTGCGATACTTGCATCAAGCTGGACGAGAAATTCATCAAGGGTTACATACGAAAGGGCAAGATTCTGCAGGCAAGTCATTTCGAGCAGACATTAGAAACATTTAAGCTAACTTTTATATTACCTTCAGGGCATGCAACAAACCTCGAAGGCTTCCTCGGCTTACCAGAAGGCGCTGGAACTGGATCCCAATAATGCTGAGGCAATTGACGGCTATCGTCAGTGCTCAATGAACTTCCAACGTAATCCACAAGAGGTGCTCAAGAATGCCATGGGTGATCCGGAAATCCAGCAAATTCTCAAGGATCCAGCTATGCGTATGATACTCGAACAGATGCAAAATGATCCAAATGCTGTTAAGGAGTAAGTTTACTTACCAATTGGTTGAATATTACTCTAAACGTTTCCTATCTTTCTTCTTTTTGTTTTGTAAAGACATTTACAGAATCCAGCCATTGCCGATAAGATAATGAAGCTGCTGGAATCGGGCATTATACAGATACATTAGGATTAGCGTTACCCAGAAACCAAACCAATCGCTAACATTCAGAAGACACAAAAACACAACCAATATGCATACAAAAAAAGAAAAATAATGCACTACTACTAAGCCGCGGTGCGCTGCCTCAAAAAAACTCAAAAAGTAAATATCGTTTTAAAGCCTAAACATTTCTAAAAGAGCGTCAACCTTAACTAATGCCGCGCTTAACACTGAAACGATTATAAACTCACTATAGATAACGATGGAACCCAATTACACAATATCTATGTCTACACTGTCTGCCTAGTTGATTTATGCAGAATACTGATGGAGTTGCTCCACAGACAACGCCGTGGCCCTTATTTTCATACTACATAATATGCTGTAGCTTAGCTCTAAAAATAAGTTTTTGAATGTAAAATAAAATACAAGTCAAAGAATGGTAACTGTATATTAGAATACCTTTTCATTTGTTTAATTTGCTAACAACTTTTTCAAGCACATTTAATTCACATGTTTTTTTTTAAATGTACTTTAAACAGCTGCTTCAAATAACCCTTGATTGGGGTATATGTGTAAGCGATACGTTCCAAAGTAAATACAACTTTTTCAAATTGAAAACAAATGACTTTTTATTGTAACTTTAGCCAAAGCAACTTAGGGGTTTCAGCTGAAAAAATTAGTATTATTTTAGTAAATAATTCGCAAAAGTTTCGATAAGTTACTGTTTGTTTTCTTTTTCAGACAACAACTCATAAGATATATATATATATATACAAAATTGTAATATTCTCTTCAAGAGTATTATAAAGCTCATTTATAGTAATTTTAAAATAAATCAAAATTCACTCGACCGTTAGAAAGGGTACGAAATACCAAAAAAAAAATCAAATGTGGTCAGCTGCGTCGCGAAACGCTTGACATTTTTTAGTGTATTTTGCAAAAAGTGTTGAGCAGCGCCAAATTACTGCAACATGCTCTTCAGTGCCAGTGCAGTGTTGAGGACGATTTCTTCCACATAAAAAAAAAAGAAAGAAATGGTGTGCTGATTGTGATTTTTGATTATAAATAACAATAAAGTAAAGAGAAACGAAAACGTTTGATTTGATACAACCTACAACGAATAAGAAACAAAACGAACTCTTTTTTAAAATACCGATTGCCTGCACGCTATTAATTGTTTTAACTATAGCTATATGTATGCTTGTGTATGAGAGTGTGTGTGAGTGTGTGTGTGTGTGTATGCGATTGTTAGTGTATGTGAGCTTGTGTTGCCTCCGAGTTTCTCAGTCGACTCGCGAAATTGAGAATAGAAAGATGGTGCTCGGTAAATTGTAAGCGTGAATATAAATAATATATATAAATATATACCAAAATATTTTGTATTTTGGCAAAAAAGTGTTTAAGAAAATTACCAGTTAACAGTTGGCGAAACGAAACGAAACAAACTCAAATCAAAAGTGAGTAAAGAAAACGACCAAAAATTTGTTGTTGCGCTTCCTATTGAGTTCGCATTTCAAATGCGTTTCGGGGGCGCTTGGCAACAAGCAAAAGCCGCTACATATGTGCATACATACATATCTATGTACATACATGTATGTCTCTATATATGTTTGTATGTGTGTGTGTGTATGTATGCATATATTAAACAGCACTAACACTAACGTGTAATATTATGTGTATTATTATTATTTTTGTTTTTGTGTGGTTTTTTTCTTGTGCAGTGCATCCCTCACCGCTGCACTATTCAACGATGAGGCCACAGGCGCCGGCGTCTATGGTGAACGATCCCAAGAAGGACGAGCTACGCGCTGCCCCCTGGTACTGGGGCAACATAACGCGCGAGGAGGCTAAAAACATATTGTACGGCAAGCCGGACGGCAGCTTCTTAGTGCGCGATGCGCAGGCCAAAGTAAGTAATCAAAAAATACAAAAAAAAAAAACCAAATCTATTTCAAGCTCGAATGACGTACTACAACAGGCATTAGTGTTGGGTTAAACATTACTAGTTCGCTCTTGGTGAGCATGGTTCGCTCGTTCACTCACAGAAGCAGACTTGCTCAAAAATGGGTCAACAATTTTTTTGATGCTGAATTGTCCAGTGGTTCAACATTAGTCTGTATGCCAAATTTGGTGACTATAGCTATGAAACTGTAGGAGATATATCCCTGGGAAAAAACATGTTTGTGGGATAGCATGTGGCGATTTGCGGGGAAGGTGTCAACAAATTTTTGATGCAGATCTGTCAGGAATCTCAACATTAGTCTGCATGCCAAATTTCATGACTATAGCTATAAAACTGTAGGAGTTATACCCCTGGGAAAAACTTGAATTGGGGGATAGCATTTGCAGGGACTGTGTGGGGGTGGCAAATGTTATTTGTATGCAGATCTTTCAGTAATCTTAACATTAGTCTGTATGCCAAATTTGATGACTATAGCTTTAAAAGTGTGAAAGATACAGGTTTCCAGCAAATTGGGTGGAGTGGTGGGTTTGGGGATCTTGACACTTCATAAACTGAAGGTATACACCAACATGTGTACCAAGTTTGCTTGCTCTAGCTTCAAGGGTGTGGAAAAAACGACGGACGGATATTTCGCAATTTCAATATACTCTCTTTCCCTGCGGTAACAGAGTAAAAACAGCTCGGCTAACTACTTAGTTACCAAGGTGAAGACTTGGTAGTCATTCGCCCCAAAAGGCGTTCAAATTTCTGGCTAGAACTGAACTTTTAAACATAATTTCTTATCCTTTTCTGTTGACTTTAAGCAACATGCTTGATTTCTACAAACAACGTGCTTTATAGCTGATGTTCTTCACTGCTTTCAATTCTATATAATGCAGTAGTTGCATTTTGTTGAAGGGTTTCCTGTTTCTTTGAAATTGGGCACATCAACTGGCTGTATAATTTCTGCCCAACAAGCTTTTTGTAAGTAGAGATTTTTCTTGAGCACAAAATGAAATAATCAGGCCTGTTGCTCTTTATCTTTAGGGTGAGAAGTGAATTTTCCTGAAATGGTTGCATTTTTAAGAAGATATTGTATGGGAAAAACTGGAAAGATTTGCGCTTAAACTTACCTCTTAATGTGAAACTCTTGAGCAATCCAAATTTTATATATAATAATAAAAACGATATTTTCTATTTCTCTTTGCAGAAGGGTGAATACACGCTAACTTTGATGAAGGATGGCAACGAGAAGCTGATCAAAATTTGCTATATGAAGGGCAATTATGGTTTTGTTGAGAAATTTCAGTTCAATTCGGTGGTTGAAATGATCAACTACTATTCGGCCAATTCACTGAAGGTATATAATAAATCGCTGGATATAACGCTCAGCCATCCGATATATTGCCCCTATGAGGATGAGGAGACACAGCCCCAGGGTGATATACGGTTATTAAGCGCTGAATTTATACGCTGCTCGCAATTGTTGCTGCAACAGGAGCAGGCCCTGGACCAAAAGAAAACCTCATTCAATACCATACGGGATGAGCTGGTCGAAAAGAAGCTACATCAAATTGTGTTTGGGAATGCGGAGAAAATGTTTCGCAGTCAAATATCATTAATTGAATCGTTTATGAGCAAGCCACCAACAAATGGTAATGCCGCAGGCGATGCTGCTGCCGCTGCTGCAGCTGCCGCACTCAGCGGCTATACGATGAACAATACGAACTGTACGCGGCAGGAGGAGATGGAGCATATGCGGGAGAATATGGCCAGACTGAAGGCCCATCTCGATGTAATGCAGGAGAAAATGGATTGCCTGAATAAGTATATTAAGTCGAGAAAGGAGGAGGAACAGTTGCTGGAGCGTCAGATCAATGCCAGCAAGCCGGAGCTGCAGGAATTGCAATTACGCAAGGACAAGCACATTGAGTAAGTGTTAATAGCGAAGTCTGATGACTGACGTCATTTACAATATATATATATAGTATACGAATATATACTTCAAGTGGCAAACTGATTAGCGTCGAGTCAGCGCCACAGAAAAGACAACTGTGTGGTGTGTGTGGGTAGGGGTAGTAGTCGTATTGTGTGAGGGGGTTGGGTGGCGAGGAGTAGCGGGCTTTTTTGACATTCAGTCAGTCAGTCACTCATTCGTTTCATGCTCCACGGCTGCATAATGACCCCCCGCTGCCCGCTGCCCGCTGCCCGCTCTGCTGTTCATTGCATTTTGTATATGTGTTTTTTTTTTTTTTTGCCAACCAGGGAATTTTAATGCTCAGAGTTCTGGCTCATTTTACACGCGGCTCGCTTTTTGCCTGGCCATTTTGGCTGCTTTTTTCTCTTGAGTTTTGTTGCCGCTTGCCGCTGCTCGCCGCTGCTTGCCGCTTGCCGGTTCGGTTGACCGATAATAATAATAGAAATAACGCTGCTTCCCTGTTAGCACCGCTCGTCTGGCTTCGGCTTTCAATTCGCCACGCTGACTGGCCTACGTGCC
Organism: Hirtodrosophila histrioides; assembly: GCA_037075165.1. Lineage (NCBI taxonomy): Eukaryota > Metazoa > Arthropoda > Insecta > Diptera > Drosophilidae > Hirtodrosophila > Hirtodrosophila histrioides. The sequence goes on along the minus strand of JBAMCL010000759.1, from coordinate 645,135 downwards.
CGCATGGAATCCAAACAACGAACATTGGATGCGTTGCTGCCCTGTAACCGAATCTCGCCTAAAGCTCCCCAATGACAACTTATGCATAAGCCAACAAACAGTTGAGGCAGGCTACAAATGCTGGATTTCATGCCACATATAAATCATAACAATAATACCTTTCGGTTTCTCATTTACCACATTCACATTCGTCTGATTTCCCGTCTTAAAACATTCTAGAATGTTTTTCATGTGTGCCAAAAAGTTAGTACTACACAAGTTTAATGAATATGTAAAATTTAAAAAATAAATAAAACAAAAGTTATTTCTTGAGCTAATTCTTGGCAAGAACTTATTACATTTATTGAATTTATTGAATTTCAGTAGGACAATCGAATATTAATTATTATTTAGCTAAAACTTCTTTTTTATATTTTTATCTCAATCTAGAGTGATATCAAAGTGGGGCAAGAACTTATTTTACATTTCAATTCCTATAGGATAAACAATACTATCGTTATTAATATGGGATTGTAAAATATTATATATATATATACCTATGGTTATACTTATTTTTTGAATATTTTTAATTATTTTTTGAATACTTTTATTTATTTTATTTTAAAATAAAACGGTCTTAGTTCAAATTTTATCCTGATTTTTAGAATTTAGAACACACCGAACAGAGTGCTATCAAATTAATTGGAATGAAAAGGAATATTTCCATTCCATGGAAAGGAATATTTCCATTCCATGCAAGGAATATTTCCATTCCATGGAAAGTATTATTTCCATTCCATGGAAAGAATTATTTCCCTTCCAATTCATTTGATAGCAGTCAGTAATAGGAACAGTTCTGAATATATTAAAAACACATTTTTAAAACACGAAGAACATCGATGTTATTTACATCACTAATATATTGCACTTACACTTGCTAAACATTAGCAAATATAATTTATTTGCAATTTCTTTTAGTTAATCACTCTTAGTTATTCATTATTTGCAAAATCTATCGATAATATTCGGTAGTAATATCGATTAGTGTTGAGTACTGTACTGCAATGTCAGTATACGAGCCTATAAATATCAAAATATGAAAGACCTTGAACTGGTTGAGTGTGTTCACGCTATAAAGCCTGACGAATGCCTGCATAGGGGGTAATGGGGTAATGCAAAAATAGGTATACATTGTTGCCGTTAACTTTGGGGGTCGCTAATTAACGCGTCTTTATATGGGGCAAGTCACAGGTTAGTTAAAATTCAACAATCGATGCTACAGCTCGGGATAAACTATATAGGCAATTGGCGGAAATACTATTATATTTAAAAATTCATATAATAGTTCTAATATTTATCTTTCCTCAAGTAGAAAACTCAGCTTATAAACTAATTCAACAAATATTATTAATAATATTTTTTAGTTTCTTATAATATATCTTATAATATTTGTTTCTCTAGACTCCCTCTTTTGTAAGATTAATCCCCAAGTGGAAAACTTGGTTAATAAACTAATTAAACAAATATTATAAATAAAATTCATATAGTTTCATATAATATTATATACTATTCAAATATATATCTCTCTAGACTCCTTCTTGCTTTTTAAGATTAATCCACAAGTGGAAAACTTGATTAAATTAATTGAAAAAATTTCATATATATTATTTTTATAGTTTCACATAAAATTATATAGTATTATAATATATATCTCTCTAGATTCCCTATAAAATTCATATAATACTTCTAATATTTATCTCTCCTCAAGTGGAAAACTCAGCTAATAAACCAATTGAACAACTTGGTTAATAAACTAATCGAACAAATATAAATAGTATTTTTATAGTTTCATATAATATTATATAGTATTATAATATATATCTGTCTAGACTCCCTCTTCTTTTTCAAGTGGAATTTAGAGCTAATGCAATTGTGCTATATTCACGCTTAACATGATATGGCTCGGTTAAATTCGTCATCGATGGTGATGGTGTTGGTGAATGGTGATGGTGATGATGATGGTGTGTTGTTGATGATGATGAATACTATATATGTATATGTATGTAGTACTATACCCAGTCGAACCTTGAACCGAACCGTTTTAGTAGCGTGTTCTGTATACTCACACACATATGTAGTTTCGTCTTATCTGCAGTTTTATCGCATCAAACTTTTGAAAAGTTACATTTATCAGTCTTATCTAATTGAGAATCTTGGCAATTTCTGACGACCTTGAGACTACTTGTTAACTTTTCGCCCACCCCCGCCTCTCTCTCTCCCTCTCTGCTTAACTGATTCACCCATGGCAACTAGAACTTTGGTTAAATGCAATAATATCATCGTTGTCATCGTTGATTGTATTAGACGAACCCCGGTTAAACCTTTAGGTTCTATTGGCATGCTGAGCACCGTGTCTATAGCTTTGTTGGGGCTACACTGATAAGACCCCACTATCGTTATCTGGCCGTCGAGCATTATTGTTTGTCGACTGCTTAAAATTTTATATAATATTTCGTTTGTACCCATTAAATGGGTAAAAAGGGGGTATTGGATTTGTGCAAAAGTATGTAACAGGCAGAAGGAGACATCTCCGACCCTATAAAGTATATATATTCTTGATCAGTATCAAAAGAGATTTCGATTTGGCCATGTCCGTCTGAGACACCAAATTTGGAATGTAGGTTCCTGTATACCATACGCAGATCAAGTTTGTTTCCAATCTCTGATATCTTACCCCGTTCCCCCGCAAATCGATCAAAACGTTTTACAGCCACAGTTTTAAAGATATAGCTTTGGGATTGGGCATGTACACTATTTGGGTCACTTTTAAGCTACTGTCCAAATTTCAAGTCGATCGGATAATAAACACGGAAGTTATGCAACGAACAATATTCAGTACTGTAGCGAGGGGGGGAAGAAGAAGCACATCCACGCGTGGCTCGCGTGTGTGCAGCTTTGTGTATGTGTGCGTGCATGTGTAAGAGACGAACATATGATTGGAAGTTTTAGATCTGGGTACAGGGAGTTTCGTAGTCGGGTATACTCGACTAGAGCATTCTTACTTGTTGTTCTTGTGATTTCTTTATTTTATATTCGCAAACCTTTTTTTTTTTTTTTTTGTATATATATTTTTATTTTACTGTTTAATGTCTTTATTTTAATTAAGATTACGCGTGCCCATCTCAGCCGGCAGCTTGGCATCTGTGTGGGTTCTCTGTGCCAGTGTGTTGTGTGTGTTGTGTGTTGTTGGGCATTCTCTCTATTGGGGTATCTCTGAATTCCTCACCACAATGCGCGTCATAAGCGCTAGCTCTGAGCCGGAGGCCTAGGTCGTTCGAGGGAAGCGATTAAAAATCGTGCCTTACTTGTGCGCCAGAAGATAACACACATTGGAGAGGTCGTTAAAATTGCGCGGCAATCGGAGCGAGCGGACTGTCTAGAGCATGGCGATTAGAAATGCCCGCTTGTCTGATATTTCTAGCACGTAGGATCAGAAAGTTATACCAACAGGAGAGGCACGAAAAACACAACTTTTCTCCTTATATATTTCTACACCCTTTACATCATACAATGGCTTAGGAATTGCTAATACTGTTACATTGTTTGTAAACAGGCATAGGGAGGCATCCTACGACCCTATAAAGTGTATGTATCCTTGATCAGTATCATTAACCTAGCCGATCTGACATTCTTCCTGTTTATTAGATGATGTAGGTTGAGTTTATACCAAGTTGCGGTAATTCCTTCCCCTCATCCACTAAAATCTATAAACGAAATAGTAAGAATGCACTAGTAGAGTATACCCGACCACGAAACTCCCTGTACCCTCCCACACTGCTGTACTGAAACTTCTTTCGTTAAAATCCTTCAGTTTTTATCATCCGATCGTCTTGAAATTTGTACTGTAGTTTAAGAATGACCCAAGTATTATACATATGAATCCCCAAGGCTATATATTTAAAATCCACATCACAAATCGATTTTATCGTTTTGCGGGGGAGCGGGGGGAGATATCTAAAATCTGAAATGGTATACTGGAGCTACATTCAAAATTTGGTGTGTCTAGCTCTAGTTGCTGAGATCGACGCGTTCATCCTGACAGACAGACGGACAAATCGAATTTACTTTTGATACTGATCAAGGATATATATACTTTAAAGGGTCGGAGATTTCTCCTTCTGTTACATACATCTGTATACATTTATTACCCCTTTTTAGCCATTTTATGGGTAAAGGAAGTAAGAAGCCATTTATAAAGACAGTTTTAAGGTCGGATCACTTCCCATTTTTGTGGCAAGCCGATCAGATAATTAATAACGAAATCATATATTATTATTGGGTCATGAGTCGTGTTTGCTGCAATCTATAAGATCTTTTGCTCCGACTTCAACACTCATCGACCCATCGAAGTCATTGAAGAAACTACCGATCAAATTTCATAACAGTCGCAATTATATGATTTGTAAAGTTACTATCTTGAATCGACTATATGGTTGCCTTATATTTAACCGTTTGATAGGCCAAAAAGTGCACTAAATTACGTCTTGCACACACAAAGAAAGCTACCCTATCTTTCCAGTTAGCCAATTCATAGATGGCAATTGCTTTATCTTTCTATGAGTTGCTCGATTTGCAATATTCGCTTTTCATGATTCGAAATCCCAGGCCAAACGATGACATCACAATAACTGATAAGAAAGCTCACATATATGTATATATATAGTAGAAGTATATAATAGATGGAACATTGGAACTGTGGATCTGTGACACCACCGGGGTGGAATGATGAAATAGAAATGAATAACCGTCTAGTCTGGCAGCGTTAAATGACTTTAGACAGCGCGACGGCAACATCACGTAGCTATCGTTGCCGGCTGCCGCCCTTTGATAATAATCATACTCAGCTAAAGATTAAACGTCATATATAATTGTCTTGCAGGCGCCTGAAAGGATTTGGTCTGAGCGAGGACGATCTGAACGTCATACTGGAGATGGGCTTTGACGAGTGGCAGCAGCATTACGAGAAGGCATCGAATCAACCGCATCGCAATGTGGCCTTGTGGTTCCTCAAGGATGCCAAGCGGCGGGATGCCGAGGAGCTGCTGCAAGGTGCGCCAACTGGCACATTCCTGATACGGGCACGCGATGCCGGCCATTATGCGCTGTCGATTGCCTGCAAGGCGGGCACACATCACTGCATCATCTATGAGACGGAAAGTGGTCTGGGCTTTGCGGCACCGTATAACATTTACCCCACGCTGGAGAAACTGGTGGAGCATTATGCCAGCAATTCGTTGGAGGAGCACAATGATACGCTCACCACCGTGCTGCGCAATCCGGTGATGTATTGGGTGCACAATAAGCAGCATGTGTTGGCCCAGCTGCAGGAGGAGCTGGAGTGTGAGCGGGAGCAGGAGCGTTTGGTACAGGAGGCGGAACTAATGCCACCGCCACCGTTGCCGCCAATGAATGCGAGCAGTGCGCCCATACCGACGACCAGATCTAGGGATCATATTGGCCATGATACAGTCGATGCAACGCTTGGTGGCAACAGCGAAACGGAGACGCCACCGGCCTCCATATCGCCATCAAATTTTAGCACATCGCAATAGGCGTTCGACCAACAACAATTCATACAATCTCCCGCTCTCCTGTGCTCCTGTCCAAGCCAAAGCCTCAGGCTAGCTCTATCTCCCCCCACCCTTTCCCCTCTCTCTCTCTCTATATCTCTCTTAACTATATATATACATATATATATATATATATGAAACAATTTTTTGTGTGTGATGGCAACAGCGCGGGGCGGGGGAACAGTTCAACTGTAGAAATCCCCCCCAACCGCTAAAAAGTTGCCTACGACGGCTTTCCCCCTTCCCAATTTTCGGGGGGGCTTGCGTCGGAAAACTGCAAGCGAAACAGAAACAAGTAATTTGGTGATCATGTTGATGTTGTTTATTAATTATATATATATGCATATAACTATATATAGTAGTATATATGTATAAATATGTGTACGGCTTTTCGTTAATTATCTTTTCTTTTCATTATTTTGCGTTTGTAACCAAGGCATTTTGCTTGATAATAAGTGATAATATAAGTCAAGCCAATTGCTAGGAATGTAGGAAAGGAGCAACGCTCTCCACACACATAACATAACCTATAATAACCCCCAAATTAGAAGCGTCTAAACAAACTGAACTATCCAGTATATATATATATATATAAATCGGTTAAGCTTGCTGCACGCTGCGCGTTTACTACAAGCTAACCGATCGTTCAGTTTTGAGACGATAATAAGTAATCATAATTAATATGCAGGAAAAAACAAAAAAAAATGTTGAGAAAACTCGGAAATCGTGTTCATTGTAAATACAGTATGTGTGCATAGTTTCTTTCTTTTTCGGAAAAAATGGAGTCGATTGAAAGTAGAACGGGGGAAGGCAGGAAGGGGGGCAATCCAATCCGACCACCAAATTATTTGTTTGTTAATTGGTTTTGAAATAGTTCTTAAGTATATACAAACTACAAATACAAATACGTAATGTTTACTCGATGTGATCAGTTGTCTGTTGCTACTTATCATAATCATTTTTGTAATGCATCTATATAGATTTCTAGCATATATATAGTATATATATTTTGTGTGTTCTTTGCTTGTTTTACAACACTTAATTAACCTAACCTTAAATACAAAATCACAAAAGCAGCTTACAAATAATAATTATAAAAGAAAGTAAGAAAAAGAAAGAAAATGAAACAAAAGTGCAATCGGCAAAATATAAAAAACTTTTTTACATTTGTTATTTATAAATGAAAAACAAATGGTCATTAAAAAAAAAGGAAACGAAAAGACAAAACGAAAAAAAGGAAAGAATTAAAAGTAAAAATTAAAAATAAAAACCGTCAACGGAATCTGCTGCAATATGCAAAAAAAAAAAGGAAAACAAAAAAGAAGCTTCAGTTCGTAATATATATTTATACATATATATATATATATAGATAACCCACCTGCTATGCGATTTTTTACATGCTCTTTCCAAAACCCCCAACTTAATTTAACATAAGTTTTGTGCAATTTCTGTTTGTTTCAACTTTCTAACTAAAAACGAAAGTAAGAAAATGTTTATTTAAAGGAATTCTTTAATATAATTGTTATATGTTGGAAATACTTCCTGTTAAATCCAGAAAACTCGCTTTGTTTTATAAAACCAACACACAAACAACAACAACCAACAACAACAGCAACACTCACAATATATACTTGTTTATTTTTTTTATATATATATATAAATATGTTTATGTACTTTACTGTATATGTAACTCTATAATTTAATTTATTTAAACTGTAATACATCATTTCATGTGTTTACATATAATATATTTACATATTTTTATTATTTTCTAATGCTATGAGATTTCGTTGGATCTCGTACGTTGTAGTATTTCATAAGTCTTAAAACATTTAGTCTGTAAAATGCGTTTCAAACAAAAAACAAACAGAAAAACAGAAAAAATGATGGAAAAGTGTATTTTAAATGTTTTGAATAATGATTGTTTTTGCCATACTTAAATGTTAGGATGAAAGTTGTGAATGATAAAAAATAATCCCAATGGGCTGCATTTTTTGGGCGCTGTGCTGAGCCGACAAATGATAAACGAATTGCAAATTTGTTGTATTTTTTATATGAAATATATATATAGATAGATATATATATAAACATATATATATATATATATTATGTGTTGTAGTTCTTAAGCGCTTAACAACAACAACAAAACAAACAATTTTTTGTAGTAGTTTTTAGTGAACAAAATTAAATGTATGTATTGTATCTATTTGTATTTGTGTCTAAAACAACAACAAACAAACAAAAGAATGTTCGTAAATAACAAAATGAGAAATAAAATGAAACAAGTAAAAGAAAAAAAAGAATATATATTTTAAAAAAACAACAACAAGAGCATATAAACACAATTTGTGCTATACTTTTTCTCCATGCGGGCTTCGTTCGGGTTTCTGCTTTCAATGGAAGCGTTCGCCCCGGCTTCTTGCTGAGCTCGGCGAAACGCGATTCCAGCCAGGAAAGCCAATGGAACCAAGGGAAATCACGCGCATTAGCGCTGCCAAATGAATGACAACAACAACTTCAACCCGAAAGCCGAGGCACACGAGATCAGCTCATGCTACGTGCTACCATCGCTCCCATACGCTTCCAGCCCAGTGAGACCCTGCTCTACGAGGGCACGGTTTAGAGACAGTAGGTTACGTCATGCGCATGTCCGTTAGGCGACGAAACGTGTGACGTCACATGACCCAACGCGTTTGAAAAATGTATGAAAATCAGTGACTAATTTTAGAAAACCCTACTGTGTGACTGTAAATTTAGTCATATGTAAAATCCACGTCAGGATCTTATAGAGAATTTCGAGACGCATCGATTGATAGGTCTTGGTGCCCTGTAGGTGCAATACATATTGAATAATACGCAGTCAAAGTAGTGAAAACATCGATGTTTTTACATCACTAAGTCAAAGTGAGATAATGTTGCCAGTCAAACTTATCGCTCAAGTTTAAAGCTATGATTATGAAACTTGGCACAGATGTTTGTTTATCGAGCAAGCAGAGTGTATATATATTTTTTATTAACCAGCCCGATCGGATCACTATATCATATAGCTCCCATAGGAATAATAGGAATTTTTAATAACTGGGTTATTCCATAACTTATTAATTTGTAGCTTATTGTCAAGAGTTTGTTTTATTAGAGCTGTTGTCCATTTTTATTAAATTTGTCCAAAATTATATATAGTTATATACATACTATGTATTTGGGTAAAATAGTGATATGGAGTCAAGAGTAAACACACAGAATTGGGTATGTAGCCTACTACCTACTACCTACGGCTACTTCTATACTATACTACTATACTAATGAAACAGCAGCTCAGGTTAGCTTCTTATGCATCCATTCGCAATATATAAAGCTGATAAGAGATATAAAGGTCAGAGTAGGAAATGCGTGTTCAAGATTCGTTAAAAACACTTACAAATGATCTATTGATTTGGTTGATTCTCTTGTCAATTAGTCAAGGTACCTTGTCTCTATTTCTCTTATTAGATGGTCACTTACATAACCTGACTCTGAAAAATAATTTCTGAACAATATAAATTTAGCAATTTTCTCTTAGAATCTGTTTGATTTGATGTAGACTTGGTCACGGCATTGCAGCAATTGTACTTTATTTAATTAATTCTTACACGCATTGTAACGCGCGACAACATTTAAGCTTTTGACAAAAACCATAATTTGCGCAGTCAATGTATGAATATCAATTTTTTAATTTCTTCTACCCAAAAGCCATAGATATACCCAAAAGACAGCACAATCTATGTTGGCTATAAGGAAAGGCAGGAATAATGTTATTTAAAGGCGGCGCTAAAAAGTATGCAACATATTTTCGCTGAGCTTGCTGCCAGGGCTGCGACATCAAAAAAGGCGCCACAAATCGAATTGGAATTATTTGAGGTAAATATGAAATAACTTTACAATTATTGGTTATTTACAATTTATGGTAATAAACAAACAAAAGTAACAAGCATACATATGTTTAATAAGCGATTATGTTAGATTTAGATATATAACATATCTATTAATATGACTGTTTCAAATCCTCTGTGTAGTTTGTAAGTAACTACATATGTATGTATGTATGTATGTACATATGTAAGATGTAGGTAGTTAATTTAGCTAATAAATTTATACATGTGTATGTATGTACATATGTAAGCAATTGTAAAGGGCACATAGCTTGAATTTGTATTATGCGCAATATTCGTACCGTTGTTGTTGTTATTGTTGTTGTATTTGTTGTTTGAATCCCATGCGATGTCTAGAAATGTGCTTAAATCGCTGAGGGGGCGCGTCTGGCGCTAACTGCGCAGTTGATTATAAAATTGTTGTTGTTGTTTCTTTTCAGTTGCCCGCCTGCCGGTTTCTTGTATGTGTGTGTGTGTATGTACATTCATGTTATGTATGTATGTGTAGGTGTATGCATATGTATTTATGTAGAATGTAGGTTAGAAGGCATTGCCACGCGCATAGCTTCAAAGCGCCCCCCACCCCTACTATTTGTTGTTTACAGTTTCGTTTGGGCCTGGCCAACATGTGCCGGCCGGCATTTTTAACCAGCAGTTCAACAAACTTCCAAATTATACACAAGATCAAAAGTTTCTGCCAAGGTGAATTGCAAGAATTTAAGCAGTTTTTGTTTTTGCTGATAAGTTAGGTTAGTCAGTGAGGTTAAGTCTGAAGACGTCTCAAGGCTCGTCAGCTGATAAAGTAAATACAATCGATAACTTGCAAATATTATTAACTTTTTATTGCACAAGTCGCTTATAAAATATATTATATTATATTAAAATCAATAATTCAATCAATATGACTGAAAATTAAACAATCAATCGCTTCCATTGACGGGAAGTGCTCTTAAGTATAAACTATATAGACAAATTTGGACAATTGAGAAAAAGAGAATGATAACTAACGCTATAAGATCAGTATTTAGTAATAGGTATTATAAATAGGTTGATGGCTAGTGATGACAACAGTTTGTGGTTGTGTTTGTGGATGTAAATGGGTTTTGGCAGTAGCTGCTTGGAATTGAGAAGCTTCTTCTTATAGCTCGAGCTGGAACTGTTCCTGCTCCTCAATCTTCAGCGATTGCGTCTTCTTCACCAGATCCGTGGGTACGGGCACACACTTGCGGAAGGGTGTGCGGGGCGTGCCCCGCAGCAGGCAGCTCGGGATGTTTCCGGGAGGAGTTTGGCTCAAAGGAGAACCACGCAGATTCTTCATGAAGGTGCGCTCGTAGATCAGCTTGGTGCCTGCAAAAACAAACCAAATGTTGAAATACAACTATTAGTATATAGTGCCACTGTCTGTTGCATCAGAAATAGTCAAGGCGATAAGACAGCTGCGCAAGCAAGCACGTTGCATATCATTATCATGAGTCAGAGCGAGACTGAGTCTCAGACTGAGACTGTTATCACAAGTTTCCTGACTGATTCACAATTGCCGAAATACTTAGTCAACTTACCGCCAGGTGTGGTGGAGTAGAGGGTGCCCCCAGGTGTGGATGAGTACACCTCGGGCATCTGGATGGGGTCGGTGATGACAATCTTCTTGGTCTTGGTCATGGCCATGGGCAGCACATGAGAAATGGCCTGACGAGCAGTGGGCGATGCGGACATGTTGTTGTTGTTTTTCAATTACTTTGTAACACTTGCACTTGTAAATCGTAATTGAACGACTTTTGTTTGTTAGCGCGAAACTGCGTTGTTGGTTTTTCTAGCTAGGGCTGTGGCCTGTCAGCTGTTGTTGCTTCGTCCGCTCTGCGAGTCGAATTGTCACCAACTGGCAGTGGGCAGCTTTATTTATACTGCTGGCTCTTCTTCTTTCAATCGTGAGGCGAGTAAACAAAACAAAGGCACACACACGCAAACACGCGTCATTGTGGCGTAACTCTCCCAGGTCGCTCTCATGCACATGTTCTCTCTCTCTCTGTCGCTCTGTTGCTCACCTGGTTGTGGTGCGCGTGTTCCATCAATTTATATGTAGCTTGTTTTTCGATTATTCAAATTTAGCGTGTCGGATTCTACAGATTGGCAATGGATCGTGAATGTACCTAGTACTTATGGTTACCATCTTGTATAAAAGTCGCAATTGGATGTTGTTATCCAACCCTTTCCTGACTACTCTAGTCTGTGGGCGACGTTGACTAATCGGAAAAAATATTCAATATAAGTTATATCTGTATATAGGTATATATACGTGCGCATACGGTTGCTATCATCAATCTTTCGTTCGTTCTTTCTTTCTTCTCTCAGTCTAATTAGTTGTTATCTCTAGCCCATTCCTTAAGCATTAGTTACAAACAAAAATAGTTCATACTTAAAGCTATTATAGGTTTTTTCCGAAAACGTGCTAGGGGGAAAGGAATCCCTTGTCAATTTTCATAGAATATCGAAAATTGTTTTGTTTTTTTAACGAAGAAAATGAATATGACAAACCAATCTAGAGGGTAAATCATAACCAAAAAGACATTCTTTTTAAAAATCGACTCAGCTTTGATAAAGTTATGATAGTTTGATATATAGGAAGATAGATTTACAAGCCTTTTTTTTTAGCATTTTTGGCATGAATTTTGATGAACACAGCTTAATCCTTAAAGAAAGGTACAACAACGAATCAACTAAAATAAAAAAAGAATTTTGATGAAAAATGAACTAGCTGAGAAAGTTTTCAAATTTCTTTTTATACTAATTTTGATATCTGTAATCAATTAAAATTGAAATTTGAAAATTTTAAATTTTTGAAAATTATTTTTTCCGAAATATGTAAGGAGGAACCCTTGACAATTTTTATAAAAATGATCACAAAATTATTTTATTTTATTTTTATTTTTTTTATGTACAACCACGTTAAGTTGCCACATTGGTAGCAGTACGCTGGTTAAAATATTTAATAAATAAATAAAATAAATAATAAAAAAAATAAGTTTTGACAATAAAAAAAAATTTTTTAAAATTATTATATAAAATTCAAATGGCATATCAAGTTAGTTGACAAACGATGGCCAAGATATTCCGCAAGATAATCGCATTAGTTTTGAGAAAGTTTTGAGACTATAAAGTCTATCAATCACCATTATAGTGCCTACTATATATAAAATTTAATTTTTCGTATATTTTGGAATAAATTTTAATCGAAAAATGTCATCAAAATATAAGGAAGATTACCTTAAAATTGAGAAGTAATCCCTTTCTTTAGATCCCCAATGAGTTTGACAAAAAACTATAGATTACACAGATAACATAAAAGTGAAGTTCTGAGTAAGGAAATAGAACTAGCATTACATATTAAATGATAAAGATTATTATAATTAGAACATAGAATACGAAAAGGGTGCTATCCATCATAATTAGCATTACAAACTTGAAGAGAAAGAGGAAAAAAGTTTCTAGAATTTCTGAACGGAACTGCAAAACAAATGTGACTTATAAAATTGAAAGAAAATTTTCATCGTTTTTAATGCGTAGCTAAGAAATTTTAGATATAATATTAAAAACACAAACGTCAGCTGATTTAGCCTTTGAATGTTGTCATCGTCGCTTTGGGACGTGTTTATTATGCACATCTGACTAGATCGAGTGAGAACTGATCGAATAATACTGCGCAGTTGCCTAAAAACGCATTTCTTCTTCACCAGACTAATGCCGGCCGGTATTTCCAGCAGTTCAACAAACCCCAAAATACAGACAACCAAACATATAGTACTATATATATACTATATAAGTATGTTTGTTGTTAGATGGAATCATCTCAAGGTAAAGTGGTGAAACTTGGAGCAGTTTTTGATAACTTGGTTAGTCACTTTACCAGAAAGCGTCTCAAGGTTCATCAACTGATAAAACAAACAAAACCCGTTCTTTAATTTCTATAAACTGATAGAATTGTTTACCGTTTATTGCATTTGTTGGCTTAAGTGCTAAATAATTTATAAAATATATACATATATGTTAAAAAAACAAAACTTCAGTCAATATGACTGAAAACTGAACAATCAATCGCCTCTACCGACGGGAAGTACTACAATCTTAAAACTATATGGGCAGTTAAGTGGACTAATTATGATAACTAACGCTATAAGATCAGTATTTAGTATTATCCGTAATACAACTAAGTTGATGGCTAGTGTTGAAAATGATGAAAACAATTTGTGGTTATGTTTGTGGATGTAAATGGGTTTTGGCAGTAGCTGCTTGGAATTGAGAAGCTTCTTCTTATAGCTCGAGCTGGAACTGTTCCTGCTCCTCAATCTTCAGCGATTGCGTCTTCTTCACCAGATCCGTCGGCACGGGCACACACTTGCGGAAGGGTGTGCGGGGCGTGCCCCGCAGCAGGCAGCTCGGGATGTTTCCAGGAGGAGTTTGGCTCAAAGGAGAACCACGCAGATTCTTCATGAAGGTGCGCTCGTAGATCAGCTTGGTGCCTGCAAAAACAAACCAAATGTTGAAATACAACTATTAGTATAAGTGCCACTGTCTGTTGCATCAGAAATAGTCAAGGCGATAAGACAGCTGCGCAAGCACGTTGCATATCATTATCATGAGTCAGTCTGAGACTGAGACTGGGACTGTTATCACAAGTTTCCTGACTGATTCACAATTGCCGAAATACTTAGTCAACTTACCGCCAGGTGTGGTGGAGTAGAGGGTGCCCCCAGGTGTGGATGAGTACACCTCGGGCATCTGGATGGGGTCGGTGATGACAATCTTCTTGGTCTTGGTCATGGCCATGGGCAGCACATGAGAAATGGCTTGACGAGCGGTGGGTGATGCGGACATGTTGTTGGTTTGAAAATTTCCGTTACTTTGTAACACTTGCACTTGTAAATCGCAATTGAACGACTTTTGTTTGTTTACGCGAAACTGCGTTGTTGGTTTTTGGATTGAGGCTTATCAGCTGCTATTGCTCCGTCCGTTAACTGGTCGACTGCGAGTCCAATTGGCACACAGTGGCAATGGGCAGCTCTATTTATACTGCTGGCTCTTCTTCTTTCAATCGTGAGCTCTCGCAAACAACAAACACGCACACGAAATGCTCTCTCCGAGCGCTATCGCTCTTTCGCTCGCACATGTGGCCGCCGTCGGCTGATGTTTGTGTTTTTTGTTTTTGCATGTTTTGTTGTTCTCTACAGAATTTCTGCGTAATACAAACTGACTACTGTTAATGCTGTTGTTGTTGTTATTCATGGTCTTGTTGTTTTCTATATCTTTGCCATTGCAGGCGAGACGGTACGAATAATTTAGTTTTGTGGTTAATGCGGTGTTAGCAGCCTTGAGCGGGAGCGGGGTTGTTGTTGACCGGTTCTAATCTGTTTATCTTTGACGCTTGTATTTATTGATAAACAAGCGTTATTTAGAAATGCCACAAACAACGATCGATGGTTATCGATATCGATTGCATCGATTGCTGCCATGACTCACATATGTACATACACATAGGTAGTAATCTGCTTGGCGGGCATTAGGCATGCACGCGCATGACCGCATACTAAGTAATTAGCATAAAGACACGTAGCCGGCTAATTGCTGACGTAGGGCGGGAGCATAACAATTAAAATTAGCGGCACGAGCCGCACAACAACGTGCGGGGGCGATGTTGACGACAACTAATGATCAACGCATGTAAACAGTATGATTCTTGGATGCTATTTACGTGGGCCACGATTCGGCGTAGTTTGTTCTTGGCCATTGGCCATTGCCTGATCTCGGCGTGCTTGTAACGGCGCCACGTGTAGGACCCCCAACTTTTGGTATGTATATACATATACATATATAGTTGAATTATATGGGACACAAAAATGTCATACGTAATGCCACCCACGATCTTGAGCGCTAGCGCTAAGTATATCTATAGAACAAGGTCAAAACTAACGCCACGTGTTTTAATTTATGATAATATCGGACAGATCGCACTTTCTATCCCATGGCCTTCATATTGTGTTGAATGTAGAGCGCACATGGCCAGGATTATTTGGAATAACAACATTTTACTTACACCTGTGCAATTAACCTAAATCTGTCAGGGAAAGGGCGCGCGGGGCTGCCCTATGCATATCTATGCTTAAGTGCTGGCCCCGAAAATCAGGTGATAAACAAAAACAAGCGCATTACAAGAAAGAGAGACAGAGAGAGAGCGAGCATAGAACAACAACGCAGCTTTTTGCCGTGTCATCCAGCACGTAGGCCAACATAACATAAATACACCCTACGTGCGGGTGTCAGCCTATGCGAGTTTATCTCTCACTCTCTCTCTCTCTCTCTTCTATGCTCTCTCTGCTATGCTCTGCTGGCTTATCAACCCTTCGTTAGGGTAACCAGTTTGGCTTGGTTTAGTTTTACTTTTTTGTTTGTACCTGCGCAGTAGCTGAGCAGGAAAATGCGTCTTTGGAAAATTTCCTAAAAATTGGGTACCGGTAAGGTCTCCACATCTTTTAAATCTAGCGCCAGACATTTCAAATGTTTATTGTTTTTATTTGTTCAATTCGGCAAGGCTGATGAAATTGCACAATTTGGTTACGCCAGCAAATAGAAATATCTCTCAATAGTATGTTTTTTTTGTATTTATAATATTGTCAACTTAATTAAGCTATTTATATGCATTGGGATGATAGTTTGTTATGAATGAAGCGCTCTCTAGATTTATTTTGAGTGTGTGTGTATGTGTGTGTGTGTGTGAGAGAGAGACGCCCAAGAATGAAATAGGCAAATCAACAAGTTGAAGGGATTAGCGAATACGAAATACCCTTTATCCAATTTAAAGTAACCAAGAATGCTCTAGTCGAGTATAGTCCGACACCCTGCATCCAGGTCTGAACTGCGCAAACACATACACATAACCATCAAGCAGTTCAGCGGCATTGCCAGCAATCAGTTGAAGGGCTTAGCGAGTACAAAATACCCTTTATCCAATTTAAAGCAACCAAGAATGCTCTAGTCGAGAATAGTCCGACTATGAGACACCCTGTATGCAGGTCTGAACTGCGCAAACACATGCACATATGCATCAAACAGTTCAGCGGCATTGCAAGCAAGCAGTTGAAGGGCTTAGCGAATACTAAATACCCTTTATCCAATTAAAAGTAACGAAGTATGCTCTTGTCGAGTATAGTCCGACTATGAGACACCCTGTGTCCAGGTCTGACACATATGCAGCAAGCAGTTCAGCGGCATTGCAAACAAGCAGTGCGCATCAATTGGAAGCTGCGCTTTTCCTTCCCACTCGCTCTGTAGGAATAATAGCCATTATTTCTTTCAGTGCACACATTTTGTCCTGATATGTTAAATTCCCAGTTTCTTCAGTATCAATTGCACTTGAACTTATCAATTCAGACGAAATTTGTCTGCTCATTCCGTTCACATTTGTCATCATATATAGTACAAAACAGATAAGCTTTATAAACACAAATATATACCTCTATTTTATACCAAAAAGAGATAATGCTGTGAAGTCTAGGTTTTTCACACATTTCAAATCTCTTCTTTTATTATTATTTAAATAATATAAAGTTCATTGTCTTAAAATGATTGATTTTAAACCTTTTTTATTTTTGAGTTTTATTCTAGAAAAATGTTTTGAATTGCGTTCTTTGAAATATCGAAATGTATTATATAGTATTTGATATTTTAATCAAAGAAATATAACATTTTTTAATTCAAACTGAATTTAATAAGAAGGGGGACCTTAAAATAGATAACTACACAGTTCCGATCTCAAGTTTTGTAATATTAAAGGTTTTGTAAGTAATAATAGTAATGGAATTTATTTTGATTGTTAGTCAGGCTATGATATAATTTGTAAGAATTTTTCAAATATGATAGATATATTAATATAATAACTATTAAAATGTAACTCCAGTTAAAGGTCCTGGAATCCATGGGTAAGAATCAGGGACCGTAAATAATGATTATGTACCCATTTTTTTAAAGAAAAAAATCATAATGAAAGAGAATTGATACATGAAAAAGGACAAAACCTAGCGCATCCTTGTTGCCAGGACTATCCATTGCTGCAATGATTTTTATTTTCTTAAGTTATATAGAAAAACTCTTAGTAAGAATTTAATGTTAACTTATAGTTTTAACTAGAAGTTATCATTATATAAATTAATCAATAGATATTTATGGTATTCTCTTGAATTTTTAGTTAAGAAAAGTATTTACTATAATTTAGACCTTATAATTCTCAGCGTTTCTTCAGCTTAAAGAATTCAACTGTAGAGTATTTTAATCTTCATCTTTAGAAATCTTTATAGGAAAAGAAATCTAATCGAGACTAAGATCTAAGATCTAAATGTTTCTTCAGTTTGAAGAATTCAACTGTAGAGTATTTTGGTCTTCATCTTTAGAAATCTTTAGAGCAAAGGCTATATAATTTAGAAAAGTAAGAATACTCTGAATTTACAGTGTAAAAACAATAACAAGTCGCTTCTTTAGCGACGCGTCGATGACCCACATCAAAACATATATACATATACCAAAAAAACACCTAAAAACATCAGTATATATGGATGTATGTGTGTATCTATGTATGTAGCATGTGATTTTGAATGCCGCCGGCCCCGAAACCGAAACGATGCCGAAAATCGAATCAGTTGACGTTGTTTATACAAAATATGGAAAACAAACATCGTGCGAAATAAACAATAAAGAATATCGTAAACAATAATACCATAAGAAAGCACGCACATTAATCAGAATTCATATAAATGTGTTGCAACATCGAACTTTGATCAGTTGCAACTTGCAAGTGCTGCTCAACGGACAGACCCCATATATATATAAGATTTAGATTATGTTTGTATATATGGTCCAGACTGCATGGCGCGTTGTTTTCATAATTGCATGACCAGATCAAGAATAGGCTGATAATGTTTATAAGAACTGAAGAAACTGAAGAACTTTTGCATGCAAATCAAACTCACGAAAGTATATAGAATTATATGACTGATTCTTTAGTATCACATTCTGTTAGCATATCCATACATCAATAAAACATGGGGCACAAGCGGAAAATAAAAGTAAAAGAGTCTATGGAAATTTGTTCGAAACGAACTTGAAACCTTCGCAACGATCAATGAACTTCTTTCCACTTTCAACACCCGCGAGTTCCATGAACTTTCTAGTTCGTCAGTTTTATTGACCCCTCCTCCCACACGAGAATAATAACATCGATGACGCTGTATTATATTATATTGAATAAATAGTGCTACCGGCCCCCCTTCCTTTGTTTAAACAGTTTTTATAACCACCTGGTAGATCTATCCAGAAACGAAGCTTATAGCTAAGAAAAGCTGTTTCCAGAAGTTTTTAAATTACAAAAGTAAATTCACTTTTTGCTATGGATGCATCTTACAAATTTCTCTATAGACTCTGAGAGATATTTTATTCTTGATTTGCGTCTGCCATGGAGTGTGCAATACTATAGAGAAAGGCATTATATTGAAAGTGTCTCAGATAGGAAGTTCCGGCGGCGTTTACTTGAACATTTTACATAAGAACTACTTACCATTTGAAGTTCTATAGTTCATTGCTATCATGTTAGTGTGTAGGGCAACAGTTCTTGAGTGCTTTTCAAGTGAAAGCTGCATATGAGTCGTGGGCGGCTCTTAAATGTAATTGTAACATGATAAGAAGCAAACTGATTTGAACTAATTTCTTAGTGTTATAGGAAGACTGGCAATGGGCAGTCGGTATATAAATAAGCCTTTCGGTTCATTTTGCAGACTACAATCAATTGCAACTGTCTTAAGCGTCGACCTGCGTTACCAAAATCACTTTCACTACAAGTCGAGAAAATCACCTGCGAAATTGAATTTCAAATTAGCAATGGGCGCGTCTAACGGGCGCCATCTAGCGGCACGCACGACTATCGATGTGCTATTGTTAGAGCAACTATCGATTGGCACAAAAGCAATTATCGATCGAGCAATCGTTCACTATTTTTTTTGGCGGGAGGTGTGCACACTCTTTACCAGCCCAGGGACTGAAAATTTTAAATATATTAATTAAATAAACAATGGATCTTAACGATGCCGTGCTAACATGCGCGGTGAATATACAATGGACAAATACGGTAGGCGTTACCGGGCGCAAGCTGTCCTACAAGACGGCAACGTTGCGTCTAATTCGCAACGATTTGCGTGAAATGTTTGTGGAAGTGACGCCCGAGAAGCTAAAGCCGCTTAAATTCAAGCTAAAGGACATTATGGTGCACAAGAAGTTCATGTCGGAGGGCAAGGCGACGTTCAATTTCAAAGCGGAGCACTGCGCCCTCTACTTATCCAATGCGCCCCCCGGCACCTTAATGCTCTTCCTGCGCACCATATTCATCAAGATGCATGGAAGCGACGAGGGAGCGCCTGCCTTGGATGATGCCGCCATGCAAAAGAAGTTGCGCGAGCACATGCTATCCGGCCGGCCAAGCAGCTTTGAGGAGATCTCGCCCGTCACAACGGCCGAGATGGTTTTGGCGCGCAAAAAAGCTGGTCTAATCACGCGTGGCAGCACCACAACACCCTCGCCGCAGGCATCGAAAAAGCGTCGCTACGAGGAGCTCAAGTCGTCTGGGGAGGACAAGAGCAGCGTGCCGGCTGCTAAAAAGCTCTATCAGGAATCTCCGCTAGCCGCTGCACAGACGGAGGACTCGTTGCGCCTGAGCGAGGAACAAATGGAAGTTTTACGCGCCTGCACTGCCGGCAAGAATGTCTTCTTCACTGGCTCTGCCGGCACTGGCAAGAGTTTTTTGCTGCGCAAGATTATCTCAGCGCTGCCGCCGGATGGCACCGTCGCAACGGCATCTACGGGCGTGGCTGCCTGCCTAATTGGTGGCACCACGTTGCATGCCTTTGCCGGCATTGGCGGCGGGGATGCGACCATGCAACGTTGCCTCGAGCTGTCCGCACGTCCCATGAGCGCACAGACTTGGCGCAAATGCAAGCGTCTCATCATTGACGAGATCTCCATGGTGGATGGCCAATACTTTGAGGTAGGTCAGCTAACTCGCCGAGCCTAGCAGCAGCTAATCCTTGTGCTTTACAGAAAATTGAGGCTGTGGCGCGTCACATACGACGCAACGAGCGTCCCTTTGGTGGCATTCAATTGATACTCTGCGGCGACTTTCTGCAGCTGCCCCCAGTGATCAAAGGCGATGCGGGTGGACAGCAGCAGCGTTTCTGCTTTCAGTCGAGCGCCTGGGAGAGCTGCATCCAGTGCGTGTACGAGCTGAAGCAGGTGCATCGTCAATCCGATCCAGAGTTTGTCAAAATACTCAACCATTTGCGCATTGGGCATGTGAATGAAAGCATTACGACGCGTCTGGTGTCCACCTCAAAGCAGAAGATCGAGGGTAATGGCATTCTGGCCACACAGCTCTGCTCGCACACCAACGACGCCAACTCCATTAATGAGTCCAAGCTTGAGAACCTAAGCGGCGACAAGGTACTCTTCCGTGCGGACGACTCGGATGCCGGCATGAGCAAGCAACTGGATCAGCAAGTGCAGGCGCCCTCACAGCTCTACCTGAAGATCAATGCACAGGTAATGCTGCTCAAGAACATCAACATTGCCAACGGTTGGGTCAATGGCGCTCGTGGTGTGGTCGTGCGCATCGATAAGGGTCTGCCCGTGGTGCGTTTCAAGAACAATATGGAGTATGTCTGCCGGCACGAGAAGTGGACCATCAAAACGGCAACGGGCGGCGTGCTCACACGTCGCCAGGTGCCTCTAAAGCTGGCCTGGGCATTCTCCATACACAAGAGTCAGGGCCTGACGCTGGACTGTGTTGAGATGTCGCTGTCCAAGGTATTTGAGGCGGGGCAGGCTTATGTTGCCTTGTCGCGCGCCAAGTCGCTGCAATCCATACGCATACTGGACTTTGATGCCAAGCAGGTGTGGGCCAATCCCCAGGTGCTGCAGTTCTACAAGAGCTTCCGTCGACGCCTCATCGACACCACCATGATACCGCTGGGACCCAAAAACAAGGACAAGAAGCCAGGTGATGGCAGCGCCACCAGCGCATTGGCCAAACTCAAAAAGAGTCTTATGAACAAGCCGCTCGTATCTATAAGCTAGCTAACTCAATTTCTGATCTTTACGGCAATCTAGCACAATTTTTAAGAACTGATAGAATAAGGCTTTTCATTTTGAAGCTTCCTCGTGGCGCCTTAAAGTCGAAATCCTTGTCAATTGAACATTCTTTATAATAAGAGTGAGAATATCCTTTACTCGCCACAGTTTTGAGGTTTGTTTCAGTCAAAACTGCTACAATTTCTGATCCTTACGGCAATTTAGGGCGATTTTTAAGAACTGATAGTATAAGGCTTTTCATTTTGAAGCTTCCTCGTGTCGCTTTAAAGTCGAAATCCTTGTCAATTGAACATTATTTATAATAAGAGTGAGAATATCCTTTACTCGTCACAGTTTTGAGGTTGCTTCAGTCAAAAGTGCTAACAATTTCTGATCCTTACGACAATTTAGGGCGATTTTTAAGAACTGACAAAGGCTTTTCATTTTGAAGCTTCCTCGTGGCGCTTTAAAGTCAAAATCCTTGTCAATTGAACATTCTTTACAATAAGAATTAGAATATCCTTTTCTCATCACAATATGCTAACAATATTGATTCCGAATTGGAATCGGGAATGGGTACAGTCTTCTATTGTCTTTGATAATAACGAACTAGTGTTAAATGCAGGCTAAGTAGGGTATATAGAAAAGCTATGTCTGATCAGCGTATTTGGTTTGGATACAAATATTATTCTTATTTAAAAACACAATAAACTATGCCCAATGCTAACTAACTAACATTTTCTACAGTTTGTGTATATATTTAGTAAATCCTCGTCACAGATTTCGAACATGTGTGGTAAGTGAAGCACAATATTTAATGATGATCATCCTTTGGCTTATCCTCATCCTTCTTGCCGGTGCCAACGGGACCATGACGACGCTCCCAGATCAAACGATGCTTCTGCTTCATATAAGCTGTCTTCGCATTAGCATAACCGCCCAAATCACCATCTGCAAGTTGAAGAAATATATATTAATGTGGAATTTGTTGCAATTTCAACATTTTCACATACACTTGATAAACCAGTTTTCGGTGGCCTTTTCGTATTGATCGAGGATGGGCCTGCACTTGGCCATATGATCGGGCGCCTCATAGATCATGCAATCCTCAAAACGTTGACGCAAAATGTTGACAACCTCGTTGTCCACCATGCGATCCCGCCGGAACTGCTGATCGGCCTCAAACCGGCAAACAGCATCGTCCGTATAGCACTGATCGATGGTCGGCACCCGACGGAATTGCTGATGGTACCAATTGGATTTCTGTTGGTTCGGCTCCACAATCGTCTCTGTAAGTAACAATAGGCTATATTAAGCGGTCTATAACAAGTAGGTTTTCAACTTCCTAAAGAAATGCTTTATACCCTAGCAGAGAAAATGTGTAATACAAAGAAGGAGAGTTTTCCGATCCAACAAAGCATATATATTCTGAATCAGCATGAATAGCCGAGTCGATCTAGCGATGTCCGTCTGTCCGTCAGTTTCTAGGCGAACTAGTCTCTCAGTTTTAAAGCTATCGTAATGAAACTTGGCACAGATCCTACTTCTTGCTGCAGGCAGTACATATGTCGAAACCGACCGGGATCGGATCACTATAACATATAGCTGTCATAGGAATGATCAGTCGACAACTAGGTTTTTGTATGAAAAACTTGTTTGCCTTTAAAGATATCCTTACCAAACTCATCCAAACCAAGTCTTTAGAGAGTTTATACAATCTGACTAAATTTGATCAACATCGGGCTACTATATTATATAGCTGCCATAGGATCGGGTGAAAAATGAGTTTTTGTATGATTAACTTTTTATATTACAGCCAAACTAAGTGAGAGTTTATATTATACTTCAAATAGTTTCCTATAATCTTATCAAAATCGGACCACATAGGAAATCAGACGAAAATTGAGTTTTGTATAAAGAACATTGCTGCCAGGGTATATACTATATACCCTATATACTATATAGCTATGCTATATAGCTTCGGCACTGCGCAGATAACCCGTTCTTTCTGGTTTTTAATCCGTTAAATGCTTTTAAAGACAATGGAAATGATTCTGAAAGAAGCGTTTTCGATCCCAATAATAATGATACTCTTAAACGGGAAAGGGTGATATTTAGAGACCATATAACTAACTAACTATAGACTAATTATAATGATGCTACTCTTGGCTGCACTTAGTACATATACTATATCGGATTCGGCTGTATTGGATCAGTATATTATATAGATACCATAGGAAAGATTAGTTACAAGATTTAGTTGGGTTGTGAAAAGCTCTTGCATTTCAAAATATTTGTACAAAGATCACAAATACTCTGCTTTTGTATATTCTTTATATGTTGTCGTAATTTCAATCAAAATCGGACTACTATATCTTATAGATATCATAGGAACAATCGGTAGAAAAGTTCATTTTTGTATGAAAACCTTTCTTGTTTTGAGTGCAACTTTAACAGCAATTGCAGCAAGTATATTACATATTTGGCTTCCTAAAGACAACTTTTCTATCTTAATCCGTTTTTTATAAGGAAGGGGGCGCAAAAAGGTCTAAAGAATCATGTAAACAAAAACAAAGCCGCGTCTGATTTGAGGTTATGGCATTATGTAATTCCAAAACGATATTTAACTGGCTTTAACCAACTGAATAACATGAATTAATGTTAAAGCAGTGCATAGCTGGCTCGACTGCAGTTTTGTTAGCCAATTAAATGCATTACTTACCACGGAACCAGGTTATTGGGCCATCAATTGCATTCTGCACGGATTGTGCGAAGCTGGCCATTGGGCTGCGCGGCTCTGGCATATTCTAGCTCCTCTGCGTACTGAAAACAGGCAATGTTGCAGTTAAAACGATATTTGTGCTCCTTTAGGCGCTTTGCGCTTGCAATTTATGTTTTAAATTGAATTTTTACCCAAATCAAACCAACAGCATAAAACAACAAACAGCTGAGAGCTGTGTAAAGAGCTGAGCACTAGTGTGCGAAGAGTTCAGATCTATCACACTTTTTCAACAGTGTGGCAACTGAATAATTGCGCGCAGCCAACTTCATGTGAGTCAATTTATGCGTGCGCTTTCGATAATATTATCGATAACAAACATATATCGCAAGCAACCTATCAAGCTGGGGCTACATGTTGCTGCAACATTAAGGCAAATGCAACATGTGTCCATATCAACATGTTCTTGCAACATTACTCTCAAAGAGGGTCGCTACTAAAGTTATTGAAATGTATCTAACTAATTAATTCAAGTAAATATTGATTTGCTTACCGCATAAACTGTTGCGAAGATATTACGATCAACTTTTGTAATTAAAAGTGTATATTTTAAAATATGTATATATTTTCTATTGTTTTTATTAACAATTTCTGCAAATCAAACAACAAACAATATGAATACCATAATAACCATAAATTACGTAAATTGCTGTTTATTAATTAAGTAATTAAATAATTACATTTTTGAATCTAAGTCAAATATTTATATTTTAGTCAAACGATCTTTCAAACCGGAGATAAGTTTTTGGCAATCTTGTCTGCCAATCTGCTTTGCTCTCCAAGTTCTTGCGCTTGACACGCCGCCAAAAAGCACACAAACAGAGAGCGCGAGAGAGCCGCAGAGAAAATGGTGGTTGCTGTAGCTGCTGCTGCTGTGCCAGAGAGACCGTTCGCATTTGTATCTGAAAGTTTGAAAAGAGAAACAATGCGTATTCATGCTCTTTGGATTTCGCCGCTTGAAGCGGACGGTTTTTGAACAGTTTTGTGGCGGTCGTCAGAAAGCTCGCACGTGCGAACGCGTAACGGCAAGTTCGCACCCAAAACAGAAGCACAAAATAAAAAATAAAGAAACAAAAACCCGAAAACGAAAACGCAAACGCCGTGTATTTTGGTTTGTGTGTGTGTGTGCGTGTGTGTGTGTTATTGTGGCCTGCCAGAGTGCAAAAGAGCAAAATTCTAAATAAATATTCAATAACGACAAAAGGCAGATCGTTAAGAATGCAAAAATAATATTTGCAAGCACAACAAGCATATTATTAAAAGCGCAAAAAAAAAGGTTTATAAATAGTGCACAAACAAGGCGGCATTCGGCGGCAGCAGCAGCAGCAGCAGCAGCGGCAGCGGCAGCAGCAGCAGCCGCATTAAGAATTGTCAGGCGGCGGCGTTAGCGTCTGTGTGTGCGTGTGTCTCTGCCTGCCAGTCTGTGTGTGCCTGTGTGCGTGCGTGCTTGTGCTTTTGTGCGTGAGTGTGTGTGTGTTTGTGTCCGGCCGGTGTGTCTGTGTCTGCCGGCCTTCGTCTTCGTCGCCGTCACAGCCTCAGCCTTAGCCGCAGCCGCAGCTTCAGCGCGCCTCCGTATCTGTATCCGTCGGTTGCGTCTCAACACGTTTCGCGTCTCCCTGTCGCCGTCGAGCGGTTTTTGCAGTTAAGAATACGTATGCGAAATTCAAATGTTGAAATTGTAATTGTATTGTGTGTGTGTGCCGGTCAAAAGTGGAAATTAATTTATGGCAAAATTTAATAAGTGAATGCAGAGCAGCCACAACAATAACAACAACAACAACAACAGCAACAACAACAGCAGCCGCAGCAGCAGCCGTCAACTGAAAGTGCGCAAAAGTTTTAAATTTAGAAAAAGAAGACAAGAATTTAAATATTATTTGTGTACGCCGCTTGCAACGACAACGTCAACGCCAGCAGCGACGCTGGCAGAGCGCAACACGCGCGCCAACATAACACAATAACAACAAAAAAAGCTCTCACGCGGGAGAGCGAGTGAGTGAGTGAGGGAGAGTGAGAGCGCATCGCATCGCAGTGCCGTCGGCAAATGTGTTGTTGTCCATGATGAATGAAAGATGAAATATTTGCAAGAATTGTACAAAAGTGCCAAATTGTTAACAATGTATAAATAAATAAATAAATAAATCAATTGCAATAAATACTGAGTGCGAAGATGTTGTCGCCAACGTGAATTCGTTTGAAAACAAAAGGGAAAAAACAATAAAAGATCAGTTGAGTAGCGAGTAACGAGTAGTGAGTAACGAGTAGCGAGTAACGAGTAGCGAGACAATCGAGCGAGTAAACGTTTAACCGTTATAATGACCGAGTACGTAACGCCCATAATCAGCAGCGTGCTGAAGAAGTATCAGAACAGTGCCACCAAAAGCCTGCAGGGTCCTGTGGCGGTGGCGCTGATCAAGAAGGAAATACTCAGCTCGCCGGAGCCGCATGAGTTGCACCATCAGGCGCACGACACAACGGGCAGCGGCAGCGGCAGCAACGCGGCTGGCCACCCCCTGCCCGCTGGCGAACGGGCGCAAATCTATGCAGCGCCGCTGCCGCTGCCGCCGGAACTGTCGCAGCCGATATTGTCACAGCCGGACTCGGGTTGCGGGGAACTGTACGAGACACGGCTGGAGGGCAAGGCAATTGGCTGCTTCTCGCTGGGCGGGGAGATGCGTCTCTGTCTGCCGCAGTTCCTCAACAATGTGCTAAACGACTTCACGCTGGAGCAGATCAATCGAATCTTCGATGAGCTGGGCATCTACTGCTCGCAGTGTACGCCCGATCAGCTGGTCGAGTTCAAGGCCGCCAAGATACTGCCCTCGGATGTGAAGGCCAGCGGGCTGATAACGCGCACCGATGCGGAGCGTCTCTGTGCCGCCCTGCTGCACCGCTCCGACCGGAACAGCTATGTGCCCGTGGAGAGCCTGGCGAAGGGTGCGCTCAGCTTTCAGGTGTACCACAAGTGCTTTGGGAAATGCGAGGGTATCTGCACGCCGGATATGTACTCCTATCAGAAGCCCACGTGCATCAAGTGCCTCGAATGCGAGGGCTGGTTCTCGCCCCAGAAGTTTGTCGGTCATGTGCATCGCAAGTTTGAGAATCGCACCTGCCATTGGGGTTTCGATTCCCGCAACTGGCACGACTATCTCCACGTGGCGCTCGATGTCGAGAATCGCGAGAAATATCAACGCATTTTGGATCAGCTCAAGGAGGTCGAACTGAAGGAGATGCACAAGGCGCAGTGCGAACTGGATCACAAAAAACGAAAGGTGAGCCAACTTTTTCATCCTAGGGTTAAAAAGTGTTAACTTTAAGTGAATTTCATGAAAGGGAGAAACGGAATGAGTTCTGATTTCAATTCTGGAACCAATATAAAGTTAATATCGGGAGAATCATAATAAAACTAGAATATTGGCATAATATTTGTTGTTTGTTGTGTTTTGATTGAACTTTAAACGATTCCAGAGCTGCAAATCGGTTTTCTATTCGCTTCCGACTTTCATCATATTGAAAAAAATCAAAATTTGTATTTTTATTGAATTCAAAAAGGAAACAACTTAGTACATTACAATGTAGCAAAGAATAGATTCTCATTAATGATAGATACTTTTATTTCTATCCTCAATTTATTGTCGTAGTCACAGTATACCATACAAAATATACCATTAAAAATGAAAAGAATCAAAAATTTTTATTCACGTTAATGATATATACTTTTATTTCTATCTTCAATTTATAGACGTTATCGTAAGGTTCCTTAAAATATTTCTCTTGTAAAGTAAGTAAGGAGAACCTTATAAAATATACCATGAAGATTGAAAAGAATCAAAATTTGTATTACGTTACAATGTAGCAATGAAAAGTTTCTCATAAAAAAAACATTCATCTAATAGTTACTTTTATTTCTATATTCAAGGAGTACAGTATACCATATAAAATATACTTATTCGCACTTCCTGAATTCCTGTCGAAGGATAACATTTGTATTTCAAAATACATTTTTAGTTTATGCCAAAAAATAAACATACAAAATATAAAGGTTATATATAAATACTTTGGGGAGATAAATAAAGTACAAAAATAGCTTGGTAATTAAAAAAGTCAAAAACGATGAGTCGATTAAAAACTTTTATGATTAGAATGAAAATTCGTACATAAATAGAAAAATCATAATATATTTCCTATAGAAAAATCATAATATATTTCCTAGTTATATGAAATCAGACAATGTTTGAATTCAGAATTTGAAAGGTATGCAAAAACGAACCTAGTTTTAAATATGTATTACCTGCTACTGTTTGATTAGAATCTTCTTCTTATATGACATGATCTTTTCAACTTTCTTATCTTTATATACATTCTCTAACAATTCGACAAAGTTGAATGATATTTATGTGTGTCTTAAGTACTTTATCGTTCTTTTTTATTTGCTGTAAAATGTATTCGATACGGTTCTTAAGCAGACATGAAATACACATGTATTTCAAAAGAATATTCGCTTTTTTGGTTCTTTCGAAAACCCGCTTGGCAACCCTCCCGCTGCTCCTAATTATGCTTGGGCTCCCCTTCCTGCCTTAACCCCCTCTGTGACACTGAAATAAGCGGCGCTGTCGGATGCTTCACACCTTCGGCTACTGCAGCGCCCACTAGCGGCGACTGAGGCGGCGCCATATTTGGTTGTCGCCATTGTTGTTGTTGTTGTTCTTGCTCTTGTTTGTTTTGTTGTTGTTCTTGTTGTACTCTCATTCACATTTCGCATTCACATTCGCATTCAATTCGATCTTCTTTAACGACATTTCGTCGCTTGCGCGCCCGTTAAAAGCTCATAAAAAATACAAAAAGGCAAGTCAGACGTAGACAGAGATAGCGGGAGCGTGTGAGAGAGAGAGAGAGTGTGAGTACTTGCGTTGCTGCTTTAGCACAGGCATGCACTCAAAAAAAAACAAATTGACAATTGGGAAAACGGAATAGATAAAGGATTCAGGTAACCTTAAAATTGTGTAATTTAGTTTCCGCAAAGAAATAAATAAATCAAATCTAAAAAGACTAAAATATATAATTCAGTTATAAATGTTTTTATATATATATATAGTATATATACATATATAGTGTCTTGTGCCCTAACTTCTAAGCTTTAGCTTGTAGCACTAGGAAATATCAAATAAATAAAAATAGTAACTGAAATGTCTTAAAATCTGAATTATTCTGTAATTTTTGAGAATTTCTCTCTAATTTATAAACACACTTACTTAAATTATAGTTTTTCTGCTTTTTAACATAGAAATTTTCTGCATAATTTTCTTATTGTATTCTTATTGTACTTTAGATCTTAACTAGGTAGTTATATATCTTTCAGTCTTATTCTTTTACATTTTTATTTACGAAGGCAATACAGTGCTCAGTCGAATCAAAAAATATGATATAATACATACAATATACATGTATATATGGAAAAAATATCCTTCTTATTCTTAGTTATATATTAAGAAGCATAGTTTTTTTTATTTGTTTATTGTAATCATGAAAATAAAAAATTATGATAAAAACACGTTTCTTCTTCTTCTTATAATTATATATTAAAAGGCATAGGGTTTTTTTTATTTGTTTATTGAAATCATGAAAAATATTTACTTTTTGTAGAAATTATCACTTATTTATAGAATTTATTTATTATGATTTATAGAAAAAACCCTTTTCTTCTTTTTTTATAATTATATATTAAAGGGCATAGTTTTTTTTATTTGTTTATTGAAATCATGAAAATGCTAACTCAAATCAAAATAAATGATATGGTACATATTTGGAAAAAATACTTTTCTTCTTCTTCTTATAATTATATATTGAAAGACAGGTTTTTTTTCATTTGTTTATTGAAATCATGAAAAGTATTGAATTTTTGTCAAAATTCTGACTTATTTGTGGAAATTTTGTTTTATTTTTTCCTCATAGTATATTCTATGATAGGAAAACATCCTTTTCGCTCAGTGTAGACAGCGCCGTTGACAGCGACATCGACAGCGACAGCGCAGTCATAAAAAATGCGCAGCAGACAAGCATTTAAAATTATAATACATATAATACAATTTATATAATAATTTTATATTTATTTTTATATTTTTCATATTATTCTCGAAAAGTGCATTTTGCATTATTAATAATTTTGATTGCTGTCTCTTTTTTTTGTGGCTGTGAAAAAGCGCAACAATGTTGCTCATCGCTTTTTTTATGTTTATTTATTTAAACTACTTAATTTTGTGCTTAAACAGCGCGCTCGTTTTTTTTTTTTTTTTTTTTTTTTGATTACAATAAATACCAGAGTTTTTGCTGCTCTTCTTCTTCTTGTTGTTGTTGTTGTTTGGCCCAAAGCTTTTTTTGGACTGCGCTGCCAGCGCGTCTGCGGTGGCCGTGGTCGAGGCAACTCTGCAACAGTAACAGCAACAGCAACAGCAGGCGACGCCAACGTTAACGTCAACGTCAGCGCCGGCGACGACGACAACTTGTCTCTGCTGACGTCTGTTTGCTGGCAAACAACAAGAACAACGAAGAACAACGAAGAACGTTGATTATTTTTAGTACTGCGACAATTGGTATGTTCACTTTTCAGCCACATTCATTAGATAAATCGCTCAAAATAGCAACATTTCAATTTCTTCAACTTCTTTGATAAGATTCGGTTGTTTAGGCCGTGTTCCCGTTTTCAATTCTCTTTTAAGATTTGCTATTTTACAACGATTCTGCGATTCCCAATCCCGATAGGCTTGTTATCGATATTTTAGTATAGCATCATTGGATCAGCTTTTTCTACCAAAAAGTTCTTTTTGCACTTTCCAACACTAATTTGCAATCAAATTTAAGCTGCTAGGTGTTCTAACGGGACACTGTATGACAGCGGCACATGCGAAGAAGCTTGGCATGACAAATGACGACAACTGCAGGAAGTGCAGGATGCGGGGGGTATCCGAAACCCTGGCACAACTCCTCTGTACTTGCCCAACGCTCATGAGAAGCAGAAACAGCCATTTGGGATCATCCCATATCTTAAGTTTCCTAGAGAGTGTATCCAGGATACCACTGAACCAACTCTTCAAATTTGCGA
Source organism: Hirtodrosophila histrioides (assembly GCA_037075165.1). NCBI lineage: Eukaryota > Metazoa > Arthropoda > Insecta > Diptera > Drosophilidae > Hirtodrosophila > Hirtodrosophila histrioides. The sequence goes on along the minus strand of JBAMCL010000759.1, from coordinate 613,587 downwards.
ATATGTATGTTCTTTAAAGAATCTTAAACGTCGCAAGGTTCATTTATGCGGTACCACTAAGGACTAGATGGTCACCCGTGGGGGTGATCTGCCGACTCAACCTAACCTATCCTTTAATTTATGAATACTTTTGTATCCAACATCATTGTATATACAAAATTCGTCATGTATGATGCCTACAGGCGGTAAAAATTACATAAAAAAGATGAAACCATTTGTAAAATGTAATTTTCATAGGTTTTGTTTTGATATATGTATTCTCTATGTAAGGAGTTTTTGGGATGCGGTTCGAGCGCGTTATAGAAGATTTTGGACCTATGCCTTTAAAATACTATGTAATTAAGTAAAAATGATTTTAAATTTGTATTTAGTCCCTTATACACATATATATTTATATTGTTACCCCCCCCCCCCCTCACACTTTTCCTTTATATTTTAATTTCACGTAAATTTTTGCGATTTTCGGAACGCCAATTTCGTCAAATCACAAAAAATGTTGCGATTTCGAAAATTATAACTGAGCTCGATAACTTTGTTGCTATCGCATTTAGCTGCAACATTTTTTTATCAACTCTCTTTGTACTTTTTGTCTGTCATTGCGCTGCCTTGTTTGCGGACGCTGAGGTGCCGATGACGATGCCGACGACGACGCCGACTGCGCCTGCGGCAATAGCCTTTTGGATTTTGCAGCAAAAATCGCACCAGCTTCAATGTTAACATATTCAGCAAATAAGTGTGTAATAATAATGAGCAAAAAGGGTGTGAGGGGTGGGGGAGGGGAACAGGGGCAGAAGGGCTGGGTGGCAAGGGCAAAAATAAATCGCAAACCGGTTGGCGTCGCGCTTCTGTCTGCTGCTGCTCTCTCTCTCTCTTCTGTCTCTCTTGCTCTATGCAAGCTCTCCTGCGCTCTTCAGCTGCTGCTCTTGTCTGGGCCGTCGCGCAGCCGCAAAACAACAAAATCAACTGCCAGCGGCATTTGTTGCGCAAAAAAGGAACACACAAACATTATATAAAACAATAACAAGCAAAAGTAGAAGCAGCGCCAGTTAGCAGACAGCAAGCTTGCGTGAAAGAGAGAGAGAGAGAGAGAGCGGGGTGTAGCACAGCAAAAAAAGAGCGCCCCACACGGGCGCAGCATGCAAACAAACTTGCTTTGAAATGCCAATGAACGTGATAGACGATGACAGCAGCAACAACAACAACAACAACAGCAGAAACAATAACGACGCTGACGTTGTCACGAGGCGCAGACTTTGACTGAGCAGTCGGCAGACCTTTTGTGTTGCTTTTCTTTCTTTTTTTTTCGATACTCTGCCTGCCCTTCGCAGAGTTGTCGCAAAGTTTTTTTTCTTCAGTTTTTTTATTTTATTGTTTCTTCTTCTTGTTGGTCGGCGCCTATGTGTGACTAATCAAGTTGGCAGCCCTCGCAGCCGCCTGTTGACTTTCGCTGCCTGCTCTCATTAACTGTGTCTTTCTCTCTCTCCCCCTCTCCCCCTCTTCGATCACGCTGTCTATCTGTCTCTATCAGCTGCTTACATAACCTGTGCAAATTGAACTTTGATTTCGTTTTAGAATTTCAAGTCGCAAAAATTTATTATATTATTTTTGTTGGCTATTTCATGTTCTTATACTCTGTTTCTAATAGTGGGAAGGGTGTATATTGGATTTGTAGCTAGAGCAATCAAATTTTGTAAAGACTATGTTTTGTTTAGACTGTACCAGCATAAGGGGTTACAAATGTCTTACCACCCGCTTAAAAGGAAAATCTAGTAATTTTTCTAATTTGGTTTAGATTTGCTCAGTTAGTGTGTAACTTTGCAATTTTGGTGTATATCTGCCAAAACCTTATAGCTAGAGTTAGCAAACTTGGTTTGAACAGTACTGATAACTTCCTTGAAAGATTTCACCAAAAAACATTTTCCTTCGATCACCCGTCTACCCATAAATGGAACAGAGTATATCACACTCGGATTGTTTCGACTGCAACATTGTATATTTTTGAAATGAAATCAAAAATGTATTTCAACTGGTTTAGTTGGCTGCTTATCGCTTATTAAATTACCAAATTTACATACAACGCATTAATCTACATTGCGTAGTAGTATGCTTATAAATATATACATATATATATTAAGATTTGTCTCAGTTTTGTTATTGTTTATGCTTTATTTTTTGTTTGTCAGTCATCGTGTTTTTCTGGTTATGTGCATGAAATTACAAATCAAAAATTTTAGCGCATATCACGTTCAAAAACTCTTCAAGTTGTTGTAATACGTTGGACCATACGCTTATCTTATCTGACAACTGATAAAGTCAGCGAAAATTTCGTTGACCACGTTTTAACCTGCCAAAAAAAGGTTGAAAAAAAAAACAACGGGTATGGCGAAAAAACGCTTTTAGTCAGGGTTACTTCTAATCGATCCATGATAAGATCGCAATTTGGTTTAGGCACTGCCTACTCGGAACTATTCTTACGAAGTCATCATGCAGACACGTGTTTCTCTCTCCCTCTCACTCTCACTCACTCTTTGTCTTGTCTGTCATTAACTTACTTAAAGTATAATTTGATTAGTGATCAGTTAGCTGATCAGCTAATTGGATTGTCATGACGAAGTCAACTTTAATCGAAAAAAGTTCCAAGTTTAAACTTGAATGATTAGACAATTTCAATATATTGATACATATATGTATGTAAATAGATTGGTGATGATGTATTTTATCCTTAAACCTTAATAAGACATCATTAATGGGAATTTGATAACCTTCATTTAACGAAGTCAACTTTAATCGAAAAAACTTCCAAGTTTAAACTTGAATGATTAGACAATTTCAATATATTGAAATATGTATTTAAGGATAAGATACATCATCATCAATCTATGTACGATGATGATGTATTTTATCCTTAAACCTTAACAAGACATCATTAAAGGGAATTTGATAACCTTCTTTTAACGAAGACAACTTTAATCGAGAAAACTTCCAAGTTTAAACTTGAATGATTAGACAATTTCAATATATTGAACTATGTATTTAACGATAAAATACATCATCATCAATCTATGTACGATGATGATGTATTTTATCCTTAAACCTTAATGAGACATCACAAATGGGAATTTGAGAACCGTTATTTAACGCAATAATGATCTTTCAGTTCTTAAAATACTTTTTATAACTTTATCTGTATCCGGTTTTATAAAAACTCGAAGTATTCGAACGAATTGGAAGATTTAACTTAGGGAATTTGAAATCAAGGTGAAAATTCTCATCCTTGTTCTTTATTTTTCCTATTTTTAGTTTTATTTAGTTAGATTAAGTTTTTATTGGATTCAAACAAAATGGTGATGTTTTTGTGACCTTATTTTCATCTCAATGAATCTAGAATCTAGTAATACAATATTTTGTTTTTTGATGTTTTTGAGCTCTGATTTTCATCTCAATGAATCTATTAAAACAATATTTGGTTTCTTGATTAAAAATTGCCAACCTTGATTGATTTGTACTATATTTGATTGATTAATGGGGCATATAGTTAGTGGAGGTCTAAGAAACGTGATTAGTCAGGCTTAGTAGGGTGGTTTCTATGATTCTAATCTTTCTCCCAGGCAGAAGCAGGTGCTGCCCCACAGTCCAAAGAGTGCTGTTCTAAATAAATAGAATATATGTGCATATGTATATATGATTATTAAGACTAGGGATTTGGTTCGTTGAGCTTGTTGTTGGAATAGCTGACAGTTGGCGATGTGATAAGCGAGATAAGCCCGAGAACTTTTTGCGGCAGCCCGACGATGCCTCGCTGCCTTGTTGCCTAGCTGCCTCGTTTCTCTCCCTCGATCTGGTGGCAAGTCTCGAGACCTCCGCGCATCATCATGTCATGTGATGTGCGCCTGTTCTTTGTAGTATTATTTTTGTTTTTTATAAAAAACTAAAAACCCAGCAGACATCAGCAAATGGCAAAGTCTCGGAGGTGCGGCCGGGTCTGGGCCTGGGCTAGGTGCTTCAATCTTTCAGTTAATGCCAGTACCGGGCCCTGAGTATGGCTATGAGTACTTGCTGCCTTTTTGCATAGTTATTGTTGTTGTTGGGACAGGTGTGTGTTTGGCTGAAACTCAGCTCGCTGCGGTCTGTCCCATCAAGTTTTATGCGTCTTTTATCGCTGATCTTAAATCTAAATAGTTTGCTTGTTGTTGCTGCTGGGCCCCCAGGGAGACTAGACCCCAGACAGAAACACGCCTTAGACTCGTCTCGAAAGTCTCTTTACCCCTAACCCCTCACTCCCAGCACTCCGCTCTGCCCACTTAGCAAATGTTTAAAAATCATTCTCATGTTTATTTTAATTAAGCTCAACGATTAAATTTGAACATTCGATTTTTGTTGCTAATGATATTGGCGTTCTTTGTATTTGTATTTCTATTTGTTGTTATTATTATTATTATTGTTTTTGTTCTTGTTGTTGTTATTGCGTATCGTTTTTCAATTGACTTGAGAAATTTTTGTATTTATTTGTTTTTGTTTTTTTAGCAAACACAAATTAGTGAAAATATTTAAATAACCGAAACGTGTTTCAACAATTTTGTATTTTTATTTTTTGTTGCTTCTTTAAGTGAGCAGAGGTGAAAATTATTATGTAAATATTTTGTCAACGATTTGGTTTTGTTGCAGTTATTATTGGGATCGTTATATACTCTTAAGATTTTTATTTGGACTTTGGGGCATATGAACAGTTGGAAGAGACTATTTAACCTTAAATATGTGTACGTAGTTTAATTTCTCTTTATAAAAACAGAACTTCTATTAAAGCTGAAATTCTAGTTCAAAATACAATAATTTTAAGAATTGATATGATTTTATATTGATTACAATAAGAACGGTAAATTAAATGGATAAATAAGAAACAAAAAATATAATAAAATGTGAGCAATTGTCTGCTAGGAAAAGTTAATGAAAGATTTGAACTCTAGATGGCGACGCTTTTAAATTTAAGGTTATAATTGAGTAAATTTAAGGTTATAATTGCAGTGCAATCGATAACTCAACTTATCGACAGGGTTGTAGAACAGCAAGTTAAAGAGAATGATTTAAAAGTAAGAATATATTACAATTTAATCTAATTTAGAAAAGGCAATGCAAGATTTGAAGTCTAGATAACGACGCTTTTCAGTGTAAGGTTATAATTGAGTAAATTTAAGGTTATAATTGCAGTGCAATCGATAACTCAACATAATGCCGGGGTTGTAGTTGAAAAGAATGATAAAAAAGTAAGAATATTTTGCAATTTAATCAATTATCTAAGTTAGAAAAGTTAATGCAAGTTTTGAACTCTAGATGGCGACGCTTTTAAATTTAAGGTTATAATTGAGTAAATTTAAGGTTATAATTGCAGTACAATCGATAACTCAACATAATGCCAGGGTTGTAGTTGAAAAGAATGATAAAAAAGTAAGAATATTTTGCAATTTAATCAATTATCTAAGTTAGAAAAGTTAATGCAAGATTTGAACTCTAGATGGCGACGCTTTTAAGTGTAAGGTTATAATTGAGTAAATTTAAGGTTATAATTGTAGTGCAATCGATAACTCAATATAATGCCAGGGTTGTAGTTGAAAAGAATGATAAAAAGTAAGAATATTTTGCAATTTAATCAATTAACTAAGTTAGAAGAGTTAATGCAAGCTTTGAACTCTAGATGGCGACGCTTTTAAATTTAAGGTTATAATTGAGTAAATTTAAGGTTATCAATCGATAACTCAACTTATCGCCAGGGTTGTAGCAGAGCTTATAAAAGAATAGAGTTTTCTGCTGTTAAAACTATATTTCGCAGTAAATATTTAATGATTTGTTATAGTATAAAGAGCATTGCATATTCGTCTTTGTAGTCGACACTGTACTTTTAAATTTATATTTAATTTGCTAATAGGCAATGACCTCGTTGTTATTGTTGCTTTTGTTTTGCCAGCGACTTGAAATGTGTTACAAATTTCTCAACTCAGTTTTATATACATACACTATATATGTATATATATGTAATTCATAATTGAATTAAAGCTGTGCCGCTGATAACATGCATAGTAAGTAAGCGAGTATATAGTATCATTATATAGTATACTAGTACTAAGTACTTATTAGGTCGCCTTGCGCAGTCTTATCTGCCGCTACCTCTATAATCCACAATGTCTCTCCCACTCTCACTCTCTCTCGCTCTCTCTCTGCTACTCAGTTATCAGCTATTTGGCAATAATATTGCTTATCTGCTGAGCTCTCAGTCGTAGTATCTGCTCTCGTATCCATATCTAGCCGGACAGCACCTTTAGCACCACGTCTAAGCGTCGTCTTCCGCGGCAGACGTGACAGAATTCGCCAGCAGCGATTAAAGCCACGTTATCAACAATTTCGAAATTTTCACATTTTAAAACGTTGATGATGTCGATGAGTAAAGCGGAGAAAACATCGATAAAGCCGCCAACTGATGGTTTCACTAGTGATAGTTCAAGTTATCGAAACTATCAACTAATACTATAGGGTGCCTGCCCTATAGGGTGTTGGGAAGTATATCACAATAGAAATTAGATTATTTATACATTAAAATTACTCATTAATTGAATGGTCAAACTTGTTACTCAAGACTACAAGTCGATTTAAAGTATTGGTTGATTCAAGCGGTTTCGATAGTATCGATAGTACCTCAAAAGGATAAACTTTGTTTCTATTGATAGTATGTTCGATTGTTTACTAGATTTCAAGATGAAAATGAAGATGACCAGAGCTGATAGGCCAACTCTAGTATCCCTAATTGATTTCCTTTTAAATATTGTTAGTATAAGTTATCGATGCACTTGACAGTACCGATAAAACTTGTAAACAACATCTAGGAAGCTTACTATATTTCGCAATTTACGTAGTACAATAAAACTCAGATTATCCTTACATATACGAATGGTCTTATCTTTTATAAACATAATAATAAACCATCCATGCAAAAGTATCAATGATTGTTTCTGGTACTAGCTTTAATGATGACGATAATAGATAAAATAATGATGAAAATGTTGATGAACTGAGCGGGTAGATCAAAGGATAGTGCCGCCAATCGATGACGGGTTAGATAGTGAAAGGCTTAAGTTATCGATACCATTGTTAGACAGATAACATGTAGGGTGCTTAAAAGGGTTTTCTAAACACATGAAAGTGTTTGTTATAGCCATAATAATTTAGCTAAGCAAGAATTTATAGCGATGGAGGTTAAAACTGTGATGACGATGATCATATTTAAATGATTATAATGATGATGATGGTCATTCCGCACTCTCTCACACATTGAACGAGTTGTTTACAAGCGATTTCCTAGTGTCATTTCCCATGTTCCCGCTGGGCAACGTTTCCGTCAGACATCTGACAGTTTACACCTGGCACAGGTGACGGCCTTTGACGATGGGGACTTGCTTCACTGGTTCTGGTTCTGGTTCTGTTCTGTTCATCGTTGGGTTCTGGTTCTGGCTGGTGGCTGTGTCTGTCTGCTTTTGGACCTTGTTTGGATTTCCTTCCTATTTGCTTAACGGTCACTTGGTCGCCTTCGTCTAGGCGGAAATTTGCTTCAAGTGTCTCCCAGTCAGCGTCTCTTTCAACTTCAGCTTCAACTTCAGCTTCATCAGCGTCTGTGTCTGCGTCTTTGGCTTATTAAGTGCACAGCTTGAGCTCTTTAACAATCATCGCTAATTGGCAGCCAATTGAAGTTCGCAGAAGAATCACAACGGCCACAATAATAATAAAGTAATGCCAATAAATCGTTGGTAATTACTTATTAAATGTTATGAATTTCGTTTGGCATTCATTTCGTCCAATTTGCAATATATACCAATTGGCAAATCATATTTCACTTTTGTAACAATTGCTTTTCTATTGCAAGAAAAGCCACAGTAAAAAAACATTAACAATAGCCAAACAATGATCAACAATTTCTATTGTGAATAATTGTTTTTTTTTTAGAGAACATTTCTGATAAAAACTAATGACCTTGAATATAAAAGAAGCGTGACAAATTCATATAAAAAACTGTAACAATTTTCATTCAGCTTGCGGTTTAATTGATTAAAAATTGAATTCATTTTAAATAATATTTCGTAGTAAATGCTGTTCTATATTATTTTTTGTGGTATTTCGTTAATTGTTTAAAATTTTTGGTTAAGTTTGAACAAGTTTTCACTTGTAATATCGTATTTTATAATCTTATAATCTTTCTCATCCTTTATTTTCATCAAAAGTAAACTGATTTTTATGCAAAGTATGTTTTTGTGGTCTTGATTTTGATTTGATTTTTAGAACTATTTTAATGCATAAATTGATCAACCTTTTGTTTTGTTTTTTTTATATATCTACTAGACTTTCGTCCATATATCCTTGAGACCCCCATTTTCCTCCCATGGGTGTGGATTTTCCAAAATCGCTGAAATATGTGTCAAATGAATTTTTGTGTAGATCTCTGAAAATTAGTTTGAAGCTGATTGGATGGTAAATAAAAAAGTTTCATACAACAGTTTTCCGCGATTTTACTACGCTTGTGGGTGGAATTTTCGTCCCGTCTTAGTGTGAACTTTCATCACAGATGGAAACTACTGTTAAAAGATTGTCAATCAGTCAGTCAGTCAGCATGAACTTTAAAATATATATAGATTTTATGGATTTATAGCTTTCATAAGGCTGATTACTATTATAAATAAATACATCTAAAAAAAAAAAAAAAAAAAAAAAATTTATAATTTGATTATTATTAATATTATTTTTTTTTTAGATTTTGTCATCAAATTTTTTTTTATTTTTATTATTTTGTGAGTTTAAAATAATGACAAAAATCAATCAAATTTGGACTTGCTTTGTGATCTTAGTGCATACTATCTTTTAATCTTTTCACCTTCATTCCAATGTCAAAACTGATGATCTTTTTTGGGTTTTGATTAATTTGTTGGCTAAAAATGGGAAATAGTTAAATTTTATTTATAGCTCCAAAGATTTTATCCTTCATTATTTGTGCTGACTTTAACATTTATGTTGAAATTTCAAATCTTAAAGTTTCGGCTTTATTTGTTTGTAGAGATAACATTAAAAGATGGTATTATCTTTTACTGAGATTTTATTAAATTTTTTTTATTTTTTTGAAACTTTAAAGTTTTACGAATGATGGTTAATAGTTTTATTGGCAGTCTGTCAAAACTGAACCGGTTTGCATGTGGTTTTGGTTTGGAATAAGGTTTGCTTACCGCTTTTGCACTTGTCAAGAAATAGTAATTGATTGACAGCCGTGGTAATTCAAGACTTGACATACGTTTTATGGCCCATTTTGATAATGTTGAGGCATAGCCAACGCCACTGCCAACGTTACTGCCACTGCCACAGCCACTGCCACTGCCCTTGCACCTCTAAAATAGGGCCTATTGAGATGTCTGGTTGGCTATATCTTTATAGACGTCATGTCGATAACTGTCGTGTTATGTCTAACTCTCCTGGCTGCACTTTCACACGCGACAACAAGAACAATTGTGGTTGTGCCACAGCAGCAGCAACAAAGCTGTGTTGCATTTGCGTTTGTTGTTGTTGCTGCTTTTGGGTGGGTGTTTTAAATTTCAACGGCTACTCGTGTTAAGCATCGAGCCAAGCCAAAAGCCGTCAAGAGAAATTCTAGACGTTTTGCACGTCAAATGTGGCGGTTGTTGTTGTTGTTGCTGTTGTTGTTGCTGTTGCAGCCGCCTGTCACTGCGCATGAGTGAACATTGAGCCAAGAGTCTAGGCTATGGGAGAGCATTGCAAAAAAAAATAGGTAACAACACACAACACAATAACAACAAAAACGTCGACAACGACGTCAATTGTAAATTTTGCGCGACATGGCGGCAAATGCAACAGCAGCAACACCCGCAACGCCCCGCACAGCCCCCGCGACGCCCAGCAGCTCACCGGCATTTGCTGGTTGTAAATGATATGGTCGTCACACGAACACACCGTAACACACACACACACACACACACACACACAAACCAATACACACACATATTTGCATAGCTGTTGGTGACGCCGTGGATGCCACAAAATGTAATGCCCCCAAGACAACATCAACAGCAATGACGCTGCCAATACACTAACCAACATTTGCATTTACAACATTCTGTTACCAAAGCACTCAGGGAGGGTATTACGATTGGCATCATCCACTTAACATCAATATAACTAAGTCCAATTAGTTTCAATTTTGAAGCGTTCTTCAATTTCTATGCAGCAGCAGCTGTTAAAGTGACACTGTAAATTACTATCTTAACAAAAAAAAACCTCTTTTATTATAACCATAACACAAAAAAAAATTTTTCCTTCTCTAAATACCTTTAAAATCATACTCATAATATATTCTCCCTCCATTCCTCTTCCCTTTAAATACACTTTAATGTTAACGTTAACTTGAGTCTGTTAAATTGGCACTGTATTAAATAAAACTCATAACCATAATTTAATTCCTATTCGTAGCAGCTGTTAAAGTGACACTGTTAAAATCATAACATAAATAATATGTATTGCAACCTCTTCCAATTCCTATTTCTGTTAAAGTGACACTGTTAATGTTAAGTTGAGTCTGTTAAATTGGCACTGCATTAAATCGAACTCATAACTATACATAAAAGATTGTTGCCTCTTTTAATTCCTATTCGTAGCAGCTGTTAAAGTGACACTGTTAAAATCATAACTTCAATAATATATTGCTACCTCTTCCAATTCCAATTCCCATTCACAGCTGTTAAAGTGACACTGTTAATGTTAAGTTGGAGCTGTTAAATTGACATTGTTACTAAATCTAAATGAAAACATAAATACAAAATTGCCATCTCACCTAATTCCCATTCACAGCTGTTAAAGTGACACTGTTAATGTTAACTTGGAACTGTTCAGCTGTTATTAAATATGAATCACATCTATATCATTGCCATAAATAAAATAATCCTGCCTATTCTGTAAATAATACATTGGCATTGTTAAAGTTCAATTATTAAAATTATGAATTCGAAATAAACACAAATAAATTTCGATGTGTTTTTCAATTCCTATTCATGCTTTATAGTCGCTGTTAAATCTAAATTCCCATTCATAATCGCTGTTAAAGTGACACTGTTAATGCTACTTTGATATTTTACAACCTATAGCGTATTTTTCTAAACTATAAAATCAATATAAATTAACTTTAAGTAAACATGCATAAATAAAATTCTATGCGTTTTTCAAATCCCATTCATGCTTAAGTGACACTGTTAATGTTAATGCTAAATAGTTGCTGTTAAGTTCTAATTCCTATTCATAATCGCTGTTAAACTGTCACTGTTAATAGTTGACACTATTAAATTAAAATAAACAAATCTCAATTGAATATAAATATAATTCGAAGGGTTTTTGAATTCCCATTTATGCTTAAGTGACACTGTTAATATTAATGTTAATGTTAATTTGACACTGTTAAATACCAATTTCTATCCATAATCGCTGTTAAAGTGACACTGCTAATGTTACAGCGTTTTTCAATTCCTATTTATGCTTATGTAACACTGTTAATATTAATGTTAATGTTAACTAGACAGTGTTAAACTTACATAGATGTTGTGCAAACTGTTAAGTGCTATTTGAAATGACTAAACGTTTAAGTGCAAATGTGTCTGTTAAATTTGAGAAACACTTTAACATGCTGTGCGATTTGAAATCATTTGGCCACGTTCTAAGCTGCCGGTCAAAATAAAACGGGCACTTTATTTAGCTGTTAAATAAATGACAGGCAAATAGAATTGCAGAGTGGCCAACAAAGACTGTGCGCTGTAGACAAAAGCACTTAATTATTATTGCCAACTCATTGATGAGGTGTTGCCTACTTAACACTTAACACTTCCACTAACATGATATTTCTTGCCTTTAATTAACTTGAACCAGCTTGAATCCAGCTTAAGCTGAGTACTTACGCACCTGCGCGCCTGTATACCAAATTTAGGCAAAATTCTAGGTAGAGCATCTCAGTTTCGTAGGGCTCTTAAACAGTTTTTTTTTTTAGGGTCTTGCGTTGATTACACTTTGCTGTGTTGTTGTTGTCTCAGGCACTGAACTATAAAAAGCGCGCACTGCGGCCAGTTACATTGTTGTCAGAGTCGCAACCTGCCACCCACTATATCCCCCCCACCAACTGTACCCTACAAGCTGCCCCAACCAGCGCTCCCCCGCTTGTCTGTCGCTTGGCTGTTTTAATTGGCGCACGCAAATTGCGCACATAACCTCAAAGTGGCTACCCCGCACACCGCTGCGCCCCGCCCCGCCCAGCCACAACGTCTGGGATGACGCTGACGTTGTTGACGAGGCTTCAAGTCAGGTCGAATCGGGGTATACGGTTCGGGGCACGCGACTTGCGACTCGGCTAATGAAATATTAGAAGCTGACAAGGCGTCGAAGACGACACCAGGTCAAGGGGGGGATGTGTGGTGTGCGGTGGGATAGAGGGGCGGTGAGTGGTTGGGACAAGGCATTCGTGTAATTAATTATAACGTAACGTGCATTTAACAATTCTTTGCTGATCTTCTTACTATTGTGTCTGTTAAGGGTATACTAGTTTTCTTACTCAGTATGTAACGCATTGATAAATATGTTTCCGATTCTATAAAACCAGAATATAGATAGTCCGTTCATTTGTAGTATACAAACTAGTCTTTAAAGTTTATAAATATATATAGTATATATATAGTATATATATAGTATATATATAGTATATATATAGTATATATATAGTATATACTATACACCAACTAGGCTATGTATAAGAGTTGGAAGAGTAAGGATTGTTTTTGTACAAGCAACTTTTTCCTTTTTATAATATTCCAATAAAACTTATCAGATTACGAGTTTTATGTTGCCCTTTGTACTCTGCTTGGTATTTATTTATTTATTAAAATTGATAAATAACGCTCACAAAACTTAATCTATCAAGCGATTATATAGTATAGCGCTCGCTGCAAGAGACCCTCGGCTTAAGCTTGGTATTATGTAATCAAATTCCAACTACTTATCTTAAAGCTGTCCAAGGAACGTTCCTTGGAGTACTGTTCTATTATATACTTAGTTTTGTTTTGTTTTTTAAGTTTCGACTAATTCCATTGATTGGAATTATCAAAAAGTTCTTTATTTGCTAACCAAGTTTATCCAAAATCGGATTACTTTATTGCATAGTTACCATAGAAAGTACCCATCGAATATTATATAGGTTGTAGGAATTCTGTTTTACTTATATAAAATATTTTGAAATCCTTGTAATTTTTGCCCTGTTTAACATAGTTTGAATAAAATTCATCATATTGGCAACTTTATATCATCTGGGAAAAATAGTATATAGTAGGAAGAAAAGTTTTGCTTATAACTATAGTTACTGCGACAAGATTGAGGTTAAGGTCTAAGGACCTAAAGTAGAGGATGAAATTTAGTTGTGAAAGATTAATACCCGTTTATCTAGGAAAGATAGTAGATAGCAGGGAAATTAGAGTTCGCTTTTAACTATAGTTACTGGTGGACAAGATTGAGGTTAAGGTCTTAGGACCTAAAGTATAGGATGAAATATATTCGTTTATCTAGGATAGATAGTTGATAGCAGGAAGAGGAGGGTTTTGCTTATATTTATAGTAACTGCTGGACAAGATTGAGGTTACGACCTAAAGTATAGAATGAAATTTACTCGTTTATCTAGGAAAGATAGTAGATAGCAGGAAGAGGAGAGTTTTGCTTATATTTATAGTTACTGCTGGAGAAGGTTGAGGTTAAGGTCTTAGGAACTAAAGTATAGGATGAAATATAGTTGTGAAAGAGTATTAATTACTCGTAGAGCTTAAACCCGCTGTAGTACTATCTTGTTGTTGTAATTGATGAAATGTTTGACTGGCTCTCTCTCTCTCTCTCTCTTTGTCGTTCTCTCTCGCTTCGCACAACTCTTGCGCTCTCTATCACACTGTCTAGCTGGCATGCGAAGTGCTTTGCTGTTGTTTACGGAAATATTGACGCAGCAAAGCAATGCGAGCGACCTCTTTATTGGCACAGCCCCTGCACCTTTTCCCCCCCAAACCACTGTCCCTAGCAATTACGCCCCGCAGCTGCGCAACCCCACACGCCCCGCCTCGCCCTGCGCACTTGACGCCACATTGTGCAATGTATTGACTTTTTACACGTGACAGGCAACTCTCAAGTTGTTATCGTTGTCTTTGCTCGTTCTTGTTGTTGTTGTTGCTGTTGTTGTTGGCCATGTGTCTGGGCCGGCATAGCCGTTGCTGCTGTTGTTGTTGTTGCTGTTGTCGTTAACGTGTTGTCGTCTAATTGCCTGCAACGTCTGCCCCAAAAGCCCTTGGCTTATGTAAACGGCCAACGACCAAATGCGTCAACTGTTGCTGGCTGGCATTTTTTGCATTTTCATCCTCATCCTCATCATTATAATCATCATCATTGTCATCATCATTATCATTATCATTATAGGCAATTGCACTAATCAAATTGCAGTTTTGAACTTGATTTGAAAATTCCGTTGATTTTGTTTGCTTTTTGGGTCGCCCAAAACCGGCTTTTAGCTGCCAATTGGCAGTTGCGTGTTGCCAACAGCAGCAATAACAAAAAAAAAAACGAAAAAGTTGGCCAATAATTTGTATAGTAAGTATACAATATACTAGCTTAGTTTGATTTTACTGGCTAAGCAAATGCTAGCAACATTTAAGCACATGCGTAGGAACTATAAAGGAGTTTCTGGGAATTTTGGGGATCCACATTAGTATTATTATAATTTAAGCAAGAAAAGAAGAAGGAATGGCTATCTTCGAAGTGCTAAAGCTATATATCCTAGCAGCAATGTTTTTTTTTTATACTAAACTCAATTTTCATTTGATTTTCCCTATGGAGAGAGCTATGTGATCCGACTTTGTTTAAATTATAGAAAACTTTCTCATGGGAGCTATGTGATCCGACTTTGATTAAGTTGTAGGAAACTATTTGAAGTATAATAAAACTCTCACTTTGATTGGATGTAATATTTGTAAGGTTATAAAGAAAAGGGTTTTCATACAAAAATTCATTTTTCACCCGACCCTATGGCAGC
Source organism: Hirtodrosophila histrioides (assembly GCA_037075165.1). Classification (NCBI taxonomy): domain Eukaryota; kingdom Metazoa; phylum Arthropoda; class Insecta; order Diptera; family Drosophilidae; genus Hirtodrosophila; species Hirtodrosophila histrioides. Next base: position 598,454 of record JBAMCL010000759.1, on the reverse strand, counting down.
TATGGGATATAGTGGTCCGATTTCGACAAAATTTGGTCAGATTGTATAAGCTCTCTAGAGACTCAGTTTGGGTGAGCTTGGTGATGATACCTTAATAAATAAAAAAGTTTTTCATACAAAAACATAGTTGTCGAACGATCATTCCTTTGGCAGCTATATGTTATAGTGATCCGATATGGCCGGTGCCGACATATGTACTGCCTGCAGCAACAAGAAGGGTCTGTACCAAGTTTCATCACGATAGCTTTAAAACTGAGAGACTAGCTCGCATAGAAACAGACGGACAGACGGACATCGCTATAGCGACTCGGCTATTCATGATGATTCAGAATATATATGCTTTGTTGTGTGGGAAACGTCTTGTTGAGTGAATTTTGTGACAAAATTATAATACCCTCTGGTAGGGTATAAAAAAAGGATCTAGGAAAGGTTTCGGATGGGAAATTCTTTAGTTAAGCACCCATTACCTTATAATTATAAAAAGTTTAGAGTTAAGTTGGCTGAGCCTCAATTTCATAGTCTAGTTTTGTGTGCAATTCGAATTCAACAAATTGTTTTTATATTAAGTATAATTTACAACTGGTTTAAGCTGTCCAAAAGGTAGACAGTTAAATATATAAGCAAATTATTATTGTTAAAAGGAAATAAAATATAAAAATATCAAGTATACGCAGCTCAACATAAAATCAAAAAATTAATTTATACGAAATGAATTCATATTAAAGATAGACAATAAAATACAGGAAATAGAAGTATTATAATAATAAAATATAAGAAATATGTAAGTTCCGAAAATCGCAATAAAAATAAGTCAAGTAAATGGAAGAAAAAAAAAGATTTTAGAAAATGTAAAAAGCCTTGAATTAAAGTCAAATTAAGTAGAATTATTTGATTGTAGTTCAAATGGTGCTGCTAATTGTTGTCATTAGATGTGGCCTGGGCTGTGCGAGATGTGGCATGCAACATTTTGACTAGTGAAACTTTCGCCTGCGATTGTTTGTTGCACGTTGACTGCCGGGCAATTCATTTGAATTGCAATTTGCAACTGTGTGGCAGCAACTTGTTGCCATTGCCATTTTGAAGCAATTGCTGTTGTTGTTGTTGTTTTTGCTGTGTGTTGCACGCCCCTAACCGCCTAGTTGCGCCTCAATTATGCCAATTGCAGTTGGTTTTGCGCCATGACCTTAAAAAGGCAACATGGAAATGTCTGCCCCACTTGCCACCGCCTGCCGACACTGCCGTGTTGCATGCAGCTGTTTGATGTGCGTCGTCTCGTGTCTGCTGGCCAAACTGGCAACTTGCAACTGGCAAATGGCAACTTGCAACTGGCGTCGTCGTCGTCGCCGTCTCGAGTTATGCAATTTTTTGTATTTCAAGCATTTTGGCCGGCAAATTGTGCGCCGCGCTTTTTGGTTAAATATTTTAAGTGGTTTTAGCCAACATGCTAAGGTTGCCCCAAAACGTATTTGACCCACTAAGCGGGGCCGCAATTTTCCGCCTTTTTTCCGCTTCTTTTCCCCCATTTCCCATTTTCCACTCAACTTAATTACAGCGCACATTGTTGTCATTCATTGAGCAGGCTCCCCAAATTGCATCCCAGCCCCAATTGGATGACTCAGCCGGCCACAACCTTGCCAAAAAAACCAAGAAATTGTCTTAGCCGGGTTGTTTGTTAATAGCCCAACAGGCAACCGCCAACAGCTCATGCGAAATTCTCAAAAAATTCGTTTGAAAACATTATTTTTTATATATATATATTCATACAAAAATATTTCGTTCATTAAAAAATTTTTTGAAAAGAAAATAAAAAATTTGCAATGAAAAATCCACAGACATAAAAGTGAGGTGGGCGTGGCCCACGACGACGACGACACGACAGGCGACAAACAATTTTGACTGCCAGCAAAAACAACAAAAAAATTTGGCAAAAATAACCATATGAAATAAATTTGAAAAAATATGCCGAAAGTGCAAACAAGCAAAATATTTCTAATTTATGGGAATTTTGGGTTGTTTGCCTTATTTGAAGCGAGGTATATTAGTTAAGAGCTTAAATAAGTTAACGATTTGTGGCTAAAAAAGTATTAAAAGCGATAAAAACAATCAAGTAAGGTAACATAAGAACTACACTCTGAAAAATAAATGCCTTAAAATGTAGGAAGTCGCCATATTTTTGTAACCTAGCTGCCTTTGGTTACAAAAATATGTTTCGGAATATAAGAAAAATATTCCCAAAATATAGCAAATATTTATATTAAAGAGAAATTATTTCAGTCTTTAAGGGTGATTTTTATTATTGGGCGATTTATTGAATTCTATGTCATTTATTTTGTTGGATGTAGGGATACTTTTAGACGTTTATATAAGTAGAAGTAGAAAGTCGCCAAACTTTTGTAACTAAAGGCAGCTAACCTTATTTTTTATCGGAATATTAAAAAAAGTATTTCTCAAATATAGATAATATTTCTATTAAACAGAAATTATTTCTGGCTTTAAGGGTGATTTTCTTATATTTTTTATATGTTTTTATATATTTTTTATTTTTTTATATTTTTTTAAAAATTTTTTTTATATTTTTTTTTATATTTTTTTTATATATATATATTTTTTTTTTTATATTTTTTATATTTTTTTTATATTTTTTTAAATTTTTTTTTATATTTTTTTATATTTTTTTTTATATTTTTTTTTTTATTTTTTTTATATATATTTTTTTTATTTTTTTTATATATTTTTTTATTTTTTTTATATGTACAACCATGTTAAGTTGCCACATTGGTAGCAGTACGCTGGTTAAAATATTGAATAAATATAATATTCAAATTTTTAACAATAAAAAAAAGGGTGATTTTTATTATAAAGCGATTTTTTGAATTCTATGCCATTTATTTTGCTGGGTGTACTGATACTTTTTAGACGATTATTTAGGTTGATCTATAAGTAGAGTAAATTTGTTGTGCAGATTCAAATAAACTGAAGATTTAAAACTTCCTGAATATTGTTCTTAGTACTAATATAAAATACTCTAAAATCTTTTTATAGAATCTCACAAGCTTAAGGTTTTTTCAACTAGTTTGTTATACTTAATATGTTAAGCATTTTAAACATTATCTCTAACATATCAAGGAATTTCTTACATACTAAATTATTGCAAAAGATTCTTTGTATTTCATTAGATATTATTCGATTCCATTGAATACAAAACGTCTTGTGACTATAATTTCTTGACCAACCAGATTGTAATCTAGAACCGCTCAGAAACTATCTTTAGTGACTCATTAGGACCGTTGTAGTTATTACTAACACATTTTTCAGATAAGGTGTACAATAACTGTGCTTGATAAACATAATCTTCTGTTTTACATACAAAATATAAGGATGATCAAAAGTATATTGCTACTATGAATATTCCTACTACTAGAAATGTGAAATATATTATTAATATTTTACTGAAAAATATTGTTCCGTCTCCGTATGATGTTCCAATGATATATCGCCTCCAAATCATAAAGATTCTCAAATATAGTCTTTTTTACAGAACGTTTTTCCATAACCTTAAGTCAATTCAATAAGTATCGATATAAAGTTGACCATTGACCATCCCTAATCGTATACAAGTTTTAACGATTCTATCGATAGCTTAACCAATTCTTCTTTAGCTGAATAATCTTATTATCAGACTTGGCTTATTATAGAATTTCCGGCATGATTTTGAGCAAGTGCACTTCTTGTAAGTGTTCTGATTTTCACTTTTAAGCTAGATTTTGCGGATTGAATTCACTTGTCTTTTGAGCCAGTGCAATTCTTTTAAATGTTCTGATTTTCACTTTTAACAAGATTTTGCGGATTGAATTCACTTGTCTTGTATATAGGATTAAACTCACTTTAAGTTAAGCTAAAAGTTAATTGGCTATAATGAATATTTGAATATTTATGGGTTATATACTTACACAAGATCTTGTCGAAGGTGACCTGTGTTACCTTTTTGAACTACCTCTATATATTTGCCAATAACTGTCCTATCTTTTAAGTAATAGAGTATTTGCTCGTCAAATGCACGCTATTCTTGACTTCTACCTCGTCTCTGCGTATAGAATGTGTATCTATAGGTAAAGTACAGTCCAGTTTTTTGGATTTTCATTTCGTTCTGCTTGTCTTGTCAGCAACAATTAGCCGACGTCTTCGTCGCCAGCGGCTTTGCTTAAAAATAGGTGGCAAATAAATCAAATTTATGTGCGAAATGGCAGAACAGAGAAAAACTCAATCTACGAAACAGATGCGTAACTAACGCAAGTTGAGAGACTGCAGAGTGCCACAAAGAAGTGCCCCTTCAGTTGGATTCCCCCTATTCACAACACGCAGATGGATTGGTAATACTTATTACCAGCTTCTCTTATTACAAATTCGCTTCAGTCGGTTGCCGCTTTTGCATTTATCCTTAATCCTTTATCTATGCCAATTTGCAGTGCTCTATCAGCAGGCATTAATCTTTGGCAAAAAAGGCAATTAACCCATGCCATGCCCCATGCCCCATGCCCCAATGGAATGCAACCCTCTACGCACTCAAAGTCGGCCCCTAGGGCCATGCTAATTTTTAATGATGGCTTCCTTTATATATTTTTTTATCATGTGCAGCAGCAGCAGCTTTAAATTTATTGCAAATATTGACGAAAGTGCGTGACTCCCTCAATTCTAACCTAACCGGACCTAAGACAACCATACCGAGAGGTACCCAGCAGGACAACATCAGCAAGGACAACCCCTTTTAAACATTTATCCACAGCACACAAAAGCCACAAAAGCCAACCCCAAAAGACAAAAGTAAATTGCGTTGCTTTTCAGTTTGGAAAAATGCGTAGCAAAAACAAAGCAACACCTTGGAACAGGGGGTAACTTGGAACTACCATGCATATAGAGAAATACATACATATATGCATATACTCGCAGAGCTGTGTAGTTGAGTGGGTCGTTAGCTAAGAGGGTCGTTTATGAAGTAATCTTTATCTGAGATACTTGGGGATAAGAGATTTTAGGAAACAAATCGAACTCTTAACCTCACTTTTAGGTATATTAGTTACTTTATTTAACTAAAATCTAAAATATGCTTAGATTCTGCTTAAATATCAATGTTTAAATATCAATTTTAAGCTGTAGTTGAGTGAGTCGTTAGCTAATAATGTCGCTTATGAAGTAATCTTTATCTAAGATACTTTGGGATTAGAGATTTTAGGAAACAAATCGAATTTTCTAACTCATAACCTCACTTTTAGGTTTATTAGCTACTTTATCTATCAATGTGTAAATATCAATTTTAAACTGTAGTTGAGTGGGTCGTTAGCTAATAATGTCGTTTATGAAGTAATCTTTATCTAAGATACTTGGAGATTAGAGATTTTAGGAAATAAATCGAATTTTCTAAGTCCTAACCTCACTTTTAGGTTTATTAGTTACTTTATCTAACTAAGATTTGAAATATGCCTAGATTTTGCTTAAATATCAATCTTAAACTGCAGTTAAGTGAGTCGTTAGCTAATAATGTCGCTTATGAAGTAATCTTTATCTAAGATACTTGGGGAGAAGATATATTAGGAAACTAATCAAACTTTTACTTTTACTTCACTTTTAGGTTTATTAGCTACTTTATCTTAAATCTTAAATCTTTGATTTAAAACATGACCTTTATTTTGCTTAAATATAAATGTTTAAATATAAATTTCAAACTTTTACTACAGCTAGAACAATGACTGATTAAATTTAATGCAAGTTTCTTAATAAAAGAGAATTTTTCTAACCTTATGAATTTCAAATATGTTTCCAAATGTCAACAATCAATAAAATTATAAATATTATAACATACTTATTCAATATATTTCTGTTTTATAAGAACATCCCTCGTTGGCATTATAGCATTTATATCTTTATTTCTTTATAGACTACATAGCTTAAGGCATTTTCTTTGTTATTATTGTTAGGGGTAGGGGTATTCTTTCAGGTAGCTCAACGAAGTGCGTAACGCAGTTTCTTTCCTCCTTCTGTCACCGTCACCTCCCCACACTGCCACATTCGCCCCCCTCCTCCCTGCTGCTCTTTAGCTTAAAGTTCATCAACTTTTGTGTGGCACTTATTCTCCCCCATTTCAGCAAGTTGAATTTATTAGATTTTTGCACCCGTCTCATCATTTATCCTGACATGAGATCTGCTGTTGCCTGGCGATCCCCAAAGTACCCCCCTGCCCCTCTGCCCCTGCCCCTGCCCACTGTCAAAAGCCCTAACAAGCATTGCCAGTTGTTAGACTCAATGTTCAATATATGTGACTTGGCAATGTCTAGAAAATCCTTGAAAGGTTAAAGACTTTGCCCATGCAGGACATGATGACGTCGCCAGCGCACAGTGGTGCTTACTGACTGAATTTGTTCACAAATATCATTGCTACTTAAACAATTAATAGTATCTTTATTTGCTAAAGTTGAAAAAGCAATACAAAAATAAGAGCACAATGTTTGCTGGAACTGAAAGTCTGAAACTGATATTAAAATTATTGAACATTAATTTTAATTACGAAATTAAAAATGCACTAATTATTGCCATATGTTTCTATATTAAATAAAAAAACTATTAAAAAGGTATGCAAAATTTTGCCTATAATAAAATTACATCAAAAACTTTCATTTTTATAAATAATACAAGTTTAATGCATTTTCAATTGCAACATTTTCCCAATTTAGAGTAAATTTTAATGACATTTTTACATTTCCTACAACTTTTTAAGTTTTAGAAACTCAGAACCAAATAGAATATTTCAAACCTTATGAGCTTAAGTTCATTTGTAAGAAATGTATTTAATTTATTTATTTATTATTTTATTTATTTATTATTTTATTTATTTATTTTATTTTATTTATTTAAATATTAATAAATATTTTATTAATTTAAACATTTTAGCATCGAATTTTAAGGCATTTTTTTATTATAACACCCCAAATTAAATGGAGAAATTCAAGTAGAGAAATTGAAGAGACTATGAATAGTTTCTTTCCTATCATATTTCTAATATAGAGGAGCATTATTGAAAGTTTCTGAAACTTGTTAATTTTTTTGAATTTGGGAAATTGGATTTTTGCAACATTTTTGGGGCAGCAATTCCACTGTGCATCGTTGCTGAACTCGTTTGCCGAACCTGCTGCGGTCGCTGCCCCTGGCCGCCTTCAGTCGCTGCCCTCTGTCGCTGTCGCTGCCGCTGCTGCTTCCTTTTGTGGCTGCTGCTGCTGCTGCTGTGGCAAGAACCATTGTTGTTCTTGCTTCCTACTGCCGCTCAAGTTCCTTTCAATGACAATGCGTTCGTTCTGCCAATTGGGGGGCAACGTGTCCTCAACGTTCCCATCGTCCTCGTTGCCCTCATTGTCGGTGCGTTGTACTCAGCTCCTTCTGCTGCTGCCGCGGCTCCTTATACTAGTCCTGCGGCTCCTTCTGCTTCTGTTCTGTTCTGTTGGCGTGCTTTCCATTAGGGACGCTCGCGCGCACAAAATCCTTTTTTATGTGCCTCAGTGGGAAATGTGAGGTTATGTGACGCGCATTAGGGGCGCACATTCCATTACAACTTCTACTTTAACATCAACCTCAAACTCAACTTCAACTTCAACTTTAGCTACAGTTACTGCCATTCCAGCCCATGTGCTAATCCAAACTTTCACGCAGGCATCCAAACTCGGCTCCCAACTGTCATTAGGGATGGCCACGTGACAAAAATTATCCTTTACCTTACACAAAACTGCACAATTCCCTTTGTCATCTAAAAATTGAGTTTTCCGTGTAATTTATTGTCGCTTAAAATGCAGTCGAACGTGATTTTATAGAAAATATTATTCCAAAAGGGGTTCAAATGTGATTTGGAGGCAGAACTTTTAAATGATTTGGAACTTTTGTTTTTAACATAACCTCACATATTTTTTTTCTTACTGAAATACGTTATGTGTTTATTTTTTTGGTTAGCATAAGTTCAATAAATTGGATGAAAATTAAATTTAAAAGTATAAAATGTATGAAAATTATATGTTTTTTTTTAAAATAAGCTTTTATTTTGTATTTTTATTGTGTTCAGAAAATTTGTATATAGTTTTTATTAAGCGAGAGAGTTGTGAGCTAAATTTAAAATTGAATTCTTAAACTTGAGGAAAAAATTGTTTTAAAATAACAAATCGCTGGGAAATCGGTTCAGTTTTGACAGAACTATGAGAGTTGGAAATCAAGGAAGATAATTTAATATGGAAATACGAACCTACCAAGCAGGTATTAAATTTTGGTTATTTTTTTGATAACCTCATTTTTATTTATATTTATTTATTTACAATCAAAAATATAATATGATACATAGAAGTAAGGAAAAAATTTAAAAGCCTACACGAAATTACAATTGAAATCTAATAACGTTGGGGGAAAATTATTTGCCAGTCCGGCTCCCAGCGAGTTTGGTTAGGGATAACATTAAGGAAAGAAGGATCTAGAAAAGGGTAGGGGTGGGAAAGAATAAAAAAATTATAGAGAAGAATATAGGAAATAGAGGGGGACCATAGAGTGGGCAATCTCCGACCCGATGGGGGAAGATTATTTGCCACTCTGGCCTGCCTAGTTCTAATATTTTCATCTTAAAGATCCTTATTTTGTATTATATATATATATAGCTATTCCTTAGCTGTTTTAAAGCTCTTTTTGGCTTTGTCTCTTGCTGTCTGTTTTATTTGTATCTTTTGTTTTACACAGACGAATCCGCAAGATACGAGCATTCATTAAGAATCAAGAGAAATATGTTTTATGCATGCGTCGAGCCTAAGAAACAAATGCTGCGTAAATGCTTGGGTCTTATAGACGATGTCTATCTGCAGTGCCGTTGTCTTATTGTTGTTCTTGTTGTATCTGTATCTGTATCTGTGTATCTGTTAGATACTTTGGCCAGCTGTGAATTAGTGGCGACTGGCGGTCGACGACGTTGCCTGCGAATTAATGCCGCCAACATAAATTATAAATTAAGACAATTTTAATTAAAACATTTCGCTGGGTTTTTCATATTTTCCCCCCACATAATTGTTGTTATTGAGTTAGAGTGAGAGACAGAGAGAGAGCGAGAAAGAGAGAGCGAGACTGATTCTCTTGTCTGGTTTGGTTTTTGCGTTTCATTTGCTTTTTGCTCTATTTGAAAAATGCCTTTGCCTGATTTTTCTTTAGGGTATATACTTATTCGCACTTATACTATTTATGTCTATGAGTATATGTATGTATTTTTCAATATTATACACACTCAAATATTGTATATATAGTATTTATTTATTATTTCTTTTCTTCTTACACTTTGCTGTCGCCAGTGCGGACAATTGGCCAAGTGCCAATGAATTTTATACTTATTATTTATTTTTTTTCAACTGTCATTGCCTTTTGCGCCATTCGTATTGTTTTTATTTTTATTATTCTTATTAGTTTTATTATTTTTATTTTTATGCCATTATTACTTATTAACAAGTATGAATGCTATAGTCGAGTATACCCGACTACAAAACTCAAAAGTTTCCGATCGCATCTTTGTAAACTTACACAAATTTCGGGGGAACGGAGGGAGATATCTGAAATTGGAAACAAACTTGATCTGCGTATGGTATACAGAAACCTACATCCCAAATTTGGTGTCTCTAGCTCTTATGGTTGCTGAGATCGGACGGACAGACGGACATGGCCAAATCGAAATCTCTTTTGTTACTGATCAAGAATATATATACTTTATAGGGTCGGAGATGTCTCCTTCTGCCTGTTACTTTTACTTTTACTTACTTTTACTTTTGCACAAATCCAATACCCCCTTTTTACCCATTTTATGGGTACAGGGAGTAAAAACCATAGTTTTATTTCAGACTCTAAGTCTCTTCTTTTTTTATATATATTTTTTGTAATTGAAATATCAGTTTGATTAGAATACTATTAGCTATTAAGGCAACTAAAGTTAGTGTGAAATTAAAGGAATGAAACTATGTCTAGAAGATCTAAAATATTATATACAGCTATTTACATTATTATTTACATTATGCAAAGGACTTTGGGGTAATAATTAGGAATTAAGAGTTATTAATATAAAGAAGAATAGTATAAGATAGAAAGATATAAATGTTAGGTCAAGAACCGGTGTGGAAGGTCTTGAGGGTGATGACGTTTAAGACGGTTTGGATGGGATGCTAATCTCTCCGTGTATCTTCCAGCTATGCTCTGGATTCTGTCACCTATCGGAGGAACATTCAGGTCTCTCTCAATATCCCTGGTTCTCATGTACCAAGGAGCCCCTGAGATTTTTCTTAATGTTTTGGCTTGCAGCAACACTACCAGCTGCAGAATCTGCAGCTAAAATTATGTGCAAGAAGCGAAATCAGAAACTCACTAACTTCCTGCTACATCTTCCAAGGAAAGATTAACTGGACTTTGCCTAGCAGCAGCTCATGCTAAAAAGCTGGGGCTATTAACAGAAAACGGCTGCCGGAAATGTAAGGAACCAGGACTTGTGGAAACCTTGGAACACCTTATATGCAGCTGCCCAGCACTCGCAACACTAAGACATCGATACTTCAACAAACACTGGCTCGCATCACTAGAAGAAGCGGCCGGACACACTCCCAATGCGCTGCTGGCATTTGCCAAGCGCACACGAACCCTACAGGATAAACAAACCTCCTAATGACCTTCAGTATCCGGCGACACTAAGGACCACCATGTGGTGGTCAACCGGTTCTACCTAACCTAACCTTTGGCTTGCAGTACACTGAGCTTGTTTAGGTGTGACTTGGCTGCAATTCCAAAGACTTGGATAGCGTAAAACCTACTTGGAGCTAGTACATATGTCTAAGTCTCTAGCTATTGTTATTATATTTGCATATTTATTTGGCATATTTTGTTGCGATTTTTGCTTATCTGCTGAAATGTTTTTTATTTTTTTTATATATAAATATATATACATATATATTTGTCTAGTCGTCGCGACGTTGTCGCCAATTTTTGTAGATATTTTTTTTTTTTTTGCTAGTCTATTATTATTATTTTCGCTTGATAAGCGCCATATCATTGAAAATGTTGTTTTAGCTATTTTTTGTTGTTGCGGCAGCTCTTATTGTTTGTTGCCTGATAACAACATTCAGTTGAGCTTTTTTTTCTATTTTTGTGACGCCTCCAAGTTATAATTTGTTGAAATTCCCCGGGGGTCCAAAAACTACTAGTATATGTCTCAGTGTTTCACATTTCATTGACAAAAGCCGCCCCGCTTGAAGGTCAGCACGAGATGTCATCAGTTGACACTCTCCGTGCTACCAAATGGGCCGCATCATCATTATTATCAGCTTCATTATCATCACAGTCCAAAAACAACAACAAAAAAAAAACTAATTATGCGTGTCAAGGAGATGAGCAAATTGTATGGAAGTGTGTGCGGGGGCCGGGGTGCGGGAGTGCGGGAGTGGGCTCCAATTTGTTGCTCAGTGAAACGTTAAAGATCAATGAACAGAGAATAAAATTATATATAATTCCATCATCAGTTTGGCTCTTATCAGCGGGAATTTCCAGTAGCTTACACCTTTACCAATTGACCATTGCGTAGCACACCTTTTTTTTATCAGTGTACTTTGATATTTCAATCAAAGTTCAGTTGATTTTATTGTGGCACCAAATAATACCACATGTCTAAGTAGGCCACATTGGGCGATAGGCGTTTTTAAAGAGATGAAAACAGGAAGTTTAATCTTGTTGAAACAAGATTGGAAATCGAACTGAGGTTTGACTTTAACCAACTTAGCGGAAACACTTTAACCTGGTTAATTAGGTGGGAGAGCTAAAAGAATATGTACTTATTTGAAAAACAGATATATTAAACCATTTTCTGGGTACAGGGAGTAATCATGCTTTTGGTAAGAAAAATAAAAAAGCTCAAAATTTATTTCGATTAACTTATTAAATTTGGTTGGAGAGTGGAAGAATATAGGCATATATAAAAACTACAAGACGTTTTTTTTTTAAATTATAATAAGAAGGGTGTTTAAAAAATGTAAAAATTATCTAGCTAAGATCTGAACATCCAGAACATCTGGTGACAATAAACATAGAAATTATCTTGTATTATTGTATTTAAGAGCTCATTTGTTTTCATTCAATTAGTGTATTTAATCCTGAAACTGAACTTTTTTATTTTTATTTTCTAAAATTTTTTTTTAATATTTTTAAATTTTTTTAAAATTTGTTTTTAAATTTTTTAAAATTTTTTTTAAAATTTTTTTTTATTTTTTTTTTTTAATTTTTTTTAAATTTTTTTAAATTTTCTTTTATTTTTAGTATCTTTTTTTTGTATTTTTTTATTCTTTTTTTTTTTATTTATTTATTTTTTTATTTATTTTTTTTTTATTAATTTATTTTTTATTTATTTTTATTTTTTTTTATATTTTTTTTTATTTTTATTTTTAGTGATTGAAATATAACTTTGAGTAGAGTACTATTACCTATTATGTCAACTTAAGCTAGGGTGAAATGAAAAGAATGAAACTATGTCTAGGTAAAAAAAATAATAATAATAAATATATATATATTGAACTAAGATATTATATTCAGCTATTTACAAAGGATTTTGGGTTTATAGTTAGGAGTTATACAGTTATTAATATGAAGATAAATAGGATAAAATAGAAAGATATACATATAAAAAAATAAATAATAAATATAAATATATAATAAATAAATCAAAACTGAAAGCTATTCTTACTTATAAAAATCGATTGAAATTTCGGTTTGAAATGTTATTTTTAAGCAAATTATTATATTAATTGTTTTCAATATTTGGTTTTAATTTAAAATCTGTCCGTTTTAGGAACTATCAATAAATTTAAGAAAATGAAAGAAAAACTATTCGAACAATGAAAATCGCTTGTTATTTCAATTCAAAACGAGAGATTTCGCAATGAAAAATTGTGCGGAAATGAGAACAAGTCTGATTATGAAATATGAATAGCTTCAATATATGAATGTGTATATTCATTCCAGGATGTAGTTTATGCATATAACCATTATTCATCTAAGTCTAAACATTGAACTAAATCTCTTTTTTATCTGTTCTTTCAATTGCAGGTATGTGGACAAACTTTTGCAGCCTCAGCTCGAGGGAAACTCAAGATGCCAGCCATGAGGGCAGTTAAGCTACTACAGAGTATAAGTATATAGTACTAGTTGGCAGAACTGATTTTACCCCAGGCGATTGTCCAGAGAGACCGCAGAGCCATTCATCTATGCCAATGGTGGCAGTTGGTTGGGTGCAACATGAGGCAAGGCTCCTTTTAGCTGTCGTCTTTTGTGTCATTTGCACAAAATGACAGTTGGCTCGTACATTTCCGGTTCTAAATGCGTAAGTCTAGTCAAATTAAGGCAAACTTTGTTTGCCGTCCACAGACAAGTGAAAGATAAAAGTCGCGAGCGGCTTTCGAGCCAGTCTTCTTCGAGCTGTGTTGCATCCACAAGATGCAAGAGTATGTCTCATCTGTCTCCTTGCTCTGTGACATGCCTGGCACTTAGTGCAAAACACCTGCTCATCTGCCTGGCTGGACTACAGACTTGGTCCGGCTTGTTGCACGAAAATGTTGCAATTAGATAAGCAGAAATTGTTATGTTGACATTAAAAATAAACGTCAAGACAAGATAAATGCTGCAACATTGTTTTAGTTTATGTGACTCTGTCTCTGCCATCCCCCCCTGCATCTCCGTTAAAACCGCTCATGTTTAATATTCTAATTCAAGCTGGCAACATGTGGCTGCAACTTGACCGCCTGACCGTAGCCAGGAACCCACCACACAGCTGCCCGGCCATGTCGTGTGCCATTATTTGCGCTCAAGTGCATCTCAGCTGTCAGCTCACGACTGTTGCCTCACCCCCTGGCCACCTGAATGCCTCAGCACCTACCTGTTCCCCCCCTCCGTCCTCATGGCTCATTCAGCGAAGCGCGTTTGCAATTAGTTTGCAATTGGGCCGTGAGACTAGCGCAAAGCCGCCAGCTCATTAAGCCAGACACCAAGCCACAAACCCAACACCAGCAACTCGTAAAACTAACAAAAAAAGTATGCTGCTGTGGGCTGTGATCGACCAGGAGCTACCCTGTACCCAAAACTGAAGTCAATCACATATATGTATAGACACAAATAGTTTTTATCAATATGTGTTTGTGTGAGGAGTAAAACTGCAAGGCTTTAGCAAGCCAGAAGTAAATTATATTATCTCAGTTCGATCGAGCTCATTCGGATGAAAATACAGGGGAACCTGGCTAGAACTACTCTGGGGTACCCTATTGGGGACACCCTATTGGTTCACCCTGTTGGTGCACTCTGTTGGCGGACCGTTTTGGGGTACCACCTTGAGGCAACCAGTTGGAGCACCTTGTTGAGGTACCTGTTGCAGTACCTGTTGCGGTACCTGTTGCGGTACCTGTTGCGGTACCTGTTGCAGTACCTGTTGGTACCCTCTAGAGGTTTTTGTAAGGGCAACCTCTTGGTGTACTTCATTGAGGCACCCTATTGAGCCACTCTTGTTGGTGTACCCTATTCAGGTACACTTGTTGGTAAACCCTATTTAGGCAACCTTGTTGATGTACCCTATTAAGGTAACCGTTTGGGGCACCCTCGTAGTGTACCCCATTGAAGCACCTTATTGACTATCGTACTATCGTATTGAAGTTCCGTGTTAAGACAACTTATTAATTGATGCACCCTTTTGTGGCACCTTATTTTCGGGTACCCTATTAGGAAATTGAACAAATCCAATCTGTTTTTGATGTAGATCTCGAATAAATTACTTTATAGTTCAGGAGTCGCCTGCTTCTGTCTATGGCACACATGTACACAACTTTGGTATACACTTTATAGCATTTTTTAATGGGTACTCAGCTTAACAGCAACTCGTAGCAACATCAACAACAGCAACAATAACAACAGCAACACCTCGCTAAACGTGAAATACACGATAAGATATTACAAGTTCCGCTTTTTGGCTTCGGTTTTTGGTTTTTGGTTTTGGGATTCGGTTTCGGTTTTCGGCTCTTAAGACGACTTCGTCGCTTGCTGTTTTAGTAACCCAAATGTTTTTCTTGGCTGAGCTCTGCCCGCGGCTAGCCGCATGTGTCTTAAAGTATCAAAGCCGATGATCATTGACAGCAAGACGCTGCACATTGGTGCCAAACTAGACGAACATTGAGCATATGACTGACAACGAGTGTAAATTTAATTCATATAACAATTAAATCGATAGTTTTTGATCGAGATAGTTGAGTTATATCGATACTATTGATGGAGTTAGATGAGTTATATCGATACTATTGATAGTAGAATCGAAAAATTAGATTCGTTTATGTCTTGCGTTTATAAAAATAAATGAAAAATGTGATTTTGATCATTTTTCGTTTCAACAATTATCGTAAATCGGAAAAAAATTATAAATTTTAGAAAAGATTCTTCTGAAAGTCATATTTTTAGACAAAATAAAGATTATAACTAAATAAATTCAATATATTCGCTTATGAATACCAAGTAAATTAGAAGAAAATGAATTGAAAACTTTGGCTTGGAATCAACAGAGTTTTCATTTGAATAACATTAATTCAAGAAAACATAGAAAAATCCGTCGACAGTGAAGAGAATATATCGATATTATATATCGATAGTGCCAGCGAAAATGGTACACTAAGAAATATACGCCATGTAGCCAAAAGCAGCTAGTTTGATATTTTTTCTGAGCTTTAGAAATATATTTCTTAATATTAAAAATGATTTCAAACAAGAAATTATTTCGGGCTTGTAGGGTGATCTTTATTACAGGGTGCTTTTCTGAATTCTATGGTATTTATTTATCTGATTGTACCATTTTTATAGAAGTTAGTATCATTTATAGCAGTTTAGGTTGTAGTCGCTACTATATTCCAACGTTTGAAGTCGTTGCTGTAACCCCAGAGCTATATTCCGTAAATCAACAGAGATTTCAGGAAGGATTTGTAGTGCCAAAGCTTATCAGACTGAGCTGTGACTTGTAACTAAGAAGTCAGGCTCTTAACGCTGGCTGAAATTGAATTCCTCGTAATTTTCTTAAAGAATTAAGAGGAGGAATTATTGAAAATGTAATTGAAAGAACAAGAGCGCCTATATCTGCTAATTGTTAAGGAATTGAGCGAAGATTCAGAACTAACATTCAGGTTGAAACATTCTTATCATATGACTTAATTGTCTAATGCTATTTGCCGCTTTGAACCACTGTGCGCACCGTGGAGCTTAATCAGTTGATGGCGGCATTTGGCGGTCGCTGCGTGTGGCTCTCTCAAAGCAGCGTTTAAATGTTAATAATTTTTATTGCCGCGGCGTTGTTGTCAACGTTGTTGTTGTTGTTGCTGTTGTTGTTGTTGCTGCTGGCCCAGGCCGTTGATAATGCTAATGGCGTTCGCTGTTGGCTGTTGGCTGTTGGGTCATTGTCTGGTCATTGGCCGCGTCGCAAAACGACAAAGTTTTGCACACATCAACAGAAGGTGACGACAAATTGTGACTGAAACTGGCGACACAATGGAAGTGGCAGGCAGCTGTAGTTGTAGTTGAAGTTGCAGCTGAAGCTGAAGTTGGGGCCTTATTATTATGCCTGGCTATGCATTGGGGCATGCCGCACCCCAAATAAGTGCAGCCAAGTCCATAACTAAGGCCTACAATTTCTCTATGCGCAGTTAACAAAACTGACATTGATTTGAGTTTCCGCACTAATGCAAATGGCATTTAGTTAATTAAAATATTTACTATTGCCCGCAATTCAAAGTGTCAATCACAAGTTGCATTTTGCACTTGAAAAAATACATATATAAAACGAGTCTCATAGAATGCAATTAACAAATCAAAGCAAGGAGACATCAAATGCAGACACAGCTAAAGATACATTTACAGGCTGAGAGATACAACAAGATACAGATACAGATACGTATCTCAGTTGGCTGAAAATTAGCGTTACAATTATCAGGCGTACGACTGGCAGCTGCCAGCTAAGCTGGCCAAATGTTATAGTCATTCAGTCAGTCAGTCAGTTAGTCAATCTCTCAGTCAGCTGCTCATTCATTTGCCGGCAACTTCCAGCTTGATAAATGGCCTTCGCATTGTGGCAAACAGTCGCCACAGTCTCTCGCAGTACATTCATCTAATATACAGTTCTATTCTCAAAACAGATCTTAAGAGTCTCGACTTGAATTGTCTCGCTTTGCCTGTGCTGCGAAAATCAAAGCATTCATTGATTTTTGCAAACAACCGCTTCAAGTTCAGTTCAGCTCAGTTCAGTTCAGTTCATCATCAATCAATCTGTGACAACTGGCAGCGATCTATAAAGCCGAATCAATGGCTTGTTCTATGCTCTATAGGTAATTAAAGTAGAGAGCTTTACAGCTTGTAAAGATCTTTCTAAATGTATAGAATGGAAACCAGAGGCTTTAAGGCATTCGCAAATGCGGATTAAGGCGGCTTGATTTGATCAAATCTGTTAGCTATATCTAATCTCCGACAAATAATATAGATGGAAGCAAAGAAACTGAAACTACAGATCTTTCTGAATGAAAAGAACTGGAATAGTAGGTCTTGAGATATGAGAGATAAAGTTTAGCTAGGATAGATTATAAAAGAAAATCTCCTGACTATCTTATCCAAATATGTTTATACTTATATGTTCGAGGAAATGGGTTTAATATACAAATATAAGCTGAAACTTAAGATATAAAGATCAAATTTAGGAGGCATAATTAGATAATATCTTATATAGAGTAGACTCAATATATTATTGAAGAAATATAAGAAATATATTGAAGAATAGGTTATATAAAATCTAACTGAAACTATAAATCTTTCAAGATAGAAACACTTGGAGCAGTAAATATGTGATTTTGATAGATTAGTGTATTAAAGTGGCTTGATTATAAATAATCTCTTACTTGTCAAACTCAAAATAGAATGTATTATTGCTACAGATATACTATATAGAAACCAAAGCTTGAACTATAAATCATTCGAAAAGATGAAATATTATGCATGAGTCAAGAATAAATAGCTTACTTATAAAACTTAGGAATATAACAAACTTTACTTTATTTATTTAAATATGTATAAGCTGTTCAAATAATAAAGATACTCGAAATCCAACAAAATAGTTGAAAAAGTAAACCCTTTCGAGCTTTACAATTCTTCTAAAAACTGTAGAGTCGCAGTTTAAGATAAGCGTAGAAATGATGTCTATTTTGGGAACGTAAGTTGTTGGAAAAGTTGGTAAACCTTGGTTTATAGCAGTATAAGCCATAAAGTAATGAGCTAAAGATAAAATAGAGTGCTTAAGGTTTCAGTAATAGACAAGCAAAAGTGGTATTTTATAGGCTCTATAGTAGCAAATGTGGTTATTAATATAGTTGGAGATAAATGTAAGATATTTAAGATCATAAAATAAGAAATGTGAGATATATAGTAGCAATATATAATCTTGAATATGAGCTACACAATCGAAGAAAACAAGCTAAGAAGTAAGAGTACGCATCCGACTGCAGAATACTCTGTTCCCAGTCCTGTATAATTTGGTTATTTGTGGGTTCGGAAACAGTAGTCTGTATGTCAAATTTGATGACTCTACCTGTACAGGGGTGGGAGATATAGATATTGCTCATTTGTCGGGAAGGGGGTTGATTGTTTGATGCAGATTTGTCCACGGGGTGAACATTAGTCTGTATGCCAAATTTGGTGATGATCTTGACACTTCATAAATTGAGAATATACACCAACATGTGTACCAAGTTTGGTTGCTCTAGCTTCAAGGGTGGTACAGGCGGACAGACAATACATTCTTTTTCCCTTCGGGAATAGAGTATAAGTATGGAAACCTATGATGAATCTGCCAAGCCGCCAGCTATATCTGAAGTCAGTAATATAAAAGGAATGCTAGTTTATCTCGAGACTGCAATTGAAAAAGAGCTTTTCTTTCTTTCGTGGAATTTATGAAAGGATAAATCAGTGATAAAAATAAATAAATATATTTATAAAATAAAGTACAACGCGATGGTCATGTGAGAGTTATGGTAAAGTCTATTGAAGAATACAGGAAGCTTGTTAAAACTCTTACTACAGATTTTGTCAAATTTCACACATATCAGCTTAAACATACATATTACTTTATATACTTGACTAAAAGAGTTATAAGAGAGCATACTTCCCTACACTTTCATATTTGTAATGGCTATAAATTTGATTAAAAGATCTGTGTATATACTTAATTAATATTAGGACCCACAAAAATACACATAATTATATGACTGTGAATAAATGAAATCAAAAAGAGAGAATATAGATATTTATATAGATATTATATGCTAAAATATATCACAATCTAATAATGCACATTGATTTATGATATATCTAAAATGATTGCTTATATGTTGAATAATTTGTATTACTCACCTTAAGATATTTCGATATCTGCCTAGTCACCTAGTCATAGTTTATATAACCCGTTTTGTTAATATCTCGTTAACAGGGCATAAAAATGTGCGCGTGCAAGTGTTGTGCTCTGCTTGGGGGCGGCATAGAGGGAGGGAGAGTGGGAGAGTAGGTTGGATAGCTCTGCTCGGGGGCGGCATAGAGGGAGGGAGAGTGGGAGAGTAGGTTGGATAGGTAGTTGAGCAGAGTTGGCTAATTCAGCAACACGTCTAGCCCATAAATTTGCCATTGAATGAATAAACGCTGCCCAGACGCTACAAATGTTTGCTAAACTATTTTTATAGAGAGGTAGAGGGAGAGAGATACATAGATACAGATACAGTATCTGTAGCTGTAGCTGTATCTCTAGCTGTATCTGTGGTAGTATGTTGGACAGTTGGACAAACAGACTGATATGTAAACATCAAAGCAACTGTCTGGGGCTGCCTGAAAGTCTGATCAGCTCAGATCGACAACTTGACTCGGAGCATTTTTGATTTGTTGGCTCTTCTTTTTGGCGCAGTTTTCCATCAAAGTGCAAAAATAAACAAAAGAATGTGCCAGACAGTTGGTGTAAACGGGGTGAGAGACTAACACACAATGAGAGCTGCCTATTCTAAAGTTGTTTTTCTGTTTCTTTTTTTTTGCTTGTTTGCTTAGCTAATTTATTTTCGAATATGATGTAGAGCTTTTAAAATAAACAACAGGCAGCAAGAAGGCAAGAAATTTGACAGCGACAAGGAACAGACAGAGAAGCACAGACGTGGGCGCGCGAAAGGGACAGCCATATGTTGTAGTGCTGACTAGCTGTGCTGCTCTAACCCCCTCCCCACACTTTCGCTACCAGATTAGATCTGGCCAAAATAATCGCTTTGACCGATAACCCAATAAACGACAAAAGTAACGCTCAAGGTCAGTTTTAAACGTCTGGTCGCATTCGGATTATTGTTATTGTTATTTTTTTTTCCTTCTTTTTTTGGCTTACGGGTAATTTTCCGACATTAACACCAAAAAAACTAAAAGATATATAGACGCCCCAAGTCCAGGTGCTAACAATGGCGCTAATGAATGACACGTTTGCAACGTTTCCAAAAGCCAACTCCGCTGCAGACATGCAACAAGCGCGTGGCCAACGGGACGCCTGAATTGCCAGGGCTGCGGGGTATGCGGTGCAAGCGGTACAAAGGGTGACAAATTTTGTGCGAAATGAGCAGACCAAAGTCCAATTATGTGGCATTATGAAATTCGGCGTAATTTGGCACACTGTTTCCCAGTTTTTGTCAAACTATATTTTGTTATTACGTATGTTAATTTGTTTTCTACTAACTGTTCTGGCTCATTTGCTTTCGCTTGAGATTTGTTATAAACTTAATGATATGGATAAAATAATTCTTTAACTGTTTATAAAACGCATACAAAATTTCAGCTTTATCCAAAGAGAGTTTTGGGTTTTATAAACTAGCGATGTAGGCTGTTTAGAATATTTTTAAGGTTTTTTGCTGAAATTTTTGCCTTTGATAATAGGTTGTTTAGGTAAATTCACAACATCACTTAAGAAATGTAAATTGATAAGAATTTTCGCACGAATTTATTGAAAATCGTTAGATTAGAAATATAATTACTGGGTTTTTCCCATGACACCTTAAAAGATTCCTCAAGTAAACGAAAACTGTACCTACACACAAAACCAAAGCCAAGCTAGGAACCTTAACATTATTTGTATTTTCCAAAAAGGCATGGAATTCTATTTTATTAAGTAGAATATTGTATAATATAGTAGGTTAATATTGAATAGTATAGATTATAGGTATAATATAATGCTCCTTTAAATAAATAATAATAATAGTAATGGTAAAATTATAATAATCATAATAAAATAATAGTAATAAGATAAAATCCTTGTTTAGGTTCACATAACATCATTTATTAGCGCATCATATAATTTTATATTAAATCATATCATTATATAATATTATTATATACCCTATTATATCATATCATCCCTTTTTATTTCATATAATTTTATACCATATCATATCATATCATCTCACTTCATAACTTATCATTTCATCTCATTTCATTTTATTACCTTATCATATCATATCATCTCATTTCATTTTAGACCTTATCATATCATATCATCTCACTTCATTTCATATAATTTTATACCTTATCATATCATATCATATCATTTCATTTCATTTCATATAATTTTATACCATGTCATATGATAACATCTTACTTCATTACTTATATCATCTAATTTCATTTCATATAATATTATACCTTATCATCTCATTTCATTTCATATAATTTTATTCCATATCATATCATATCCTAATATCTCACTTCATAACTTATCATATCATCTCATTTCATATTATATCATTTTATACCATATCATCTCATTTCATCTCATTTCTTTTCATACAATTTTATACCATATCATATCATATCATCTCATTTCATTTCATTTCATATAATTCTATACCATATCATATCATATCATCTCATTTCATTTCATATAATTTTATACCATATCATATTATATCCTAACATCTCACTTCATAACTTATCATATCATCTCATTTCATATTATATCATTTTATACCATATCATCTCATATCATCTCATATCATATCATATCATCTCATTTCATTTTATAAAATTTTATGCCATATCATCTCATACAATCTCATTTCAAAACTTATCATATCATACCATATAATCTCATTTTATGTCAAAACATACCTTATTATATCATACTACACTAGCATATTATATCATATCATATCACATTATAACATAAGTTTGCTATCATTCTTTTTCATATTATATCATCATTTAATATAAATACTGTTATCTCGATCTGTATTGACTTTTCATCGCGTTGTGCACCGAGGTTGCCACACTGTGCGCCTTTTAGTGCTGTTATCTTTGCCGCTGTGCGATAATCAATCAACAGGCGGCAACAACAACACCTTTGACACTTGTATGGCGATGACGTCACTGCAACGGAGGAATGGTGCGGATAAAAGAACTGAACGCTAGGTGGCGCTTCAGTCTAGACTCTGTTTTGAGTTCTTTTCGCTTGAAATCTTTAATTGATATGGCAACAATTTTCAATTTGTGGCACTTGTTATTGTTGTTGTTATTACTATTATTATTGTTGTTGTTTGTTGATTTTTGACTAATTTGAAAATTGCAATGGCCTCCGCATAGTTGTTGCTGTTGTTGTTGTTATTGTTGCAATTTCAGTTTGCAATTTTCCACCGCCAAACCTCCTCCAGCCGCCTTTACTGGCAACTCACGCACATTCTAACTGTAAACACGACTCGTCAGCGGCAGCGTCGCCATGTCTGCTGCACGCAGAGGGGGCGTGGCAAGTTATACGGGAGCGGGGGCGGCCAACGAACTCGCTCAGTGGCAGCTACAGTTGTTGCTGCCCCTCGACATGAATATGAAACGTATGCAAAATGAAGGGAAACGCGTGCAACTTTTGCAATTTACAGATTGCGGGCGGGGGTTGACAGGCAGAGGGGGTAGAGAGAGGGGGGGGGGGGGCTGCGGGTTTCAGCATAAAGGGTAGTTGGAGGGAGTGGAGGAGCTTTGAGCATCGCGGAGGGTTTCTGTCATGGCATTGGCTTGTCAAATCTCCCCCGGTCCACAAATTATTATTGTTGCTGCCGCTGCTGCTGACGCTTTAGTTATTTGTTCAACATTTTATGTATTTTGTTATGCGCTGCCTGCAGCATTGCAACAACAACAACAACAACAACAACGAAGAACGTTCACTGACAGCAGCAACCGTTAGTGCTGCACAAAGTAACGATAGTTATTATCGATATTATCGATAGCTTTTTGTTTTTTTTAGTGTTGCCAGACTAAACGGAATCTTAACTAATCAGATCTTAACTGGGTAGATTTCTTATCTATATACATATAAGTATATGTATGTAAGTTTGAATATAGATTAACCAATACCTTATTGTGTTTATATGTAATGAACTATGTGCTAATGATAATTTTAGGCAATTTGATTCTGCGAACAACAGAACAGCTTCTTCGACGTTTCGGCTTACGACTGACTGCTTAATTTACGACTGACGACGATCTCCGATTATTACGAACTCACGAACTGATTGTCAGCAACTGTTTCTGATGACGATCCACTCCGACTGCTTTTCTAACTGCTCATATCGATACTTCTGCTGTTATCGACTACCACCACCAAACTGAAATTCGATAACGTCGCCCTATCTCTTACACCCGTTTACATGTATATAATTTTATTTTTTCTTATATACTGATATTTATTTCTTATGCTGCGTGTTATTTAAACCACATTCTTGTTGTCATTAAAAATTTAGGCCAAAATCGATAGCTTAAAATCGATGCCTGTGTAAATACTCAATTCATAATAATAGAGTTTTTGCATTATAAAGAAACTTAGTTATATTTAAAATTAGATATATGTTTTAAGAAATTTTGTATGCCTCAATTTAAGAAATCTCCATCACAATACATTTCCAAATATTTCTAAAATTTAAATAATCAAATCATATAATTAGAGCATCGAATTGTAAATAAAAACTAAACAGTTTACTTAATCATATTTCAAAATAAGCATTTTCTGTTATTAGCAATTTTGAGAACTTCAATTTAAGAAATCTTCATTGAAGCACATTTCTAGATATTTTAGGTATTTTTTCATATTATGTATTTACTTAATATGTCTTAAATTTTAATTTTTGAGTATTCAACAATATTTTTGGTATAGCAATTTTAAGTAATCAATAAAAATAATAAAATTGCAGTATTTGCTTTAACTATTAATTTCAAACATTTAATAAAAATTAAAATAAAATGAATTAAACTAGAACTAACTAATAAATTGATCTATTTTGAACATAAACCTACAATAAATTCAAATGCCTTGAGAATTTACCGGTCACCAGTCGCCGGTTAAGTAGCCGGTTACGCGTGTGGCAGCGAAGTGCCACTTCAAATCGAATATAATTATAATGAAAACGTTTGTAAAACAAACAAATTTAAACAAGGAAGATTAAACACAAAAACTATCGATATAAACAGCTGAAAAGTGCAGCATTGTCGCTATCGTTTGAGTTATCGATAGGAAGATTAAACACAAAAACTATCGATATTAACAACTGAAAAGTGCAGCATCGTTGCTATCGTTTGAGTTATCGATAGGAAGATTAAACACAAAAACTATCGATATTAACAGCTGAAAAGTGCAGCATCGTTGCTATCGTTTGAGTTATCGATAGTTTTGTGCAGGAACTTCAAATGAATTCTCATTAGGCATAACCCGCACAGTGGGCGTGTTCGACAATAAACTATATACAAATCTAGTGCAAACATTGCTCATCATTTGAACGCAAAATGATTTTTTAGCCCTTTGCGCGTTTGCTGCCTGGCTGCATGTTGCCAACGGGTTGGCAGCTGCAACATTGACGCAGCTCCCCCGCACCTCTCTGCTGCTGCAGCCTTATCTCTCTTTCACACTCTCGCTGTCTGTTGCTATGAGTGTGTGCCTGCCTCTCTCTGTGTGTGTGTGTGTGTGTGTGTGTGCCCTGGGGCACTTTTCTTATTTATTTGCGTTATTTATTTCTTGGCGCTGCTTTCGCTTTTGGCAGCGCCAGACGCCAACGTTGTTGTTGTTGTTGTTGTTGTTTGTTGTTGTTGCTGTTGCTGCTGTTGTTTGCATTTGTGACAAAAATAAATGCGCTGGCATTAATTTGCCGTCTGCAATTTGCCAGTGGCCAGCTCGGGTCCCACTTTCTGCCACTCCCCCCCTACCCCCCACCTCTCGCTCGCCCCATATGTTGTTGCTGCAATCACAAATTCAAGCGAAATGCAAATGTTTGACAACGAACTTTTCCTCAGTTGTTGTTGTTGTTGTTGCTGCTGGCTGACTCAGCGACGAGCAAATTGAGTAATAGCTAGAAGCAAGAACTCTCAACTTAAGATCATTCCACCCTTTAAGCAGCTGCTGTAGCTAAAAACTAAAAAATGTGAAGGATGAAAACACAAAGCCTAACCTCAAAATGTGAGCCTTGAAACTTAAGCCGATTTAAAGAGATGGGAAGGATGAAAAAACACAAAACCTAACCTCAAAATGTGAGCCTTGAAATGTCTGTCGATTTAAAGAGTTTATTGGAAAAATGTTAAGATATAGTGTACAAATTGTAATGCAGAAGGTATTATACTTCTTTTATGAAAGTATATATATTCTCGATCAGCATCCATAGCAAGTTCGATCTAGAGCAGTCCGTTTTTACTACCTGTACCCATAAAATGGGTAAAAAGGGGATATTGGATTTGTGCAAAACTATGTAACAGGCAGAAGGAGACATCTGCAACCCTATAAAGTATATATATAGTCTTACAGCCACACTTTGAAAGATATAGCGTTGGAATTGGGCATGTACGATACTTTAGTCACTCTTAATCTACTGTCCAAATTTCAAGCCGATCGGATTATAAACACGGAAGTTATTCAACAAACATGGGAAACATGGGAAGAAGCAGCACAGCCACCACTTAAAATGCCTCGTTTGCGCTGTCGCTTGTGTGAGTGTGGCTTTGTGTATGTGTGTGTGTATGTGTAAGTGTACGAAGATGCGAGTGGAAATTTTCGACCTGGGTACAGGGAGTTTTGTAGTTGGGTATACTCGACTATAGCATTCTTACTTGTTAGAGAATAAAATAATGCAGAAAAGTGTAGAATAAAGTAAAATGTGTTTTAGTTGAGATCAAAATATAATGCGATATAATCAGTAATTTATTTAAGAAAAAGCATATTTGGCTTTTTTTTTTAATTACATTCCTTTTGATTGATACCCCCTATCAGCGGGTGCCTCTCTGTGTGTATTTAGTTGTCGTCTGTATGCATAAGCACATCTTCCCAAACATACATACATATATACTACCTCAGAAGAGGCACCCGCTGATAGGGGGACCTAATAATCAAAATGCGTATATACTATTAGCAGGTGTTGCCTGGTTCCGCACGAGCCACATCTTTTTCATATAGTTCTTGCCTGCTATGTAGAATTATTCGTCTAATATTTATCCCAATTCAATTTAAAAGGCTGATGTGATAAAAAGAATACTGCAATTATACATCACTGTTCCTGATCCTGATCCTGACACCCACCAAGTCCCGCCCGTATCTATTATTTGTTTTTGTGTTCATCCTTTGCAATGAGTTTGAAGTCAATAAAAATGTTGATTGCAACAGTCTTCCAACAATTTTGCGACCATGAGAGTCTATTTTCCAATTGCTGGTAGGACTAATATTAAACTTTCACCCATACAAGGCTTTAAGAGTTCCCTTTTCTGCTCATAGGGCGGACTTTCCGATATCGGTAAAATGTATTTCGACGAATTTTTGTTTAGATCTTTGAAAATAAGTTCGAAGCCGATTGGGTGGTAAACAAAAAAAAGTTTCATACAACAGTTTTCCGCGAATTTTTACTTGCCCAAACAGAACTTTTTCGGAAATTAATTCAGACTGCCTATGTAGATAGGAAGCTACTGTCAGAATTGAAGCTTTCTAGCTTCTACCGTTTGGTTTCAGTTAGCTCTAAAGAGTTTTATGTATAAAGATTACTTATGGCCGTTGCAGCCCTTGAAAATTGTATAATAGAATGATTTCCGACCCTGTAAAGTATATATACAAGTATAGTCGAGAACATAATACAGGCCAATACTTACTTGTTGTCCCTTAAAATTTCATTATAGTTGCAATATTTTAGATCTGTTATTTATAAAAGAAATCAAATTTCAAGAAATTTATTTGTGTTTAGAATTCTCTATTATATTTTTACTATTTTGAGAAAATGGTTTTTAATCAACCGGGCGAATGAGCATTTTAACTTTTGCAAGTCGCATGGAGACAAGGAATTTCATGTCATAAAATTTAGCACCAACACTTTTGTTATAGTATCGTCCATTTAAATTGCTGAGTACATAAGAAAGAAAAGTAAGTTAAAGTTAATGGGTTGCTCAACTTAGCACGAAATGAATTAGTTACCTTATTCCACATTTTTCGAACCACCAACCGCTATAGAATTCCGATGCGCAATTTCTATTTTGTGTAGAGTCATTATCGCTATCATATGTAGAAAACTTCTGCATTATATTCACTGCCAAACCATTATCTTCTACATCTCCTGAAAAGTTATCCAAAGTGATCAATCTGTATTTGTCGTCTTCACCGGCAATGGCGAAATGATCATAGTGAGCGAATGTGGTTAAACCCTCAACATCTACCATTTGTATGTAGAGTTCATGGGGACGATTGGCTGTCAATCGATGAATAATTTCCAAGCCCAGGAAATAATCGCTCTTCACGTTGCCAAATCCTGCACGATATGCTGCCCAATCCCTATGGAACTCCAGCCGGCCACCTACTCTCTGCTGGATAACCAACCATCCAGGACCTGCTGTCTCACTATCACACAGTAGTGTCGCGTGGAGAGTTCCATTGCCGGGAATGGACATTTTATGGATACCAGGAGAGTCTCCAAAGGATGTACAACTAGTGGGATATGTTTCTTTGACCTCTTTCAATTTAACAGAGCTTTTACTAACTTGAGTTTCAAATATTTGATTTCCTAATTTTCTAAGAGCGTGTGGTTCCATTGTCTGAAAATTAAAATTATTTATTGCCTCGATATCGGAGCGGATTTTTGATTTGACATCTGGTATATCTGGTCTATTCGTCTGGTCTATTTTATTTTTATTTGATAAAGAAAGATTATTTGGTAGTTGATCAATAGTCTTCTTGAAGTTATCTAACAAGCCCTCGATGCGATCTACCTTGGAACTATCTTTTATTATTTGTTCTTGAAGTTCAGCAACCCTTCCCTTAAGCTCCCTTATTTCTTTATCTTTACTTTCACAATTATTGCTTTCTATATTCTGTTTCAACTCGTTTATGTAGTCTAACAAGGGTTTCACAGTTTTATAGGTGTGCGGGCCACACTCCACGTCGAGTCGTCTTGCTGCAGCACAAGACTAAAAAACACAATTTCGGCACTATTATAACTCACTGAATACCATGAATATTCAAAGATATTTACCTCACTTGCGGAGTTTGCAGCAGTTAAAGATGCTCCTGTTATGACCAGCATAGTGGCCATATAAAGCGAAGTATTCCCAACTGAATTTAGTCTCATTTTATATTCAAAAAGTCTCCGATTCTTCACTGTACATAGACGAAAGTACACTGAATGATGATACCACATTCGGAACTCAGCTTAGCTTCGTACCTCTACAATTTTGAAGGCTGATAAGAGATACTGAGATCAAGAACCAATGCTTATAAAGGTGGCGTTATCTTCCAGTTTTCAAGTTCAGTTTAATAGTTCAAAGAGCTGATAGTAACACTCGTCATTCATTTTGGTTGATTCTCTTCTGTGGTATATATGTTTGGGAAGATGTTGCCTTTATGCGTATCATATTAGCAACAATATATACACTCTGTACCTAGTACGAGTAATCAAAATGTGTATAATATTCATATAATTTAGTTGTGCAAATACTATATATGTATAAATATATTAGGTTTTATAGAAGCTGACCTAGTTTCATAGTTAGAAAATTGAGTTATTGTTTGAAAAATCGTTTTGTGTTTCAATATACGCAGCTCAGAAAATTAAAATGGTATTTGGCTCTTAAGATATAGACAAAATTTTATTCAAATCAAGCCAAACAAACCATAGGAACAAAAGGTTAAGAAAATGAGTTATTTTATGAAGAACTTAATGCAAGGGTTTTAAATTCAACAATTGGTGTATAAAGCCCAGCATAAACTGATTATAATTATTATTATTTTTGATATTATAATCTTTATCTGATAATATAAGCCTTAGACTTAACCCTTGCACTCAGGGCAGCTAACAGAGAATAATAATAATAATAATCTGTTTTGGCAAAGGGAAAGAACTAAACAGCAAAGGCAAGCACTTGCTTTGAGCCTTTTGGGCTTTGGCAAAGTTGGTTGGACTGAAAAGGCCTTTCGCCTTTCAAAGGTGTAAGCCAAGCAAACAAATTTGGCCCGCAATGCGGCAGCAGGTTGCAGTTGGCAGTTGGGAGTTGGCAGTTGGCAAATGCGCTGAAGTCAGCGGCAACTGCGGCCATTGGCTGTGCAAACACGTGTAAACTCAAAGCAACAGATCAACAAACAAACCAACAAACACGCCAACAAACAAGCCAACAAACAAGCCAACAAACAAGCCAACAAACAAGCCAACAAATAGGCCAACAAACAATCAAAGCGCACAAAAGCGCAATAAGCCAAAGCAAAAGCAAAACAAACAAAACCAAACAACGTCAAAGACAAAGCGACATGCGTATGGTTTGTCATTCAATCAGTCATTTCATCAATCAGCCAGTCAATCAGTCACTTTGTGCAGTCATCAGAGTCATCAGCCGCACATAATTGTGGAAAACTCTATGAAAATACTCTTGTTGCCAGCTGATAATCGCTGGGGTTATCGTTTACCCCCGTATATTATAAATAAATAATTATATATAATAAATTTATATATATATATAGGTATGGCAAATCTAATCATCAAAGTGCTCTGCGCAGCTCTGAAGCCTTTGAGGAGAACCGGGTGAAGTGTTCAGGAAGAAATTGTTTGGTCTTTTAAGGAAGTGAAGTGTTCAGGAGGAAATTATTTTTGTTCTTACAAGGATATGCATAGTAAGAGTAGCTACAAGGGTGTATAAAACTTGTGGAATAGTATGTTTTTTATAAAGATGATTATACAGATTTGCAGGATCTTGTCCCTATTAATGTTATAATCAGAAAGGTGGTTTATTGAAAGTCAAATCCCCAATAAAATATCTAAAGGGCTAGATCCATTTGGTTAAAATACGGAATTAGAAAATAAAGATATTCGGTGACAGTAATCTTTTAGAAAGGTTTTCATATTACATTGAAAAATAAGGATCGAGATCATTTTGATAAGGGGTCGTCCACATATTACGTAATCATCATGGGGTTGGGGGGTCAGCCAAAAGATTATTACATGAGAAGGGGAGGGCCCTTTGCATATGATTACGTAATCTATCTAAGAGCCTTCTTTCACCAAGTTTGTTTTCAATTTTCAGAAGAAATTAATTTTGAATGATTACGTAATCATACGGGGGGTCAGCCAAATGATTACGCTTGAAGGAGGAGGGTCTTAGAAAAGGGCAAAAATGTGATTACGTAATATGTGGACGACCCCTAATCGCTGGTTAATATGATCTTTGCTAAATATCAATATTTTCATATTAATTTAATATATAAATGTACTGTTTTCTTTGTGCTATTGTTACCCGAATGACTTCAGAGCTTAACTTCGTGGATTTCCTTATTATAATCACCGTTTTTACAATAATTAAAATATGAGGTTATTTTATTTATTCCGAGTAACTATGCATTATGAAGAATAGTGCTGACAGTTCCATTTCTGGTCATGTTTCTGCTTATCAAGTAGACCTAATTTAAGTTTTAAATTTGCCCAATTATAGGGATTTTTTTGAGAGTAAATAGCTACATTTATTAAGGCTATTCCTGCTGCCAATTAAACTGAGCCATATATAATAAAAATTGTAGACGATTTGTGCGCATTAGCTATAAAGTTATCTGCAATTTGTATTTATTTAGTAAAAGTTCTGCTTTTTTTGTTCAATTTTTGTTATTTGTTTCTATTTTTGAACTTTTTATGGTTAAAGTTCAGTTAAATGATATATGGAAAGTTTGTTTGTTTTAGTTATAAAATTTAGTTAATATTTAGAGGTATTCGTGGCAGCATAAAATTGTTGTTGGGCTGCCTTTCAGCTGGCATTACGCATACGCCCCGAGTGCCGGGGCACAATGAGAATTTATGAGATTTTTACGAACTGCACAAAATGTATATTCTCACCTATGGGGTGACAAAGTGGGACAGACAGCGAGAGAGAGAGAGAGAGGGAGAGTGAGAGACAGATAGAGTAAATACTTTTTGGCCGCGTAGGCAACACCTGCGGCTGGCGGCCCAGAAACAGTAACAAAAACAACACACGCCCGCGCACAGGCTCAGCCCAGGACCAGGTGTGTGTGTGTGTGTGTGTGTGTGTGTGTGTGAGTGTGTGTGTGTGTGTGTGTGTGTGTGTGTGCTTGACAAAATTTATGAAAAAACCAGCAACAACAAACAACCAACAACAAACAACAAACAACATCAAGAACCAGCAGCTCAGCCAGGTGGCGGTCCAATGCATGCGTTGGCAATTAAAACTGAAGTTTTGCACGCTACATTTAAAGCGGCAAACGGCAAATGCAACAAACTGCAGCAACAATAACAACAACAACAACAGCAGCAACAGCAACAACAAACTGCAACAATGTTAAAATGCAAACGGCCGCACAGTGGGCAAAATGCGCCAAAATTTGAATACACTTAAAACCTGCTCAAATCTGCATTTTAATGCGTGAAAATGTTAATAAAGACTTCGAATTTCCTTTTATATATTTGAAGCAGTGTGACCGTTTTATGTCTGTTATTTCATTTTTGGTATATTTTAGGGAACGAAACAATGTATTTTTATAATGATTTTAGTTTGTGGAAACCCCTCTTTATAGTATAGTAAAATGCAACACATCAAAGTTAAATGTGTCTTATATAATATTCTAGCCAGTGTGACCATTTTGTGTTTGTTATAATAGTTTTGGTATATTTTAGAGAATGTATCAATGTATTTTTGGAAATTCTTTACTATTTAAAACCTTTCCATATAGAAAATAACAATACTGCAATATTAAATATTTATTATATTGTAGCGAGTGTGACCGTTCTGTGAATGTAGTATAATTTGTTGGAATATTTCTGGAGTATAAAGCAAAGTATTTTTGAAAGTTTTTTATGTTTAAACATACAATACTGCAATCTTAAATATATAAAATATTTGATATCGAGTGTGACCGTTTTCATCAATGTGATATAATTTATTGGTATATTTTAAAATATGAACCAATGAAAGCTTTTTAGTTTTTAAAACCCATTTTATACAGTACACTATTCCACTAACACTATTATATATATTATATATATATTGCCACCAGTGTGACCGTTTTGTGTATAACAAAAACTCGAATTTTAATTGCAAAACTTTCATTTTTCAACATTTTTGTGGAGTTATAGTTAGTTATAGTTATTGTTGTAGTTATATCTATGCATTAACTATGGTATTTATGATATTTAAGGTATTATTAGTATGGAAAACACTTAAAAGATAGATAGGATAAATAATCTCAAAAGAGCAATCAGTCAAAGAAAAAACTCGGAGAAGGAAACATTTCGTTTTTCTTACATTGAGATATTTGACTTAAGGACTCGTTTCACATAAAAATCAGTTGGTTTAATTAGTTCACTTTATCAAGAGTGCACTGTACCTGCTTTTAGTCACAAAATAGAAACCAAAGGAAATTGGAAATTGGTGGTAATCTAGGCTAGATTGCTTGCCTTGGTCCCACTGTGCATACGGTGCAGCGTTGACGGTCGTAAAATTTTGTGGCAAGCGCTGGCTGCAACGCGGCCGGGGAGAGGGGGCATGCAACGCGGACGCGGCCTCAACTCATGTGGAATTGATGTGCCATGCCTCGTCTGTCAGTCAGTGTGTGTCGGCAGAAGGTAGGAAGGAGGGTTAGGAGGGAGCTGTTCGCTTTGTTTGAACTTTGTTTTCAATGTTGCAGAGCGCAACGTGTTGCGGCTTTTGCTCAGTTATGCCCCCATCTTGCCAGCGCCCCCCTTCTCTCTCTCTCTCTCTCTCTGTCTTTCTCTGCCTCTTTAGGCTCTATCACTTGCCATTAGCTGATTTGCAATTAAAAACTAAACACGTTTTGGCAAACGTTGACTGGGGCCCACCCACAATGCTGCAGGCGTCGATAGACGATAGTTGTCGTTGTTGTTGTTGTCGTTGTTGAAGTTGCCACATCACAGCCAAGGCCAACAACACGTGCTGAGGCTGAACCCCACATGAACATGCCGAGATGCCTTGAGCCGCAGCGGCAACGTCTCTGCCTCTATTTGCCACTAGAGATGAGCGCGTGTTAGGCCATCTTCTTGAGCGATAGTTCTTCGAGCGATATATAAATAAACGAGTTATATATACGATTTATATACTTTAAAAACAACGATGCTACAGGCTCGAAATTCTAGATTGAAACTTAAAAAGTTGTCATTTTTTTAAAATCTTTAAATCTCTTAAATCTTTATTGTTATCGGATTGATCGAAATATTAAGGACCTTTTTTTCTGGAAATAATAAGAACTGACCAGTAAAGATAATAATATAATATAGTGTATTATAATCTAGTATATTGCTAATATGCAATAATAATAATTATGAAATCATGATCAAATAGTGAACACAACAATGACAATATGAATTAATCTTTTTATTATTTATTTTAATAAACCAAACCTAGTATTCAATACTAAACTTAATGATAATTTATCGTGTACTAGCTACCTTCGACTCAATATAACAGTTATTTTAACAATTAATACCCAATAAAATAAACAATTTCTTAAATTTTCGTTTATCTAAGCATTACTTTTATAAGTTCGATCTGAGTAGTAAGTTTTAGTTGTAAAACTTAAGAGCTGTTAATCTAATTCTTTCAAAAAAAATAAGTATTTTTACTTAAGCTAATGGATTAGTTACTAAATTTAACTTTTCCGCTCCTCGCGAAATCTCCTCTTTTAAAATTAGTGTACCCGATCATGGATTTCCGATTATTTGCGATTCAAATTTCCTGCCTCCTCACATAAAATATATTTAGGTATATATTTTCAAAGTCTATATCTTTTTAGCGTTCATTCTTGTTAAGGAAATATGATGATAAAAAAAAAATGTTTTTTTTTTTTTACTGAAATTCGAACCACGGAGATAAGAGAGTCTCACATTCAATTATATTTTCTTTATCTTTGGTTTAAACTTCAGTCCAAACTGGTTTAACCTCACTTTTGCTTCTTTATCCAAGCAACTTCTCACGATTAATCGATTAATCGCTCACGGTGTCATCTCTGAAATTGCTCGTCATAGTTTTGGTTGCATATTTAGAGTCGTGTGTGTTTGTGCCGCATTGGCATTTGCATTGGCATTACATTTGGAGTTGCCCGTCGTTGTTGATTATCTGACTCAATGCCATTGTTGCAATTGTTGTTACTGTTACTGCTGTTGTTGTTGGTTTTATTGTTGTTGGCCAGAGCGATTTGTCTGCACAATGCAGAGCGCAAATGTCAATGCGACAGGCAACAGAAATCAAGTCAAAAGCCAAAGCCAAAACGTGAGCTGGCAATTAAGCAACTAGCGGACTTGCAACTTTGGACAACAACTGGGAAGACGAACTGCAACATGGCCAAAAGCCTAAGCCAAACTTAAGCCTTAAGGTATATTTAGAGCTGGAATAGTGTGAATGCTCGAAAATGACGATATTAATAGCTAAATATGTGAATACTATCGTTAAAAGGTAGAAAAAGGAGAGATATACAAATGGTTAATGTAGATTTTATGCGCTATGCGCATAAGTTATGCACAACCTAATCATAAAATTGAAAACTTGATTAACTAATCATAGTTTATGGTTCATTAAAGGCATTATTCACAAGCTTATAAACATATTTTATGAATAAGAAGTGTTGAATTTGTGAAAAGTAATGCATAACTGTCTGTTGTAGATTCTCAGATGAAGCTAAGCATACTCTTAACTACTAATTTGTATTACTTTTGGTACACATTAAAAGTTAGATTAGATAGATAGTTACAATAATAATCATATCCTTGTTGATGTTATAGTTAATCAAATAGTCTGTGTTTCCAGGGAAAACTATTCAATCGATTTGTGTTCGAATTGTGTTCGAAATTTCTTAATTGGAAGGAGAAATGTAAACAGAATCGATTACTTTTAGAATCAAAGCAATTCAATCAAATAAATTTCCAGCGATAACTGCCCGATAGTGTCATCGATACTATCGATAGTTGCCTCGATAACTGGCCAGCTCTAGCTAGAGCCAAAGTCTGACCGCTGCACATGTCACAATCCTCAGCTGGATTGCTGGCAAAATGCTTGAATTTAAATGCCCAACCAATCCATATATGTGAGCATAGAGGAGCGAAGTGGGCAGGGGGGAAAGAACTCGTCGAGGTTGGCGAATCATTTTTGCGGCTACTTGGCTTGGGTTTTGATTAGTTTTTCCAGTTTTATGTTGCTTCCCTACATGCGGATGAGAATGTGCTACAATCTTGGACATCTGTGTGACGAATGCGCATCGATTGCCCATGCCACTGCTGCTACTGCTGGGGGTAAAGTTGCAACTGAGTTGCAACTGCAGAATAATCATCTTCAGTGTGTGGCCAATTTGTGTACAGTTTACCATTTCCGTTTGGTACCATGGAAAATGACTGAAAAGCGCGCGAAAATTGTGTGAGAATTTCCAAGAATTGTCTGTCTCCTCAGTCTGCATGATTGACTTGAATGACTGAATGAATAAATGAATGAATGAATGAATGACTGACCGACTGATGTTGCTCTGGCGACTTCAAGTCTCTGGCCAACGATCTTAATCATTTAATTAAAGTCTGCATTTTAAATGGATTCAATGGAAATAATTGTTAATCTACCACCCAAAACCCCAATTGGAGGGCGTTTGCACACGCAATTTGTAAATTGGCTTTAATTACAGTAAAGCATTAGTATAAATAACGTGTATATCATTTCAACTTGGACTTGCACTTGCACTTGAATCTTATACACGCAATGAAAATAATGCCTCAGTTATGCATAGTGCAAGAAATTCAGTTAAAGATACAGATACAGATACAGATAAGATAGAAATGTATCTTGTATCATTGCATTGCGAGCAGCTGCAATTACAACTTGTTTTATTGTGCGAATTGTGCGGCCATTTACATCAATCAAATTGTTGTTGTCTGCATGTCTGTCTGGCTGTTGTTGTTGTTGTTGATGGTATTCCTGTTGCCGCTGGGCAACGTTGCGCATTGTTGCTGCCACGCCACGCCCACTTGCCCAGCAGCAACTATCAAAATTGCCTGCAGCTAAAATGATTCTGCCGGGGCGTTGCCTAAGGAGGCGTCTAAATGTACTTCAAGGCCTGCCTGTAACTTGAGAACTTGCCCGCCAGTAATTGGCCCAACATTCCCCAATTTAAGGAGCAACAACATTCATTTCGACACATTAAGAACAAAATAATAAAAACGTTCTCAAAGTATTTAAGTTAATGGCAGGTAAACAGATATATCTGCCAAGTACAAGTGTTTAAGGTAATTGCTTTGATTAATGTTATCTTATAAATCTAAAGATTATCCAAGTTTGAATACACCTATTAATTAAACTTTTACTGCACCGGAGAATATTTAAAGTCCCTGCTCGGGCGCCAAGTTTAGTCAAAATGATATAACCAAAATTGAACAAAATAGCTTAGAAAATACTTGATCTTAACTGAAATAAAACCTATTAATTAAACTTCTCCTGCAGCGAAGAATATTTAAAGTCCCTGCTCGGGCGCCAAGTTTAGTCAAAATGATATAATCAAAATAGGACAAATTAGCTTAGAAAATACTTGATCTTAACTGAAATAAAACCTATTAATTAAACTTCTCCTGCAGCGAAGAATTATTAAAGTCCCTGCTCGGGCGCCAAGTTTAGTCAAAATGATATAATCAAAATTGGACAAAATAGGTTAGAAAATACTTATATTCTGATCTTAACTGAAATAAAACAGGGTTTCCTTATGATAGGTATATGATACAGTTATTTGATCTATATACTTTTTGTAATAAACAGAAATCTTCTTATCAAGTTTTTCAATAAAGAAATCGAATAAGCTCGCAATTCTAATCAAGAATTTGGATGGGGATTGGGAAAGACTTCAGTGACATATTGATAAAACAAACTGAGGTTTAATCAGATGAGAGTATATAGGAAAGTCCATATTTAAAGACTGAAATTCATTCTAAATTCACTTTCATATAAACAAGAAAAAGAAAAGGTTGCATTATGAAAGAAGACTTGCATTATAAATCTTGATAATTTATGAAAAATGTATAGTTCTGAAAACAGTTTGCATTTATAAGTACTTACGTCTGCTATAGTTCTAGAGAGCTCTTAAATTGTTGTTGTGGGATTCTTAGAAAACTGGCTGCATAGTCAGACACAAATGGAAATTGCAAATAGGCAGACAGAGGCAGGCGCCTTCTGAGGGGCACGAGTGGGGTAACATGCCACAGTTTGGCATGTCCTGTGGCCAGGCAGCAGCAGCAGCAGCAGCAACAAGAACAACACTAAACAAAACACATAACTCAGTGCCACAGACATGGGTGTAGGTCCTGTGACCATTTGCGCTATGTTGCCTCGCCTTGCCTGGCCAGGATAAATTCTATGCCAGCCGCCGTCTGTCGGTCTGTCTGTCCGTCTGTTCTCATCTAACATCTAGCTTTCTCTTTCCCACTGTCACTTGCTGGCCCACTTATGCTTGCATGTCCCTGTGCCATTTGCATGATGATAACGTGTTTATAATTTTGACCCAGTTTGGGGCAAGTCACCGCTGCCATTCGCCTGGGCCGGGCCCAGGACATGGGTTTTTCTGGCCAAGTTTTGCCCACTTCATTGTTGCTGCTGCTGCTGCTGCTGTGGGAAAAGTATGGCACAGATTTTCACCAGCTTTTCCAGCAATGTGGCCCTGCCTGGCTGCATTTATCTTTTTTTGGTGCATGCCAGGCGCATGCTTAGCATCCCGTTGACGATGTCCTTAATTGCTGCGGGCTGATGTCCTTGTTGCTCTTGTTACGGCTGCTGCCGTTCAGATTAACATGCCGACTTTTTGGGCAACTAGCGAGACTCAGTCTGATTGCATTTTCCACAGCCCACAAACTAGAGATGTTCAACTAACGATAGGTTGAGAACCTCCGCCAATATTTATGCCAAAAATAAGGCATGTAACTGAGATACTTTCTGAAATAGAGTATGAAAGAATGAAGAGTTGAAAACTGTTTGGTTTTCTATACAAAACTAAGGCACCTATTAACTTTAGAAAACTTACTTTAAACATGTCAAATAATCAAAGGTTCCATCCTTTGAATGTTTAAAAGAACTATGAAAGTTTGTTTTAAAATCTAAGCCATGGAGTTTATAGTTATTACCAGCAACAAAAAATCCAATCAACGAAGAATAT
The DNA here is from genome assembly GCA_037075165.1 of Hirtodrosophila histrioides. Lineage (NCBI taxonomy): Eukaryota > Metazoa > Arthropoda > Insecta > Diptera > Drosophilidae > Hirtodrosophila > Hirtodrosophila histrioides. Next base: position 559,678 of record JBAMCL010000759.1, on the reverse strand, counting down.
ATATATAAAAATATGCCTAAATAACTTACGATTGAATAATCATTGCAATCTTTAAATAGAATTTATAGACTCTGAAGTTAGAAAATCAAATAAAGCCATCAATACTATTATTATTGTATCCAAAAAACTGAGCTTGTAAATAAATGTAACCTTACATTATAAGATAACTTATGACTAGACTTTGGATTTTACATATATGCATATTTTTTGAAGGATCAAGATAGGTAAATTCCGATAACACCAAAGTTCGTTTCTTATGACTAACATCATATTGTAAAAATGTAGATTTAGTGGTTTCTGAATTCCAAACTATATATTAATAAATACTATTTATATCCAAATAAAAAGAAAAGAATTTGGTTCTACTAAATTCTAAAAAATCTGCTTTACTAAATAGTTATATGAACCTTATTAACTCAAGAGTTGAAAACTTAACCAAGTCTAAGTATCGAATAAAAACTTATTAGTTTTTGAACTAATATAAGGAAATATCATTCATAGTTCTATGAAACTTAACAAATGAACATTTAAACATGTAAAAAATGGTATCAACGCTCTTTAAAGCTACTATCGATACTATCGTTAGCGCTGGCATCGATACTTTCATACTTTCTGTATGCACTCGAAAAAAAAAGAAACAATTTTCTCGTCTATTTTTAGTCGGCTGCATTTTTATTTGACTTGGGCGCTAATTAATATTTCACTGCAGTTCCTGAACAAACAAAACAATCAGCGGCCCGGGGGGTGTGAAAAGATGTAGGGTTGTCGGGGGGTGCCGGTGGCGTTGGGGGTTGGGGCTATAGGTGGCATAGAGTGCTCTGGCATTTGCCATATTTTGATGTTTGTTTTTTGAGTGGCGTTAAGAATTTTTGCTTGCGAGCTTTTCAATTGCAATTTGCGGCGCGCAATAATTGAAAATTTTCTACGCCACATTTGCAAGAAAAAAATTGAAAATTGAAAAATAAAGAAAACAACAATGCTGTTTGTTTTTCCTCAACGTTTTTGTTTTTTGTGTGTGCATTTCCCATTTGACGTTTGTTTGTTTGTCAGTTCTGATTGTTGTTGTTGTTGCCACTCGCTGGGTTTTTCACAATTTTGCCGCTTGATGGCAAAATTTAATGCAATGCTTTTGTCAGCTTAAAAGGGTTCCTCTTTTTTGGTTTTTTTTGTTGCTTTTGCTTTTGTTTGTTGTCTTGGGAGCTGCGGACGATGCATTAATTTAAATTAATCACACGGCTTTATTTTAACGGCACTTTGCGGCAAGCAAGACATTAAAAAGGGACGCAGCCATAAATTACAACAATGTTGTTCAAAAAAACAGAGAAGGACACCGCCAAAGATCAACAGCAATTTGTGAGGATAAAGTGCGGAGTTCGAGTCGAGTGTGTGTGGGGGGTGTGAAAATTGTGAAAAGGCAGGAAAAATGTTCAAATATAAGCAGAAACATGTAAGCACCTTGCAGTCGGTACTGCCCAACTGCAGTACACTTTGTTTTCAGGCTGTTTTAGTTTACTGGGGAAAAGGGAGGAAAACAGTCAAACTTGATAAGTCCAACTAAAATTGTGTAGGGTGTACGAGTTCTATATAAAAAGACATACATAGAAAAGGCTATTTTCAATATTTGCGCTTTAACGAAAGGAATTTTATTGTATATTTATCGATTTATTTACATTTCTGAAAACTGTACTGAAAATATATGTTTTAAGCTAATCAGTTTTGCGCATTAAGTAATTTATCAAAGGCAAAGGTTCTGATCGATATGCGTGTATATCGATGTTGATAGCTGTCTATCGATAGCAAAAGCTATTCAATATGAAGACTCTAACAACGAATATCGAAAGCTTAAAGTAATTTGACGTATCTGAATAAATTTCGATATGTGTGTTGAAAATGACATAATAATTATCGATAAATTTAGCAGCTGACTCCTAGCTTGCCCTTTAACAACCATTTGTCCTTATTTGTCGACCCCGCGGGGCCAATGTCCTTTGGCCGGAGCAACTCGCGGGCATCGGGAACTCATTACAGTAAATTATGCAAAGCAGGGAGCACAAACTCGTCCACAAGCTCGGCGAGCGTTTGTAATTAGAAGCCATTTTCTAGCCAGAGTTGCTTTGATGTGGCCTGAATGCCTGGCAACCCTGTGCGCCTGTGTGTCTATCTATCTCTCTATCTATCTAACTCTTTCCATCTCTTTCACTTTTCTTCGTGCTGCTGCTTCACGCGCTATGGCCTGTGGCCAAAGTTGTTGTTGTTGTTGTTCTTCTCCTTCTTCTTGTTGTTGTTGTTTCGCTATTTTGTCACTGCACCACGCTCTTAATTAGCGCACTTTGCATGGACCGTAAAGAGAGAGAGAGAAAGGGAGGACACGAGAAAGAGAGAGTGAGAGCAGGAAATATGAAAGAAGACAAAAAAAGTGGCACCTGTCGCACTGTTTCAGGATTGTTGTTGCTGCACTCTCGTGATTTATTGTTTCAAAACACTGGCAACTGTTTCTATTTCCCCTTACCCCCTGTCCTCTTCCCCTTCACCTTCCCCTTCATCTACTGTTGCCCCCTTAGCCAGTCTTTAATCACTTTGTTTGCACTTGTCGTGAGCAGCCTGGAACCGCAGTGAGTAGAGCTGGAAAAAGCATCGATGGTGCTGCCATTCGATAGTGCTGCCATTCGATAGTGCTGCCATTCGATAGTTTCGATACTGATAGTTTCAACTATAAATAAATGGTACTATCCTTGATTTACCTACTTTATAAACTGAGGGTATACACACCAATGTGTGTACCAAGTTTCATTGCTCTACACTCTCAAAAATAGAAGTTTAAACTTAATTTTAAACTTACCCAAAAACTTTTTTATTCTGTTTTGATCTAAAACATTATTCTACACTCTAAAAAATATAGGTTTACATTTTAAACTTACTCAAAAACGTTTTTACTTCCTTTTTGGTATAAAACATTATATACTCTCTAATTTTTAGGATTTTGGATAAAATTTTAACCAAAACTAGTATATTCCAAAATATGCCAGTTTAATTATTTAACTTCCTCGAATTTTGTTAATTCTTTTCTGGTATAAAAGCGTTAGAATTACTCTCTCTATGCCGCCATATTTGTTTTCTTTCTCACTGTACATACACCTAAACGGTTTCATTTTAATTCTTTTTACTATTTAGACTACTTTTTCCATTATTTTTTTCTTTTTTTAAACAGAGTATATAAATTTGTGGAAATAATTCCATTTTTGAGCCATCATTCCTTTGACCAGCTATATGCTATAGTAATTCGATGCAAGTTTAGTCACTGTGAGACTACTTTCCACAGAAACTTAATGGGGCAACTGTACCTTGCATAGCTTAATGAATTATCGATACTATCGATAGGTTTTTCGATTGTTGTTCATCTCTAAGCACACAGTTGATCTTGACCGTTTGTTCGTCTCTTGTTTCCTGAGTTTAGCACATTATTTATATGGCTGAACATTGTTGAGTTATGTTCACACTCTGCTTCTTATTCATTGTAAATCAAAACTGTACTTTTATGGCGATTAAGATGTCCTGGCTGCGCGCCTAACTGCCGCTTCTTTAATTTTCTCTCTCTCTTTTTTTTTGGGGGCAATTAGCTGGCCACCAAGCAAGTGAGTAATGCCTTGAAGCCCCCTAGCCCCAACCCATGCCCCCCTGGCTGTGTGGATGCCACGACTGGCGGCGGCAGCAGGCGACACGCAATAAATTAGCGTAAATTTACAACATTTGCTAAATTAAAAATGGCAAAAAAACGAGGCAAACTCTGATGATGATGATGATGATGATCAGCAACATTATCATGCTGTTGTTGTTGTTGTTGTTGCACACACACAAATTTTAGCAACATTAGAGACGCATTAGTGTACGTACGGCATACAAAAGGCTCCCTACTCCACGCGCCCCCCCGTCTGCCACAACACAAAACGCATTCAGTTAGCCTCATGCCGCATGCCCCATGCCCCATGCCCAACTGTTTGCTCGTTTATCGTTGCTGTCAGTCAGCTCAAAGGGGGCAATTAACGCGCCCAGTCGACGAGCAGCAGCAACAACAACAACAACAACGCGTGGCAGTGGCAGGCGTGGAAAATAGTTTTGTCCGGGAGTTTTTTTTTTTTTGGAATAGACGCTGTCGCCATATTCTCCCAACATTGGGGCGACATATTGGCGACGCCATTTTGACGCTGTCGCCGTCGCACGCAAAGGACAATCACCAACAACAACAACAACAACACAAAAAAAAAAATACAACAATAGACAACGTCTCGACCGGCGACTGGCGACACTAACAAAATTGACGCCACTTCCCTAACCCGCCCTGCTCCCCCCACAGCCGCCCTAACCCCGTTGACATTTTTATTTGATTTTTTTTTTTTTTATATATTTCAATGAATTTATTGTGTTAATTTATTGTTTTTTTTTTGCGCCATGAAAGCAGTCAACGCAATTTGCATATTATTGCAGGCATTTGTATAATTTATGTGTCCTTGCAACCCACCACCCACCAACCACACCCCTCTGCAGAGTAGCGCACAGAAAACAAACTAAGCCCATACACAATAAACATACGAAAGTGTTGTTGATGTTAACATATATTTTATTTAAATGATTTTTGCACATTTTTAATAACTGGTTGGGTAGAATAATATTTGATTAATAGAGTACAAAGCTAAAGAACTTAAAAACTATAATAAATCATGTTCTATTTGAACATGTTATGCTTCAACCTATTTCCTTAATCATTTGCATACTTGCAATGTGGTTAAAACGATTTTATATATCTAAAAATAAAATAAATCATATTCTACTCTTATAGTTAAACATATTTTCTCAATAATTTGCATATATTGTTAAATAGATTTAATATTTGTAGAATAGAAGATGCGCGGCATAGGGATATAGATATACGGGGTATAAGTTTTGGCTGCTCATCAGGAAAACATTTTTAGAAAAATTAGCGCAAAAATCAGTTGTAACAAAATTGTATAAAATTTGCGAGGCCGGCAGCTATTGTGGGGGGTGCAGGGAGGAAGTGTGTGGTGTAAGGAGGGGGAGCTGCGGGGGTACGGTAGGGAGGTATTTTGGCTGGCGTTGCTGGCATGCGGCACAACATAAATCTTGGCAGAGAAGTCAAGCGGGGCCGAGAGGCCCAGCAAAGTGCATGGGATGGAATATATATATATATATGTATATACAGCAGCCGATTCGCAGTCCCTTTCCCCATTTTCATGCCCCCCCACTCGACACTACCCCCCCCCTTTTGGACAGTCTAATGCAATTTTTATGTGCGTTTGGCTTCTCTTTCACTAAAAGCCAAATGAATTTTATTGACAAATTAATTGCAGGCAATGCAGCAATTAAATTTGCCTCTGGCGCAACAATAAAAACACTAAAGAAAAATTATTCGAAACTTGTGCGCCCCAGGGTATTAACAAAACAAAAAAAAAAGAAATACATTCAAAAAAAAAAACACGTATTCAATATTGTATTTTAACATTAATTTGATTTTACTCTTTTTTTTACAGGTGAGTTCCAATCGATTCCATTGACTGCTGGTTAACTGTCGATCTGTGGGTAAATTGCCGTTAAAAGCAGCTACAACGTTAACTACTTTAGGCCAGAATGAGGTAAGCCTTAATGACCGACGTAGAGATGCCCTGTGCAATGCTAGGAGAGTGTTAGCTGAAAACTAAAGTAGTTTTTCTTAGTGTATCTACAAATATTCCTCTTTCATTTTATGTCAATATCAAGATCTCGGATAAATAATTTCAAACTATTTTTCTTGCTTATAATTTTAGCTTTCATTGCATTTCGATTCTTTTAAAGAACCTAAAGACCTTAAAACAGTGTGTTATAGAAATCTTTCTTAAAGCTGACTTCCACTAGATTATTTCTTGAGAGAAGAAAATAATTTTATGTGGATTTTCAAGACTTTCTTATAGAGTAAAAACCATGAACTCTTGAGAAACATTTTAATTAATTTTTGAGATAAATAAAAAGTATCCAAAATTTGTCCAAAAAAAATAGAACTTTTTGAAACATTTCAATTCATTTGAATAATATTCAAAAAGTCTTATAGATTCTTTTTTTTTTTTTTCCTAGAGCGAGTTGATCAGGCCGTTGTGGTTCATTTTAATAAATATATAACATCCTTTATTGAAATTCTTCTCCTACGCGTTTCGGCGTTTGTTGCGCCTTCCCCAGGGAGTCTGGTTTTTACATGCATATAAAAGACATTTACATACATATAAAGGTTTAACAAACATTTGATTAAATCAAATTTATTTACATTAAAATACATAAAATAAACTTATTGTAGTATTTCCTACAGTGTCGTTTGTCTTTTTTTATGTCTTTTTTTTATCAATGATCTATATCTGAATTTTACTTTAAAGAAGTCCTAAGATCAAGTTTGTATACTATGTTCCTGAAGGGAAAATAGTATATTGGGTTATGCGAAATGTCCGTCTGTCCGTATGAATGCAATTTCTTTCCACACCCTTGAAGCTAGAGCAACCAAACTTGGTACATATGTTGGTGTATATTCTCAATTTATGAAGTGTCAAGATCATCACCAAATTTGGCATACAGACTAATGTTCACCCCCTGGACAAATCTGCATCAAACAATCAACCCCCTTCCCGACAAATGAGCAATATCTATATCTCCCACCCCTGTACAGGTAGAGTCATCAAATTTGACATACAGACTACTGTTTTTTTCGCGTTTCTTTCCCAACCCACAAATAACCAAATTATATAGGACTGGGAACATAGTATACTGCAGTCGGGTGGGTTCGACGGCAACGTTCTTGTTTTTATTTAAGGACAACAAAACCGGTTTTTTTTTTTTTTATTTGGAATTTTCAACTTTTTTGTTTTTTCTCTGGAGAGCAAATTAATTCTTGTATAGTATTTTCTTAATAAGCAAATATCTTCCCTTTCGGGAGATCTATTCTGTGAGAGTTTTAGTATTATTTTTATATGTTAACTTCTTTTTCAATGCTCTTGTATAATTTTGAAAAGAATATCATTTAAAATATTTATAACAGTGTGTCACTATTAGAACTTACTTTGTTAAGAGGTCCAATCTACGGCACAGTTCAGTATACCCCATTGCGAACAACAATTGTTATAACAACAACAATAAAATTAATAAGTAATATAACAAGCCGGAACGCCAGTTGAAAGGTTTTTTTTCCTGTCAGATTATAAACAATTAGAGCAACTTATGCGTAGTTGAATTTTGTTGTTGATCAAAGTTTCAATTGAATTTGGCTTTTTTTCTGGATTTTTTTTTTTTTTTGTTGACCAACTAGTTTTGGTCTGTTTGTTGTTGGTTTTGTTTCTGTCTCTGTTTTGGCACCTGTTTTCACGCTTTATTTGCTTTTGCCGTGTCTGGCTCGTTTGTGTCTGTGTGTGTATATGTGTGTTGGCCGTAAATCATTAAGCCCCCCCTTAAAAGAGTTGACAGCAACACGTGTCAATGTCTGCTGGAGACTTAATAGCAGCAACAACAAATGTAATTGCTACAGTTACAACAAAAGCAACAACACTAACCACATTAAAACACACGTGGGCTTACAAAAAATACTTTGAGTCTTTCAATTTATTGCATTGAAATTGAAAAGCTAGCAAAAAAAAAAACAAAAAAGTTGACACCATTTCAGCAATGGAAACTTGAGACAGCAGCTGCGTTTGAGTAAGAAAGAGAGGATGAGAGAGAGAGAGAGAGAGAGATAGCAAAAGGCCGCCATCGGGTCAGTAGTCAAATATCGAAATAACCCTACGCCCCCCAAACACCCTAGCAACAACCCTCCTGGCCATCAGGAAAATTTAATATTAGATGCGCAGGAAACGTAGAAAGCGGCAACTGAGGAACAAGAAGAAAAGAAGAAGAAGAAGCCCTGTTACTGAGCTTGGGGCACTGGAGCAAAGAAATTACATAAAAAATGTCTTCTATAGAAGTAAAACACCCTTGAGACAAAGATATATGTATGTACATACATATGTATGTAGTACTCACAAACATACCTACAGCTGGGATGCTGATCAGTGCTGTTGAATTTGGGAAGCCAAAAAAAAAGCTAAGAGCGGGGGAAAATTAAAAAAAAGTTACATTTTAAACATCAAAAGGCGCAGGATTATAATTTTTTCCTAACAGGAAGACGAGTAATTCTATTATTATCGATAATTTGTTATCAATAGTTAAGTTATAGAGTTGTCGTCCTTACTCGGACTAGGGACTGCTTCTCGGTCAAGATATTAAACCGAATTTTAGTGTATATGTTCTTAGTTATCTGATATGTGAGTAGATTTTTTCTAAGTGTACCTGGTTTTTCCTCGGTCAAGATATTCAACTGAATTCTAGTGTACACTGAGTTCTCCGAATGTGAGTAGATTTTTTCTTAATTTACCTGATATTACCTGAATTAGAGATCATATAAAAAATAATATTCCGCACTGCTCCTTGATACAACCATTTCGATAATTCCAATACCAATACTTATCAAGCTAATATGTTGTTTAACGTTGAATAATTCTAACAGATTCTTAAACTGGAGTCACACGATATGGCATTTTGCCACAGATATGTATATATAATAGCGTTATCAAAATCAACCCTACGAATTTCTATGTGGCATATGTAGAAATATATGTTAAATATCTTAACACGTTTTTACCATAGAAATCTTTGAATTTCCACATCGTGTGAGAAAGTATCTCACCATATAGAATTTTGTACAGTTGTTTTCGATAAGATTATTACATATATGTGTAAAAATGACATATCGTGTGACTCCAGCCTTACAAAGTAAAAAAAGTTATAAAGCTAGAACTCTGAAAATAGCCAAATTTGTCGAGAAAAAAATATCGAAATTGTCAACCCTGTTGCTGATAAGCAAAATATCACAAAAACAAATGTCATGCGAAGGAAAAAGCAAGAACAACAGCAACAACAACAACAACAGCAACAACAACAACAACGACAATGGCAAAAGGAAGTCACAAGACGCAAAACTTGGCAAAAGCGACAAAGAAGGAAAAAACTTTTACAATACACAGACACACACAAACCCACACACACACAGAACTTTCAACGGTTTTTCTTTAGATTGTCTGCCCAGGCGTCTGACTGTTGAGTGTGGCACCAGCGGGCTGAGCTTTGGGCGGCGCAAAAGAGATAGCAATAGCCAAAAGCGTCGCGCCCTCAGACAAATTTTGTTGCTGTAGGTTGCGGTGGGTAACTGCTGTTGTTGTTGTTGTCGCTGTCGCTGCTGCTACGTTTTACAGACGCACAGCATGTGCCTATCGCTGGGTGTTTTCTGGGGAGGGTGGGAGACACAGCGGGCTGGGTCAACTCATGGCTTAATTGGGTGGCTGGGCAGCGTCTGCCGAGACAGCGACGACGTCGTCGGCACAGCCAAGGGAAATTGCTTTTATTTTATCGTTTTTTTTTTTTTTGGTTTTTTTTTTTGGAGCAACGACGAGTTGTTAGCTGAGCGCTCGGTTGAGCTTCGTAAGTGTGTCGGTCGGTCGGTTGGTCGCTTGGTCGGGCTTGGCCGGGCGGGCGGGGTCGTTCGGTCGGTCGGTCGCTGTCTCTCACTCTTGCACACAGCCGGCGCCCGTTGCGTGCGCCTGACGCTGTCTGCCTTTGCGTTTTGCGTTTGCCTTTGCTGCTGCTGCAGAGCTAGACGCGCCTCGCCCAAGCTTGAGTGCTCTCGCTCTCTCCCACTCTTTGTCTCTCTTTGCACTGCCGCCTCGCGCTCCTTGCTTCATCCTCTTTGAACGTCTGCGCTGCGACACAGTTTTATGTGCCGTTGCTTTTGCCTTTGCCTTTGCCTGTGCGTGTGAATGTTCGCTCATCTAAAACTTTGTTGTGTGCTTTTCTGTGCCAAATGTCGCTGGTTGTGTGTGTGAGTGTATGTGTGTGTGTGTGTGTGTGTGTCGTCTGTGTCTGAAACTTTGGCGCGTGTTTGGCATTAGTGACAGTCATGTCAGCAAAAGTTTGAGGCACATTCAACATTCCAAGTTTATGTCGTCCTCGTTGTTGCTGTTGCTCTTGTTGTTGTTGTTGTTAGGCGTGGCTGTGTAGGCGTTGGCAGACATGCCTTACCTACCGACCCCCTTGCCCCCCGCCCTCGTTCTGTTTGTCGCCTTCCTTTACTTTGCTTTTATTATTTTGCACATTAAAGCTTCGCAGGGCAGCTTAAAGCACACAAATTTCATGAGTTTAACTGCATAATTTAGATAAGAGCATTTTTGGTTGTTGTTGTTGTTTTTTTTGGGGGTTGTCCCTTTTGGTTTTGTTCTTTGGCTGTAGTTTTGTGGTTAGGTTGTTTTCGGGCTGATTTTTGGCACTTACCCCAATTTAAAACTTATTTTTCCCTGATTTGTAGTTGTTTTAAGTACAAGGATAATAAATCAAATGAAGTCCCTTTTTGGAATTTTAAGGAACTAGCTCGGTTTTTAATTTTTTTAGAATAATTAGGTTAGGTAGAACCAGTTAACCACCATGTGGTGTTGAAAAGGTTTAGTGTTGTTTAAGGATACAAATGTATCATTTTATGTACTTATTATTAACACTAAGATAGGCTAGTTCTGACAGATGCGATCAGAAGAATCAGATCAATATGGTGGTTAGAACCTGGTTGGGTTTTGTAAAGTGTGTTATTATAGACTATATTTTTCAGTTTTTGGCAGTGTATTGTATTCTAATTTCGAATATATATATATATTTTGTAGTTTTCTAATATAAATCCTGGAAAAACAGTCACTATTTTCAGGATAAAATTCTTAATTTGTTTTTTAAAGTTCCAGAACACAGAACTAGTTCTTTAGTTAAATAAAAGCATTCTTTTCTAGTCTTGCACTTAAATTATATTTAAGCATAAAATTCTTTACATATTTCAAAGTTCCAAAACACAGAACTAGTTCTTTAGTTAAATAAAAGCATTCTTTTGTAATTCTTGCACTTAAATTATATTTGAGGATAAAACTCTTTAATTATTTTAAAGTTCCGGAACACAGAACTAGTTCTTTAGCTCTTTAGTTCTTTAAATAAAAGCATTCTCCTGTAATCTTGCACTTGAATTATATTTGAGGATAGAATTCTTAATTCATATATTCACATTTCAAAGTTCCACAACACAGAACTAGTTCTTTAGTTCTTTAAATAAAAGCATTCTTTTGTAATCTTGCACTTAAATTATATTCTTTCCAGAACACAGAACTAGTTCTTTAGTTCTTTAAATAAAAACATTCTTTTGTAATCTTGCACTTAAATTATATTTGGGGATAAAATTCTTTGCATATTTCAAAGTTCCAGAACACGGAACTAGTTCTTTAGCTCTTTAGTTCTTTAAATAAAAGCATTCTTTTGTAATCTTGCACTTAAATTATATTTGAGGATAGAACTGTTCTTAATTCATATAAAGCATTCCTATTTCAAAGTTTCCACAACACAGAACTAGTTCTTTAGTTCTTTAAATAAAAGCATTCTTTTGTAATCTTGCACTTAAATGATATTCTTTCCAAAACACAGAACTAGTTCTTTAGTTATATTTGAGGATAAAATTCTTTACATATTTCAAAGTACCAGAGCACAGAACTAGTTCTTCCTCTTTAGTTCTTGCATCTAGATTATTTTCCTTTTTTATTGACAAACACCCAATTTGTTCCTTAAAGTAGTTATTTTCTATGTTACTTCTCATGTAGTTCCCCCGTAAGTTCCTTTGACACTAGATGTCTTCCATCTCACCACACAAAAGCCAAAACTAATTCCTGCCAACAGCAATTTTGGCTCCAATGAAGACATTCATAGTAAAAGCAACAACAACAACAACAGCAAAAATATTATATATTTTTATTTTTCTTTTGGCTAAAATGTCACTACACTTTCTTGGCCATAATCGTAAATTATTGACAGAGTTGTTTTGGGTGGTGTCAACCCAATTTGTTGGCGCCTTGTGTCCTTGCTCAGGTCACGCACGAAACATTCGCAAAACGCGCGCGTTTCGTTAGCGTTTTCCTAGCGTTTTCCTTGGGCTCTCGAGGCACGTTTCCAGACGCGCCCAGCAATTACTTAGAAGCCAACTGAAGTTGCCCACTTGACCAGTTGGCCAGTTTGGCGATGCCTATCAATTTGTTGAAATCATTTCCGCAATTTTATTGCCGTCTCTAGGAGCCCAAGCTCGTGCCAGGGAACGTGGGCGTCAACGGCAGCAGCAGCAGCAGCAGCAGCAGCAGCAGCCAAAAGGAAATTATTCTCCACCTTACCGTGGAGGCGTCTCCCAGGCTATAACTCTTTTTTCCAGCTGTGATTTCAAAATAGAAACCAAAAAGCAACACACACACAAATGACTTCAAATGCGAGCAATGTCTAAATTCCATGGCTAGGTCAAGTTTGGGCATTTTAACTGGGTTGAACACGAGCCTTGTTGTAAACGCCCCGACGACTAGCCCCGCTCCCCCCTATCCGCTCCCCTCTCCCCACGATGCCCTCTCCGCGTCGCACAGCTTGGTAATAACTTGTTTTGTAGTCGAGCTGCCAAATGGATTTTTGCATTACAATGTCAGATTAATCAAAACGAGCCAGCAAGCAGCAAGAGCTACAAGAAAACAACAAAAAATTAGGATTATTTAGCTATGCTCGACTGGAAGATACTTTGTATTCTGTTTTGAGTTAACCCAACTAGGGAAATATAAAGAAACACACACATTTGAGGTACTCCACTGCTTGCACTTCAAGCAGTCCAATGGAGCAACCATTCCACAGTATAAGTTCTTCAATAACTTTGATATTTGTCATTATTGAAATTTTACTAGTGCAAATCCTAATGAGAACAATAATACACTTTTATTTAGTTTATAATTGATGATCACTTTTATTTCTTTAGATTTTATTCTTTTCTTTAGCACAATATAACCAGCCATTTACGCAGTTTTAATAGGAAGAGTAAGTTATAAAAAGAGTGTGCCCGTAGGTTCATAAAAACGGAATTCTATAATGTTAAGTTTTGTAATAACATAAGTGTGAGAGGAGTAGGAGGAGCTATTATTTCCAACAGTCTCTCGATCGTTCTGAAATTTTAATGTTGTATTAACCATACACTTAAATATGCGTGTACCAAAAATCAAAGCTATATCTCGAAAATTGAGCCTATAAATAAGCTTTTATTGAACTCTATTGACGGGAGGGATCAATTTTGACCCTTTTTAAGCCCTAGACGTTTGTTTCTCGCAAAAAATCCTTAATAGGTTTATTTTCAACTAGAAAAGTAAATAAAACCTTTTATTTTATTCTCGATTATTAAAGCTTATTGATTTTTTTTGATATTAAATCGATTTTGCTCAAGATTCTTACATTGAAATAGGAACTTAATGATAAGTATTTTCAGTATGGGAAAATAATACATAATATAAACTAATATAATATATGCTTGTTCAGATGAACAAGCTTGTTAGCCGCGACTGTTATACAGATCAAGATTATATATATTATAGTCGGAAATAGCTCCAACTATTTGCACAGCTTTTGTTATACCCTTTTTGGTCATTTGTGGTGTGTACAGGGTACAATAGAAAAAACGTTAGAGAAAACCGACAATTGTTTGGTGAAGAGGCAGGCAGGCAGCTCGCTTGCGGAGGAGGAGGGGGGGTTTTGGCGTTTGAGGGGGGCTGCGCTGCGCTTCACAAGAAATACGAATGCATAAAATTTTATGTTTTTCTGCTACTTGACGGTGGCAACAAGTGGGCCAAGCCAACAGCAACAGCAACAGCAACAAAGCAGCCATGGCCACAACCGCAGCAGATGATTATCGGTCGGGCCAACAGCAACAACAACAACAGCAACTGCAACAGCAACAACAACAACAACCAACTGCCACTGCATTAGTTTTTATTGAGGCAGTTGGCTGAGCTGACGTTGTGGCAGACAAAGCGGCATTGCAACAACTGCCACAGCAACATTTTCATTACCATTCATCACCTGAACACAGCCCCAACACCCAAAGCGGCAGCAACAACAACAACAATAGTACGCTGGCCATAGCTGGTGGAAAATCATGGAAAACCTTGTGCCACAGACACAGGCCAAAGACAACATAAAGACCTCGACTTCCTTTGGGTCGCTTTGGATATTGCCTGCTGTTGACGGGGCAGACCTTGTTGCCACTTGTACACAGACTCAGACTCTGATGCAGATGCAGATTCAGATACAGATTCGGATTCAGATTCAGATTGCGACTCTGTTGCAGTTGCTTCTATCCAGTTTTGCCTGCAGGCGCAGCTTACCAGCCTGGCGGTCATGGAAAACAGATTTCCATTGGAGTTATGGACCCTGGTCAGTAAGAAGAGTCTAAGAGGAGTTTATGATACGATAGCATAGAGTTTTATACTTAAGAAGGTAGAACGATTCAGAATATATCTTTATTTCAATTGAAAATTGAACTATAACTCAGAATATTTTGAGTAAAAGATCGAAATTTTCAGAAGAGTTTACATTTCTATATTAACTTTAAAGGCATTATTTTTGGAAAAGATAAAAACAACAGCTCCTTCCTGTATCGCTCTTCATATGAGCTTCAATCGGATTAGATTTCGGATTCGTTAAGGAATCCATTCAAAGAAGTTGAAATCTTTCTGATTTGTTGAAGAATCCATTCAAGAAAGTTGAAATCTTTGTGATTCGTTGAAGAATCCATGCAAGGAAGTTGAAATCTTTTTGATTCGTTGAAGAATCCATTCAAGGAAGTTGAAATCTTTGTGATTCGTTGAAGAATCTATTCAAGGAAGTTGAAATCTTTCAGATTCGTTAAAGAATCCATGCAAGGAAGTTGAAATCTTTCAGATTCGTTAAAGAATCCATTCAAGGAAGTTGATTTCTTTCCGATTCGTTGAAGAATCTATTCAAGGAAGTTGATTTCTTTCCGATTCGTTGAAGAATCCATTCAAGAAAGTTGAAATCTTTGTGATTCGTTGAAGAATCCATTCAAGAAAGTTGAAATCTTTGTGATTCGTTGAAGAATCTATTCAAGCAAGTTGAAATCTTTCTGATTCGTTGAAGAATCCATTCAAGGAATTGATTTCTTTCTGATTCGTTGAAGAATCAATTCAAGTAAAGTTGAAATCTTTCTGATTCGTTAAAGTATACATGCTAGGAAGTTGAAATCTTTCTGATTCGTTGAAGAATCCATTCAAGAAAGTTTAAATCTTTCTGATTCGTTGAAGAATCCATTCAAGAAAGTTGAAATCCTTGTGATTCGGTGAAGAATCCATGCAAGGAAGTTGAAATCTTTCTGATTCGTTAAAAGATTACGTTCAAGGAAGCTAAAATCCTTTTTGAATTTGTTTTCTTTAACAAAGATTAATGTTTTAAACACAACATACACTACAGTACTTAAAACTAGATGGTCAAGCTTGTATTCGATCCAAAATTATATAATTATTCATCTGTAGAATTTGAAATATGAGTATATTTGAAAATATTTGATATTTTGCTACACTTTGTTGATCATTTTGTTGGGTTTATAATGCAATATTGGGTGATTTAAACAGAACCTCTCACAGCTATGCCCGATTGTACATTTGTCATGAAATTTGGTATATAGGCTCTAATATAAAGCATGTACTTGAAGTATTTGAAAAAGTGTTCAATTTTGTATTCATATCTGTTATATTTGCGATAATCAAATGTGTATATAAAGTCTACTTTCATCCTTTGCAACACATTATTTTCTATCTAGAATACTTCCTCATACTATAGAACTCCAATGAGTAGCTCATTGCTATATTTGAGCTTACTTTTCTTGGCCCCACACACATTTGACGTGTTTAGTGTTTTTCCTCGTCTTCCCATTAGCGGGCCAGCTCAAATGAGTTTTGATTAGTTAGGAGCCTCCGCTCGATTAGCGTTTGTTTTTGTTTTTTCAGTTTGTGTAGCATTAGCATCTACTTGTTAATTTCACGCGAATAATTTGGCGCATTTTGTTGTCCGCTTCTTTGTTAGTTTTTTTTCTTCCTTATTTGGGTCGCACGCGCGAAAATTAACGGAGAGGCGAAGGATTTGCGCCTTAAAGTCATTACGCAATGTCTGTTTAAACTGCTAATGAGATTTCCCTGGAGTGGAACACACATTCAAAGTATACAGGACACAAACAAAGCGATGGGAAACGCTTTCTGGCCAGGGGCCAGCGACTGCCGAATGAATGGGAATGTGTCCTTATGTCCTTAGTTGTAACACTCTACACATTATATACAGTACACAAAGAGACGTTAGTCATAGCAAAAAGCAAAATAGTCGCCATGCGACTACGTCCAGACAGTTCTGAGCCCAAAAACCCGCACCAAACCAGACTCTGGACACAGACTTAGCGCCAGACCCAAACCCTAACCTCAACCCCAACCCGATTCAGAACCAAACCATTGCCACACGCAGTCATTTTCGCTAGCCATTATAATAATATAGTGTATACGCATTTTTGTGGCAGTTAAACTTTGTCAGAGAGGTTGCAACATGAGTTTCCTAACTGAAGTATATTTGGAATTGCAATCCATTTAAAGTAGCTAGACAGAGTAAATTATTGAGTACTAAATATAGTTTGTAATAAGACTCTAGCTAGAAGTTTATAAAAGTGTAGTGTTCTATAAAAAGTCATATCTGGATTAGAAACTAGCTCAGAATGTAAATCAGATATAGTTAGGGCAGCTATCTATTATATTATATTCTTCCAGCTAAAGTCTTATTACAATCTATCTTTCTCTTCTTTTTTATTGCTTTCAACAGGAAAAATATATGAAATTCTTGTCTATTAAAATGATATTTGATTTAAGAATCTCTGTTATCTCTATTTCCCCAGCTACTAGTATATTTAGCACATCTCGCATCTTCTCTCCTGCACTTACTCTCTTGAGAGCACTGCCTTTTTCAATTCTTCTTTGTATTACATTCGTAAAGGTGTTACTGGCTAAAATGTCTAAAGATTCTTCAGAATTATAGAAGATATAGTTTTGACTTACGAATTTAAGGAAATGCATAAGAACAATCTTTCAAGAGTCTACATTTTCTCGCTTTCGCCTTTTTACGTTATATTCGTAAACGTTTTACTGGCTAAAACAGCTAAATTTTCTTAAGGATAAAAGAAGTTATTGTTGTGACTTTATGAATTTAAGTAAATATATAACAAAAATCTTTCAAGTCTCTAAATTTTCTCGCTTTCGCCCCATTACGTTAGATTCGTAAACGTTTTACTGGCTAAAACGGCTAAATTTTCTTAAGGATAAAAGAAGATATTGTTGTGACTTTATGAATTTAAGTAAATAAACAAGAAAAATCTTTCAAGACTCTAAATTTTCTCGCTTTCGCCCCATTACGTTATATTCGTAAACGTTTTACTGGCTAAAACGGCTAAATTTTCTTAAGGATAAAAGAAGATATTGTTGTGACTTTACGAATTTAAGTAAATAAACAAGAAAAATCTTTCAAGACTCTTAATTTTCTCTCTCTCGCCTCATTACGTTATATTCGTAAACGTTTTACTGGCCAATCTTTTTCAGAGCTGTAGCAGTTTCTAGCTTGATTTGTAAGAGCTTGAAACGTACAACTGTTATAGTTGAAACCTCTCAAAAGTAAGCTTAAGGGTATTTAAGTTTCCTCAGCTGGCAGATGGTCTGCTCCACTTTCTGTTTGGCTGTAGTTATTGCTGCTATCGCACGCTTTTATGACATGTCGTGAAGGACACACAGCGAGCAGCAACAACAAACATTTGCTTTTAATAGCATAAAAGGAATCAGGCAAACGAACGAGCGAGCGAGCGAGCGAACGAACGAACGAAACGGGGCGACATAGAGTGAAAGGACAAAAGGATGAGTTAGGGACTAGGCCGTTAGTTGGTAACTGTGACTGGGCAGGACCCAAACAATATCGATAAGGAATAAAACAGGCGGCACAATGGACAATGGGCTGACCCAGCAACAGCAATAGCAACAGCTAAAGGACGTATCCGCACACACACACACAAACACATCGAGTCGGCGACGACATCCTTTTTCCTGTCTGTGCCCAGCCAGTTTGCTGTTGTCGTTGCCCATTCCCTGTCTGTGTGATTTTTTCACATTTCTCTCTTTCTCTGTGTGTGTGTGTGTGTGTGTGTGTGTTGTTGTATTGGTGCGCGTGTCTGCCGCGTCCTGGCCAACGCCGTCGCCCGGGAGCGCCTGTCGAAAATGTTTTCCATTTCAGTTAGCAAATTATGTCGGCCAAAGCGAAACGGAGACGAAAAAGACGGCAAAATAAATGAAAACACAGACGCGACGCAGTTACCAATTGTGGATGTATGCGGGTGGCAGAGGGGGGGCTTGGCATGTTTTTATGACATGGCGGGAGGAACAGGACACACAAAAAAAAAAAGAAATGAAAACAAGTAGAAAAACAGCAACGAAATATAAGACCGCCATTTTCGCCCTTGTTGTTGTTGTCCCTGCTCGGGCGCCATGCCATTTTTACTCGACTCTATTTTTTGTTTCATCTTCATCCTTTTTGTTTTGTTTTTGTGCTCTGCACTTGGCTTTTATGGTTGCTGGCGACGCGTTCCGCTTGAATTACGCGGCCAGCGAGCCATGAACAGCGGGTGGCCAGCAAATAAAGTTGCAAAAATTGAGGAAGATTGTATTGGATGGGCCGCCATTTTGAAAAGTGTTCATGACAAAAAAATAGATGACTGCTGGCAATCATTGTGCCATCGATAATAAAGATTAAACGAGGTGTGCGAGTGGGGTGAACATGGTGGGTTGTGCCGCAAGGATCCTTAAAGAGGGAGCTTGCTGTCAGTGTTGCCAGAGTATCGATAGTGAGACAAGTCGATAAAAATTGATGGATTACAGCATCGATACTATCAATAGTTCAAAATAAAGGCTCTAATAAAGCCTAAGTGAGGCATGTGAGTGGTAAAGGGAAGCTGTGGCTCAAAAATTTGTGAAGAGACTGCTGCCAGCGTTGCCAGAGTATTGATAGTGAGGTCAGTCGATAAATTTGATGGATTGCAGCATCAATGCTATCAATAGTTTAAAATTAGAGTCATCTTCTTACTTAATAAAGCCTAAGTGAGGCATGTGAGTGGTAAAGGGAAGCTGTGGCTCAAAAATTTGTGAAGAGACTGCTGCCAGCGTTGCCAGAGTATTGATAGTGAGGTCAGTCTATAAATTTGATGGATTGCAGCATCGATGCTATCAATAGTTTAAAGTTAGAGTCATTTTCTTACTTAATAAAGCCTAAGTGAGGCAGGAAGCTGTGGCGCAAAGATTGGTGAAGAGACTGCTGCCAGCGTTGCCAGAGTATTGATAGTGAGGTCAGTCGATAAAAATTGATGGATTACAGCATCGATACTATCAATAGTTCAAAATAAAGACTCTAATAAGGCCTAAGTGAGCCATGTGAGTGGTAAAGGGAAGCTGTGGCTCAAAAATTTGTGAAGAGACTGCTGCCAGCGTTGCCAGAGTATCGATAGTGAGACCAGTCGATAAAGTTGATGGATTACAGCATCGATACTATCATAAGTTCAAAATAAAGACTCTAATAAAGCCTAAGTGAGGCATGTGAGTGGAAAAGGGAAGTTGTGGCGCAAAGATTGGTGAAGAGACTGCTGCCAGCGTTGCCAGAGTATTGATAGTGAGACCAGTCGAAAAAATTGATGGATTGCAGCATCGATGCTATCAATAGTTTAAAATTAGAGTCATTTTCTTAATAAAGTCTAAGTGAGGTATGTGAGTGGCAAGAAAGTTGTGGCGCAAGGATTGCTGAAGAGACTACTGCCAGAGTTGCCAGAGTCGATAAAATTCATGGATTGTAGCATCGATGCTATTAAGTTGAAGACTCTAATAAGGCCTAAGTAAGGTATACTACTGGAAAAGGCTGTATGTGCCGCAAGGATTGCTGGAGAGATCCTTGTCAGTGTTGCCAAAAGATCAATATAATGAATAAACTGGTATATCAATGAATAAATCGATACTATCAGTAGTTTAAGTTAGTGATGAAAAACAATCGATCTTCTACGATGTTTTCCATACAAAACATCGATTATTTACATCACTAGTTTAAGTTACATAAAATGAAGCTTCTATGAGGTACTGATTCTAAAAGCCATACTGTGCTGTTAGAGTATCGATACTATCGATATTTTCAAATAAATTCCAAAGGGTACATTAAAATTTAATTTAAATGTGTTGTTTTTGTATACAAATTCCCGTAGTTGCTTAACTGATTTCCCAAAACAATCGATAGTAACAATATAGAGCGATGCACTTTCGATAGTATCGATAGTTTTGCAGCACTGTTTTGTGGGTTTCTGCTAATGCAGCAACAAAAGCAGCTGCAATTCCATTGTAAATAGTCGAGTACTCAAAACTCACACACTCACACATCACTCACACATACATATATGCGTACTATTGTTGTATTTGTATTTGTATTCGCATTGCTCTCCATTATGTGGTGCCTCGTCAAAAATGTGGTACTTGGGTCTCCATTTAGCCAGCGGCTGAAAAGTGCCACACCATCCAGCCTCGAATGCTGTGTGTTGTACATGCATGAGGGTGTGTGTGTGTGTGTGTGTGTGTAGCCTGTGCGGTGGTGTGTGTGGTTGTGTGTGTGGTTGGGCAAAGTGGTACAAAGTGCTGGCCTAGGACTCTCAGAACAGGCAGCTGCTGGTTTGCTGCTTTTCCTTTGCTTTTGCTGGTTTCTCATTACAAGCAACGACCTTCAACTCGCTCCCCCTCCCTCCATTGCTAGCCGCTTAGCCACCAAAATGCAAAAGAAGTGCAGAATCAGGTCATGCGGGCGTTGTGGTGTCGGCGGTGGTGCGGTGGTGCTGCTGTGGGGATGGTGCGGGGGCGTGCCATAAACCAAATTGTAACTAACAACTTTGTACGGTCGAGAAACTGAGTTGTGTCGCTTTTTCCATTTAGAACCAGAGCAAATACATTTGGCACACACACACACACACACAGATACACACACATACACACAACCACAACCACATAAATACGGTCGGATTGAGAGAGATGAATTCACAGTCGAGCAGCTGTCGAATTTGGATGACAAAACACTGACGGCTTTTTTGTGGCTCTTTAAATGCCAAGACTCTTGTCCACAGATCAAAGAGTGTCTGCTAAAAGCCTCTAAATAAAATAATATAGAACAAAAACCACAGCGTACCACACTGCGTATGCGCTATTTCTTTCGAATTTGTACTGGCAAAATATCAGACATGAATTTATGCATAAATATCTGCAGACTTGTTAGACCAATTAGCAGCCAAATTAAATTATTTATGATGTTCTTAATTTTAGTCAAGATTATGCAGCTAATGGGGTTTGAGAGATGAGGCTAATGGTTAACAGATATTGCTATTTTTTAAAGCATTTTTTAAGTAGTTCAGTCTACTTTATAAGCAAATGTGGACTGTATAATATTGAAACAGGATAACTAATATGATAGCTTACTTTGAGTAATTTAAACGAAGCTGTGAAAATATGCAACTATTGCAAGGAATTATTCCTATTTTCATTGATTCTCCTTTATCTGATGGAACATATACAAGATTGATAGGATGAAATGAGGTTTTCTTTATAATAATGTGCTTTATTTCATTAAGTAATATGTTAATTGAAATCTTAAGGTATTAAATACATAAGAGTTTTATTATCTTTCGCAAAACGTTTACGAATGCAACCCAAAGAAGAGTTGAATGAAGAGAGTAATCTCTTGAGAGTAAGAAGGATTGGATAGTTGCCTACAAAAGACTGTATATTCTATTATATTCTTAGAATAGAATATTACAAATAAAAGCTCTCTTCGGCTTAAGAAAACGTTTAAGAATGCAACACAAAGAATTGCGCAACTTAATACTCTCTTGAGAGTTAAGACTTTTATTCAAATTCATATTATATTATATTCCATTATAGTCTAAGAATATAAGTTAATGACTAAAAGCTTTTTTTAAGTGTATGAAATTATATTCAGAAAAGTTCAATTCCCTTGAAGAAAACGTTCACGAATGTAATACACAGCGGAATTGAACAAATTAATGCTCTCTTGAGTGTAAAGTATTTTATTCAAAAGTCTTTATATTCCATTATATTCTATTATATTCTAAGAATATAAGTTAATAACTAAAAGCTTTCTTTTGTGTATGTACAGTCAAAAGAGTTCAATTCTGTGAAAACGTTTACGAATGCAACACAAAAAGGAATTGAACAAATAAATGCTCTCTTGAGAGTTAAGAATTTTATTCAAAAGAACATTATATTCTAAGAACATAAGTTAATGACTAAAAGCTCTCTTGGATGTACGAAATTACATTTAGAAAAGTTCAATTTTATTGAAGAAAACGTTCACGAATGTAATACAAAGCGGAATTGACAAATAAATGCTTTCGTGAGAGTAAATGCGGAAATGTGAGAGAAAGAGTAAAGTATTTGATTGGATATTTGATTCCAAGAGGAACTAAATTGTATATATCAAGTATATAAAAGGTTGTAACAGTTTAGAGAATGTGAAAAAGTTTTTAACCTTATTCCATTGATATAATTCCTTAGTTCAACATATATGTCATTGTAACCCTCCAGTTCTGCTGGTATGGATACGTATTTTTCCGAGGTGAATTCATGGCTTACCATTCACGTACGCATTACTTCGACAAGCGACGTTGCATTACCATTCACCTATGAATTTATAGCTGAATGGTAATGGGTGAATTCACCTATGAATGGTAATGCAGAGGGTAGCTATAGGTGACCGTCAATGACATGCCCATGTTAAATTCATGCCTGATTTGCATTGCCGGTAATCCAGCCGGTAATGGGTAGTCCTTACCATTCACCCATGAATCACCCATTACTACTCACGTGTGAACCGTACTACTGGGAAGCTCTGAGTTCTGCTTAAGTTTTCAATGCAGATTAGCGCTGCTATTTAGCTTATCTATAATTATTTCTTTAAAAACTGTTAGCATTTATAAGTGCATATTTTTGAACGCATGTGGCAGACATAATGTGTGAAAATATTCATGTTAGTGAGTCATTAGTGGTCTTTAAGCTTTCAATGATAATTGTGTTGAAATTCGTTTGCCTTGCTCTACACACAGTAAAATGGTTGAAAACTGAAAACAGAAAAGTACTCAGTGCGTTCCAATGCATCCATTGCCCGCACAGACTGAAGATTAAACAAAGCATTCACGACAATTTTCCGTGCAGTGGATTGCAGTTGATGACAACAGCAACAGCAACAGCAACAGCAACAATAACAATAACAACAACAATAACAGGCATGACAACGACAACAACGAGCCACCTGACCCACTGACACTGCCCCCAGCAATCAGTCATGCAGTGAACCTACCCCACATGATATTGTTCTTGTTGTTGCTGTTGTTGTTGTTGCTGCCTGCACACGACATCAAATCATATTTCCGCTTTTCGCCCCACTTGGTGGATGCGTTGTCAACCCTGGCAGGTCTGCCCCGGTCCCAGTCCCGGCTCCACCTACAGGCTATGTGTAGTCCGGTGTGCCCGGCATTCTGGTAATGCAGCTGCAACATCATCATCATCATCATCATCAACAGCATCTCAATCATCATCATCTTTATCATGAATGGTAATCGTCATCTGTCAGACGCGCTTTGCGGTTGCCAGCAAATTGAATGTAGGTCGCCCCAGTTGATGCCGTTGCGGTTGCCATTCGCGTGACCACAGCGCCATCGATCAGACGCTGCAGCGGGGGGGTAGCGCGGGGTGGTATGGGGTGGCAACTCTGCTGAGGTGTGGCACGGCTGATATTGCAGCCAGTGTGTCTGCCATGCCCCACGCTGTGGTTATATCCACGCCCAATTAACAGCAGCCTGCCATTGTTGTAGCTTGCTTCTTGCACCATTTGCTAAAATGTTGTTGCCCCACATTTTGCACACGCCCCACGCCCACTCCTTGCCACTTACATAACCTATATAATAGTCATATATATATCCATATATATATATATGTATTTTTCAGCCATATACATTTCGCTTTTTGGTAGGGTGCGGCTGCTGCATCTTAGGCGCTTATAAGTAGGCAACACTTTTTGTGCATTGTTTGCTTTAAGTTCGCCTAACATTTTTTTATTGGGACTACGATCGTATATGTATGCCAACATTTGTAATGGATAGCTTGGTTCAATAGCTATTCAAAATCAATTTTGATAAATGAAATATTTAACAGGCTCGACGTCAACAATTCAGGGTGAATATAGAAAGGTAGATATGAAAAGTTTTGGCTATATGCGCTATTTCGGATGCTGCCAAGCATCCTCATCAGTATTTTTTAATTATTAAAGGTTTATTTAACATATATAGCCTACTGTTACTATTATTAATAACTTTTACTATAGTGTATTAAAATTTCAACATAATATGTACATATATTAAATACTTAAATCTATATAATAGGGTAAATTAGTATGGTAGAACAGGATATCAAACTTAATTAAATTGTTCGGTTTGGCAAGTCATTTGGGTGAATCCTCTGGAGTCTCCTTCTCGCCCTCACTCCGTGAATGCGTCTCCTTCTCAGTAGCCTTTGCGCCAGCTGGTTTGGGATCCTCATCAGTGACCTTTATTGTTCGAAATTGTTGTCCAAACTTCTCTGTATATGAGTAGTAGTCGGCTAAATTCGAACCCGAGTGCTCCCGTCTGCAAGGTTTTTGATTTTCAACCTAAAAAATTACTTTTATTTTCAACTCTTAAATAAAAATTAAAAAAAAAAAATGAAATTATCAATTTTTATTATAAAACTTATGTTTTGATCCAAAAACTTAAAAATTATGAAATTAAATAGAAAATAAATTTTTATATAAAAGTCCCATCAAAATTTTTTATTTTCAACATTTAAAATAAAAAATTGAAAATAACAGAAATATATCATATTTTATTATAGCAATTGAATTTTTTTTTTTTTTTTATAAATGTGAATATTATATTTATCAAATCCCAACAAATTCTTTTATTGATTGAAAATAACAGAAATTTATCATATTTTATTAAAGCAATTGAAAATAACAGTTTTTATTTGCGATTCTTATACAAAAATTTAAATTTAAAATTTAAAATTTGTATAAATTTATAAAATGTCAATTAAAAATAATATATTTATGCTTGTTTGCTCTGAAAATTAAAGCTCCTTTTTATAGTATATACTTATATTTTCTACCAAAAATTTTGCAAAATGAGTTTGTTTAGTATTTTCTATTTTTGCTAAAAACACTGACAGTTGTAGGGACTGCGCGCGGTATGTTGGGAGGGAGGGGGCTGTGTTGCTGGCAGTTAATGGCTGCTGAGTTGGGTTTTTTGTTGTGTGTGCCATTAAAAACGTTGCTGTTTTTGCGTATGTCTTCAGTCCAGGCTGTCTGTAACTCAGTTTGCTGTCTGTCTGCCAGGCATTAAAACGGCACATAACAGCAGCAGCAGCAGCAGTAACATACACCAAAAGCACACACGCACACACACGTGTGTATAACTACCTATAGCGCCATATATATTCCTTTGCCCTAAAATGTATGCTACACTTTTTGGCGCAGCTGCTGTTCCTGTTACTTTTGCCTCTGCTGCTGCTGCTGCTGTTGTTATTGTTATTGTTGTTGTCTCGTCTCTAGAGCAGACACTCCTTTTTGCAGCACACACATACACACACACACACACACACACACACACACACACACACACGTCGACACGACTAACTGATTTTTAGGTCGCTGGCGCAAACGACAGAACTACAAACTTTTACTGCTTGGCTGGCTGGGCTCATCGTTAACTCACACACACACACACACACACACACAACAAATGGCAGACAGGCAGACAGGGCAACAACAACAACAACAACATCATCATCGTCGCGCTCGTTATAAACAGCAGCAGCAACAACAACAATAGCCGCAGCCACAGCCCCAACCGATAAACTCAAAACCCTGTAACAACTAACAGCAGCCCCTCAGCCCACTCCCGCCCCCGCTCCGCCCCCGCGCCTATTTTGGTTAGACATGAACCAGTTTTTATGCCATTTTTATATATTTTTATTTTTATATTTTTAGTTTTATTTCTTTTTTTTTTTTAAAAAAGTTTTTTTTTGCGCGCGCGCTCTTTCTCTCTCTGCTCTGTCCAACTCTCTTGCTCTCTCTCGCTCACACGGCAGTCTAGTGCTGCCTGCTGCCGCCAGATGGCGCGCTGCTTTTATTTTCATCCCACTTTCTTGCTCCTTTTTCCTCCTTTTTTCCTGTCTTTTTTGGGTGTGTGCAGCATTTACCCAAAAATTGTTAGCACATAAGCTTTATATGTATATAGGATGCTTATGTATTAAGTGTATATAAGACTTTTTCCATACATTTCGTTTTATTGTCGTTACTGTCAAGGGGGGCGGCGGCGAGTAGGGGCACAGTGGCAGCAGACAGTCGTCTGCGTGGCCCGTGTGGATTTTTGGCTCGTGAATTGTTTGCTGGGTTTTTCCTTGGTTTTTTTTTTGGTTTTTCTTTTTCTTTTTTTTGGCGCATAAAGTTGGCAGTCAGGCAGCCATGAGGCAGAAGTTGTTCGCACAACGTGGCCCGCATTGTGCCTCGCCTGCCCCTGCCCCTGCCCCTGCACCGTGCCGCCCCGTTGCCCGCTTCAGCTGTTGGTATTTGGCTCGTGCGCTCGTTTTTGGCCAGAACTTTTGTTGCTTTTGTCTGCCTTGGTTTTTATTCCTGCCGCGTGCACTCTACCCTCCCCTCCCCCTGCTTGCCACACACACTGACTGGTTTTGTGTTGCAGCTTTTGCTTCCTTTGTGGCACGTCGTCGCCGTCGCCGTCGCCGTTGCCGTCGCCTTCATCGTCGTCTAAGCTGGGAATTTATGTGCCATGTGCGTTTCATATTTTTACGTTGCTATGTGGACTAAGCTGCCGCAGGGTCTCTAGAGTCTCAACAAAAAAAGTGACACACACACACACAAACACGCACACACACACACCTGCTTTTGTAACTTAAACTACACAATTCGGAATTTAATAAATATTGAAAAATGTGTAAAGTTTGCCTTAGCTGGTTTTATTCATTCAAGCGCCAAATTTACAGTCAACTGTTTAATAAACAAACCGAGTTTATTGGCCGTATAATATGCTGGCTTTGGCCTAATGCGCCAAAGACAGTTAATGAACTCCAACTGAATATTATCAGGGCCAACATGACGTATACGCAATGTGTTTAGTTTACTTATGGGAGAAGGATTTGAATTGAAGAGAGAAGAAAGAGAATAAAGAGAGTGGAGAAACTCAATTCTTTAGAAATTAACATCAATTAGTTGATAGATATTACGGATTGAAATTGTTATTGACTTACTTACCTCATTACTTTGGCTCTTAATCTACCAATCTATATATCAAACTATTTACATATCTTTCTATCTTACTTTCTGTCTACTGATCTTTCGATCTATCTATCATCTATCTATCTATCTATCCAACTATCTATCTATTTAACTAACTATGTATCTATCTACTTATGTTTCTATTTAACGTTCTATCTATATATGATTCCATCTATCTATCTATCTATCTATCTACCTATCTATCTATCTATCTATCTATCTAGATAGTTTTTTATCTAACTTTCTGTTTACTGATCTTTCGATCTATCTATCTATCCAACTATCTATCTGTATAACTAACTATGTTTCTATCTATCTATCTCTCTATCTATCTATCTATCTATCTATCTATCTATCTATCTATCTATCTATCTAACTATCCATGTATGTATCTATCTATCTATCTATCTATCCATCTATCTATCTAACTATCCATGTATGTATCTATCTACATATCTTTATATCTAACTTTCTGTATACTGATCTTTCGATCTATATATCTATCTATCTATCTATTTATCTATCTATTCAACCATCCATCTATTTAGCCAATTATGTATCTATCTACCTATCTTTATATCTAAGTTGATCTATCTATGTCTATATCGATCTACCTATACTTTCATATCTATCTATATATCTATCTAACTATCTATACATGTATCTATCTATATAGCTTTCTATCTAACTTTCTGCCTACTGATCTTTCGATCTACATATCTATCTAACTTTCTTTCTATCTTTCTTTCTATCTATCTATCTACCTATCTATCTACCCATCTATCTATCTAACTTTCTAGTATTTAATCTTATAAATTGCTTTTATATATATTATTGAACATTATTAGATTTTCCCCTTACTTATTTTTCATTAAACTCATCAACTTGTATATTTTATACATTTTCATTAGTTTTAATTTTAATAATCTAAGTCAGACTATAATAATTAATTAATCTATCTGTTCATCTGTCTATATATTGTAGTTACTTATATTTAAATTATCTAATAAATACAAAAAGGATCACAATTCTTAAAAATTAGAAAACCCATCGAAAAAGTCAAATATGATAATTGAAATTCATAAAAGATTCATTTTAACTTTCATTTTATTTGTAGAGCAAAAGAAGAGGATTATAATATATTTGTATTTCCATATATACTTATATATCTTTTCCTATCAGCTATTCATAACTATTAATTGAGCTATTCACAACTCTATTCAATGCATTGACAACTTCTACTCACTTTTGGTGACTAAATCAATTTAGTTATTGATTTGGATAGTAAATGGATAATATAACCATAACTATAATATAATGATACCTAAATATATATCATATTTACCCTATATGCCGCCATAGTCACTCAAAGTGTGAACTTAATGGAATATCCTTCTTATCCTTGCTTAGCCCATATCTAGCCCAAATTGTAGCCTACTTATGGGCGTTGTCTGCCACGCGCTTCTTGGTTTTTGTGGCCTGCTTGGGCAGGGTTGCGGGTTGCGGGGTGGGGCGTGTGCTGGTGTTCTTGTCACGTCAGCAGCCGCCATGTCCTGCGGCAAAAGGAACCCAAAAATGACGATGTCGACGTGGGGCAAGTGTCAAAAGTTTGGCTTAAATTTCGCACGCGCTCTCAAGAGTGTGCGTCTGTGTGCGTCTGTGTGTGTGTATGTGTGCGTGTGTGGCGGCCACCACAGTCACCTCCAGAACTAACCACCTACACCGCAAATATACATCCACACACACACACACACACACACACACACACCTCGCACACACTCACACACTACTCAAGCCTTTGTTGATTATGCCGCCCAGCATTAATGTGCTTCCCTTTCGCTTTTTGGGGTCGCTGTGGTCCCACCACACCGCACCCCACACCCCCCGACCACTCCCCGCCAACGCCTGCTCTTTTTCGGCGGCGCCCTTTGGCTTTGCGTCATTCGCCTGAGTGTCGTCTGTCGCTAGGCTGCCTCCATCCCTCCCTGAGACCGTGTCCGTCTCCGGCTTTATATCTGCCACACTGTCTTGCCTCGTTCCTCTTGACTTGACAGCCGTTGCTTCCGCTGTGCCCCCACCCGCCTTGCGCTCAAACACTAATCATCAACGACGCCGACGTTTGCCTTGACTCCCTGACATTTCTCTGTCTGTCTGTCCGTCTGTCTATCTGTCTATCTGTCTGCCTGTCTGCCTGCTTGGCCGTCTATCAAGCAGCTTCCTTGTTAAGACATTGCACCCTGGTTCGCATACGTTCAAAACTCATTTATTTTATTTATTCTTTATTTAGTTTGCATTCGAAGCCTTTGAGACATAATAAACTATTTAAAACTATACAAATATTGTACTATACAAAGTATTTAAAATCATTTTAGGCAGCAGCTTTGGTTATTGCCGCATAGGGTTCAAAGTTCGAACCTCAGTAATGAAATTCGTTCTTATATACAACAATTTCAAACACTTTTGCAGTCAAGTGTATCTAATTTGAATTAAAACATATTTTATTCAATGAGCTATAAAAATAAATATTAATAACAGAATCACAATTTCTATTTAAGACTTTTATTTTTCATACAGAATTTTAAGGAATTTGAATAAAAATTGCTGATAAAAAACATTAAGAAAAAATAATAAAAATATTAAAAAAGCGCTTAACATTTTTATTTCCTTCTAGAACTATCGATAGCATCGATGGTGAATTTGTATAACTTTCGATATCTGTTATATCATCGATGCTTCCTAAGCACACGTATCGCAAGACAAACATTAATGCACATTTTATCAATAGCAGTGGTTTCGATAGTATCGATAGTGATAAATAACAACTATCGATTCTTAACTTAAATCAAGGATATTTCTTCAGCACTATTGGAAGCTCACTTATCGCTACACAGATATACTAGCAGCGGTTTCGATAGTATCGATAGTGGCTATGAACAGAAAATTTCGCTTCTATCGATAGTGACATTATCCAGCACCACTTAACGCACGTGTTATCGATAGCTGCGGTTTCGATAGTATCGATAGTGAACAGTAATGACTATCGATGCTATTCGTTATGTCATCGATAGTTCTTTAGCACTATTGGAAGCTCACTTATCGCTACTAAGATATACTGCGCACGTGCTATCGATAGCAGCGGTTTCGATAGTATCGATAGCGGCTATGAACAGAAAACTTCGCTTCTATCGATAGTGACATTATCCAGCACCACTTAACGCACGTGTTATCGATAGCGGCGGTTTCGATAGTATCGATAGTGAACAGTAATGACAATCGATGCTATTTATTATATCATCGATAGTTCTTCAGCACTATTGGAAGCTCACTAATCGCTACACAGATATACTACGCACGGCTATCGATAGCAGCGGTTTCGATAGTATCGATAGTGGCTATGAATAGAAAACTTCGCTTATATCGATAATGACGTTATTCAGCACAATTTGGAGCTGCCAGATAGTTATTAAAGCACGTGTTATCGATGGCAGTGGTTTCGATAGTATCGATAGATTGCTTAGCCAGCTCTAGCGCAGGCAGGCGAACCACTGTGCACTGCCTGCCACACATTGTACAGTTGGGCTGCTGCAAGTGCCGCCCCTGGTGGATTATTTCGGCACAATTTGCATATTCAATGAGCCTTCGACTAGGATCAGCTTGTGTGTGCTGTCCTGTGTTGCTGCTGAGCAGACGCCGCCATTTGCCGCACGCACGTGTTACATAAGTTTGCGACGTGTCTGCTGCTCTGTGGCAGCTCCCCTCCCCTCCCTGTCGACCTGCCTGTCTGTCTCACTGTCTGTTTGCCTAGCGCTTAGCACGTGGCAAAATTGTTTCGTCGTCAGTAAATGAAATTTGTTTGCCTGTGCGAAGCTCCCGAAGCTCGTCGTCCTTCCCGCAGGCTCGGCTACCCAAAATGCCAGCACGTGGTTGCCATTTGCTGCCAGCTGTGTGTGTGTGTGTGTGTGTGTGTATATATATATATTTTATTGATTACTCTGTTGCTCTCCCTCTCACTCGTTTTCTGTCTCTGTCTCTGTTTACGCATGCTTTCCATTTTGTTTATAATTGTCTGGCATTTCGCTTTATGTGTCAGCTTTAAGCCTGCCACAATTTGTTGGCTCTTTAAAGCAACAGTCAATTTGTGTGATTGACGCACTGATTGACTGACTGACTGACTGACGGACTGACGGACTGTTGTTGAACGCGCTAAAAATCACGCACATTACGTATACGCAGCGTGTGCCTCAAGGTCATATTGGCCAGCACTGTGTGTGTCTGTATGTGTCTGTGTGCTTGTGCCACGCTCTTAAATATTGTGTAGACAACGCAGACAGACAAATATTTATTGCCCACGCCCAACGCTGCGTATGCGCAACATTTTACGGCAACTAACTCAAGTTGCCCACATCCAGCAAGCTGGCAACTACTTAGGCGCAAATCCTACGCCTAGTTGACAACATGAGCAACAACCTTCAGCTAATCCACTGCCACGTCAGCAGCAACGCAGACTTCCTACTCTCCGCTGCGCCTTATCCTTGTTTGCGTCCTAAGTCGACTCCAACTCCAACTCCAAACTGAGCCTGCAAAATGTCAACTTAGTTGGGCAACAGTTGCAAGATGCGCAGCTGTTCGACTCTGATATACCACGCATTCTGCCCAGAGACAAATAAACAGCATATAAAGGATCATTTCAGGCTAATTATAAAGTAGAGCTCATAATTTTATTTTATTATATTTTTGTTTAATGTTTAAAATTGCTGAAACCCTCTAGTTCTGCTGGTATGGATACGTATTTTTCCGAGGTGAATTCATGGCTTACCATTCACGTACGCATTACTTCGACAAGCGACGTTGCATTACCATTCACCTATGAATTCATAGCTGAATGGTAATGGGTGAATTCACCTATGAATGGTAATGCAGAGGGTAGCTATAGGTGACCGCCAATGACATGCCCATGTTAAATTCATGCCTGATTTGATGGTAATCCAGCCGTTAATGGGTGGTCCTTACCATTCATTCATGAATCCACCCATTACTCACGTGTGAACCGTACTACTGGGAAAGTGTTTAATAACTTGTTGTCCTTGGAATTTCATAATATAATATTTAATTTCATAATATTTAAAATCAGAACTTCATTTAAGAAATGGCAATTCATGAAATTTATCCTTGATTACAATTCTTTATTAAATTTTTGATATTTTGACTCAAATTGTTTTTAATCAACTGGACGAATGAGCATTTTAACTTTTGCAAGTACGGGGCCATGAAATCTAATGTATCCAATATGTGCATTTAAATTGCTAAGTACATGAAACAGAAAAGTAAGTTAAAGTTAGTGGCTTGTTCAACTTAGCACGAAATTCATTAGTTACCTTAATCCACATTTTTCGAACCACCAACCACTACTTTGACTCGATGCACAATTATATGTTGTAGCGTCATTATCGTTATCATATGTGGAGAACTGCTGCATTTTATTAAGCTGCAAACCATCATCGTCTACATCACCTGAGAAATCACCCAAAGTGATCAATCTGTATTTGTCGTCTTCGCCGGCAATGGCGAATTGATCATAGCGGGCAAATGTGATATTACCTACACCATCTTCCATTTTTATGTAGAGTTCATGTGGTCGATTGGTTGTCAATCGATGAATAATTTCCAAGCCCAGGAAAAAATCTTTATTCACGTTGCCAAATCCTGCAACATATGAGTCCCAATTCCTATGGAAGTTTAGCTTTCCACCTACTCTCTGCTGGATAACCAACCATCCAGGACCTGCTGTCTCACTATCACACAGTACTTTCGCGTGGAGAGTTCCATTGCCGGGAATGGACATTTTATGGACACCAGGAGAGTCTCCAAAGGATGTACAACTAAAACCATCATTAACTTGGCTTTTATTTTCAGATATTTGTTTTACTATTTGATTAATTGACTTAGTTGGTTTTCGGCTCTCATTATTCTGTAATTTTTCTGTATCGGAGACGGTCTTTGACTTGAGTTCTGCTATTTCTTTTTTAATGTTACTGATGGTCACAGAGTTGGCTTTTGTCTCACTTTCAAGTTTGACTACCTCGTCTATTTTATTTGTATTTGATAACGAAATACTCTTCTTGAAGTTATCTAACAAGCCCTCGATGCGATCTACCTTGGAACTATCTTTTATTAGTTGTTCTTGAAGTTCAGCCACCCTTCTCTTAAGATCCCTTATTTCTTTATCTTTACTTTCACAATTATTGCTTTCTATACTCTGTTTCAACTCGTTTATGTAGTCTAACAAGGGTTTCACAGTTTTATAGGTGTGCGGGCCACACTCCACGTCGAGTCGTCTTGCTGCAACGCAAGACTAAAAAACACAAGTTTGGCACTATTATAACTCACTGAATACCATGACTATTCAAAGATATTTACCTCACTTGCGGAGTTTGCAGCACTTAAAGATGCTCCTGTTATGATCAGTATAGTGGCCATATAAAGCGAAGTATTCCCAACTGAATTTAATCTCATTTTCTATTCAACAAGTCTCCGATTCTTCACTGTACATAGACGAAAGTACACTGAATGTTGAAACCACATTCGGAACTCAGCTTAGCTTGGTACCTCTACAATACTGAGGGCTGATAAGAGATACTGAGATCAAGAACCAATGCTTATAAAGGTGGCGTGATCTCCTAGTTTCCAAGTTCAGTTTAACAGTTCAAAGAGCTGATAGTAACACACGTCATTCACTTTGGTTGACTCTCCCTATCAGCGGGTGTCTCTTCTGTGGCATATACCAAGTATGTTTGGCAAGTATTATAAGTTCTGTACCCAATAATCAAAGTGCCTGTATACTATATATTAGTTAACTCAAAGTTTAGCTCTTGTATGAAAAACCTTTCTTTCTTTTCAGAGTTATTTTGTATGTCAAAAATACCAATATACCGATATCAGTATTTTTTGGTATTTTTTTTGTACTTCTTGAAAAATACTGAATTAGGTATTTTCAGTATTTTTTATGTTTTTATTCTGATAAGATACCAAATAAAAGTGTCCTTCAAAAGTGAGCTTTTGTATGAAAAACCTTTTGTTTCTTTTCGGAGTTATTTTGAATGTCAAAAATACCAAAATACCGGTATCAGTATTTTTTGGTATTTTTTTTTATTTCTGGAAAAATAATCTAATATATACAATAATAATACTGAATTTGGTTTTTTTCAGTATTTTTGTTTTATATTCTGAAAAATACTAATAAGATACTAAATAAAAAAGTCCTGCAGAATTTTTCAAAAATTTCTGATATTTTTTGGAGTGCTGAATACCAAATAATATATATAAT
This sequence comes from Hirtodrosophila histrioides, assembly GCA_037075165.1. Classification (NCBI taxonomy): domain Eukaryota; kingdom Metazoa; phylum Arthropoda; class Insecta; order Diptera; family Drosophilidae; genus Hirtodrosophila; species Hirtodrosophila histrioides. The sequence goes on along the minus strand of JBAMCL010000759.1, from coordinate 524,919 downwards.
AGTGCAGTATTAACTGAAAACAGACTTCAGTTTTATTTTTTGTTAAAATATAAAACTCAAGAAATAAGTTTTAAGGAAGGAACTCCAAACATTTGCTTTGTAGTGCATATTGTAATTTCACCCAAGAGGCTGAGCTTAAATACCTCATATGCAGAGCTCAGAGGGTATTAAAACTTTGCTGCTGCAGAGCGTGGTGGAGGGGAGGGGGAGGGGAGAGGAAGAAAGAGGAAGCTGCATAGTCAGTAGGGGGAAGGCGGAACTTGGGAATAGGAAAAATGCCAGAAGCAAGGGTCTGGGCACGTTTTTCACATTTCATTTCGCTTGACTAACAAAAAGCAGTGAAAGTAGGCACAGTAATAGGCAGCAGGACGAACAGGACACTCTAAGGACAGCAGTAGGAACAATCTCAGTGGGGGCAATGGGTAATAATGAATGTGACTGCAGTCTCGGCTCAAAATCTGATTTTGAGTGGCGGCAAAGTTGTTGTTGTTGCAAGGATATAGCTGCTGCTTTTCTTGTTGTTGTTTGTTATGACAATGGAAAATGGAAATGAAGATGAGTGTCTAAAGCTGACTCGGACAGGGACTCAGCCTCAATCTCATACTCGTCCTCGGACTTCCACTTCAGTCAGTGTCAGTGGCAGGCAGCGCTGCGTCGACATGTGACTGCATTAATCAACTGCCAGGACTATGCTGTGGGCTAAGGACTCATCAGCGTACTGCCCAGGGGTTAACTCGGCCCCGGCCAGCTCATTAGACGGACTGCCCCTGCAGTTGCAGGATTCTATCTACTGGTCGCCACTTCATTTGCACTGACACAATCCTTTTTCATAAGGCCTTGCCTGCCTGTTGGCGTTTTTTTCGTTATGCGCTTTTGTTTATCCTTAAAGCACACACTGACAAAGAAACGGAAAAGCAGAAAGTGGAAAAGAACAGAAAATTAAAAGACAAAACCCTTGCACAGAAGTCTTTGCAATGTGCTTCAAAAGCAAACAATTCTTTCATACAACAACTGAATGCTCGTCCGATCGTTTCTATGGCAGCTATATATAAGTATACATATATAATACATCTGATCCCGCTGGGTTCCGCTGACACGGGCTCACTTTGTAGCAGCAAATATGGAAACATTAATGCCAAGTTTCCTTGGGATATCTTTGGGATGGACAGGCTAGTTGTCATAGAATCAAACTATTCGTAGTTGCTGATCAGGAATATACATATATATACAGTTTGTGGGGTAGCTTTTAATGCATTACGCTTCTGGTGGGCAAGTATATCCAAAAGTACCACATTTAAATGTTCTTTCTTTTGTGGCTGAGAGTGGTTGGAGCTGGTAGAAAGAAGCGTGCCCCTTGTCTTGGTTCTTTTTGCGTAATTTATTTTGCTTACACACACGAGCACAGCCCACTTGCCACGCCCACACACATACACACATCACACACACACACACGGAGAGAGAATGCTGCATCGTCACACGGCACTCGGCAAAACAAATAGCGTCCGCGTCTATACACAAAATCAGACGCTCAAGGACTCTTCAGCTTGCTAGCCATACAGCCATCTCTCTCCCTATAGTGCTGCCATACACACACCGCACACACACACACACACACTCACACACACACACACACATAGTTACACCCACTTGAAAATGCCGTGCAATGAAAGTAATTTCACCAAATAGACTGCGCCCTGCTTCTGGCATTGCTTGCGTTTTGCACGGCTCGCTGAATTCTTTACTTTACTCTGGGTTGGGTCCTGGCTAGTGGGTCCTGTTTGCTGCCAAATGGTTTTTAACTGGGGCTGCACTAAAGCCAAAGGACATCACGCCGGTTGGGCAATGTACAAGTCGCACAAAGTGTTTTCCTTCGTTCTTCACTTAACCAGTTAGTGCAGCGATATATAAAAGATTTGCTTTAGATCCCGTTTAAAGTCCAACTATAGGGTGTTTATACTGGAGAGGAGCTATATAAAGAGGAGCTATATCGATAGCTATCACATTTGTTGGCTACAATAGCTTTAGATCTGAAGAATTATCAATATATATGTAGGTATAAACTCTTCTATATTTAGGTTCGTTGATCCCGTTTAAAGTCCAACTATAGGGTGTTTATACTGGAGAGGAGCTATATATACAGAAGCTTTATCGATAGCTATCACATTTGTTGAATACAATAGTTCTAGATCTGAAGAATTATCAACATATATGTAGGTAGAAAATCTGCTATATTTAGGTTCGTTGGTTAGTTTTTTAGGTTCAGTTTAGTTGACCCAAAATCCTATCGTTTGTAACCATCGATAGGCAGGATAGTTTCTGCCATCTCTATCAATAGAAGTTCTTGTTCTTATTGACCCAAAAACCTATCGTTTGTAACCATCGATAGGCAGGATAGTTTCTGTCATCTCTATCAATAGAAGTTCTTATTCTTGAGCAACGAAACTGGTAAATATAAATATAAATTAGTTTACTATTGTATAGGATTGATAGTGCGTTTAATCTTCTTGGAGTTGGGAACTTTATTCTATCGAAACTATCGATTGTATTAGCATGCGATAGTTTGTGTACTCACTAACAATTGAAGTATATACAAAGTTATAAACTATCAATTGAGAGATTCTATGGTTGGTAACATTTGAACTTTGAATTAAGCTGAAAAACTATCGATTAATTTAACATTTGATAGTCTCAATATCAAAGTTTGCGATAACTCCTAAGATTATTTCATTATCAAGTACTTTTTCAGCTGGGAAAATAGTGAAAGTAATCAAAACTTTAGTGAAAACAACAACTCTGTTGCATTTATCATTAATGAGGGGAGTTCTATAACTTTAAACGGAAGTGATATTAATTAGAAAACTTTGCCTAACTCTTCAAACTTTTTGCCCATTTCGAAGAGTTTGATGAGTCCCTCTATTCTTTTCAGCATACTACCCCAAATTTAACCCATATGTATGTATGTGTGTGTGTGTGTGTGTGTGTGTGTGTGTGTGTGTGTGTATTTAAATGTAGGAGAAAACCCTCGACAGTCGTCAGTTCTAATTGCTTTTCATGGCAATGTCACAACAACAATTTGAACAAAAGTCGAGGAAAATCTCTTTAGGGTACCCGCTGTGAGCCGCATTTTGGCATTTTCCCTTTGCCTTTGCTCTATTTAAGTTTTTGGGGCCCCCCGCATCCCGTTTCCTCCTTCCGAAAGTTGTGTACATAGCGTACTGTATATCCCCCAACCCACCACCCCTAACAATAGTCGCTCTCTCTCTCTCTACTTCGCTTTCTGCAACTTGAAACCGAAAAGCGCAAAAAGTTTTTCATGCGGCTTCGGCTCTTTTCAAATTCCAGGCCCCCTCCCGAACTTCTAGCTACCTCCGCCCCGCTCCAAGCCCCGCCAACAAATCATTGGCATTTTCTATGGTTTTATAAGCAGCAGTGGGAGGGGGTGGGTGGGGTTGTGAAATGCTTGGAAAGAAGCTGACTTGCAACGCCCCCGTCCCTGCTCCCGCTGGCCTATCACACGCCCCGCTGTCTGTCTAACAGTCGACTGTCTGTCAGTCACTCAGCCCAGGACTGTGGAGGGAGGGGTTTGGGTTGGGTATTGGGTATTGGGGTTTGGGGGCTGAGGGGCTGAGGGGCTGTGGCTCTCGGGTCTGAGGTCTGGGTTCTTGGGCAATATATCCACGTCTGCGTCAACGTCTGCTGTCTTCTGCTTGTGCTTCTTCTTGCCGCTCTTCCTCTTCATTTTGCGCTTGCTTCTAACTGTTAGCTGTCGGTTTGCCTCTCTCTCTCTCTCTTGCTCTCGCTGTCTCTGTCTCGGTCTCTGCCTGTCTGTCTGTCTATTTGGCCGCTTTATTTGCCTGCTTCTTTTCAGTTTGTTCTGCTTTTTTCTTTTTAGTTGCCAGTTTTGTTGGTTCCTCCTCCTCCTCCTTCTCGTCTCTCGCTCTTGTTCCGCTGCGTCTCGTATTATTCCGCCTGGCAACTTTACATTTTCATGCTCGTGTTCCCATTTCACAGCTTTCGCTTCCTTCTCAGTCTCCTTCCGCTCAAGCTACGCCCCGGCGCCCGTCGCCCGCCGCCCCTGCCCACCCCGACAGCGCCACCCACTTCCGTTCTATTTTCATCTACTTGAGTGGAATTTTTATTTGTCTGCTGCCATTTCTCGTCATCGTCCCTCCTTGCGCATTGTCGTTGCTGCTGATGATACCCTGTTATCCCCACTGATGGAGCGGATTTGTGGGAAACTTAAGAGCTATTTTAGAGGTTAGAGTTGACCTTGCAGCACCAGATAGGAGCTGTCGTTATCGATTAATTTTCATTCGATAGGCAATCGATTATACATTGAATTTCAGAAGCTGTGATTAAGTATTTAAAAGCTCTACTTTAAACATGTGTAAAACCCAAGTCTGTACAATATAGTATGAATCAATACAGACTATCCATCAGATATTTCATTTTTATTTGACAAGAAACTTTATTTTTAAAATATTCACTAAATTTTCTATAAGTAGTATGTTTTTCCACGATCTGGCAAAGCTTGATATGATTAAATATTAATTGAAATAGCTACTTTCGTTACAATCGTAATAGATAATGAATTCTAAAGGATTATTTCAAATATTTTCCCAATAATCGCTTTTATTTTGCACATACACAATTGAAATTTAAGAATTTTTGAGTTTCCAACTAACTTAACCTCAAATATTTTTCACTTTTTGAAAAAGTTCTTTTAAACATGCTGTATTTTTATAATATATGATTAAATATCAATATCAATGTCAAATATATACTGTGTCAAAGAAATAATATAGAATCAGTCGTAAATAAATAATGATTATTTTATTTATTTCCTCAACTATTGGTTTTACTTTATACATACTACATAATTGAAATTCTGAAATTTAAGAGTTTCCAAAGCTTTTACCTTTTTTTTAACATATAGCAATATATTTTCTTTATATATCAATATATTTTCAATATATATCAATATATTTTCAATATATATCAATATATTAAAAAAAATATCAATATATTTTCAATATATATCAATATATTTTCAATATATTATCATATTTTTCACTTTTTTCAGAAAGTTCTTTTTAAGATGCTTAATAATCTTATATAGAAAGTGTTCTCAGTATCAATAGGATTCTAAAAAGAGCAAAATATCAAAAGGATCCTGGAAATAGCTTTAGCTCTTTAAAGTTTTGACTGCAAAACTTGAAAACTTGGAAACTTTTATTGCATTCCGAGTATTATAAAATAAAATCAATATGTAATAATAATATTTACCATATTTACTATATCTTTTATCTATCATATCTGTAGAATGGCCCATATTTCAACACTGTCAGCAGGGGTATGCAAAAGTCGAGTTTCAGTGAAAATATTTTGAGCAAGTTTTTATTTTCATTATTGTCATTCCAATGCGGCACTTATAGACTTTACCTTTGGGTAATCAGCGTTGCTTTTATTGTCGCGCCAGCTCCTGGGAATCCGTTGTCCTTTGCTGTGTATGTGTGTGTGTGTGTGTGTGTGAATCCTTTCCGGCTGCTTTTAATTTCTAGCTTTGGCCTGGTTGATTCCCCAAACGCATATTCATTATGCGCTACTCAGCGCTGGCTTTTGCGGAGCGCTCTTCATCATCATCAAGACTTGAGGCGGGGGTTTGGGGTGGTGTGTAGTGGAGTGGAGTGGAGCAGAGTGCAGCTGGGCGGTGTTCCAAACTTATAAAGTTTGTGCCATCAATTTGTCTGCTGCCCAGCGCTCCTCCCCCTGCCATCAGCGCACAGCTACGGCTACTTCAGTAGCTGCCTCCTCAGCTGTCTCTCTCTCTCTCAACTTCAGGTCCCAGGTCCAGCTCGGACCACGCCCCCCCAGCGGCTCGCCTAGGCTTCGATTTATCTTAAGTGGCCGCCGTGAATTACGACAAATTTCTATAATAAAGCAGACAATATCTTTCCAAATGGCCGCCACCGTAGGCCGGAGGCTCGTCCCAGAAACCGCTACTTGGAAGACGGCCATGGCCAAGACCATGGCCAGATAACAATGTCTGCTTGTTGCTGTTATTGTTGTTGTTTTTATTGCTGCCTATTGTTGTTGTTGTTGTTGTTGCCTCCACCTGATTTCACCATAGAAAATCTTGGTGTAATCAACTGGTACTCGACGCGGCGTTTAGAAAAAAGTAGGCAAAAAATAAGCAAAAAATAAAATAAAATACGCGAGCTAATCAATAAATTTGAGTTTCGCTGGAGCATATTATGTGATAAGGTTGCAAAGGTCGCCCGCCGCTCAGTCTGCACGCAAAGAATAGAGTTTTCTGAGAAACCCAAGACATTCCTGAATTTGTGCTTGAAATTTGACTTTAATTTGGGAATATTTCATATTTCTATCTTCTTACAGCTTCTCGATAGTGCACTTCTTGCACGCTTTTTCATATCTCCTTCATCTTGCATCGTGTAAACACGAAATAATCTAACCTAAGCTAGTCTCGTGCAACTTGCACAGCAATAGAAAAGCTTCTATTTGGTTGAAAAAAACCATCAAAACTTTCATATTAGTGTTGAAAAATGCGCCAAACTGTTGTTGAGCTTTACAATACAATTTCAAGTGTTGAAAAATATGCTGAATTGATAGTAAGATTTCTTATGAGTGTTGTAAAGCGCGGAGATGCAATTTCTAACACGCAGTGTAATTAAATATATATAAAAATCGGTGAAAAAATATTGAACTGAAAAATATTATTCAGAATTTTCCTATTTATCAAAGTCAAAAATAGAAATAAGTCAATAAGAAAATAACTTTTCGATTTTATATTATTTGTTTTTTAATATTCTTAAGGATTTAGGTGTGCTAAAGAACTTAAAAAATAAATTAAATAATATTATCGAATTAGTTGCATTTTTTTCCAAAATAACAAATTTTTGAGTAGGTGAAAAAAAATCGAAGATAATTCTAAATCAAATCACTTGAACTTATTGGATTAATAAACAAAATAATATAAAATGTCCTGGTAAACAGTATTTCTCGCTGTGTAGCGTTAGGTGAGCGTAATGAGGTGGGCGGGATGGGGATGGGGGTGGGGGTGGGGGTGTGCGAAACTGTTACTGTGTCGCCTTATCAGACAGGCACCTAAGCAAATTGCGTGGTCTGCTTGTGGCTTGTGGCTTGTAAACAACACAATCATCCATCCCATGGCAAGTGCTACGCCGCGGCGTGCTGATAAGCAGCAGCGCGACCTTTGATTGAACAATGCCTGCCACCCCGAACCCCAAACCTCTGCCCCACCAAGCGCACCTCAAAGTGTATGCCGCCCCGTCCCCTTGGCATTGGCACATCCGCGACACGTTGTCAGTGCGTGTCGCAGTTGTTGTATCAAATTTGCAACGAGCTATCGCCATGGCAATAAATGTATCGATGCCAGACAGCCGAGGGGGAGCTTAGGCGGGTGAGGGAACGGAGATGGGGAGGGGGAGGGGATGGGGATGGGGCAGGTGCACCTGTTCAGCGTGGCCAGCATACCGGCCAACTTATCAGCATCTCTGGCTGCCTGGCTCTAACCAAATGGCCAAATGGCTGCTGATGCCCCCAACGACTCCTTCCTGCCTCTCTGCTGCTGTTGTTGTTGCTGCTGCTGCTGCTGCTGCTGCTGGTAGCAACAACGTGTTGTTCAGTTGCAAACGAGCAGCAGGCGATGCCCAGTTGCCATCGATATGCTGCCTCCTGCTATGCTCAACCTTCCTATGAACTCATTCCGGGCCACTGCACAGTGGACGGACAGCAATAAACTGTGGCTAATTTAAAAAAAACACACCAACTAAATTGAACGGGTTAGGAAATATTGATTAAATAGCAGAATATAACTGTTAAGTTAAATAGAAAGCCTACACTCAGAAAAATAAATGCCATGGAAAGCAGAAAATCTCCCCACAAGTAGGGTCACCCTAAGGGACAGAAATAATTTCTGTTTAATCGAAATAGTTTCTTAATTTAAGAAATATATTCCTTACATTCAGAAATATATAATAATATTTATAATAAAATATAAATATAATGCTGCCTATCGCTATAAAATGATGGCAACTTTCTACATTTTATGACATTTATTTTTCTGAGTGTAGCTCTGTAAGCCTGCAGCCTTACCTTGGTTATGAATTATGCTGCTAAGACGGTGAACACTCGATAGAGTGAACTAATTATAATCTACCTAACCTATCAAAGTCAAACGATTTTAAAGCAAATCGGAGTTTCAAATATTTATAAAACTGATTTTAGATAAACAAATAATTTTATATAAAAAACTTTGTTCACCCTAACGGGTTCTTTAAGTAAACTGGTGTTCACCTTTTTCAGATTATAAAAATCGCCTTTCTATAGTAATTGTTTTAAGTGTTGTATAATCTTTGTATTTAAACTTTATCTACTGTTTTAATCACTCACTAAAAAGTGATGAAAAGATTTATTTTTTTTATGACAATAATTTAATTAAAGGCGAACATCTTAAATAAAAGACATAATCCGCTCGTATCGCTGATACATAAACATATTATATATGATAATCGATAAGTTTTAATCGATCATGTATAATAAACATACTATACGTGATAATCGATAAGTTTTAATCGATCATGTATAATAAACATACTATACGTGATAATCGATAAGTTTTAATCGATCAAATGGGTTGTGAACAGCAGTCACCAGGTTTCATCACTTACTTTATTTTTGGCTTTCATATTGAGGAATATAAGTTGGAAATATATAAGTATTTGATGTATATTTGGTTAATAACCATTTTTAGCTCTGAAATATTAGAACAAAATGCAATTTCTTTGACTTTAACATATAATCAATTTATAGTAATATAATATAATATAATATATATATATAATAATAATAATAATAATAAAAAAAGTAGATAGTATAGTATAGTATAGTATAATAAATAAATAATTATTATATAGTATATATATATATATAGTATAGTATAGTATAGTATAGTATAGTATAGTATAGTATAGTATATTATATATATATATATATATATATATATATATATATTATATAATATATATAATATAATATAATATAATATAATATATTATTATATATATATAGTATATATAGTATAGTATAGTATAGTATAGTATCTGTTTGTTTTTAAATGAATAACAATCAAGAAATATTTATACAAATAAATAGAATACGATGAGATATTTAAGGATGAAAAGTGATTAAACAAAATGTCGAACTTCTGACTCAATTTTCAAATTATACAAACACTTCTAAAATACAGTTAGCATTATAATCTTAAAGGCTTTACTTCAAAAAGGCGTTAGATTACTTATACGACCACTTAAGAGATTGTAGAGCTCATATTATGACTTTGAAGTAATATCAAATGTTGCAATTAGGGGTTTTGCGCTGCTGTTACCACTGTAGAGCAGCGGTGGCTACCACGACAACCACAGGCATTACGAGCACCAGCACACCAATACAACCATGACAGACACCGACACCAACCCACTAAGCTCGTGCGTGGCGTGGCATGAACCAGGCGAGCTGTGCCCCCCCTTGGCCTGGCATGCGGCTCCACGCTTGTTCATAATCAAAATTAATGATTGAAATTATCTAGCAGCTAAAGTAGGCAGCCGTGGCAGAAGTGGCGGCAACAGTTGCAGTTGCAGTGGCAGTGGCAGTCGCATTTTGTTGCTGCCCCATTGCTGGGGCAACGTCAACAACATCATCGACAGCGGCAGTGGCAGAGCCACCAAATGGCCAACTTGGACTGGCCTGGCCCACTGATGCCAGCACTTAGACAAGGCTATCAGCACCCAAGCAGCCGTACACTTGCAGAAATAGTCGGGCATGTTCTATTTTAATTAATTTAATTACAACTGTAAACCAAGTTGAACTTTCTTGTTTTGAGTGAAGGTTTCTCTTATGTCACAACTGGCGCCTATATAATTTCTAGCTATTTTCAAATATCATCTATCAACTGTATTATAGTATTATATTTTTTTATATATATACATTTATTTATATTTATTTATATTTATTTTTTTTCAATTATCATCTATCAATTTAGTGGTATTTTTATTAGTATTAAATACTATATTTTTTTATTGTGCCACATTAATAATAGGAACTTGTTGCTTAAAATTGTTTTATATTTTATTTAATATCAGAATTTTATTTTATTTTAAATCAGAGTTTTATTTTATTTTAAATCAGATTTTTATTTTATTTTAATTTTTGTTAAACATACTAAGAGTTCTGTAATCAAATTAATCACAAAAGAATTACTTATATTTAATAAAAGAAGCAACAAATTTGTTTTTTTATGTAGTATATTAGAAATTGCAGTCACAATCTTAAAGGTATTTACATTAACTAATGAATATACAGTATATGCAGTAGTTAATGGTATTTATTTATATTTATTACATCTTTGAGGTATTTATGTAAGGTTGGATATATATTAACCAACACTTTATTATGTTTAATGGTATGATTATTTGCTAAATACAGTGAACAATAATAAGTTTGAATAACTGCTCTGCTTTCGACTGACGACGACCTCCGAATTATCACCGACGAACGAACTGCTTCTGCTGACGATCCACTCCGACTGCTTTTCCAACTGCTTATCGATACTTATGCTGATATCTACTTCCACCACCGCTGATACTCGATAACGTCGCCCCTTCTCATACACCCGTTTACATTTATTGTTGTGGCTTTAGAGCAGTTTCTAAAATTCTCTATTCAACTCTGTCTACACCGTAGATTGTTCTAGTTAAACCCAAGCCCAAACACTGTTTCTAATTCTAACTTGTGTGCTATAAACGATAGATTTGAAATGTCAATTTTTTCTGCACTTCATTTAAGCACACTATATATTTGAAGCCCAAGAAAGAGCTCAGTTGAAATGGCTTTCTGGCCAGGCTAGAATCATTTTGCTGAGTGCAATTTGAGTCAGTGGCAGTTTGAGCCAAAGTTGGCCAACAATTTCATATTAAATTGGCGCGCATTAAATGTTCAGGAGGCGGAGGGGCTACAGTTGGGCAGAACTGACCGTTTTACTTCCTTGTTCGGCAAGGTGACTGCTCCTGGTGCGGATTAGCAGCACTTGTGGCAAACTGTGGCTAACTGTGGCAGCAACTGTTGCAGCAGCTCCTCCTTGTTGCCTGCAAGGGCTAATTTTGTATTTGCTGGACGCGGCAATAAAAACTAATTATGCCAGACCCAGAACCCGCCCGAACCCGTACCCAGAGTCCAGACTGATAATAATCTGGCATAATGATAACAATGTTCAAGCCTAAGCAACTGGAGCAGCAGCAGCAGCAGCAACAGTTGCATGTTGCCAGTTGCAAGTTGCACGCTGCAGGCAGCCATTTAGCAGCGCTTAGCTGCCACTTGCAACTCGTGGCAGGCACAAAATGTACTTCAGCTCCCAATCAACGCAAAACTGGACTCGTGGCAGCTTCTTGGCCCTGGTTGGGGGTTCATCAGCTTAGTCCGCGCTTGATTGGCAGCTGTAAGCGCAATTTCTGTGCAGGCTCCGAAAACTCAATTATTTTAATTAGTAGATTTACCAATTGGCTAGTTTCACACGCTTTTGTGGCACAAGTGGCAAGCGGCAAGTGTCAAGCAGCAGCCAATTAAAATGTAAACAGCTTGAGACAATGTTGAGAATTCGATGGCATCGACTGATCCAGCTACTTCCTGTTGCCTACTACCAACTCGGGCGACAATTCCACACAGCTCTTAACTCTTGGCCCATTGACAGGCGATTTCCGTTGCGGCTGCAAGCCAAGCTTGGCGCCAGTTAGCCAGGGCCAAAGCCAAAGCACGCGCCGGCAGCGCTGCTGGCGCCAAGACATCATTCAAATTTGTGCCCGCTAATGGCCTAGGCAAGACACAAAGGCTCAAGGCTCACAGCAGGGCGGTGGGGCACTCGGGGGCAGCCAGGTTGCCACAGCAAAAGTTCACGACGCCGTTCATTAAATCGATGCATTATCGTTGCAATCGCCCCAGGCCCAAGGACACGCCCATTTTGGCCGAGCCATTGAGCCATCTAATGATGACTATGTCGCGGCAGGTGAGCTCCAAGTGGAGCTGCCAAGATACCAGTGATGGCACAACCGATTATATTAAGATCTTCTAAGCTTTTACCACTATCAATGCTATCGAAACTATCGATTATCGATGCTGTTTTGTGTTTATGATTAGGTGGTCGATAGTAACTATTTAGAAAGAAGAAAAATATTTATTGATAGCATCTTGATAGTTTTTTTTGCACTTTAGACGCTTTTTCGACTATCAATATTATCGAAACTATCGATTATCGATGCTGTTTTGTATTTATGATTAGGTTGCCGTTAGTAAGTATTTAGAAACTGCAAATTTATTTATTGATAGCATCGTTGATAGTTTTTTATGCACTTTAGACGCTTTTTCCACTATCAATGCTATCGAAACTATCGATTATCGATGCTATTTTGTGTTTATGATTAGGTTGCTGTTAGTAAGTACTTAGAAACTGGAAATGTATTTATTAATAGCATCGTTGATAGTTTTTTATTCACTTTAGACGCTTTTTCCACTATCAATGCTATCGAAATTATCGTTTATCGAATCTGTTTTGTGTTAACGATTAGGTTGGTGATAGTAAATATTTAGAAGCTGGAAAAATACTTGCATGACCTTATTGATAGTATCTTTGGTTGTTTTTTATGTCACTTTAAACGATTTTTTCCTTATCGATACTATCGAAACCACTTCTATCGATACTACGCGTGCTAAGAACGTTGGTATATGTCTTTTAATGCCTTTAGGCTTAAGTTTGGCATACAAAGAGTGCATATATGTAGATATATATAGAAATATACTTTCTAGCTTACATTCTAATCGAATATTGTCGCTTCTATCGACAGTTGACACAGCTCAAACTAAAACTATCGAAAATATCGATTACTTTGTATTTGGTTGTGATTCTATTTGAGCCATTAAGCATCATAACTTGTAGTAAGCATTCTGACCCGGTTACAAGGAGTATATTTAAATGTTAGGGTCAAAGTATTATTTAGATGGTTTTTAGATCATTTAGATAATATCGATAGCCAGATAGGCAAACCAATTCTATGAGTAGGTATCGTAGTTATATCCCTCAGCTTATTACTTGTTTTGTTAATACAAGTGTTAATACAAATGAAGTTATTATCAATTTTCATAAAGTTTTAACACCCTTTTGCTGTTCTTTTCGCCTGGTATCGATAGTATCGATATATACTCGATAGCTTAAGCTGATTCTTTTGCAACTATCAATCACTATCACTATTGCTGACTTACCAGCTCTAGCCCCAAGTTGGGGCTTCGGCTTCAACTTCAAATTGCTGCGCTCGGCGGCTAATCACAGACGCCGCCGCCAAAGTGGCCCGCTGGGGTGCAGAACTTGGCCAAGACCTGGCCAAGACGTGGCCAAGACGTGGCCAAGACTTGGCCGGCAACTGAGCTGATGAGATGCTGCTGCTCCCTGGTTTTGTTGGCTGCTTTCTGCTCCTGCCGCCTGCTTTATTATTTACTTTAATTAGCATTTCCGCACGGCCCGTTTAGCCAAGTGGAGAGCGGCAAGTGGCAAGTGGCAAGTGGCAAGTGGCAAGTAGCCAGTGCAGATATTCCGCATCGATAAATAACATTAATTAAGTTGTTCAGTTGGCACTGGGCCGCTCCCAGGCCGCCCACAGGCAACTCCAACTCCAACTCCAATTGCAACTGCAACTGCAACTGCACATTTTAATTAGCCATTTATGTTGGTCGCCATATTCTAAGCCAATTGTTGCTATTGTTGGCTAGGCTATGTTCTATGGCCCCACCGGGGTGGGGTCTCTAAGCCGCTTAACAGCCCGCCGCTGACAACAAGAGCAACAATATTCTTGGTAATACCCTGGCGTATAACGGTTTATAAGGAGTTTACTGTAAGTGCTGGGCCTTAAGTCAACCAATTGGACCCATAGGAACTCAAGAAGCGTGGGATAATTTATTACATTAGTCCTTCTTAGGTTAGAATGAAGCTGCTTCCTCCTGAATAGCCTTTAAGAAGGATATATGTCTGCTGAGCATCTCTGAGCGCATCAACAAACTATTTATCATTGTTTCTTTTAATATAGTGATTATAATAATGAGTCCATCATTTTCTCCTATGCACAATCTTAACTTACTCATCATAGTTTATAGATATATAGGTATCCTTTGTACTATTGCAGAACATTTCATAATTTACTTAAATCCTATTCAGTTCTCTATACAAAGCACTCTTTAAATTAGGGAAGCTTCTTGCATATCTTTAAAATATTCAGATCTGTTCCTGTTTCTGAATCTTATAACTCTAATCATATCAGGTCTATTGCGAATAAGGATTACTTTACCCTCCGAATTGTATATGATTTAATATCCTCGTTCTTGAACCAATTATCCACCGTCTTTCTAATAGTTTTCATATCACTTTTCGAACCGAATTTTTAAGCAGTTAAAGAAATTAAAAACATCTAAGATTAGCTAAAATTAATTGAAGGAGAAATAATGGGTATAGGAAATGAGAAGAAGTCTTGTTATTATAATATAAAACACGGAATTCTAATTGTATATTTAAAATTCTTATTTCCAATGAATCATTATTATATGCTTTAATATTTAATTAGACAGAAAATCCTCAATACATTTTTAATTCTTCTATAATAGTTTTAATAATCTTAACAAACTGAGATGGGAATAATATTTTTTTTTTTATTTTATTATTGGAATAGATTGTTATTTGCAGATAAATAATAAATCTATATTATTAAAGCTCTTGAATTTACAGATAAATAATAAATCTCTATATGAAAGCTCTTGAAACTATAAGAAAATAAATGAAATTCAGGGAGGAATTTCTAAAAGATTGACTTTTATACAACGCTGAAATACACAAATTAGTATTATTATCATTATATATTGTATGTCAGTTTTTTACACACTTTAAACATATATCAACTATCCAGAAACTGGATAAACTGTGATATACTAACTTTTATCTTTATACAGTATTAGATCTAGATTAGTTTAGTAGATCTCTATTATTATAATCATTTAGATTGATAATCTGATTTTTCAACAAAACTTAGCACTTATTTCTTTACACTTTTTCAAGCATACATCATCTTTCTGGAAACTATTGAAGTTATCCAAGTCTTTTATCTGAGATCTCTCAACAATTTCCAGGAGTTTCTTATTGTCTAGCTTATCGCTAGTTTGCGCTTCACAAAATTGAGGCTTCAAATGTTAATTTGTATAATCCCAAGCAGATACGCACTTCTGGGCCAGCTCAACCCGGCAGGTGGCAGGTGTTGCACATAGGTGCTGCAAGTGCTGCAAGTGCTGCAAGTGGTGGGTGTGAAGCGTGTTGGGGGTCAGGGCAGCGCTTGGCTGCGCTTTCAGCTGAGCGGAGCTGAGCTGAACTGAGCTCAGCTGAGCTGTCAGTTAGTTTGGTTGGTTTTGGTTGTGGTTTTGGTCGAGCGATCCGCTCCACGTTAGATCTTAAGATCTGCAATCGATAAGAAGGCGGGGGCGCCTTTGGAGGCGGTCACGGAGTCGGAGATGCCGTCGACGTTACCTTCGCCTTCGTCGGGGTACCAAATGATCATAAATAAGCGCTGAAAACTTTATAAATGCGCCATCGCATAAACTTGGCTAAACTGGGCTCGAAAACTTGGCGTGTTTACGAGGCGGCAACCACAATGGTGGTCACGATCAAAAGCGGTCAAGACGACAACAACAGCAACAACAACAACTGAAACCAACGGTGGTGCTAGTGGTGCTGGTGGTGCTGCTGGTGGCGCATTGTCGTGTGACAATCGCCGGTCACAACGTGGTGCAGTCTGTCTGAGCTGGAGCTGAAGCTGGATCCGATCCAAGCCGTTCCGATCCAAACCGATCCGATCGTGGGCAGCAGTCGCCATTGTGGCTGCTGTGACATTCCTGAGAAACAAGCCAGTGGAACTAGCCTAACTCAATAGCCAGACCCTTAAAAAGCATGAACTTTTGGTGAAATTTAAAAAAAATAAGGCCTGTTTCCATTTCCAAGAAGTGAAATTGTTAGCTGTTCTCAATTCCGAAACGATTGAAATCCTTATATGAAACTAGAATGTTAAGTATTCAAACATAACCCTCAAAAATTTAAAATCGATTGTTATATCATTGAATAAAATGAGAAAACAAATATGTTTTGGAATAGAAAGTTATCGGAAATGGTAACAGTCCTAATTATTTGCAGTACCAGATAAATATGATCAATAACATATTTATTTATTTAAAGCTGGATTGTATCTTATGAAAAGTATATCTAACTAGTTTAATCTAGCACTGGCTAGATTGTATCTTATGAAAAGTATATCTAACTAGTTTAAACTAGCACTGGCTGCTAGGGACTTCGGCTATCATAGTTTTTGAGAGATTTTGTTGTTCTTAAATTTATAGTGTCAATATATATGTAAATAACATATGAAAACTTTAGTTTTATATAAAATACCCGCAGTAGAATTGGTTGAATCTAATATCTTGATATATTTTCAATGATGTTACTAGATTCTGATTAAAAATCTGCCGCTCTGTTTCAGCACAAAGTTATAGTCGTTAATTTTAATTTAAAACTTCTTCAAACATATTGAAACTTTCGAATATTGAAGAACCTAGACAGAATCTTCCAGAAATCGACTAACAAACTTGAAATAACTGGACAAATTATACATATATAGGGTGTAAAATAACAGAATCAAACATATTGAAACTCTTGAAAACTCAAAGACCACAGAATCTTCTAGAAATCGGCTAACAAACTTGAAATAACTGGACAAGCTATATATATATATATATATATATATATAGGGTGTATAATAACAGAATCAAACATATTGAAACTCTAAAAACTCAAAGAGCGCACACAGAATCTTCCAGAAATCGGCTAATAAACTTGAAATAACTGGGCATATTATAGATATAGAGTATGAGCTATAAAACACAAAATTCCATTTTTAATAAAATCTTTTTCCCAGTTATCTAGGTATAAGTTAACATATAAGCCGATCATTTAAAGGTTTTCTTCCCCATTTTCCTTATTTTTTAAACATAGCAAATTCATTAAGTAAACTATAGAAATGTTACTGTTGAAAAGCAATCGCTAAAACTCGGAAAAATACTACAAATTAAAATTTAGCTTCAAAAAAAAAAACATTGTACTTTAGAGGGGAAATAAAAGCAAATAAAAAAAATAAAAAAATCTTTAAGCAATTGAAGATTCTTCCGCAAAAATTTCAAAACAGCACAAAAACTTGTTTTGCCTTACTAAATTTCAGATACAGGGTATATTTACAAATGTGCCAAAACTTACTTTTTTTTTCCACTACTGAAGCAAGTCTAAGAACAAACGTAGAATCTTTTACAAAAGAGCTGACAAGTGTCATACAACTGCTGCTATACTGTGTTTACAGGGTATGCTAACAAAGCTCGCTGCATTGTCATAATTATTAATAAGCCACATTTGAATGTGGTCAAGACAAGTGCGCGGCGCTGCCTTTGATGTTGACCGACATTTGGTCGCAAGGGCGTTGTGGGCGTGGCTAGGCTAGGCCAGGCCAGGCATTACGACTTGTTGGCCAATTGAAATGACGTTAAGAGAAATGGCCAAGCGACTGTGAAGCTGCAACAGTTGCAACAGCTGCCACCAGCGTTGACTGCTGTATGACACATGAATTGCCTCAACTCACCCCACCTCACACCACCCTCCTCCTCTGCTGCTGTTCCTCATTTAAATCGCACATTTGTACGCGTCATCTTGGCCGCCCAACTCCAATCTACAGCTCCAACATTCACATTCACAATCACAATCACATCCCCATCCTCATCCTCATCCTCAAGCAACTGCATCTGCATCTGGAGCTCTGGCATAGCTGGCAGCTAATTTCGAGCAAAAATTAACTCCCCAGTGTAATTTTTCATTTCTTGGAATGGGTTTCAACTCGTAGCACGACTTATACACTGAGAAAAACAAGCATATAGGAAATAACTTTCAAGTTACTATTTCCTACTTTAAGCGAGCAAACTTTAAGTTCATGTTTAGGCATATTCAAATCGAACAAGATATAGATATAGTCATATTAAGATGAGCGATTAAGTAATCAATAGATTTCTTGTTAAGATCTCTGAAATTTATATAAAAATAAATATTTTTTAAAAGAGTTAAGGATGAAAATATTAAAATGTATTTCCCTAAACTTAAAAGTGATCTCTGAAATATTTATATAAAAAAATAAGAAATTTTAAAAGAGTTAAGGATGAAAATATTAAAATGTACTTCCCTAAACTTAAAATCAGTTTGAAGATAAAAATAATATAATATTTTTTATCAAAATTTCGGCATAACTATACACAATGAAAGTAAAAGAGTAGAATATGAAAAAATATTGAGGATATAGTTATCAAGACTTATAATATAGTTATAAATTCATCTAGTGATGTGAAAACATCGATGTTTTGTATAGAAAACATCGAAGAACATCGAAGAACATCGATGTTTTCTATACAAAACTTGTGATGAAATTAGTGATGTAAGAACATCGATGTTTTCCATACAAAACATCGATGTTCTTCGATGTTTTCTATACAAAACATCGATGTTCTTACAACACTAATTTCATCACAAGTATACAATACGAAATAAAAAACAAATTAAGTTTCATTAGAAGTACAAAAAAGAAGGAAATAAAAGAGTTAAATATGAAAAAACTATAGAAAATGTACATAGCTATACTAACTTAACATATAATATTTCATTATTTTATTCAAGAATCTCATTAAAATTACACAAAATGAAAACTAAAAAAACATATTAAAAAGTGTAATTATCTAAACATAAAATATAGTCCAAGAGTCAAATATTTTAAGCTTGTATTTAAAAATGACATCATAATTAAATAAGCTTAAATATCTAAAGAGTTTGTGTCTTTTAAATATCAAGTGAATACATAGTAGGAATTTGAATGCTTATTGTAGCTGAAAGTGCACTTTAGCAATGCGATTTTTCTCTCAGTGCAGAGCACCCTCCTGCCTTCTAGTCCCGCCGTGCTGGCCTGTAGTCTTTTTGTGAAATTGTAGCACAGACATTAGAACATTTTGCTGTTGTTCAGCTTTCTATAAGTATGTAGATATGTATGTGCATGGGATATAGATGTACATATGTAAATATTGGCTCAAGTTATATCATTTGCAAAAATCTGTGGCCAGCCAAGCAGGCAACATAAATGGCAAAGGCTTTGCAACGACTTCTTCGCCCCCAAAATGCGGAAGTTTCAACAAAAACAGAACTGAACACCAACTGAATGACACGAGTGTTGTGTGTGGAGTGTGTGTGTGGAGTGTGTGTGGCTTGGTTTTGTTGCCTGGCATTCAGAATCTCTTGCAACATTTGCAACTGTCAACGCAACAACGGCAATTCGGTTTGGCAGGCTCCACAGCCTCTTGCCAATTTGGACCAGGGCCAATAATGCAGCGGCTGCTGAATGCACAAATTTCTATTATTAATTTTGTTAATTTCTTTGACAGATCTGGCTACAAATACAAATACTTATACTACAGTGTATGTTGGCATATCTGTTAAGCTCCAATCATTAAGTACTTTTAATTTTGGTTCCTCACTTCAGCTGTTACTTCTGTAGATCCTCTAAATAATCCTTTTGCTTTTAGAAATATTTAAATCCCTTAATTTTATTAAATGCCAGTCCAAGTTTTGTCAATCTTTCTCTATATTTCTTTAGTTTATTATTAAGAATCCGCTTAGCTCTTGCAGTGTTCCCTTTGGGCTAGATTTCATATCATCAGAGAGTCTAAACATTTATAACTTTAAATGTCTTCTGCTTTATGGATTTATAATCTGTCAGGTCACAAACAAACTGATTTTGAATGTAACAGAAATAAGGTTCAAATTGACTTGTAACCGATAAATATAACGATAAGTTAAGAAATAACTCTGTGTAATATCGATCGTGTTCGATATCGATACCTAAAAACAGATAGATTTATAGATATAGATATTGATATAGATATAGATATAGATATAGATATAGATATAGATATAGATATAGATATAGATATAGATATAGACATAGATATAGATATAGATATAGATATAGATATAGATATAGATATAGATATAGATATAGATATAGATATAGATATAGATATAGATATAGATATAGATATAGATATAGATATAGATATAGATATAGAATATAGATATAGATATAGATATAGATATAGATATAGATATAGATATAATAAGATATAGATATAGATATAGATATAGATATAGATATAGATATAGATATAGATATAGATATAGATATAGATATAGATATAGATATAGATATAGATATAGATATAGATATAGATATAGATATAGATATAGATATAGATATAGATATAGATATAGATATAGATATAGATATAGATATAGATATAGATATAGATATAGATATAGATATAGATATAGATATAGATATAGATATAGATATAGATATAGATATAGATATAGATATAGATATAGATATAGATATAGATATAGATATAGATATAGATATAGATATAGATATAGATATAGATATAGATATAGATATAGATATAGATATAGATATAGATATACATGTAATTAAAGACAACCAGACGTAATTTAAATAAAACGAACTGTCCAATCGCATTCCTTTTTAGAAATCTTGAATTTTTTAACAAGAAATGTTTCCTTAATGCATTTTCTGCTTAAAGCAATATTCTTTGAGCTTTAGATGAGTTTTATCCTGAGCTTGAATCTTTGCTAATAAAAACAATCTATGTTCTTAACTAGATAGATTCGTAAATTACTATAGTTTGAATCAAATTAAGTGCTTGGGAATTCCATAATAAAAGGAAGAACAAGACAGCACAAAAGTATGCTTTAGAAAAGAATTTGTTAACCATTTTACCATCTAAAGCCTTATAACTTTCTCAGATCTACCTGAATTCATCCCTTTTCAACCCATTTTCAATCCTTTCACCCCTATTTTCTTACGAGAAAAACTGTCTTATTTATTTCTATAGGCTTTTTTCTATAAAAGCAAGGATGTTTTTTGTATCCCTTGAACATCTGTCCAAGGTTTCATCATATCATTTCGCTATGTGGATTATTTTTCTATTTATCTGTCCTAGTATGTAACAAGCGGCTTTTCCCCTTTTATTTTTCTATCATTAATGCTCTTTCTGTTGTGAGTTTTCTCCCGCACTGTTGTTTAAATGTTTTTTCATCCTAATATCCCTATCGCCCACATTCATTTTTTGGAGTTCAGTTGTTAAAAACCTTGAAGCCGTATTTCTCTTGCGGCTGTTGGAAATGCAAACAAATAGTTAAACACCCAGTCAGACGACTGGCAACTTGCCTGTCCCAGCTGTCAATGACATGAATTGCAGCCACAAAAAACAACAACAACTGCTGCAACTGCAACTGCCACAAGCCAAATCCGAGTCCAAAGCCAAAGCCAAAGCCAAATCCGAAGCTGTCCAATGGCCACATGTGCGCCGCCAAATCAAAACGTCAAATTATAATTGTCTGCGAGTTGTTTGTGCCTTTTTATTTGGATTTACGTTTTTTTCTATCTTTTTTCTATCTTTTTTTTGGATTTGGCACGAGCAGCACTGCAAAAAACAGTTAGAGTGCACGACGGCAACTGCAACTGCAACTGCAACAGCGGCCAAGCCCCAAAAACTCAGACATACGCCCACGCCACGCCGCGGCGTGGCAGGAAACCCAAACTCAAACTCAAATCCAAATCCAAACTCAAAGTCAAGAAATGCGCCCAAGCGCAACGGGGGCGCGCCACAGGCCCAAGCACTGCAAAAAAATGGCTTAAAAAACAAACAATTGCAGGCTGCTAGGCTAGAAAATACTCTGTACTAAGGCCGGAAGTAGTTTCAATATGTTCAAATATGTATTATGCGTATATGCACTGGTAAACACGCTTCAAGCAGTGCACTGCTTACATTTTAAGCAGTTCAGTAGCAGCTCTACAAGTTTCATCCTGCGTGGAAACTTGTTTCTTTAATAACTTTGCTGTTTATTATTAGATCATTATGAAATTTTGTTTCTGGATAAACAATATGATGAAATACATGTATACCAAAAATCAAAGCTATATACTCAACATTTTTGCTGTAAATGGCATTTGAAAATTCCGGAAATGCGGGTGAAATTTCTTCTTTTTTTTGTATTTTAAGCTAAGGCTGAATTTTGACAATGAGATTTCGATACAAAGTTCTCTACAAGCAAAAAGTAAACAGGGAATATTGATAAAGTAATTAAGTAAAGTAAAGTGGACACAAATCTAAACCAAATTTCCTAGGATAGACAGGAATCCTCTCCTAATAATACTATACTATACGCTTATAAGTCGTAGTTATACCTGTTATGGCACACATTTATAATACCCATTCAGGTATTTTAAACAGTACAGGGTATTAACAAATAAAACTATCAAAGACTAGTCTCCTCCGCGTAGACTGTGGCCTGGCATTGGACTCGCATGTGTGTCAGTCTCCCTCACTCTCTCTCTAATTTATTGTATCTCTCCCCCTCGCTCCCTGTCTGTATGTGACTGCTGGCTCTTTAACTGGGTTATGTCGAGGTCAGTCTAAGTCTCAGCCTCAGTCTTAGCCTCAGTCCCAGGCACACAGTTCACTCGGCTTGGCCAATGAGTAACTGGCTCTTGAGCCTCGTCGTCAAACTGTCTGCAAACTGTTCGTCGATTGGCAATTAGCCACGAATCGAGCCACACAAAGTTCGCGGCCCAAACCAATTCAACGTTTGCCTCGTTGCTCGATTGTTCAATTTTCGGTTAATTGGTTCTGATTGTTTTCGAGGCGTGCGTTTTTTTCCCATTTTTTATTTCCACTTTTTGCTGTTGGGTTTCTCCATTACAATTGGGCTTAGCAATAAAAATATAAAAAAACAGTCCTAACTTTTTTATAAGGGAGAGAAGGTAGCCTGTACATACAACTTCAAGTTCTTATAGGAGTAGTTGAAAAACTGAAGTTAAACTTTTATATGTTTAATTTTTGAGTATTTTATTTTTGTTTTTTAAATTTTTATTTTTTTCTCAATATTATCACCTTATAATTTTAGCTGTTCTTATTTATTTCTTTCTTTTTTTGGACTCACAAACTTCTGACATAATTTAATTAAATCAATTTTAGGACAATCATCTAATATAGCCTGTTCCCATTTACAATTCCTATCAAATGGTGTGGTTACAATTTGTTCGGTCCTCTGAATTCCTCAAAATAAAAGAAATATTCTATTTTGCTAATGAAAAAGCATTTGAAATACATTTTTTTTTTGTAATGATAAAAATATTTATTTGAATTTAAATTTTGCGATCTTTAGATTTTGACAGCTTGATCTGAAATTGTTATATATATAGGGGGAAAATAAACATAATCTAATTTTCAAAAATATAAAAAATTGGCTTACTTAAAAACAAACATAAAAGAAAATAATAATAATAGGGAAATAATATTTACAAGAATTTACATTATTTAAAGTATTCTTAGGAATAAAAAGTACTCCAAAATGGGATTAGGTCTAAAAAGCTTCCAATTAAACTATCATTTTGGGATACTTTGCGAAAAGTCTACTAATTTTGGAAAAATATCAGTTACAAGGTTAGTAGTTCAGAAGTATTTTAGAAGCTATAAATAAAATAATGAAGTCTGGATAAAATATCATTCCAAGGTGTATTTTATTTATACAAATAAAATAAAAGCTTCAGTATCTTCAAGTTCAACGCGTAATCTGGCGAGGATAATGCGCTCAAAGACTTTGCCGAAGGTAGGCAGTAGGCTAATCGGCCTATACGATTCCGGGGAGTCGACTGGTTTGCCTGGCTTGAGAATCATTGAAACTAAGGCCTTCTTCCAGACCTCCGGAAAGTAACCCATCTTTAGGCAGGCACTGAAAATCTTAAGCAAAAATCTAGTACCGCATACCGGAAGAGAGTTTCGTGGATTCGGATGTTAAAGTATAAACTAATTATTTATTTATAATACAGCTTAGAATGATCTTTTTGCTAAGAATATATTGTTTGGTGAATCTGGATAGCTATTAAGAACTAGAATTCATCTAGAACTGAATAACGCTGGCTACAGGGTATCTCAGAGTCGCTTGACTAAGTCGCGTTTTTCTGCGCGTTTTCAGCGCGGCTTAAACAGCTAATTGGTTGTCGTTGTTCTTGTCTTTGTTATTGTTGTTGCTGCTGCCTTGCCACACAAATTATGTATTTTAGTTTCTCGATTTGTGTAATGTCTTTTTGGCCATTTGCATGATTGCATGCAATTCTCTTTGCCAACTGCCAACTGACAACTGCCAAAGCTGACTAATGCATAGAAATATCTAAATACTATATAATTAATCTATAATTTTCGTATATCTCTTTGTCATTGCAGGTAAGCACAGTGTTGCCCTTTATATGTTGGCTAAGATGAAGGCCAACAGCTGGCTCATCAATGTGGATCACAGCTAACGTAAGTTGCAGCGGGTTGGGGAGCCTGTTGCACTGGCTGCAAGTTGAAAATATAAGTTAATTATTGCCAATTCGTGGGTGTGCCCCACGCTCCGTTGTGACGTTGTGGCATTGCATGCAAAGTGGCAACAGCCCACACAGGAACAACAATTGCAACTAACAACGACAGCAACAACAGCAACAAGAGCAACAATTGCAGTTAACAACTTGAAGCATTTTCATCAACATCGTGTCTCTGGCAATTATATTTCAAGCCAACTATAAATTAATTAAATGGAAAATCATGCGCTGTCTCTTTGTCACTTTGATCTTGTTGTTGTTACTGTTGTTGTTGTTGTTGTTGTTGTGCTGCTGCTGTTGCCGGCTGCTGTTGTTGGCCAGGTTCTTAAGAGGCCGACAAAAGAAGCCGAGCTTTAAATGTATGTACGTAATTTTAATTGCCCAACCGCCAAATGCGACTGCCAAATATGGCAAGGAACAGCAACAACAAGTCAGAATTCTCTAGAAGAGAGTGCTTGACCGGCAGATACCCCTTAAGTATGTACTAGAGATGGCAAAAGATAGGTTACTCTATCGATAATATCGATAGTTTTAGGTTTACCATCGATTAATCTCATACTTTTATTCGAAAACAAGCATTCGAGATGGCAAAACATAGATTACTCTATCGATAAGTATCGATTACTAGAGATGGCAAAAGATAGGTTACTATATCGATAGTTTTAGATTTACCATCGATTAATCACATACTTTTATTCGAAAACAAGCAAAGAACAGCAACAACAAGTCAGAATTCTCAAGAAGAGAGTGCTTGACCGGCAGATACCCCTTATAGTAGTACACAGGTTAAGTATGTATTAGAGATGGCAACAGATAGATTACTCTATCGATAATATCGATAGTTTTAGGTTTACCATCGATTAATCACATACTTTTATTCGAAAACAAGCATTCGAGATGGCAAAACATAGATTACTCTATCGATAATATCGATTACTAGAGATGGCAAAAGATAGGTTACTATATCGATAGTTTTAGGTTTACCATCGATTAACCACATACTTTTATTCGAAAACAAGCAAAGAACAGCAACAACAAGTCAGAATCCTCAAGAAGGGAGTGCTTGACCGGCAGATACCCCTTATAGCAGTACACATGTTAAGTATGTACTAGAGATGGCAAAACATAGATTACTCTCTCGATAATATCGATAGTTTTAGGTTTACCATCGATTAATCACATACTTTTATTCGAAAACAAGCAAAGAACAGCAACAAGGCAGAATTCTCAAGAAGAGAGTGCTTGACCGCCAGATACCCCTTATAGTAGTACTCATGTTAAGTATGTACTAGAGATGGCAAAACATAGATTACTCTATCGATAATATCGATAGTTTTAGGCTTACCATCGATTAATCACATACTTTTATTCGAAAACAAGCATTCGAGATGGCAAAACATAGATTACTCTATCGATAATATCGATTACTAGAGATGGCAAAACATAGGTTACTCTATCGATAATATCGATAGGTTTAGGTTCACTTTAAAATCGATTAACCACATACTTTTATACGAAAACATATAGTTTCCAAGCAGAAATCAATAGTATGTTTAATTTTAACTATGAAAATGTTGTTTATAAACAAATATATTCATTTTTTTAGTAAAAATGACTATCTTCTATGGAAATATGACTCTTCACGAATGTATTGTTGTAATGTTTAGCGATTGTCAGCATTTCTGCTCGACAGTTTGTTAAAAACAAACAATTTTCAAGATACTATAGCCTTGATTTCTGGCAAGCCGCATTCTGCGGTCACTTTTGATCTATTGCGTAAATTTCTGATCGGTCGTATAAAAGTTATTCAAGAAATCTAGCGCTTGGTAACATCTATGCTTAGCCTTCTCTGGTATGTACGTAAATATACATAGACTTATAAGTAGACACTGTTAAAGCAATGCACTGCTTGCACTTCAAGCAGTTTAGCGGCAACTATTTGTTAGTGAATTGTTATGAAATTTTGAACTGAGCTAAACTTTAGTCGAAGGTGGCAACCGGAACAGGACCTTATATCTTCTTATTTTTGGTATATTCGTACATTGACTTCTATAATGTTAAGTAGATATCTCAGTTAAAACAGCAATGAGTTAATTAACGGCTCAGCACTCAAGCAGTGCACACACACACACACACATGCACACCTTTATACTCACTCACATACACACACATCAAACAGGGTCTCCCTTTTGTCAGCGCTTTGTGCATGTCAAACTGTACATGAAAAAGGTTTTGTAAAGTTAAAGGGTGTGTGGGGAGGGGCATCGGATTAAGGGGGATCCAACTTTGGCGGGGGCGTTGCGCCTGGCTAGTGGGCAGTGGCCGCTTCAAATGAAGTTGAGTTGAGTTGAGTGGAGTGGAGTTGAGTGACTGACGGAATGACGGAATGATGGACTGACTGCTGGGCTAACATGCGCCATTCGCATGCCTTTGTGTGTCTTCCCCTGCCCGCACCTGCACCCGCATCCGCACCCGCACTCGATTCACCGTTCGTTTGGGAGGGGTCTCCCTTGCCATCAGTTTGCACACTCAGTATGCAACCTCGTATTCCTTTCTTTAAGCGCTCCGTTTTTTCGGCTTTTTATACTGTGTTCCCAAAGGGAGAAGAGTATTTTGGGTTTGTGCACTATTCAAGTTAGAGCGAGGACATTTTGTCCCTGCTGGGAATTATTAAATTTTCATAAAAAAAATAAAAGAATTAATTTACTTTGAATACTTATTAAAATTCATATGTCAAATCAATCTAGAGAACAAAATATGACCAAAAATACTCTCCGCATGAAAATCGATTCAGTTTTGACAAAGTTATGAGCGTTTAAAATATAGGTTAGGTTAGGTTAGGTTAGGTTAGGTTAGGTTAGGTTAGGTTAGGTTAGGTTAGGTTAGGTTAGGTTGCAGTGGCTGGAGCAGAAACCTACTCCACACTTGGGTCTGGAATTGGCCCCTTATGATAAATATAGGAAGATATTCTTTTGGATTTGAAGTCTTTACAAGTCAAAATGTTTTCAGTTTTGGCTTTTGGCTTTGAAATGAACTAAAAATGATTATGATATGATGATTAAGATGATGATTATTATGAATGATGATTATTTTTAATATGCTTAAAGTTTAAGGTCCCAATCAATCTAGATGAAAATTATGTTCAAAAGGCATTTCGCATGAAAATCGATTCAGTTTTAGGAAAGTTTGAGATCTAGGAAGATGGGAAATCAAAATTGAACCAAGTCAAAACTTTGAATTTTTATCAAAATCTTTGACCAAAAAACGATGTTTTATTTATGAAAGTTGCACCTCCGTTATAAGGACTTCTGATGAACTCCTTGATAGATAGGACACATACAAATTCTTCTACTGCCGCTCCAGAATACCAAATGTTGTATGCTGGAAACAGAGTATATAACAGTCGGGCGCTTCTAAGCAGTATTCCAAATTTTTTGGTATTTGGCAAAATTGTTTATATTACATGTCGAGCAGTCGACTGTTGGCTGCGGCAGCGACTGAGGCAGCGTAGGGGCAGCGGGCAGCGGGCGGCGGGCAGCAACTGACAACTTCAATCAGCTTCAAAGGCAGCGCCGACTGAGATGCCACGCCCAGGGTTGCATGGGCTTTTGGGGTAATTGGAGCAGTTTGTTGGGCGCTGAGCAATTTGTGGGTGTTGACAAAAGTGTTTGCCACGCATGAAGTCAAGCGGGGTGTGGCAGGCGAGGGGGCGGGGCAATTAATTGTTGCCAGAAGACAGCGGCGGTCGCAGTCGGCAACATGTTTCAAGCATGACTTCATCTTGACCTCGGCGGCAACAGAAACCACAGACGCGGACGCAGACGCAGACGCTAACAGCGGGCAGCGGGCAGCAGCCCACACAAAAATGCCGACGGCTGTCACAAATCACAAACAAACATACATATAAAAGTTGGTGCATGTGTGTGTGAATGTGTGTGTGTGTGCATACTGGCACAGACAGTTTGTCTGGTGCGTCGACTGCTGACGTCGGCGTTGGCGTTGGCGTCGGCGCCTTAAAAGCTATTTTTATTGATGAAGCGTAGCAGCAGCAACAACAACAACAACGACAGCTTGGCAACATTGTTGATAAACGCATATGAGGGCAGCTGCTAGCAACAATGTTGCGCCAGTTACTTAGCTACAGAATGACACGGATTAATATGCTGCGCCTGCAGCTTTAACTGCAGCCGCATGTTGCTGCAACATTGTTGCTGACAATGACAAACGTTGTGCAATTGATTCGCCTGAAGCTTTAACTGTTGTTATTGCTGTTGTTGTTGCTGTTGTTGCTCTCTGTGTGTGGTCTGCGCTTTTTATCAGCTCGCCATTTAAGCTTGAGTGCCTTTTCTAATTCACACTTTTTTTCTTCATTTTGTTGTTGTTGTTGTTTTTCTTCTTATTATTATTGTTGTTGCTGTTGTCGTTGCCCGCATGTGACGACGTTTGCGTTTTTTATGCGTCCGCCGGCCTGGCCATGGAGCGTCTCTTGCGCAGACCACACACAGTTAGATCGCCGGGTCTAGGTCCAACTCCAGACTTTGTCGGACGTGATGAATGAGCTGCGACAGCCAGGCAACGCACAACGTCAGCGTCATCATCATCATCATCATCACCATCATAATCATCATCATTATCATTGTCATCAGGCAGTCCGTCAGTCGCACGACCCGCTGTCAGCTTTGTGTGACTTTGTCGCCGCCGCATGTCATCGTTAACATCGCCGCGGTATTCGCCATCTTATTCGCCTCCGCTGTCGCTGTCGACGTTGACGTTGACGTCGCCGTCGCCATCGCCGTGGTCATCAACTCAAGCGGCGCTTTTCACGGCGCATGTTTAATTTGCAAATGAGCTTTGCTAGAAAAGCTCAGCCAAGCGACTGACAGTAGGCCGCAGCAGGGTGTAATTATAAAAGGTGGTGCAGTCAGCGCTCCCATTTATGAGTTGCCAATTGTCAGATGTCAGTTTTAAGCAATGTAAAATCTATCGATAACACTATCGATGCTGTCACCAGCAATTGTTATCGATAGCGCTCCCATTTATGAGTTACCAATTGTCAGATGTCAGTTTTAAGCAATGTAAAATCTATCGATAGCAGCATCGATGCATTCCCTGCTGTCACCAGCAATTGTTATCGATAACTATGAAACTTGAGAAACTTTTTATAGTTGTTATTTAAATACTTTAATTATGTTTAAAATTGTAACAAATCGCATAATTTAAGCTTAATTTGTTATTGAACTTCATTTGACTCATTTTCAAAATATCAAGCTTCAAAAAACGAAGATTTGAATACCCCTAAGGAAATATTGAAAACAATCCATAGTAGGTATGGTGCTGACTTTAAACTAAAGATAGTTTTCAGCACTAATCTGCCAACTTTCTTTCCTGCTCACACCACCAACAAATCTATCAAGAACTGATAACTGGCTACTCGCATGACCCCACCTCACATTCTCACACCATGGGCGGCATTTGCTGCACTCAGCCGAACACCGTGGAATGTGTCGCATCGTGCAAATAGTATAAAATGCAATAACAACGCCACACGTGACTGGTCAAATGCTGCGGAGCACCAGCTACATTTCCAGCTCTCCCCCCGCCCTGCAGATCCGGCTAGCGGTGCATGTGATTAGCTCCGGCCCCGGCAGGTTAGCAGTGTATTTTCTGAATAATTCAGGCAGCTGGCTAACGAAACTCATTGCCAAAATCCGCCAACGATCTGTCTATTAAAACTGTGAGAATATTTTCGCCATATACAGTTGTCGCCAATAACAACAGCGATATAACGAAGCTTTGATACTCTAATAATATGATATGGCATGAAATGATATGATATCATATGATAAACGAGGGTTAGGATAATTAATTTCAAATGTTGCGCTCCCTTTAATCTAAAGCTTCAAGCGCAAATATTGCTATACATTCAACACTATTAATTAAAATAGAAGCTTTAATGAGCTTTAGAGGTTTTTTTTAAGTTGACATCAATCTTTCAACCTCAAGATAGAGTTATTGTTAACAGGGATTACAATTTTTATACCAATATATAATACAAATTTAAATAACATAAAATGATTAAATAGAGATCGAGCTTTATATCTCAGGCAATATTAATCTTAGCCAGAAAATACATTA
This sequence comes from Hirtodrosophila histrioides, assembly GCA_037075165.1. NCBI lineage: Eukaryota > Metazoa > Arthropoda > Insecta > Diptera > Drosophilidae > Hirtodrosophila > Hirtodrosophila histrioides. The sequence goes on along the minus strand of JBAMCL010000759.1, from coordinate 494,098 downwards.
AGTCAAGCTTTTATAAGTTTGCCAGGTTATGTTTAAATTCTTTCAACATTCGGTGCGATTTATTATAGTCGTGCAATACATTTAAGTAAGAACTTTCAGGTGCTTTAAAAGCTCTTGTAAGCTTGCCAGCTTAAGTTTAAATTCTTTCTACATTCGGTGCAATTTATTACAGTCGTGCAAGACATGTAAGATAAGAACTTTCAGGTGCTTTAAAAGCTCTTAAGTATGTTATGTAGAAGTTGAAAGAAAATTGCATGCATTTTAAACATCAAAAATTATATGACTTAACTTCCTATAACTCCTAGAGTAATAGAGTTTATTGACCTATGCCTACACCTTTAAAGTTTAGGAAGAGGAATGAAGTTTCAGTTTTCATCCTCAATAATTATCAATCAACCTTTAAGTTCTCGAGTGAATTTGAAACCCCAAGATAAACCTTATGCCCCAGGTAGTCCTCAATAAAGAGCTTGATTTTCTAGGCATGCCCAACCTGTTGACTGTTTAGTTATACCCTCATTTAAGGAGGGTATCAAGACCGTTGGCTGCTTCTATTTTGGAATATGTTGCTCCGCATACCAAGCTTAAAGTGGACGACGCGACGCCGACGCGGTGAGGGGGGCAACGTGGCGACGCCTCTAATGACAATACCCAAAACGTCTATGTCTGGCGAAATGTTTTTTAGCCTTGGTTTTTGGTTTCTAGATGATTTTGTTTTATTTTTTTTTGTTTTTTTGTTATCAACATGGATTTGTTGGCTTGGAGACGGACTGAGGCTGAGCTATTCCCGGAATTGTTAGTCTTTTGTTTTCGTGTCGCGTCTGGAGCGGCGTTTGAAGATTTGTTTTGGATGCCGTTGTGAATTGAATTTCTTGGCGTGCTGCTGCCACAGCAAAAAGCAACAACAAACAGAGCTAAACAACACATAATAAAAATAATAATAATAATAGCGACAACAACAATGCCAAATGGCCACGCACAAAGCCGGAGAGTCTCTTGCTTCTTTTCCAGGAATCGGAGGACAGACGCAGCCATTCATTCATAGGCCTTTTTGTCGATTGAATTACAGCGCCAGGTTTTTGTCTGTAGTGTAAACACTGAAGGGGAGGTAGGTTGCAAAGGAGTGGAGAATCCAGCTTAAGCTGCTTCAGTTCGCATTCTGTAGGCGTTTTGCCCCATTTCGCAGAAGGATCTTAGATTCCAAAGTTCGCAGAAGTGGGTCGTATTTGAGGAAATCAAACCAACAAAAATTGAAAGGGGGAAGCTGCCAGCTGACCCAGTTAATTCCCAGAAGCCCCAAGAGGGCCGCCTACCAAAAAAGGGCCATAAATTATGAAGGCAATGCCTACAAATGTCAACTCGTCGCTGCTCATCATCGTGTGGGTCACTTGATGCCTCCAACTTGTATAAATTTAGATAATGAAACTGCACCATCTATGATATATAGTATGCAGTCAAATAAAATCGGGCTGCAATCGTAAAATCAAAATGTGAAATGTGTCAAAAAGAGAGAAGTGCGAGGAGTGAGGCGCTTCGGGAAACACCTCTGCAAAGTGTCCACACATTTTGATTTGTGCGCATTCGAATTTGGTTTTCTCAAAAAAAAAACCAAACAACATTTTCAATTTATGCTAATCAGCCTCCCACATGGCCAGACAGACACATGGGGAAAGAGAAGAGCAACTTGTCTGGCCAAAAATAAATGTGAACCAATATCAGTATCATTTGGGGGCTTTTGTGCTCCATTTGGTTGTAGTATCTTCATTTGTGGCAAATGAATTTATTATTTATTAATAGAGTCGCGTAATTTGTAGTGACAAGTTTGGCATCTCATTAAAAGTTCATTTAAAACCGAATTAGCTGCCTCGAATCATTTGATTCCACAGCTCGTTCTCATATTATTATTTACACAGACCAAGCCCCCTCCTGACTATTAAGAGTTAACTGTCCATAAAGTTTATAAGGTTGTCTTGTTCTTTTTTCAGTCATAAAGACAGTTTTATAACCATGCTTGCTTGGCTTAGGAACTTTATCATGGCATAGAGTTCCGACCAAATACAATAATAATTTCTATTTTACTTTTTCTGACATCAGTTTATGCTAATTTCTGGCTACCATATCGCGTAGAACTATTAAAAGTCGCAATATCGGTAGTTATTAGTATATTTACAGCTCTATTAAAAACTTTAATGCACAATCACTAAATTTGCCCACATCGTATAAATATAATGAGCACTAACTCACAACACATTTCATTTGATATCGAAGAGTTCTTCACAAAAGATTGAATTAAATGGTTTAAAACCTTTTGAGATTGCTTTTTATGTTGGTATATTATATAACTATATATATGCTAGTATAACTATATATATACTAATAAAACTATAGGTTACATAACTATATATATACTAGTATAACTATAGTTATATTTATTAAGCGATTAAAACATTTCCAAATGTTTTAGATACATATGTTATTTTTAAATTATTCGTATTATCTAGAAAATGTTTTAAAAATATATTGAAATTTTGTCATTGTTACTGAATATCTGGCCAGTAATTAAAATATGATCCAAATGATCTAAGGATCTCTAATAAATTTAATCGAACTTATGCGGATAATATATTATTTATTTAATATGCCAGCAATACAGGAAAAGACAACCATTTTTATCCTAAAATTTCTTGAGAGTTCTTTAGGAAGATGATATTGTAATAATCTTCTTTTCATTATATTACTATGATATTGTAATAATCTTATTTCCTCTTTCGATAAAATATCATATTTCTTGAAGCGTAAGGATAATCAATATCATATTTCTAAAGAACTTTCGAAAAGAAGATATTAAATATCATATTTTCTTATCGTAATAATCTTCTTTCCTCTTTCGATAAATGTCATATTGGTATTTATCGTAATTGTTATTTATCGAAAGAGGAAAGAAGATTATAACAATATCATCTATATCATAGTAATATAATGATATTTATCGAAAGAGGAAAAAAGATTATTACAATATCATCTATATCATAGTAATATAATGATATTTATCGAAAGAGGAAAGAAGATTATAACAATATCATCTATATCATAGTAATATAATGATATTTATCGAAAGAGGAAAGAAGATTATTACAATATCATCTATATCATAGTAATATAATGATATTTATCGAAAGAGGAAAGAAGATTATTACAATATCATCTATATCATAGTAATATAATGAAATTTTTACATTAATAATGGATGTATCCCAAGATTAGCTATTTTTATGAAAGTGTTAATGTTATTTCATAAAATACCTAATAAATACCAAAAAAAATAGATCTGAAAGAAATATCTTATCCTGTTCTATCGAAAAATAGCACATTTAATAATAAGGAATGGTGCTCTGTACTCAAAACACATAAACAATAATTATATATCTCAAGATCGGCAAATTTAATGGAGGTGTTAATGATAGATATGCTTGATGTGCCTTTGAAGTTGTCGCACGGTTGCAGCATCAGGTGCTACTTAGTGGAGTTGCAAGGAGAGCAGTAGGTGGTAAGGTGGTAAGGGGGTAAGGGGGCTGGTGGCGGCGGAGTCAAAGGAGAGTTAAAGGGCAGCGACGAGACGCCAACGCAGACAGCGCTGAGACAGCGCAGCGGCTGCATTGGTGGCAGCTGCAACAGACGAACAGAAAGAGACAGCGCCAAAAGGGGCACTGGGCAAGAGGGGGTGTGGGGAGGGGGGAGAGGCAAATGCAATGCAACATAAATAAGCACAAGGCAATGAGAAAAACAAAATGCAAGAAAAAATTGTCTTTTATGATGTTGTACGCTGGGCTGAAGTTTTTGCCATTTGCCGTTTGCCGTTTTGCAGTTGAAGTTGGAGTCGGTTTCCTGCCCTGGCACTGCCACTGCCCTGCCCTGCACACTGTGCTGTCAAAAGGGGGGTGCGGGGGAGGTGGGGCACTTAAAGGTGCAGCGCGTGTGCCGACGCATGAGGCAGAGCGAGCGAGGGGCAAGGGAGCCGAGTGTGGTGGCAGAGTAAAATAAGCGGAAAGCACAAAACACAATGTTGTGCAAAGAACGTTGAACTCTCGCCTGGAGTGGAGTAGAGTATGCTGAAAACTGGAGTGAGAGTTAACAGAGCTCTCAGTGTGTGTGTAGTGTGTGTGTGTGTAGTCTCTCTGTGTGTGTGTGTATGATTTTTCATAATTTTTCATTTTCACGCACTGCTGGGACATTTGAAAAAAACAACAACTCTTGTGCAGATTTGTTGCCTGCTTTCATTGCACTTGTTCTTATTATTGTTGTTGTTGTTGTTGCTGTTGTTGTTGTTGCTGTTGCTGTTGCAGCTGCCCCCCAAAGCATTTTGCACTTAGCGTAATTAGGGGGCAAAGATGCAAAGAAACGAACTGGAAATCAAATATCGCCCCAGCAAACAGTTTGACAGTCACTGTTAGCTGCATAGCTCTTAAATGCAAAATAGTTTCGATAGCTTAAGCTTAAACTATCGAGTGTATCGATAAAATGGAAAGATAATAATAAATGCTAAATATTTTTGTTAATAGGCAAGTACAATAATGTATAGGGATTAAATATGGAAGTGACTTCAATTAATGCCTAAAATATGCCTTAAAATACTTACATTGTGCAATTATCCAAGCCAGAATACAAAAAACAATCGATAGTATCGATAAAATTTGTACACAACATTTAGAGGCACTTATGAATTTAAGAAATTCTAAACTTTTGTCAGTTCTTATTATAAAATGAAAGCGAAAGTCTTTAAAGTCTGCTGACTACAATAAATAGCAATAAATAAGTTTCTAATAAGCAACTCTGTGTTTAATATCGATAATATTCATAAAGCTAGCTATCGATAATAAAAATAACAATAGACCTTTATAAAAATGTGAAAATAGCTTAATTTAATATAATTAATTCACAAAATACACAAATTCCCTTATTGATCGTAGGAGAAACCTAGCTGGTTCTCAAGCAAAGATCATCTATACTATCCATATAATTCACAAACTTTATCAACTGTTCCCTAGCACCACTGTTAACCGCAAAAAGCTATTGCAATTTTTCATTCAAATTCATACGCACAGATACAGATACAGATACATAAACAGAAAGAGTTTGAGTTTGAAACCGTTGCTGGCTGTCATAACTTGAGGATAATGCGGCCTGAAACCATTTTGTTGTAATTGGCATAAGAGTCTCTAATTCCAAATGCATTTATTATTTCGACATGGCCAACAGATGAGGAGCAGCAAGTCGAGTCAGAACTGAAGCTGCAGCTGAAGATGCGGCTAAAGATGCACTCTGAATCCGAGTTCTGCTGACACGCAAAGCAGCTTTAAGCCATGGCCAAGAGCAGCAGTAATAACAACAGCAACAATAACAAAACTCGTTTGTGTCTTTGGCTTGGGCAATTTTTGATACCCTGAATTACAAAAGAAAAAGGAAAGTGTAGCTTGAGACTGTCTTAGAAACAGCTACCATATAGCTAATGTTTATAGTTATTTACAAACCAAGAGTGTATATTGAAATTGAGTTCAGAAAGGAGACCATATATCCTATACCATATACCCTATGGATCAAGGATAATTTAGAAATTTGATGTCAAAGCTATAGCACGCCCATAAAATAAGTTTATTTTTAAAAATATTATAGATTTTAGGTTTTTAAGTATTAGCATTCTCCTATACTATTTTCCGTCCATTTATCGCTTGACTTATAAAGTGAATTTTTATTAAATTTGATAGAAACTGTACATTAAATCTGTAGGAATTTTAAATTTCTTATAGTAATGATTTATAATTAGTACATTTCTGGTATTTTTAGTTCCTGTTTACTCCCTGTTTATATTGAGATCTGTTCCCAGTTGCGCTTCTAACCAAATCATTCAAATTGTGAATTGTTTGGTGTTCTGAATTCCGCAAAAGCATTAAATAATCGGATTTAATAGTAATGTTCTTGAACCTTCTGATATAAATACTATTCGAATGTAAACTTATGTGGGTAAAACGTTTGCTATTTCATTCAAAATGGGTATAAAAAGTACTCGAAAATGGTACTCGTAACATGGATGATTATACCTAATATTTAGCAGAGAAACCTGATCTCCCTGATAAATATTAGGTATAATATAACAATAACAATATGAAACAATATATTTATATAAAAATCTTAAATGATTAGTATATAGTTTCGGTTAGGTTAAGACGGCAGGTCACATGATTAGTATATAATAATCATAAAATGATCTTGGGCAGATTAAGAGTACAATATATCTTAGTTATAAGTTAGGAGTTAGTTAGTTAGGAGTACAATAGATGTTGCTTATAAGGTTGAGCATACTTATTAACTATGATAGTAATAATAATAATATTAAAAATACCAACTAAATTGATCTTTAATGTAGTTTTGATCTCCTATAAGCTATATAGTTTATAGTATAGTTTCCACTTCGAACTTCCTTCCATTCGAGGGTATCCTGCAGTCGCTTCCTTTGGGAGTAGCACTTCAACTTGTTATATGTTTCTGATTTCTTATTTCTTCTCATTTTGGACTGCGCCTTTACTTGACTTTGTCTTGACCATTTTACATTCGTATGGTTAGTATTCTTTTTATATTATTTTCTTGTTGTTTTTGATTTCGCTTTGGTTTTCTCGAGGACGTTGCCTGAAAACCTGATTTGCAGTTTAATCTGGTTTGCCTTGGAGGAGACGGCGGTGCTGGAGGAGTCGCTGGAGCTATAGTAGTAACTGGCGACTGCGTCGGCAGTGCCTTTCAGACATCTGCGGCATTTCAAGGTCTGACTCAGCAACAAGGAAGGAAACGTCGCCCTTTCGGAACGCGGCAGCGGCAGCGGCGGCGGCGTCTGTGGCAGGCAACTGAGCCACATTCCAGTTATGGCGTGGCCTTTGCGCCCAGACCAGACCAGACCAGGCCAGGCCAGGCCAGACACACCTAGTTTTGGCCAGGCATTGGTTTTTGGATGCGCCTTGGATTGCTTTCAGATGGCTCAAATTGTTTTGGCCAACGTCTGCTGGCCAAGTTATTGAACTTTGTCGCGCAGTGCAGCCAGCGGCTGACCCTTTTAGCCATGGCTCAAACGCTCAAACAGTTGTTAATCACACATGGCTTGGCCTGGCCTGGCCTGGGCCTGCACCCAGGCCTTGCCACATATCAAATATCATTTGTTGTTACCCTTTTTGTTGTTGTTAGCAGCTCCTCTGGTCACTTCAAAGGCGGCCGCGCCTTTGGACGTTACAACAACAAAAAGTCAACAGCAAAAGTGAAATAATTTAGTTTGATTTACCCCGCACACACCCGCCTCCTGCCTCCTGTCCCCTACCCCTGTCCGGGTCTCTTTGTTTTTTCTTTTTTTTTTGCATTGCGCTTCGCTCTTTTTCAAGTGAAGTATTTAAATTATAAACTGGCAGCACATCAAAGCGTTAACGCTGTCAATGACCCCTCCCTGCCCTCGCTCCACGCTCCACACTCCACACTCCACACTCCACGCTCCTCGCGGGCTAAAGACCAAGGCTTAAATTACGTGCTAGGCAAACAACAACAAGAACTAAATGAAATAAAAAAACAAAAACGTTGCAATTGACAGCCACCGACTGCAATATACTCTATTATTAATGCATATCCTCCATACCAACTAATCGGGAGAAAAGAAAGGAAGAATTTTAGCTGGGTTCTTGGATTCCTTGATTTTGTAACTAAAGTTACGTTAGGTTTGGTAAGGTTAGGTTAGGTTAGGTTAGTTTAGGATAGGTTAAGAGAGGTTAGGTTAGGTTAGGTTATGTTAGGTTAGGTTAGGTTAGGTTAGGTTAGGTTAGGCTAGGTTAGGTTAGGTTAGGTTAAGAGACGGTTGGTTAGGTTAGGTGAGGTTAGGTTAGGTGAGGTTAGGTTAGGTTAGGTTAGGTTAGGTTGGGTTAGGTTAGGTTAGGTTAGGTGAGGTTAGGTTTGGTTAGATGAGGTTACGTTAGGTTAGGTTAGGTTAGGTTAGGTTAGGTTAGTTTAGGTTAGGTTAAGAGACAGTAGATTAGGTTAGGTTAGGTTAGGTTAGGTTAGGTTAGGTTAAGTGAGGTTAGGTTAGGTGAGGTTAGGTGAGGTTAGGATAGGTTAGGTTAAGTTAGGTTGGGTTAGGTTAGTTTGAGACTCACAAAGACCATCTGGTCTTTAGTGATACCGTATGATGGAACCTTGCGAAGTCTAAGATTCTTTAAGGTTTAGTTTTTTAGGAGTTAGTTCAGCGGATTACTCGATACACTCTCCAGGGAAGTGAAGTTATGGGATACCAGTTATCTAAGGTTAGATAATTGAAAAACAACAACGAAATGGCGGACTTTAACCTTCAAATTTGCTTCCTTAGTTCAAATCGGGTCAATTTTCCATTTAATCTGTAATTTTATTAACAACTTGATTTAAACTTAAACTATATTTATAAGAACTGCCTTCAAATTGGTTGTTTTAATTATTCCAAATCTTTTTAGATCATCCTTGACGGTTCTCATATTAAATTTGTTTATTCTAGCTTTAAAATTGTTTAAAATATAGTTCTTGCTGATCTTTTCAGGTTGGAAGAGGGCGTAGCAAACAATTTGAGTGGGGAATAGATTACTATAGGATAAGTTTGAAAAGTCAGCTTGAAAAGAGTCAGATAAGACCTTAAACAAACCCAGCATACTCTCTTAGCCTTGGGAAACAGCGTATCCAAAGCCACTTCTGTATAGGTGAGGGAAGGCGCGGTGTGGGGCAACTAAGAGTCCTTTGTAGTTGCACCGAAAACTCTGCGGCAAAACGGTTTCAATTACTTTAGCAAAAAACAAAAAACAAGAAAAAAAAACAAAACAAAACAAAAGCCGACAGCGTCAACAGCTGGACAGAGGTTAAAAGGGGAGGGGAGCGTGGCTAGGGTTGGATTGAGTTGGGGTGGGGGTTGGGGTTGGAGGGGCGGGGCGGGGCAACGCTTAATGCACACATTGCAAAAATTCTATTGACCATTTCAACTTGGCGCCACTCGACGGCCATAAACATTAAAAATTATTGTAATTATGGCCGACGCTCCAACTGAAGGTGCCACAAAAATGCGCACAGTTGAGTGCCGCCCCCCTACACCCCTCCACCCTCCACCTGTGTGTGTGTGTGTGTGTGTGTGTGCGTGTGCATTTTATGGGCCCAAAGTCCAAAATGCAAAATCCAAATTGGCATTCGATGCGCCGCAATAAAATGCAATGCGAGCCAAAGAAAGAAACATTTTCTATGCCACGCCCCATTTGACGCCTGAAATGCCCCCGCAAAGGCGGCAAATGCCGCGCATAACTCATACGCAGCGTGTGACGGCAGCGCCACAAATACAATTGCCATCACAGCGGGGCAAGGCAGGGGGAGAGCTGACACAGAGACAGAGCAGCAGAGAGAGTGAGGGAGAGAGGGCCGCGTACAATGGATTTCAGTTAATCAAAAGCTGTGCATAACTATGCAAGAACCATGAGCATAAATTGTAATTAAGCTTAAGAAATTAGGAACGGGAAATATTCTTAAATTATTATTATAAAGATTTATTGCACCTTCTTGGGAGTTTGCATCAGTCGGAAATTTTGAAAGATTGTAAGCATATTTGCTATGTTAAGGTCTATCTATCTATCTATCATCTATCTAACTATCTATATATATATATATATATCCATTATCAATCTATATATCCATCTATCTATCTATCTATCTATCTATCTATCTATCTATCTATGTATCTATCTATCTATCTATCTAACTATCTATAGTTATGAACCCTTCAAGTCGGTATATACTTATGTACATTAATCAACGAAAGTTTTTCAAGTTGTCCATGAATAAAATAGGTTTATACCTTCTATATTTCTCTTATACAGACAATAAGCTGTAACTCAGTCGTATCCTTGTGATTTCTAGCGCATCTTGTGGCAGACAACTTGTCAAGCCCAGGACTAACAACTGGCCAAAGTAAATTCTAAAGATCCTTGTAGTTGCCGGTTTACAAAGGACTTTGTGTGTTTCTGACACGTTTCCCATGATAACCCTATTAAACTTGAATGTTCATCGATAGTTTTTCTCCTTGTGATCCTAACTCAACGAGTACTTGCAAGAACTAGCACCCTTTTCCTAAAAAGGGATACACTTTTTGTAGCTTTAACAACATTCTGCTAATAACAGCATTCTGTTAATAAAGAATGTTAATAACATTTGCCCCTAAAGGTATGCTGCAATTTTATGCGACATTATCTTCTGACGATTTCTGTTCGCCTGGTATTTCAGCAGTTTTAGGATAGCTAATACTTCCGAAGGTGAGGAAAACCTTATATAAGTGAGCGTAGATTGTGAGTTAAGGAAAATAAATAGCACATTAAACTATTTTATTATTATTTTTTATACTACATATGTGTAGTAGGTAACCCCTATTGTAATCAGAACATCTACAATCTGTTGTTCGAACCCTAATGATTCGCTTACTTACACAACTCATCCACCGCGACGACTTAAGGCATATTATTAATATAAAATATACGTAACTAATTAAATTTAATATATTAAATTATACTTACGGACTGATTACATCTATAAATGTACTCATAAGTTTCCCAGATGCGTATGCATTTAATAAATTTAAGCTAGATAAGAAATTACACTTGATTTTGTTCAGATTACCTAATGGTTATAATAGCAAGTAGTTCATATTAAGAAAAGACCAAAGTAGGGAGTATTAATTCTTCCGACTATTGCGATTTTCATTCTTGGATAAGCACAGAAGTTATTTGAGAATCTGTTTTAGTATAATGCGAGGCAGAGAAAATCTATTTCAATCTAAAAACATGCATGCATATTTTCAAATTCATGTAGTTTATGGTACATCTTGATGTATGCATCTTACGAATATTGAGAATTTATGCAGAGGACATGCCCTAGATGATTGTATGTGAAGTATTATTACTTTACCCTTAGAATCTTTTGGATAATAGCTTAAAGTCGTAATGTGTCTTGTGATAAACTGTTTTCCCCTGAAACATAAGTTCCTGGTTCGAAACCCAGTCAATAAATAGTTTTTCTATAACTTTGAATATCAATATTATTTATAAAAATTTCTTTTCCCCCCTACTCCTTTTATATTTCCCCCCCCCCCTTTTCTTCCCCCCCCCCCCCCCCCCCCCCCCCCCCCCCAAAACCCACAATACCCATATTTTCACTTAATAAAAAATAAACCCCCCTTAAGGGAGATTCCATTTTTTCCTCCCCCCCCCCAAAAAATTTAAAAACAAAATTTAAATAAATATATTAAAACACAACCCCGGGTATAAGCTAGTATATCATATCACATAAATGTTATTCAATATCCCACCACATGATAATTAACGCTATAAGGCACTCGATCACTTATAATACAATAAAGTTATGCCACACTTCACTAATTTGAGGATGTTTTCCCAATCAGTTTTCCCAGAAATGGCAACTTTCAAATATCCGTGGAACGTTGAACACGATTAATGGGCGGCATTTAATCTTCTCGGCTCAAATAGATTACAAAATGTCCGTTTAGTCACGATATTTGTCACGTGTCTATCGCTCAATCAAAATGCTGAACACTTAAAACTCCAACCCCCCCCCAGACGCCCCTCCTTTGGCAGCTAAACGTTGCAATATTTTTGGGCCATTTTTCAACTGGGCACATTTTTGGCCCGGAGGGTTCTGGTCTAACTACCGTTTTGTTGGTAGCCTGACTGATGGACTGGCTCCCTCTTCCGCTCTCCCTCTCCCACTGTCTCTGGCTGAGCGATGAGTTGGCCCAGTCAACCAGCAGCAACCCAACCTCCCACAGTCAATCAGCTGAAGTTGCCCTTGCCGCTGCTGCTGCTGCCACAGTTTGTGGCGCATCTTAGCTGCGGGGCATTTGGCTACTGCTGCCAGTTGTCAGTTGGAGTTGCAATCGCGGCAAACGTGGCAATTAACTCTTTGATGGATTTACTGCCCAGCGTCGCTGCTGCTGCTCAGCTGCTGCTGCCGTTGCCTGCTGCCTGCTACCATTAAAAATGGCCACAAAATGCGTTTTTGACTGCAGCGGATGCATTGGCCAAACTGCAGCTTCAGCTTCAGTTTCAACTCCAGCTCCAACTCCAACTCCATCTCGATTCGCGACTCCACAATTATAAAATAATCATCATTTATAATAGTCGTCGTAGTCGTAGTCGTCTGCTGACTCTGCCAACGGCGCAGTTCTCAATGCGAGCGGAAATGCAGCGACGCGTCCACTGCAACTCCAACTCCAACTCCAACTGCAACTACAGCGCACAGTGGTACAAACCAATTAGGCACGCTCCCATTTCTGATGCTAATCAAATTGTACTTAAGCTAAATTATTAGCTCTTCTGTATGCCAAATAACAATTGTCCTGAATATCTTTAGCTAATAATCTATACTACTCTATATAGTATCTATTTAATATATATAGCTCCAGATACTTTGAAGAATTTTGATTTTTATAGTAATTGCTTGAATACATTTCTTTCCTTAAGTATTTTCCTTATATAGTTCATAGATCTCCAGGAAATCTTAATACAATTTAATTTAAATACTGATAAAATGCCTATACTTAAAATAATTTGCAATCCAGGATAATACTTTGAAGAATTTTGATTTCTAAAGTAATTTCTTGAATATAGTTCTTTGCTTAAATATTTTCCTGAAATATAGTTTATAGATCCCTAGGAAATCTTAATACAAATTTTATTTAAATGCTTATAAAATTCATATACTTCAAATATTATGGAATCGATGCAAAATAACTGAAGATTGGTTGCCAAAAATGTTAATCTATCTTTAACTTGAGAACCTGAGAACTTATACTGATCTGAACTTGAACTGATCTAACAATATAATATACTCTTTGTCAAATATTAACAAAGAGCATATTCTATTGTCAAATATTAACAAAAAGTTTATTATATTGTAAGATCATTGGCATAAGTTCTCAGGGTTTGGCTTTGGTCAGAATATATGTTAAGACCTGATCAGACGAGGATATACTTATACCAAGATATATACTAATTGAGTTCATACGGCAGGAAAGGGAGACTTACAATATACTCCTTATTCCCAAAAATGTTTGTATACAGAGTATATACTTATATATACTCTGTTATTTTCGTAAATAAGCCTGATTTATTACGAAATATCGGGAGTATGTTCCCATTTCCGGTTACTTTTCAATCCGCAACAGTTTTACTTTTGTGTGCACATTTTCGTAAAAATACCAAACAAGTTTCCTTCATATTCGTATAGTTTTCAGTACCCTCCCAAAACCCTTTCGGAATACAGAAATATGTCGATGCCAAGTGATTTGATCGGAACCGGAAATTGGATCTCTCCGAGTATTACGAGTATTCTCAAAAGTTGTATAGTTTCCGCAGTATTTTTGATAGTTTGCGCCACTGTGCAACTGCGTGTGGATTTGAAATATTCAGCAGACATATTTGCGGCGCTTTCGGCTAGGTAAAGCTGAAAAACGCTGAGACGCCGCCAAATGTTGCCTCCTCCTCTCTCGAGTTGCCGCTGTTTTTCCGAGTCACAGAAGCGTTTCAAATTACAGACACCAAATAAGCCGACGCTTCGGTCTGCCGTTGCTGCTAAAGACTCTAAAGAGTCGCCTGCCCCCAACCCATGCCTTCCCCCACCTTCCCCATACCACCACCCTGCCGTCCCGAGCTGCCCCATCTACGTTTTGGTTGCCGCCTGCAACGCCGACAATAAAATGCGTGGCAAAATGCAATTGAGAAATTAATTTCTCCCATTCAGACATTCGCATTTGCGCTATAATTAAAACTAATTTGTGTATGCGAAAAGCAGCAACAACTGCAACAACAACTGCAACTGCAACTGCAACTTCAAATGCAACAACTGCAACAACACCCAAAGCACCGCCCCAAACAGACACTTGCCTTTGTGCTGCTGCGTTGCAAGTTGCTTCCCCCTCTCGCTCTCTCTCTTTCTATCTTGACATCAAATGTTGCTGTGGCCCATTCACGTTACATTGTTAAATACCCAGAACCAAAAACTAAACAATACAAAAACTGAGCAGAGTTAGCCAAATACTATAGAAAACTTCTACTTCTACTTCTGGTTCTGTTTTGAGCCCTGGCTTAATGAACTTTCGAGTGCATAATGCGGCTGGAAGCACAAATTTAATTTAACAAATGGCAAATTACTTAGCTAACTCAACTAATTAACACGACTTTTCTATTTTACATATAACAATATATTTACTCATTTGAATGTTGCCATAGTTTCAGCTAAAGTGCAAAGGAATCTGAAAGAGTTGGCAGTTATAGCTTTAAGTACTTTAAAATTATTATAAAACTCACATGCTCTCAACAAATCTTAGAGAATATAATCAATTTTCCACATCAATTTTCAACAATTAATACAATAAATTAAAGTTATCGATATAATTTGAAAAATAACTTAAATTGATCGACAGTTTAATAATATTAACTATGTATATGGATTGACATTTTTACTTTACTATTTTTTCCTATAATAATCGATAATTCTACTACTATTTTTCCTATAATATTAACTATGTATATCGATTGACATTTTTACTTTACTATTTTTTCTTATAATAATCGATAATTCGGCCAAGTTGTTGTCTTTAAAAAAACCGTATCAAGTTCTTTAATATTCTTACTTTTTTACTTACTTTTTTACTATTGATTTAGTTTATACAATGTAATCGATATTTATTTTTCCACAATCAGTTCAATTTTCGTTTCCGAGTACCTTTCATTCGAATCGTTTCTGATTTTACATTTTAAGCTTATCGAAGTTATTGACAAGTAATTTTGTACATAGAATATTCCAAATTCGTTTAGAATTAAGAACATCAAACAATTTAGATTCCGATTAAACTTAATCGATATCGAAAATCGAAACATGACTGATTATTATTTCTAGTGCGAGAAGAACAGAGACTTTTAAATATCGATACTTTTTAAATTGAGCCGTGTTCTCAATTCCGATTACTTTGTTTCTCATTTTTCAAAGAATTCTATCCTTATGAAGTTAAATTAAATTTAATCGAAATCGAAAATCGAAACAGGACTGATTATTATTTCTAGTGCCACAAGAAGAGAGACTTAAATATCGATACTTTTTAAATTGAGTCGTGTTCTCAATTCCGACTACTTTGTTTCTCATTTTTCAATGCAATCTATCTTTATTAAGTTAAGTTCAAATGCTTATTCCATGGACTCACTACGAAACCCCTTTCAAAAACAAATTTTGTATATTTTTTCGATGATTTGAATGTCATCGAAATTCTAATTCAATTTCTAATAAAGTTCTCAACATTCGAAAACAATTTTAATTGGCACACTCTTCAACAATTATTTTAGCATCTCCAAAAACAAACTGTATTCTTCTTTTTAGAGCTAAAATATTGTCTAGTTATGCAATTTAAATAAAAAAAAACCCAACTAGAATCGAAGCTGAATAGGAGAACGCAACTCGAACCGATACGCTTGGAAATGTGAAGTGAAATACTCGAATCACTTTAAAAACCCAATTAAAAACATTTGAAAACGTAAAATAAAAAGCGTTCCATTAACTGCAACTGCATTTGCTCAAATTACTGCAACTGAAACCGAAGCTTGGTTAGAATGGTGGCCTGGAGGGGCTTGGAGTTGGGGCTGGGGTTGGGGTTGAGGATGTTGGCAGAATTGAGGGCCGAACTGCTGCTCTACTGAGCCGTGCTAATGAGCGCCAGGATAGCCAGGATACAGCTGGCTAGGCTCTCAGGCCTCGTCCTCGTCCTCGGCTCATATTCAACTCGACTCCATTGCAAATGAAGTGCCAGAAATGTGAAGCGAAATTGCATAAACCACTCGACAGACGGCAGAAAAATCAACTCGAGCGGGCTGGAGAGGGAGTGGGAGTGGGGGGTGGGTAGATGTACGCAAAATAAGTAAAACATAAAAAATGTATGTGTTTTTTGTTGTTTTTGTAATGCAGCCTGAGTTCATTAACATCCAGCTGAAAAAAACGCTGCCAGGTGCCAGTGACTGTCAAACTGTGGCAGCACCCCAAGCGCCTGAGGCAGCAGGTTGTAGAGCTGCGGGGGGGGTAAGTTCCCCCCGCAGCTGCTGCCATATCTACCCCAAGCAGTGGTAAATCTAAATGACTTTATTACTTTTTTTACCCACTGCTCAACATATTTGTGTTATTTTTTTTATATTTTTTATTTGCATCTTCTTCTTGCTGTTTCCACTCCAGCGCAAACTTTCATTTCAAATCCCGCAAGGATACAGCACAAAATGCGGCAGAAAATCAGGAGAGGCAAAAAAATAAAAACCAAGCAAAAGGATTGCAGCAGGCACTGCAAATACATTAAAAAATAAAATAAGAATGCTTCAGTTATAAATGCTCGACTGGGAGTTCAGCTGTAGCCTGATCTTAAGTTTGGTCCTTAATAGCTACTGTGTTTATAAGGTTATCCTTCTGAAATTTGCAGGAGTAAGAGATGACATAGTTAAGTATGCGTGTACCAAATTTCATAACTATATGTTGAAAATTAAAGTTGTAGTTGGTTAATCTTAATTTTTGAAGGATGGGAAAAAAATAAAATTAAGTTGCGTTTGGTATTCGGCAATCCACTTACAATACTTGGTCTCATTGGGGTTTATAATCTTATTATACCTATAGACACATATACTCTATATAGTAATAGATCTGATATAGTAGATATAGATATAGTAATAGATCTTAATAGATCTGCAAAGTCTCATGTTTCCTGTCGAACTGTCAAACGCTTGTCAAACTTTTTTACAGGGTATACAAAATGAAAAGAATTGCAGCACAGTTCTTTTTTATATTCACGTATTTTCAAGCCACAATGCTGCTTGAAGTGCTGGCCGTCCAGGGGCGGGGCAGGACTGTGGGGGCACAGTGGTTTGGGGGGACGTGGTCCTGCATAGGGTTGCCTTTAAATGCCAGCAAATTGCATGCGCCGGAAAAATTTAATTAGACAACTGTGCAGAAAAATCATGTGGGAAATAGCAGCAAAAGTTGCGGCTTGTACAAGACTGGTTAAAGGATTCCGCTGGTTGGGTCCTGCCAGGCGGCAGCCGATAAGGAGCTGCCTAAAGCCGAAGGATATTGTGAAGTGCGCATTGTGCATGTCGTTTCAAGGGTAAGGCGGGAAAAACAGGAAAACGCGAGAAAGTGGGAGTTTTCTTGCCAGCTATTGTTTCATTTGAAGCGCCGCCGCTTAGGGGCAGCCACAGCAAACAAGGGGCATATTAATTGCATTGCATACTTTTGGGCGCGCAACCATCCTCCGCCCTTCCACACAGCCCCCTCGCATTGTGCAGCCCTATTATTAATGAATTAAACTTGACTTTCGGTTCGTTGCACGCCGCAACAGCAGCAGCAACAACAACAATAGCGTCGATCTTAAGATACCCTAATGAAACGGAAACCAGACAACTATTCAATATTGATTATGGAACAATCGGGGTGAAATTCATAATTGAAACTAATTGTCCCTTCAAGGATATTTGGCTAGTACTTAAGCTTGAAACCTGGCAGATTGTATTTTCACTCGAATATTAATATTTCTTATATAGAAAAGAGACTCCAACGTACTTATCATAGCCCCAATATACTAAAACCATTTTCTGCCTGCTAAAACTTCTAAAAAAAAAATAATATAAGAGGGAAAATTTTTAATTCCCCCCAAAAATTTTTTTTTTTATTATTAAAAAAACATATTTATTTATTCAAAAATGTTTTTTTTGGGCGGACGTTTTTTTTACGCAGAATAAAAACCTCTTATATATATAAGAGGGAAAAAAAACTCTTATTATAGCCCAAAAATGCTGAACCCATGTTCTGCCTTCTAAAACTTCTGAACTATCAATAAATTATCGATAGTATCGATAGCGATATGACGATATGCGGTTGTCGCCGTCGATAACTTTTGTATTTATCGACGCCTTCAATCATTCCATTTGTTATTATTAAAGACACATTTATGTACTATCCAAGATTGCTGTTATCGGACAGACTGTATTATTACACGAGTATTAATACCTCTTATATATAATAGAGAGGACAACATACTCTTATTATAGCTATAAAATGCTGAAACCATCTGCTCCCTTCTAAACTATTATTAAATTAGGGATATAATCGCAAGGAGCGCTCTGCGGCTGCCGCTATCGATTACATTTGGCATTATCGATAGTTTTTAATCGTTCTACTTCTTGTTATCACAAACATGTTTATAAGTTACCTAATATTCCTGCAATTATTATAATAAGAACGGCGACTTAAAGCAAGATGAAGACCTGAGTAAAGATCTAAATATGCAGATTACTTTGATAACAATAAAGAACGTAAAATATCGATAGTATCGATAACGCTAACCTTTGAAAAATGCAAGAACTTTCGCTTGAAAAACAAACTAATAAATAAACTGCTTGCTATAGTGTTAATCCAGGACATAAGTTCAGTGATATATCCTGGCAAATAGCACAGCCAAGCGGGCGTATCCTCTGGCTATACCCTGCCTGATAACTAGCGCAAAGGGGCAGGGTGGTGTTAAGGCAAAGTTGGTGGTGTCGCCACACACAAACATACACACACACACACACACACAAAAATCCGCTTTAATGTTTTTGGTGAAAGAAAGAGACAGAGTGAGAGGGTGAAAAAGAGAGAGGGAGTGCGAAAAGTTGCTTTGGTTCTTTCTTATTTTTAATACAGTTTGCTGTTGCCTGCAGGGTTTTATATTGCGACATCACTTTGTACAGGTTCAATGACACTGCAGTCCAAGCCATATAAAATGAGATTCCAGTTGGCGTACAATGACGCAACAACAACAACAAACAGAACAACAACAACTTGGCAGAGTCACGCCCCAATGCAAAAACCCGCAGCTTCATCTCAGCAGAGTTTGTTTTTTTGTTTAGACAGCTATTCCACAGATCCTATAAACAGCTGCCCCCCACTCCCCAGCAGCCCCCTTCAACGGCCATGATCTTTAATTAAGCCAAGTGCACAATTAAGATGCCAGGGGGCCCACATGATTTGGTCAGTAGGCAATTGTGCCTGGCCAGAACTGGGATCAGCTGGCCGATCATAAAGTTTTAGAGGCCCGCAAATCCAAACAGTTGCCATCTATGGGTATTGGCCACATTGGCCGGCAAATAAATCGCAAAATCTCTAAAGAAGGACACACGGCTCGAACATTTTCATAAATCGCCACAAACAAACCGTTCGCTTTATGGCATTTTTGTGCAAAGTTCCAAGCGTTTTCCCATTCTAACTGTACTCAAGCTGTTGTGCCACTCGAGTGGTGCAGCACCACCAACAGCAGCACCACCAACAGCAGCAGCAGCAGCGGTGGATCGGGTCAAGTGGTCAACTGTGGTGCGTTTTGCGTGCAAGTCGAACAATGTATGCCAAATGCCAAACACCTTTGAGAGCAGCTCTCAGTTCTCGCATTTTGTGTTCAAATTAGAGCTGGCCTCACTTATAGCGTGAACATTCACCAAGACTGACACACAGTTAACCAGGGCTGCAAACCGGCTTGAACCGTTCCATCTCGTTATGCTCTGAACCGTACCAGTTGCACAAAAAGTAGACGTATCTAAATCTGCATATTCATTTCGTTAATGATATACGTATAATTGTCTGGTATTTTTTGATGAAAAGCGTCTTTTTTTCTTTAACCACTTTTGATCACAGTATTTTAGTATAAATACTAGATTTTTTAATAAATAATACTAACTACATTCTAATCGATGGTTAGAGTTGTTAGGAAGAGCTGACTTTACGTTATTATGGTTAGTTTATCACTTTTGATTAAGCAGATTAAAAGCCATTTTCACCTGAACCTTGAAAACCTTAAAATCAAATAAAATACTCTCATTTTAATTGAAGAATTTTATTTAAGAAAACACTTGAAAAACTTAAAAGTTTAGAGAACAGACATTTTGAGCAATAATAGAAAAATTATACCAATTTTTGTGATATTCAAAAAGGTTAATCTATGGTGACAAACATAAAAGAGATTAATCATAGTGTCATCAACAATTTCTCACTTGTTTAATTACTTAATTATTGTTAATTAAAAACGAAATAGGAAATAGAATTCTAAAAACGTACTTACGAGTGTATAACATAAAAGATATTATCGATATATTTTACTTACGAGTGTATAACATAAACGATATTATCGATAGTGTCATCAATAGTTTTTCATCTCCCTTACCCTTATCAAATAAAGTACTCTCATTTTAATTGAACAATTTTATTTAAAAAAACACTTGAAAAACTTAAAAATTATTAAATGCAATAATAGAAAAAAAAATATAAAAATTTTTGCGATACTTAAAAAAGGTTAATCTATGGTGACAAACGTGAATGCCACATAAAAGAGATTAATCATAGTATTATCAACAATTTCTCACTTGTTTAATTAACTAATTTTCTTAATTAAAAACATAATAGGAAATAAAATTCTAAAAACATTCTAAAAACATACTATTATCGATATATTTTACTTACGAGTGTATAACATAAAAGATATTATCGATATATTTTACTTACGAGTGTATAACATAAAAGATATTATCGATAGTGTCATCAATAGATTTTTCATCTCCCTTACCTGTACTTATTTTCAGTTAGCAACCAAATTCTAAATACAATTGTTCACCAAATTTGATAGGGAAGAGGTGAAGAGGAGCGTGTTCGTTTCTGAACTTTGCAGTTGGCACCTAAAGTTCGTTTTGTTTTGTTTCGTTTTAAAAATATTCAACACGCGTCCATCTCTAGCTCAAACTGACAGTTTGACAAACACTGTAAGAGTTCTCGAGCTTCCTATATTGTTTGTTGTTGTTGTCTCTCTGTTTCTCTGACTGTCAGTCAAGTGAGTCTCACGTATTCTGACAAGTTTGACTTAGTCAAAACTCAAGAATCTATAGCATATATCATACATACATAAACACACCCCGCACCCCCTGCAACTCAACTGACATTGCGGCCTGTCAGACATTTGCCCTCAGCTGGACGGGGTATGTGGGGGTATGTGGGGGTATGGGGGGGGCGTGGCATAAAGTTTTTCGCATGCGCTGGCAAAGTTTACCCTTCTGCCCGCCCCCTTTTGTTAGTTTCTCAGGAGTTTTCTCTAATTTTTGCTGTGGCTAAAGTTTTTAATTTAAATGACATGACATGGCCGAGGCAGCAACAGTTTCTGGTGACGCCCCTGCCACATTTGATGGGCAGCGGGGCGTGGCAGAGGCAGAGGTTCCATGCTGATCGCCAGGGCAGGCCCCAAAGATTTTCATTAGGCCGAAAGAACAACAACTGTATCGAAGTTATCAAAGTCCCTCCTCCCCACTGCCTCCCCATTCGTTGGCCAGCAATTTACCGTTTCAGTTGGCCCTCTCACAGAGCCAAAACCAAATCATAAATTGTGCTGGCCCAATTGCCTGGCCAATTATGCAGCAAACAAATGGCCCATAATGAAGCTGGCCCGGCTCCCCGTCTCCCCGGCTCTCCAGCCTCTCCTCTCCAACTGACAATGTCAACATTTATCTTGCCCATATACGAGTGCAGGACAGCAGCAGCCGCAAAAAAAATAAATAAATAATAAAGGAGTAGACCTCTCGACGTGTCCTCTACAAAGATACAAACTTGCCCCAACACACACTGGGCAGTACAAGTAACTGTAAACTAGGCTCTTTTATAGCACCCATATGATTTGAGAAATAAGTGTAATTGAATGAAAGACTATTATAGACTATCACAATAGTTCTTCAGTTTATTTCAATTTGGGCAATTAGAAATATATATATTAAGCCCGGAAAAAAGTCAAAATATATATGCTTAGTTTCTGTTATTTCGTAGCAATTTACTGAGCTTAGAAAATAACTGAAATATCTTTAAAAAAAAGTTAAGAAAAGAACTGTAAGATGCCTTCAGTTAGTTGTAAGGAAGGTCATATTATTACAAAAATCATTAAAAAAAAATCTAAAATATTCTAAAAAATATACCTAAAATGGAAATTAGAAAATAATTGATAAAATCTTCCTTACAACTAACTGGAGGCATCCCACAGTTATTTTCTTAACTTTTTTTGAGATATTTCAGTTATTTTATTATCATTATCAAAAAATTCATTCGAAAACGGGATAATAAAATCGAAAAGGTATTCGGATAAAAAATATACCCGAAAATGGGAACAGGATGACAAATTAACAACTTATTAGTTGCATTTTTAAAAATCAATGATTATATAAGTACTTACAACTTACTTAAGCTGCCACTAAAAGTTGCAGAGAATATTTTAAATAAAACTTTATACAAATTTAAAAAAAAGAAGCAAAAATAAAATTAAAATAAATTTCTATAGTTTTTCCTGAAAGTAAATGCATCTTTTAGTATATAAAAGCTTGATAATAGTTACGAAGCTTAAAAGAACTCTCATTTTTTATACAACTAAAAGTTGCAGAGAATATTTTAAAAAAATATTTATATAAATTTAAAATGAAGAACCAAAAATGAAATTAAATTAAATAGTTATCATTATATAAATAAATTTTTTTTTATTTTTATTTTAATTTGCTTTTATTTCCCCTCTAAAGTACAATGTTTTATTTAAAGCTAAATTATAATTATAATTATAATATAAATATATAAACTCGGAAAAATACTACAAATTATATAAATAAATAAATTAAATTTGAATAGTTTTTCCTGAAAGTAAATGCATCTTTTAGTATATAAAAGCTTAATAATACTTACGAAGATTGAAAGAACTCTCATTTCTTATATGTTATATACTAAGATTTTGTAAATAGAATGCATTAAATTTTTGTAAAATTAATTCTACTTTTTACTAATATCAAGCTTTTAGGGGAATTCAGTCAGGCGTGTTCCCAATTCCGCATAGTTTTTACTCCCAATTGTTATGGGCTTTTTTGAGATATGTTCGAATTGTTTACATTGTAGGGGAAAACTTTTCAAACCGAATGTTCTGTCGTTTTTCGGAATTCAGAACATGAAACAATTTCATTTCCAAATGAGACCTGATTAATTCAACTAACCTCAAAAAACCTAGACACTATAGTTATAGAAACAAAGTCTGCTGAAATTTCTACTCATAATATGTCTACAGTTTCAACAGTTTTGTATAAAAGGCAGATCTTAAAAGAGTCCAGAGATATTATAACAAATCAGCAGCTAGTTGAACCCCACAATAATTATACATATTGTTATCGGATCTGTTTTATTTCACACCAATCGGGAATGCTTATAATTGTGGGGCAAAGTTAAGAGAGGAGGATGTGATGGATGATGCCCTTGCAACTTCATCGAGACTATAATAATACCTTAATGTTAGGGTATATTAAGTACAATGTTGCGACGCGACGGCAACAAATAAATTTAGAGGCCTGTTGGGGTAGACCTAGGCGGCAGCTACTTTCCTGGGGCACGACGGACAATGTGGCCAGCCTTAATTGCCATGTTGCGGCAACATGTTGCCGATCAATAAAAGCCACAATCGATGTGGCAGAGCCAGATCCACAGACTACAGCAGTGGCAGTGGCAGTGGCAGCTACCATCAAAGCCATGGCCAATGATAATGACAATGCTGTTGGGGCAAGAGAGCGCTGAATGTCTGCAGATGCGATGCCCCTGAATCCATGATTAATGACAATAAATTTGGATTTTTCGCAATGCCAATTGGCAACATTGGGGCGCACAAAGGAGGCGCTTGATTAGCACACAAAGTGCAGAGAGTTCGAGGGGGACGGGGGACGGGGGAGTTGCAACTGTGGCACGGTGGCACGGTAGTTGGATAAATGCAAACACTCGTAAATTTCAAAAATATTGCGCGCCAGCTGTCATAAAAAATGCAATGTGGCTGCAATTTGTTGTTGCTGTTGCGAGACAGATTAACATAAAGTCGTGGAGGTGGAGGTGGAGGTGCAGGGGGCAGGGCAGCCCTTGCAACGTCTTGGATCAACGTTGCAACGTTGTGGCAACTCTGCGGCGGCTGCGCATTGTCTGACTGGCGGTCATCATTCAAAACGTCGCACGCTAATTGGACAGTAAAATTACAGAGCTAGCGGGGCGCGAGGGGTGTGCGAGGGTAGGCTGTATAGTATGGGAAGTGTGTGTGTGTGTGTTGTGTGTGTGTGTGTGTGTGTGTGTGCGACCCCACGGCAATGATTTAATGCGCAACTAGCTAGTTTTTTTTGTTGTTCCTCTTTTTATATATTTATTTTACGCGCGGTTTCAGTTTCATTTAGTTGGCTACCCCTCAACACCTCCCCCCGCTGCACCATCCGCCCCTCCGCAGTCCCCGCTGACTCGTTAATTATGCAGCGGCTCCAAAACATAAACAAATATGCAGCCAGCGAGCCATAGAATGGACAGCAATGGAATTTGTTTTCGACTTCATTAAAGTTGATTTAAATATTTTTCTATATGCGTTCGCCGACGATGCATTTTATTCCCCTCCTCTCCGCCTCTCCGCACTCTTGTAATAGACATTCTCAGCCTGCTTCAGTCTTCTCAATTCTTCTCTTAGCATTTAATTGCTTAGATTTTACAGTTTTAGTCTAATTGAGTTTGGGTTTTTATAGTTTTATTACGCTCTCATTTCGCTACTGTATAATTAATTTGACCATTAATCCAGCTATTCGTATCAGGATAGTTTCCAGCACTACGAACACTCATTCATTATGATCAAACTATGGCAAGTACATTAACTTGCCTTGACTTTTATATCACAGCGCTGCTATAAAGCATTTAATGAGCAGCCAATTGAACTACACAAAAGTTCAGATCTGTCTAGATTATAGCTCAAACAGTATCATAACTAAGCTGAGAACATCTTATTAAGAAATTATGTCGTAAAATCCCTAACTAACTTCAAAACCCTATAGCTTACGTCTTCAAGGTTAATAACACCTTAAAAAAGGTTAAAATAAACATAAAATTCTTCCATCAAAATTCACCAACCACCCAAAATATTAAAAATATCGTAAAACCCTAACTAACTCCAAAACCCTATAGCTTATGAAAGGCTTCTTAAAGGTTAATAACAATTCACATGCTTATAAGTAATTAGGTCTTAAAATTCACATAAAATTCTTTCAGTTTAGCTTCTATAATAAGTTCAGACTAGTTCATATTCTTCTGTTTGAAGTTCCTTTAAAAATTATTAAGAAATTATGTCGTAAAATCCCTAACTAACTCCAAAACCCTATAGCTTATGAAAGGTTCTTAAAGGTTAATAACAATGCACATGCTTATAAGTAATTAGGTCTTAAAATTCACATAAAAATCTTTCAGTTTAGCTTCTATAACAAGTTCCGACAATTTCATATTCTTCTGCTTGGAATGCTTTCAAAAATTACTTAGTTATGTCTCTATTTACAAAGTTAATAATGCTGTTTTCCTCATAAATCTTAACGTTATCTTCTCTTTAAAGAAACTTTTCGTTTCGTTTCACTTTAAAGTAACTAGGTCCTAAATTTCATAGCGATAACTTTCGAATTAACTTTTTTATCAATACTCAAAGTTATGTACTCTTTTTTGTGTCTTTGAAATAGAGTCATAAATGCTGTGCAGGGTATTTCATGGTCATGTTTAAGGCCGTTCAAAGCCAGCTTTATTTGAGCTTTGTGTTTCTTCTTATTTTATACGCTGAGCCACTCCCCCGCCCCGCTCTCTGGCCCGCTCCTTCGCTGGCTGCACCGACAAGATCAGCAACAACAGCAACAACACGAATTAAAATTGTAAATGTCGCGACTTCGGGGATGGCAATGTCGATTCGACTGGCAAACAAGTTTACGGCCCGCGCCAGACACAGACAGCGAGCGGTAGCGGGAAGAGGAGTGGGGGCATTGGGGTTCGGGGACACTAAAAACGGACGCCAAGAAATGCAGATGAAGCTGACAGCAGCGTCGACGTCTGTGGCTCTGACTTTGGCGCTGTGCGCTGTCTCTGCCGCTGTCTCCGGCTGGTAGGCTAAGTTGCATATGGGTCGCTGCTCCATTTCCATGGAGCCACATCCTCATCAATTGGGGAGCAGCGGGACAACAATAACAACAACAACAACAACATGCGACAACGTCGAACCGTGAAGCGATTCCTGGCTGCATAATTGCCAGTCTAAATCAATGTTGTTGTTATTGTTGTTGTTGTTGTTGTTACTGTTGCCAAGCCTCGCTCACAAGCACAACAACAACAACTCACACACACACACACACACACATGTTAGAGCTGGAGAGCAATTAATGAAACTATCGAGTTTCATAAGCGACTATCGAGGTTTTTTTGTTTATCGATATTATCGATACTTACTATTTTCGATACTACGTGTATTAAGCCCAATTCTGTGTATAGATTTTATTGCAATTTTAGCATTTAATAAATGAAGTGCTTATAAATATAATACTTTATTTATTTATATAATGATAAATTAAATAAATATAATATAACATTTCCATTGTACTCAATAGTTTCCCAAATCTCGTTCATAACAATTTCTATCGATACTATCGATAGCAATGCAAGATTAGAGCGTAACCATCGAAACTATCGAGTTTCATAAGCAACTATCGAGGTATTTTTCTTTATCGATATTAACGATACTTACTATTTTCGATACTTCGCGTATTACGCCCAATTCTGTGTATAAATATTATACCAATTTTAGCATTTAATAAATGAAGTCTTTATAAAATATATAGTAATGCTAATTTAAACAAATATAATAAAGCATTTCCATTTTGTTCAATATCACGTTCATTACAATTTCTATCGATACTATCGATAACAATGCAAGACTAGACTGTAACCATCGAAACTATCGAGTTTTTGTGGGTTTCGCAGCTCTAAGACCTGCACACATGTGTCAAGCTTCATTGTCAACGCCATCGTTGGCTTCATCTCCATCTCCAGCTCCCGTCTGCGTCTCCGTCTGCGTCTCCCTCTCCATCTGCCCCCTGCCGTGCCCCGTCTTGATCATCGTCATCGTCAATATTTGCCATGATCTTATCGTCAAGTAAAGTCATGTCGCCTGCCAAGGCTCTCGGCTGGTTGGTTGTTCAGTTGTTCAGTTGTTTGGTTGTTCGGTTGTTTGGTTGTTTGGTGCCTCATCTGGCAGTCTGCAGTCGCCGCTTGGGCGCAATTATTTTATTTTACACTTGCAATTGGGGACAACATAACTTGGTCATAAACTTGGCTAAGGTGTGTCCCCAAACCATTCACAGTACAAACACACGCATCAAAATACTAACGAGTATCTCAGCTTGTTAAGCCAAACGACTGAACCATTTCAGTTGGCAATTTCTAATCTCAAATGGCATCAAATTTTATTGAAATTATGTATGCGTATGTGATAGTATCTATATATAATGGAACACTCGAAATTTGAATATTATTCACAGCATTTTTTAAGAATTCCGGAATTATTAACTAACAATATTTAATATTATTGCTTAAACAGCTCTAAATCCATTTATGATTATTATATATACGGAATTTTTAACTAAAATAGTTGATATTATTGTTAACCAGCTCTAAATCCATTTATGGTTATTACAATTTCGAAAACCCATTACATTTATTGCTTTAAATCGAAAATGGTTCTTCATATTACTCTTTAGAAGTATTCGAAGTCGAATTCAGGTCTGATTTTGAGGTTAGTTTTATTATTGGAATACATTTGTTTTTAATGATAATTTGTATGATCTATTTAAGAGGTAACCTTTCTTTAAAATCATATTATCAAGTAAATTGAGCTATAACTACACTTTGAGTAAACTTATTGAAATATCAGAACTATTTTACTATATACACAGAGTTTTTGGAAAAAAGAAAACATCCTTGAAGAAACCAAGAATTCAGCTCTTAACTAAGATAATCGCAGATAGTCGCATACTTTATATACATGTTACTTCCCTAGTAGTAGTATAAAATTTAACGACAACTTCAAACATATTTTTCATCCTTTTCCTAAACTTTGTTTCCTTAAAGATTTCTCAGCTATTCTATATGATAGTTTGCAATGCAATAACTAACCTCGAGATCAACTTTTGTATATATCTGAATTCCTATCATATTCTAAATATCTCAGCCTCCATTTGGTTCAAAATGCAATAACTAACCTCGAGATCAACTTTTGTATATATCTGAATTCTATCATATTCTAAATATCTCAGCTCCATTTGGTTCAAATTTCCGCTCTATATCATAGAAGTATCTCTTGTAGAAACCGCTCCTAAGTATGGTTCTTCAAGTGTATTAAAGCTTCGATCTGGCTTGGCTTGCTGGCATTGCTGCTGCACATCATCTTCGGGTGTTGAGTTATGGCAAAAGACCTTGGATTTAAGCAGCAGCTGCAGCAGCAGCAGCAGCAGAACTGACTGGGACCGATCTGCACCCGCACCCAGATCCACACCGCCTTCCTCCTCGTCGCCTGCTCCTCTGGCAGGCTTTTGCAATTTGTCATTGCGCCGTCAGCGAGACGACGAGAGGCGTGCGCCAAAAGACTGCAGGCTACCGGTAGCCGCCTCCAGCTGCTGCCTCCTACTGCCTGCCACCTCCCCTGCCGCCTGGGGGGAGACTGGCAACTGGCAACTGGCAACTGGCGACTGTTGCTGCTGGCCTCATCTCATCGTCATCTATCGCCGGCTGCCATCTGCGTACAGTCTCCTGCTCCTACTCCAACTCCTGCTGCCGCTGCTCTCTCTCTCTTGCTGCTGCTGCTCCTGCTGCGATGGCCATGCCGATGGCGATTGCTAACTGAGGAGACTGTGGACTCTAGACTGCGGATTGGGGATTGGAGACTGGGCATTGGGTACTGCGGTCTGAAGACTGCCAGCTTGGGAACTGGCGCTCCTTCGACGACTTCTTTATGGCTCTTGATTTTTATGATTTTGCTGTTTAATGGTTCATTTGTGTGCTGTTCTCCCTCTCTCTCTCTCTCTCTCTGTCTGTCTCTCTCCCTCTCTCTTTCGGGCTTCCAGTTTTGTTATCGCCGCGTCTATATCTTTGGCTTTTGTCTGCTGCAGCGCTTACCCCCTGCCTCCTGCTCTCTGCCCCCTTTTTAGCTCCCTGTTTGCCAATGTCCGTCGCCAGCTTGGCTTAAGTGTGTGTGCTGCCATCCCCCATCCCCCCTCCCCCTCCCCTCCTCTCTCCTTGTACTGTCGCCTGCTCTGGCTTAATCTCTGTTCCAACATTTTTCGAGCATAACGCAGTTGCCGCCGCTGCGTCGCCAGCCGCGTTTTGGCCAACTTGTTTACCCATCGTTTTGGCCAAGTTACGGCCAAGCGTTCAGTTAACTGCATTGTTTGTTTGCTGCTTGTTGTTGTTGTTTGCATTGTTTTTAGTGCGCGGTTTACTTTTTCTTTGCCCCGATCAGCAATTTATGTTGCATACTTTGTGGCCATTCAGCTTGTTGTCGCTCTTCCAGGCCATTTGTGGCGTGGAACGACTTAAGAACTTTTAAATATTCACTTTTAGATACTACAATCTTTTCTAAATAGGTTATCGAAATGTTTACTCTTAGATATTATCATAAATGTACAATAAGTAATCGAACTTTCTTTCATTAACTCCCATATCAAGCGATTAACTTTTAATTAATCGATAATTTTATCGATTAAATCATCACACTTCTTCACTTCTGATTTTTCATATGGAAATCCTCTCCTTATTTAGGTCACTGAGTCTAATCAGAACTTAGGTTTAGGAGGTACATAGGAATAATATGTTAAAGCTAATTTTAGTAGAGGTTTCCATTATATTATTAAGTTAAGTATGGGAGTTTATAATTCATTTGCACAGAGAATTTATGTCAAGATCCAAATCGGACGATCTTGAGGAGGGTGAAAAAATAAAACGATTGTCATTCTGATTAATTCTCCTATTGGTGAGCCTATTTTCATATAAAAGTGAATACCTTGCTAAAAATTGAGTTTTCCTTGATGTCTTAAGGCTTCTTAAAGCTAAGTATATTTCTTAAGTGATGAGTTTTTTAATCCCACAATCATCTATATCACGGCAGAGATTGTAAGATGTTTCACCTTTTCATCACTCAAATCTTCTTATCCCACACTTTCCTGCCATTAAATCATCCTTACTTTTATCGATTAACTCAGCTATCGATTTACTTTAACCGATAAAATGAATTAGTCTTTGCCTATAATCTCCGTCTAATATCTTCATTTTTTCATCTGGTTAATCTTTTAATCACTTGATATAAAATATGATTAAAAGGGTTTCCTTTATTCTCTATCTAATGTCTTAATTTCTTCATTTGGTTAACCTTTAATCACATATCTGTCTAATATCATAATTTCTTCCTCTGGTTAATCTTTTAATCACTTGATATAAAATATCATTAAAAGGTTTTCCTTTATTCTCTATCTAATATCTTAATTTCTTCATCTGGTTAACCTTTAATCACATCTCTGGCATATATATTTATTTCTTCATCTGAACCTTGATATATAGATATATGGTTAATCTGTTAAGCTATTAGTTTCATGAAAGATTAATGTCTGATTAATCTTTTAATCACTTGATATAAAATAACATTAAATGGGTTTCCTTTAATCTCTGTCTAATATCTTAATTTCTTCATCTGGTTAATCTTTTAATCACTTGATATAAAATATGATTAAAAGGTTTTCCTTTATTCTCTATCTAATATCTTAATTTCTTCATCTGGTTAACCTTTAATCACATCTCTGTCTAATATCATAATTTCTTCACCTGGTTAATCTTTTAATCACTTGATATACGCTGAATACCTTCGTTTACGGCCCATACATGTCCTCCATGGTCACTTAAGCCATCATCATTTGTAATCAGCGGCATTCATGACACTTGATTAGCTTATCGAATAAATGTAATCGTTTTCCCGGCATTGTCAATAACTCGACTTTGGACGTTTGGCCATTCGACAATTGCACCTGTGGCTAGCTCGGAATCGCTGTGGCTAATGACACCTCATCAGCTTAAGCAACGATTAGCTGCCTAGTAAATTTTTACGGCCAAGAACTTATTCCCCGCCCCCCCCCGTCTGTGCAGTCGCATTGCCAGCTTATTGGCATCTTTGGCTGGCCATTTGCTCAACTGCCGCAGTGACACCTTCAGCAATGGGCAACATAAAGTCCAACTTGAGCTGGGGATGAGGATGAGGATGGGGTTGGAGTGAAGGTGGAGGCGGAGGCGGAGGTGAAGGCTAGCCGTTGGCTCTGGCGCCGCCTCCATTCAAAATCACTTTATGGCTCAGTCGTTGGGGCCATAATTGGCCGCGGTGCCAATCATTTTAACAGCTAGGCAAACACGCAACCCAAAGCCAAGCCAAAGAGTCAAAGCCAGGCCAACTAGCCAAAGGAAAGCAAGCCGAAAGCAAAACTTCGGCCAAAACCAGTCGCCGCCTGCTCGTTCATGTCCATGTCTCCAGCAATGTCGCTGTCGCTGTCGCTGACGATAATGCAAAATATGCAGTCAAAAGAAGCTACCAGTTGTTTGACACACATACACTGAGACAAAACTATGCACAGTTCTTCAAACAAACAGATAAACAGAGTTTTAGTCCTTCAAAAGTTCAAATGGTTTGCGGGGGAGAAACCTATGGGTTTTTAAGGAGAGGTAATTTAGCAGTATTTAAGTTATTATAGGTTTCAAAGTTGGGGAATATAAATTTCTGTTTTTAGGTGCAGAAATGGAAAGCGATACAAAATTCTATACAGATTCCTTACGCTCCGCATAAGTAGTTTCCTTTCCGATTCCGCCCTTCCTAAGAAACTGAAACCCTTTCAAAGTTGTAATCATCTCAACAATCTGTTTAGTGGGTGTTCTTTTCATTTTGTTATAATTTCCAGTTACCTCCGTTGGTTAGTACTTTTGAAGTGTGATCTGATCTTAAAACTAACAAAAAATACCTGCAAATACAACAAACTCTTTATAATATTAGTAAAGATCGTCAAGCAATCCCTCAAATTCCATAGTTTTTAAAAGTTATCCCAAGCTGTCTCATCCCAAAGATTTTTCCCAGCAAGTGACAACTTAAAATCAAGAATATAAACGTATATTTTAATTATAATAAGAACGGCGATTTCAATCAAGAATTCTACCTAGTAAGGATTTGAAGATGCAGATCTACCTGGTAACAATAAAATCATAATATAAAAAAATTAAAAAAAAAAAAATAAAAAAAAAAAAAAAAAAAAAAAAAAAAAAAAAAAAATTAAATAAAAAAAAAAAAAAAAAAAAAAAAAAAAAATAAAATATAAATACAAAAAAATAAAAATAAATTTTTTTTATAAAATGAAAAGTTATTTAAAAAAATAAAAAAAAAAAATTTTTGTTTTATAAAATTAAAAACGAACACATTTTTTCTACGAAGTTTTTTCTTATGGAAAAATCCGTATCAGATATCATAAAATGGTATACATAAATGTTTATTTAAGAATAATTGCTATAGGATTGTTATCTTATTTACTGGAGATTTTATTTAAGAATAATTCCGAAACTAATAAAATGCAGTTCTAAAGGAAAAACCTCCCCACTGAATAACAATTTCCACATTTGCTTTAATCTTACTCAAACTTTTGATTAGTTTATTTCTTATAAATGTTTTTTATATATTTATTTAATGTTACCAGAATGATAGGGATCTATAGAACTCAACTGGGTAGATTTCTTTATTGAAATCGCCGATCCTTCACAATAGTAATAACTTTGAAAACCTCTTATTTTTTTTAAAAACTTGATAACAAAGTTCAAAACAATTGGCTATTCTATATAAAAATAGATCAAACAACTTGATCTAGTTTTAAATGGATTAAGCTTTGGTGCGGATCCATCTTAGGCATCTATTTCAATATATGGACCTGTTGATGCATCTGTATCCATCTAGTTCAATCGGGATCGGCAGCAATGGGTCAGAGGTTAAGGCAACCGCCTTACTAGTTTAACGGGATAGCATTCTGGGGATCCATCTAGATCCATCTACTATCCATATACGTCCATCTATATCCATCTATATCCATCTATATCCATCTATATCCATCTATATCCATATATGTCCATCTATATCCATCTATATCCATCTATATCCATCTATATCCATCTATGTCCATCTATATCCATCTATATCCATCTATATCCATCTATATCCATCTATATCCATATATGTCCATCTATATCCATCTATATCCATCTATATCCATCTATATCCATCTATATCCATCTATATCCATCTATATCCATCTATATCCATCTATATCCATCTATATCCATCTATATCCATCTATATCCATCTATATCCATATATGTCCATCTATATCCATCTATATCCATCTATATCCATCTATATCCATCTATATCCATCTATATCCATCTATATCCATCTATATCCATCTATATCCATCTATATCCATATATGTCCATCTATATCCATCTATATCCATCTATATCCATCTATATCCATCTATATCCATCTATATCCATCTATATCCATATATTCCATCTATATCCATCTATATCCATCTATATCCATCTATATCCATCTATGTCCATCTATATCCATCTATATCCATCTATATCCATCTATATCCATCTATATCCATCTATGTCCATCTATATCCATCTATATCCATCTATATCCATCTATATCCATCTATATCCATCTATATCCATCTATATCCATCTATATCCATCTATATCCATCTATATCCATCTATATGACATCTATGTACATATATATCCATATATAACCATATAGGATCCATCTGATATCCATCTATGGCCATCTGATATGCATCTATATACCTATATAGCCAATACTATTCATATATATCCATCTATATCCATCTATATCCATCTGTATCCTGTTGACGTCGAGCCTGTCCAATATTTCCATCTACACCTCTTCCTCTTTCCTCTTTCCTCTTTCCTCTTATTCTTCTTCTCTTATCCTCTATGTATATCTATCCATTCCATCTATATCTATCTATATCCATATATATCCATCTATATCCATCTATATCCATCTATATCCATCTATATCCATCTATATCCATCTATATCCATCTATATCCATCTATATCGATCTATATCCATCTATATCCATCTATATCCATCTACATCCATCTAGTCCATTTATATGGATCTATAGCCTTTTCTGCATATCCATCTATATCCATCTATATCCATCTATATCCATCTATATCCATCTATATCCATCTATATCCATCTATATCCATCTATATCTAGATCTAGATCAAACAACTTGATCTAGTTTTATATGGAATAGCCTTTTCTGCATTTCATTTCCTTTTCTTATTTCTTATAATTTCTGAAATTGTAAGAATTGCGCTTTAAAAATGTTATTCAACCCCCAAGATTTGGCGCAGTGTAGTTGCATTTAGTTGGCCGCCTGTCTCAATGACAATTGGCGCCATAACCGCGGGGCGTTTTGACTGAAGACGAACAGAGAATCGTTGGATGGGTGGATCGGTAGATCGGTGGATCGGTGTATTGGTGGATCGGTGTATTGGTGGATCGCTGGTTCAGTGGTTCTTTGGTTCGCCAGAGACTGTGATCCTACCGGGCACTTGTTTGTTTATAATTAGCCACGTCGAAAACGATGCTGGCGACGGGGCTGGCAATTCAAATTAATGGCAGAGGCTACTGGTTTTGCAGCATCTATTTTTATGGGCGATCAATTTTCTAATAACTGCAACACAGACAGCCCGAGACAGCCACTAACTAGCTCTATCTCTTTCTGTTGCAGGCGGAAATGCTGATGGAGGATGCGCTGCTGGTGCCGATGGGTTTGCTGGCGCCTCAGCAGCAGTCGCTGCCGCTGCCGCTGCCGCCGTCGCATCAGACGCTGCCCGCCAGCCTCAAGCCCCATCATCAGCACCATCACCAGCAGCGCGGTGGTGCGGCGAGTGCTGGTGGTGTTGCTGGTGTTGTTGGTGCTGCTGCCGCCAGCGCTGCCGTCGAGCTGCTCGACATTCCAAGCAAGAAGCACAAGGCGGCCGCTCTGGACAACTATCATCCCCTGGGCATTCGCTATCAGCTGATGTATGCCCACTGCATCCAGCAGCAACAGCAGCAGCAGCAGCAGCGGGAGCGTGAGCGGGAGCGGGAGCGGGTGGTGGGTCAACAGCTGGCCAGCAGCGCGTTCCAGCCGTGGCGCTCAGCGAAGCCGCCGCCGGCTGCGTATCTGCATGCGTACAACGCGCTCTCCTCGCTGCCCTACGCCTGCCAGGAGCCGCCGGAGCTGCAGAATCCGGAGCGTGTGGTGCGCAGCACGGATCGCGAGTGCTACGAGCGCACCTATCAGCCCAATGTGGCGCTGGCGCCGCGTCGCAGCCTGCACATCAAGGAGCGCGGCGATCTAGAGCGCCAGCAGCGCCTCAGGGATCCCGAGCAGCCGGAGCTGCAGCTGCACATTAAGCAGGAGCGCGCCGCAACGCCGCCAGCTGCCGCAGAGCCGCCGAGCGTGGGCAGCAATGGCAACAGCAACCACAGCAGCAACCACAGCAACCACAGCAGCCACAGCAACCACAGCAGTCACAGCAACCACAGCAATAGCTCCAACAGCAGCTCACCGATGCCCAAGCCGGCGCCCGCGCATCTGGCCGCGCCACCACCGCCCCCGCCCAGCCACACAGCGGCAGCAGCAGCAGCAGCAGCAGCAGCTGCAGCGCCGCCAGCCGCACGCCACGTGCCACGCAGCCCCGCCGAGGAGTTCTCAGCGGGCAGCAATGAGATTACCTCCTCCACATCGCCAGTGCCCGCAGCAGCAGCAGCAGCGACGGCGGCAGCAGCAGCGGCAGCGCCGCACAGCAATCACATCATAGCCACCGTCAATCAGCATGCCAAGCTGCTGCCCACCAGCAGCAACCACCCCAACCACAGCCACCACCACAACAGCCACAACAACGAACCAAGTCGCATCAGGATCAACAAGAACCTGATGAGCCAGCAGCAGCAGCAGCCGGCGACGGCAGCAACAGTTGCCGGGGTGCAGCTGAGCGATGTCTACTACAAGACGCCCCCCGCCGTCAGCTACTCGCCCACGCAGTCTTCCAGCGCCGGCCTCAACCTCAGCACGCACTCCTCCAACGTGGTCAGCTCGCCCCACGCCAAGCGCCACCAGCAACAACAACAGCAGCAGCAGCAGCAACATCAGCAGCAGCAACAGTTGTCGGGGGCAACGCAGAATGGCAACGGCATTGGAAAGCCGCATCTGGGCTCCGAGTTCGAGCTCTCCACGGACACGGACGACGACAGCCTCAATGGGGAGCCGGACAGCAGCGCCATGCTGCCGCCCTGGGAGCTGGCCGTGGAGGCGTTGCGGGACACGCGGCCCAAGGAGCGGGAGCGGGTGCTGCATCTGCTGCAGCGGCTGCTGCGGGAGAACCATCAGTACCGCTGCAGCAATGTGCAGCTGAGCGAGCTCTTCCACAAGCAGGAGGCGCACATTGTGGAGCTGAGGGAGCAGCTGCTGCGCTGCCGGCGACAGCTGGAGGCGCTCGACAAGCTGCGGGTGGTGCCATTGAAGACGCAGACGCTGCTGCGCGAGGAGGAGGACGAGGAGGAAGACGACCAGGAGGAGGAGGACGAGGATGAGGAGGCTGACAGCAATGAGACGCTCACACAGGATCAGGCCAACAACAACAACCACAACAACCATAATAACAACAACAACAACAACAATCAGCTGAAGGCGCTGGCCAATGGCTTGAGACGCAGTCCCACGCCGCTCAAGGATCTGGAGGAGCAGCCGCCAGACAGCAAGCGTCTAAAGCTGCAGCAGGCGCAGGATGAGGAGCAGGATGAGGACAGCAACAGCAACAGCAACAATTGCTGCAAGGAGCTGGCTTCGCAGCAGCAAGCAGCAGAATGGCCATGCCAAGAGCCCCTGTCCCAGTCCCAGCGCTGGCAGCGACGAGGACAACGACGAGGAGGAGCTGGACATGGATGCGGAGGAGCAGGAGACGCTGACGCAGGCGCCGCTCAGCAGTAGCAGCAGCAGCAGAGCGCTGGCAACGCCGCCGCCGCCACCAACAGCAGCCACGTCCATTTCGCCAGACTCGGCAGCTGCGGCCGGACAGTTGTTCGACAGCAGCAACAGCAGCGAGGAGTCGTCCTTGAAGAAGGCGCTGGCCAAGATCAGCAACAGCAACAACAACAGCGTGGAAACAGAGCCGGAGGCGGAGGTGGACGACGAGGAGGAGGAAGAGGAGGAACAGGAGCAGGAGCGGGAAGAGGATGAGCAGCAGCGGCAACCGCAGGCGGAGGACTCTGATGATGATGAGATGCCGCTGCAGCAACGCCAGCAGCAACTGCAACACCAGCAGCAGCAGCAGCGACGCCCGCGACGCGACACAACGCTAACGCCAGCCGCGACGCCAGCTGAGCAGCCAGCGCCAGCTGCGGCGCCCATTTTAATGGCCACAAAGGCGAGCAAGAAGCAAACGGCGCCAACGCCGACGCCAACGCCGACGTCGACGCCGCCGTCAGCGTCAGCGTCAGCGACAGCAATGAACTGCGAGTTACAAATCAAAAAGGAGATTGCCTAAGCAGCCCCCTCAGAACCCCTCCCGCCATCTGCCCCACGCCCCTGCCTCGATCGCATTGCAATTAACCGTTAGCCGTTAGTTCATAGAGTCGTCTCTTTCACACACACACACTTCACACTTACACACATAAGAAACAAAACATACTAAAAGTTGTTCTACCTAGTTTTAAGTCCACCCTCTTCCCCTCTTAGGCATACAAACTCAGCCCCTCTTTCCACTCAAAAACAAAAAATGCAAAAACAAATAACCAAAATTTATGCTCAACGCTTAACGCACACTAGAAAGTATCCCCGATTTATAGGAGGGGATGCTACAAATTCTACACAACCGGCATGGAACTGAAAAACAGAAAAAACAACGCTGTGTTCTGATTTCCACATTCGAATTGATTCCACAAAGAAATTAGGCAGATATATATATTATTCTTCAGTTTTTCATTCGAAACTGTTTCAAAAACTATGCTATATTGAAATTTGTGAATTTGTTCCGCAAGTGAAATTCAGAACAGGAAGTATTTACGCATTTCCGAATTTTAC
This sequence comes from Hirtodrosophila histrioides, assembly GCA_037075165.1. Classification (NCBI taxonomy): domain Eukaryota; kingdom Metazoa; phylum Arthropoda; class Insecta; order Diptera; family Drosophilidae; genus Hirtodrosophila; species Hirtodrosophila histrioides. The sequence continues at coordinate 455,886 of JBAMCL010000759.1, read as the reverse complement.
AGATATACAACTTAGCATACTTTTGAAAGCAGTTAGAATTGAAAAGCTGAGCTAACTTCAAATTAACTTTCAACTTTAAAACATTCCAAAAACGTTGCTTTTATTCCGGGAAATAGTTTTGAAAGTGGAGTTGGGAACAGGATTATTTGAGCCTGTTCCCAGTTCCACTTGCAAATTAATTTCACTGAAAATAAATAAAGCATGCTTTTGGGAGCTGAATAAAATAACTTCCCTATGAATTCTAAAACGAACTAACTTCTGAACTTCTGTGAAATGAATCCGAAAGTGGAATTGAGAACAGGCTTAATTATTGTCTTACATTTTTTTGTAAAATCTTGTCTATAAAAAACATTTTTAGCTTGTTTTGATCTCACGTATAACACAAAATTTGTTAGGCTTCCAAATTCGCTATTCTATAACAACATTTCTTTCGATTTCTTCAACTTTGCTGCAGAAATGATCAACATTGAAACCAAAGCTTTAAAAGAAAAACAAAATAACATGAAAATGATAAAGAAAAACAAACAAAAAGTTTAAAAAAAATGAAAGAAACAAATTGATTTTGTATATTGAGACCACAATTTATGCGTGTGTTTATTTTGATTATTTTATAATTTACACTAATTCTTATTCTAATTCTGCTAAGTGATTAATTTGTAAGTTTAAGGCAACAAAACGAGAACTTCGAAGACATTTAAAGAGAGATAACTCAAAGCGAGGCTTGCAAAATTTAGCTAATTATTTAAAAACAATAATGATTACAAATATTTCTGGTTGGCACAGGTCCGCACAGCGGCAAGGATTCTTCTGCTCCCCCCCAATGTTTTTTTATATCATTTAATTCTAAACGTAGTCTTAGTTGTTTTGTTTAGTTTTATGCTAACTATAAGTTGGAAGCTAGAACAGGAGCAGGATTAACAGAAAGAGATAGAGATAGAGCAAGAGCAAAGCGAGAGGAAAATACACACAAAATGAACCCACCACTGAGAAAATAATTAACAAAATATAACCAGAGTAACAAACGAATTGCTAAACAAATCTAACAACAAACGTAATTATTATAAATATTTTACAATACTGACAAGTTGCCGCGTTAAATTGAACAAGTTTATACAAATACAACTTAAATATATACAAATATATATATATATACGATCATATATATATATATTATGTGCGGAACTTTGCACTCATCTACAAAACATATTTATAAATATACATATAAATATTAATATTTATTGTAGCGCCTAAAACAACAACAATTGTATTAACTGTATGTAGTTTTCCGTTTCACTTGTAAGCTTTGCTTTCTAGGCATTTAGTTAAATAGATTTATAACAACAGAAAACAAACAAACAAACAAACAAACAAAAAAAAAGGTTAGTTCTTAAGCAACTTCTCTGTCTTTGTACCAAGTGAGTGGAAAAACAATACTCGTAAGTGTTTCTGTAAATATAATTTCTTTCTTGTGGTATACTCGTATTTATACTTATGTGGCGCACTGTATCGCAGGTGTGCACTTTGATTTCGTTGCCAACAAATTCAAATATTCTTTTTCGGGGAAGAACAAAAATGTTGATAGATACCCTGACCCCCTGAGCCCCCCCTCCAAACCAAGCCAAGAGCCAAGCGAAAGCGCGCAGAGATTTCAAAAATCTATAAACTTTTGTTAAACATATTTCGTAAATTATTTATGCCTGTGTGTTTTGTACTTTCTAAAAGAACATCAAGAGGTAACCATTTTCGTTTATTATCTTAAGTCAGTTTCGAAATTATAGAAGACAACAAAAACAACAAAAACTAAAACAAAATCAACTTCAAACCAAAATTCGATTAGCCCCTAAGAGTCGCCAGCGAAAAGCGTGTAAAATTGTATAAATTATAATAATAATAATTATAATCATAATGAAGGAAACGAAAACAACAATTAATTATATATATATATATATATTATACATTTAAAGATTAACAACTTAAATTGTGAGAAATTAAGCAACAAACATAAACAATTGTTATGCAAATTTAAAAAGTTATATAAATTATATGCAAGAAGAAAGAAAAAACCATACAAAAACAAACAAACAACAAAAACGAATTACAAATTGCTATGCAAAAGTAAATAAAATAAAAAAAAAACAATATACAAACATTATTGTACATTAATTTTGTGTCTATTTTGTGTTTTATTTACTAGAATTTTTACCAACCCCAGAACCAGAACGAGAAACATAAACAAACAAACAAACAGAAACAGAAACAGAACGAGAACAAATCTTTACAAAGCAAATGCGATGAATAATTATTATTAATAAAGAACGAGTTGAAATTATTAAAAAAAATAAAAAAAAACAAATATGAAGGTTAATCAAAACGGTTTTCAGCAATTTTATATTAATGGCCAAATTTTACAAAATATTAAACAAAAAACAAAAACAAATAGTTGATCAGAGTGGACAAGACAGTAAGAACAGATTGAAAGAATTTTTGCAGTTGCAGTCTTTTGTATCATTTTTATTTTGCTAATAACCCAAAGAGATATAAACAACAACAACAATAACAATCATTTTATTACCGTATATAAACAAAAAACAAAAAAAAAACAAAAAAATGCAAAAGATATTCACAAATTTTACAAGAAACCAGCCACGAAAGTGGCCCAAAGATCTTTGCCCTGTTAATAAATAAAAAGCTGCTTATCAACAAACAAACGACTTGATATTGTTACAATTTATTGAAATTTGAATGTGCAAAGGCTAAACAAGAAGATTAATAATAATAATAAAGGCATTAGTTATTAACAAATAAGCATACATATACATAGCATAACAATACGATAACAAATCCGCGTCTTGTCAAATATTAATATTATTATTTATATGACATTCAGAATGCAAGTAAAATGTACAAATTGTGGAGCAAATTGCGTAGATTACGAGTAAAAGTAAAAGTAGTGGGAAAAAATAAGGTAAACGATATTAATAAATAAATGAAGATGGAAAAATGGATTGGAGGCAAAGTGCACCCACAAAGCGCATAAAAGTTTAATCAAATTAAACAGTTAATGGATAACAATTTGACTTCAACGTTTCATATTTAAGTAGTGCAGAAACAAATAAAGCAACAGAAACAAATTATTACACATGTAAAGTCAAGTCAAACACACAAAACAACACACAAAACAACAACAACAAACGGTAAATATTATGCATAATAAAAATATTTGAAAAACAAAATAAATACAAAATAGGAATCTATTTTTCATTCGCATTTCTAGACAGATATTTTGGGCATTACGCGATGTATTATTGCGTCTGTTAATAACAAAATAGGAACAATCAGTTTATAATTTAAATTCAATTTATTCTTTTCAACAACTATTTTCGACCGATTATTCCTATGGGAGCTATATGATTTAGTGTTCTATTTCGATCAGCTTGTATAAAGCATAATGGAACTTTGATTTGGTAAGTTTAGTTAAGATATCTTTATAAACAAATAAGTTTCTCAAGCAACTCAATCTGTCCTTAAGGAGCCTTAGGATACAGTATGCCTGCAAAAAGAAGAATCTGTGAGAACTTTCATAACGAATTTTGGAAACTTCTAGTTTGTATGGAAACAGACAGACACGCAGACAGGCTTGCTTGACTTGCTGATCGAGAATATATATATACCTTATAGGGTCGCAATTCGGGACAATATAAAAACCACAGTCAGCTTTGAAATCAAGCAGTGCCAAGCTGCATGCAGTAGAAAATTAACCTGCTGTGTTGTATGCAACAAATTGTGGTAAATATTCCATTTTTTTTGTGAGTTTTAAATCTAGTAATTATTTATTTAACAGGTTGACAGGTTGCATATATGGTCATTTTGCCAGCAATATATTTTTGAATTTTGTAGAAATTACAAAAATCTTTTGTTTGAACAAATTCCTGGCTACTATATCATAACTCTGCAAATGTGAACACTTTGAGGTTGCAGAGAACAGCGCCTTTAGCGTGTACACAAACCAAATAGCTTGCTACCTACTGACAAGAGATGGCGCCACTAACACATTACCAAAAACATCGCCAAAGCGCTGGATGAGAATGCTGCAGAACTGACTTCAAAGTGTGAGCTAATTCCATGCACTAATTTAGTGATAAGTTAAATACAATACGAACTGAATTTTACCCATATCTTTGTATATTTCATGCAAATAAACAATAATGCTAATTATTATTTGATGTGTTTTGGAGAAATCTTTTAATTTTCGGGTTCAGGTTGGTGATGCATCGAACAGCATTCAACGAAATTGGGTTCATGTTATTTATCAAACTCTGTACGATATACTTTTGGGAACACCATGCTGCTAACATTCTGTTAACTTGCTGTTAACTTGCTGTTAACATTCTGTTAACATGCTGTTAACACTCTGTTAACCCTATGTTATGCTACTGTTAACGTGCTGTTAATAACAGACTGCTGTTATTTACATAGTTGTATAACAGTCGATTGGCTGTTATATTAATCAGCAACTGTTATACTATTTAGCGGCTTTCTGCTGATTTCTGTTCGCCTGGTATATTTTGCCATTTTTTGGCCTTTCGGCGCTCTCAAAACGGAAAGTTGAATTGTAGTTCCCAAGCATACTTTTGGGCTGCTGATCTTAAGTTACAAAATCCTGCGGCATATCTTTTAGCTAAAACTCGGCCAAATCCTTAAGGATTTCGAAGACACATACATTTCTGTACTCGTAGGACTCAGGACTATCGATTGGCATTCAAAAATTTTCAGGACTTTTCCGAAAAAAACACTTCACTTTTTTGCAAGGGGGTAGGTCAGAAAAAAGGACCAAAAATCACGAAATCGCCTGTAACTCCGTCATTTAAAGGACGATTTTGATGTCCTTTTGCCAAAAGATAGAGCACTTCATCCCAAATCCGAATATATAACCCAAAGGACGAATATCCTCACAGGAGCTGAGAAATAAGGACTTTTCTGTATACAGAAAACTAGCGATTTCTCGGCCGTATCCTTGCGTATCCTGATGAGTCCTGTGTCAGACAACTTGGCATTACCAGGGCTACCAACTGGCAAAAGGACATCCAAATCGTCCTTGTGGTTTCCGAGATATCGAGGATTTTGCATTTTTCGCCCGTTTTCTCTCGGCCGTGGACTGAAAATTTACAAGTCGCTGGTCCTTAGATGACCCCATTATCCTTGAATGCCAATCGATAGAGGAGGTCCTTACGATCCTAACGCACAAGGTCCTTTTAAAATCTGCAAGGATATGGCTGAATGGGAGCTAATAGAAAACAGTACCATTTGTGCAGAACTTCAATGTTTTTGTTGCATACTTTAGGGGGCTGCTGATCTTACGCTGGAAAATCTTGCAGCATCCTTTTAGCTATAGCTCGGCCAAATCCTCAAGGATTTCGAAAACCCATACATTTCTGTACTCGTAGGAATCAGGACTATCGATTGGCATTCATAGAATTTTCAGGACTTTTCCGAAAAAAACACTTCACTTTTTTGCAAGGGGGTAGGTCAGAAAAAAGGACCAAAAATCACAAAATCACCTGTAACTCGGTCATTTCAAGGACGATTTTGATGTCCTTTGGCCAAAAGATAGAGCACTTCCTCCCAAATCTGAATATATAACCCAAAGGACGAATATCCTTAAAGGAGCTGAGAAATAAGGACTTTTCTGTATACAGAAAACTAGCGATTTCTCGGCCGTATCCTTGCGTATCCTGATGAGTCCTGTGTCAGACAACTTGGCATTACCAGGGCTACCAACTGGCAAAAGGACATCCAAATCGTCCTTGTGGTTTCCGAGATATCGAGCATTTTGTATTTTTCGCCCGTTTTCTCTCGGCCGTGGACTGAAAATTTACAAGTCGCTGGTCCTTAGATGACCCCATAATCCTTGAATGCCAATCGATAGAGTAGGTCCTTACGATCCTAACACACAAGGTCCTTTAAAAATCTGTAAGGATACGGCTGAATGGGAGCTAACAGAAAACAGTACCATATGTACATATGTGCAGAAATTCAAAATATTTGTTGCATACTTTGAGCTGCTGATCTAAGGCTATATGCGGCATAGTTTTAGCTATAGCTCGGCCAAATCCTTAAGGATTTCGAAGACACATACATTTCTGTACTCGTAGGACTCAGGACTATCGATTGGCATTCAAGAATTTTCAGGACTTTTCCGAAAAAAACACTTCACTTTTTTGCAAGGGGGTAGGTCAGAAAAAAGGACCAAAAATCACAAAATCACCTGTAACTCGGTCATTTCAAGGACGATTTTGATGTCCTTTTGCCAAAAGATAGAGCACTTCCTCCCAAATCTGAATATATCACCCAAAGGACGAATATCCTTAAAGGAGCTGAGAAATAAGGACTTTTCTGTATACAGAAAACTAGCGATTTCTCGGCCGTATCCTTGCGTATCCTGACGAGTCCTGTGTCAGACAACTTGGCATTATCAGGGCTACCAACTGGCCAAAGGACATTAAATTCGTCCTTGTAGTTCCCAAGATATCGAGGATTTTGTATTTTGGGCACGATTCCTTGCGCCCTCGCACTGAAAATTTACAAGTCGATGGTCCTTAGATGACCCCATAATCCTTGAATGCCAATCGATAGAGTAGGTCCTTACGATCCTAACGCACAAGGTCCTTTGAAAATCTGCAAGGATATGGCTGAATGGGAGCTAGTAGAAAACAGTACCATTTGTATGTGCAGAAATTCAAAATTTTTGTTGCATACTTTTGGGCTGCTGATTTTAAGCTAGAAAATCCTGCGGCTTATTCAAACTTCATTGGCACCGCCTAAATACCAGGCGAACAGAAATCAGCAAGAGGTTGCTGAAAATACATTTGCCCCTAAAAGTATGCCACAGTTTTTTCTCAATATTTAAAATTTGAACTTAACGACTTCTGTTGGTTATTCTGAGCGATTTTTGATAGCAAAGTGAATTAAGCTGAAAATTAATTCTGAAAATAATAAGTGTTCCCCGATCCTTGCAGTTTTCACCAATAAAAAACTATCGTTTCATTGTTTTACGTTTTTTTTATTTTGATTTCAATTTTCGTAACAATAATGATATAAATTAATTAACTAATAAATAATATTGTACATATTTATCATAATAAAGAGAATAAGTAAGAAATACATGAATTGATGTGAAATACAAACTACAACTACACTTACCATTAATTTTATATTATTTCTATTTATATTTATTTTATTTATTATTTGTTAAAAAACTTATATTATATACTTAAAACTATATGACAAGTGTGTATCAGCAATGGCTGCCAGGATAACATTTTAGTGTATACTTAAGTCTAGGGCTAATTAATTCTAATTAATGTTTATTTACATTTATAAATTGTTATATATAAATGTCTTGTTTGCTTAAATATCGTTGTAAATCTAAGATTTTTTAGGAGATTTTCAAATTTATTGTGTATGTTTTGTTTTCTAATGTTGGTCAAGGCGGAGCAGGATTCTATGATGTGTTTTATGTCAACCGGTCTATTGTTGTGGCATTGTGAGAATATGGGGGATATGTTGTTATTTAAATAGTGTTCATGGGTTAGTTTAGTGTGGTCTAATCGTAAATCTTGGCTATTTATGTAACTGTATAGGTGAATCTCAAGAAACTACTATTCTGTTACTATTAGTACGGCATATCGTACATAAAACAAAATCGATTTTTAATAGGTATATTATCATGATCTTTGTAGACTTTCAACTCGCCATAACTTTGTCAAAACTTGGCTTTCTGATCATGTTTTATGCTCTAAATTTATTTAGCATTTTAATTCACATATAAAAATATATTTTCGTTTTGCGGCCCTACTACAATTTTTAATATATATATTATATTTATTTAGGTTGCTATAGCGAGCTTTAAAATTATACATGAAAGCAATTCACGTTGAAATCGATTATGTAAGGATAAAGTGGGAGTGGAAAATGGGAAGCACGATTTAAGGAAAATAAATAAACATTGAAAGAGTATTGCATTTTCGCAAAACAAACAATTTGGTGAATGCTGAAGAATTTCTAGTTCCCTTGCAACTAACTATTGGCCAGGCTGCTGCTCTCTTGCAAAGGCCGAAGAGAAAACAGGCGACAACAAACTCCAGTATCAGCTAAAAGAGCCCGAGGGTGAGGGTGAGGGTGATGGCAAGAGCAAGGGCGAGGGAGAGGGCCAGGCTAACTGCCGCCGTCAGAGCGTCTCAGGCAGCTTCTTCAGGTTCCTCAGTCTCAAGGGGAACACGAGTGAGAGATATTCGAGACGCGCATGAATGAAAACTGTCTTCTCAGATTTGAGAGTTGCGGCCAAGTGAAAAAAGAAGTTTGATTTGAAGTGTATAAATTATAGAAGTTGTGTAAACAATTGTGTTTAACTAAAGGCCAGCAAATCAGCGCAAAGTGCAGACTAATTGTTTTCCAGACTCAATTTAGCTGGTGGCGTGGGTATTTTTTTGTGGCTAAGTTGGCTAAGCATTTTCAGCTAAAACCGGTTCCGCTCTCTTTGGCCACGCTCCCGATACGATCCGCACGGAACGTGGAAGTGAAAACATAAACAAAACAGAGAGACAAATATTTGCACGCAGGGCAAACAAAACAAAACGGAAGGGGATTGTTAGGACAGAATATTCTACGCAATGAGTACACGTGCACCGCACAGCGATCCAGCCTTGGCAGGACTTCCCCAGCTAATTGAGGACCTGCAGCGGCTGTGCGAGGATCAGGACAGCGCCGATGTGGTGTTCATATGTGGCCGGGACGATGAGAAAATCTACGCACACCGCAGCATCCTGATGGCCCGGTAAGTTAATTATCTTCATCTTCTGCCACAAGGCCCAGTTTGGGCATCGTTGCCCATTTAAGGCGGCTGCCTGCGTGCCGGCATGCATTACATTGGCACGTGTTTTTTCATTCATTTGATTACTTGATTATCGCTTCGTGTTGATTCCAGCTGCAAGAGCTTCAAGACCGCTAAGCGCGGAGAGGTCTGCCGTATACCCATTCCCGGCTGCACTGTGTCGCCGGCTGCACCTGGAACTGGCACACCTACTGCCATACGTTTGCCGCATATTAATGCCGAGCTGTTCCGTCAGTTCATCCTATATGTCTATACAGCCAAGGTTGGTTATAGGCCAGTCATCTACAGCATTCTCACTAAACAGATATTGAATCATTTATAGCTAATGCTGCAGGACTATCGAGTTTTTGAAATGCTTACCCTGGCCCAGGACATGGGCGTGTTTGAGCTGCGCGCCGCTTGCGAAGATCATGTCATTTCCACCTTGTCTGTGGATAATGCCTGCACATTCTTGACCGCCGTCATGGACATCCATGAGAAAGCAGGTGAGTAATCGTATATGCAAATCTAAAATAAATGAATACAATTTTAGTTTATATTCGCGCCTTATCGATAATTTAATGCAACACTGTTGCCATTCACTGTGCGCGCACCCATTCGATACTAAGAAAAATCAGCTGTAGCTGGCAATTTTCGATAGTCGCAAAACTATCGGAGTTGCTGACATCGATATTTTGACCAAATTCAATACTATCGCTTTGGCACGTTTTATTTGTGTATGAACCAAAATGCGGTTCATGTATGAAAGACATGTTTTAATATATTTCTTTTTAAACAACACGTAGAACTAAATAGATCTAACTACAACAATTAGGTTAATGCGCAGTGTTAGGCCCCATTCACTACAAATGCTGCTCACATTTTCGACTGCTCACGTTGTAACCTTTGTCCATAAGTTCTAGAGATTAGGTTCCACGAATCCATAAAACGGTCCATGCACAAGGATACGCATTTCTATACAGGAAGAGCAAGCGGTCATTCATTATACATAATATTCAATAGCAATGTGGCATAAACTGATGTGCGCTTACCTGCTCTGAGGCGTCAAGTGAGGTACCGGGCTTGCCAACACACTTTTTGAAACACTTTGTGGTCATTTGTGTGAGCAATTCCTGGGCATTGGCGACAGCAATCTGCTGCTTCACCTGGTCCATCAATTCACCTTTATCAACGTTTGTGTGAGCCATGTTTTTGTTTATTTGTGGCAAAAACTACACTTTGCTAGCCAGCCAACTTCTGACGCAACCGGTCCGCAATCAACTATCGATATTAGCCCAGTAGGTTATCGAACTTTGTGGCGGCTGTGTTTCATAGCCGATAGTATCGATACTAATACTTTTTTTTGGCCACCAAAAGACGCCGGCAAAGAGAAACGATACAGAAAACGTTTTTAGCGAAAATTAGTTAAACGCAGAGAAAATTGAATCACAAAACGCCAAAATGTCCTTCAAAGGCAACCCAAAGGTGCAAAAGGTGATGGTGCAGCCCATCAACCTGATCTTTCGTTATCTGCAAAGTCGTTCCCGCGTCCAAGTCTGGCTGTATGAGAACATTTCGCTGCGCATCGAGGGCCACATTGTGGGCTTCGACGAGTACATGAACCTGGTGCTGGACGACGCCGAGGAGGTGTACGTAAAGACGCGCCAGCGCAAAACTCTGGGCCGCATCATGCTGAAGGGAGACAACATAACGCTGATACAGAACGTCAGCCCGTCCAAGGATTAGGCTACAACCCCAGACAACAATTGCCTCTAATAGTTACATATAAGTGAATTAATTGTAAACCGAAACCTAATCCACAATAAAACGAAACAAATTATATATGAAATTGGCGGCTTTTCTTTTACCCGCGCTCGGCTCTGCTCAGGTGAAACAATTGCTTTGCATTTCCAACTAATTGCCTTGTTAATCCCATTGCAGGTGCCAAGTGCGCGGCTTCGTTCATGGAACGCTGCATCGTCTATATTGGGGAGAATGCCGGCGAGTGCGTTAAGACAAACTCGTTCCTTACGCTCACCAAGGAGGCGCTCATCAAGATTATTTCATCGGACTATGTAGGTGCAGCTACAGCAATTGAAATGCCTGCCACAATTTTACTCAATCCCTATTATTTCTTGTTCAGTTCTGCTTGGAGGAGGAGGAAGTCTGGCGCTGCGTCTTGGCCTGGGCCAAGTACCAGGCGGGCGTCACACAGCCCACCGCCCACTGGACGGAGGAGGAGCGTGCGCGCGTCTGCCAGCATTTGAGCGGGGTCATGGGTCATGTGCGCCTGCTGCTCATAGACAGTCAGGTGTTTGCCGAGGAAGTTGAACCCACCGGCGCTGTGCCCATGGAGTTGTCCCTGGAGCGTTATCGCTACGCTGCCTTGCATCCCAATAAGCTGGTGGACAACGACAAGCGTCTGCAGCCACGGCTCACCGTTAACATGTTTCCTGGCTCGCAGATCCTGCGCAACGACAAGCTGGCACTGCAGGGCATTCTCAATGGCTGGTTTGGTGTGCCCAAACAGAGCTGGCGCCTGGTCTTTCGAGCCTCCACGCATGGCTATGGCTCCAGCTCCTTTCATCGCTACTGCGATGGCGTGGCGCCCTGCATGATCATTGGATTGGGCGCCCATGGCGAGATCAGCGGCGGCTATACGGATGTTGCCTGGGCCAAGACCAGCCGCAAGGGCGGCTATTTGCATTCCGAGCGCGCTTTTCTGTTCATGCTAAATCCATCAAATGGCGAGCAGCCCGCCAAATTTGATATTGTCAAGAAACCCTATGCGATCTGCTATCATCCAGAGTAAGTGACAGCCCCACAACAGTTATAAGCAATAATCCATATCTGTATCCAACAGCTGCGGTCCCATATTTGGCGCTGGAGCCGATCTGCTCATTTCCAGCAACTGTAATGTGAACACGGACTCGTACTCGAATCTACCGCACTCCTACGATGGTCCCAATGCCGCTCATCTGCCCCTCTTTGGCGACTATAACTTTGCCATCAGTGATTACGAGGTCTACACTTTGGCAGCCACCCACAGTCACAGCCACAGTCACAGCCAAAGCCAAGGCCTGGCCAGCAATGGTCAAGCGCCAGGCGTGCCCAGCAAGGCAAAGTACGATAGATACTAAGATAGCAATTAGAGAAATAACATAGAAGACCTGTAGATACTCGTAAATTCTTGTAGTTGACCAGCTCACAGCTGGCAATAAACTCATTTCCTTGTACACAAAACAACACAACACAACAGAACAGATTGTAATCCCAGATGGAATTAGAGCTATTGAGTCTATGACAACAACCAGAAATGGAAAGGTAATTAATGATATTCCAATGGAGGAAAATTTGACGGCTTTTGTTCGACTTCTTGGTTGCCAAGAACCAAAATAATTAACTCGTTTCCATGTCTATTTAGGGCTAAAAGTGTTGGGCGGCACACGCGAGGGCTGCTCATATAGTTTGGTCTTAATAAGAGCAATACCAATTTCGGTTTGTATCGGTTTCTATAAATAACATACAATACAGTTTTTAAACTGTTCTATTTACAATATATACTATTGAATAACTATCGAATAATGCTATTAAGGAGTAAAGTTCTTGTTTAAGCCTTCAAGGAACTGGCATAATTAAAAGTTCTGGTTTAGAAACTGAAGAATGCAGTTTGTTAGCAATGAAAAAAGTTGAATTCAAGTTAGCTTTTAAAACCAGGCTGGACTTTGGCCAATACAATTTATTCAAAACTATTTTCTATCGAACTATCAGCAAATGTTAAAGGTGAAAAACTGACAGAGTTATAGGTACTTGTTCAGCAACATTGTGCTGGACAAATAGTTGGGCGAAGAGCATGAAAGATTTCATCAGAGGTTAACTCGGAACTTCGCCCAAACTTCAAACTATTCTTGAGCTAAAGTCAACTATATTTTCAATTACTTGTCGAACAGTGCTCGCTTGGGGCCTGGCTTATATAGTGTATAGTGTATATATAGACTTATATAATGAACAATCAGTGTGTGCACTTGAACCTGGTGTTGGGGTCCACACCTCGTATAAGTAATGTAGCATATCAGAGCGCAGACAATTGACAAAGAAAAACAAATGCGTAAAAGGCAATTTGAGTTGGAGTTCAGTTAACAACAATGGTAATAAGTCAGTATAAGCTGGACAGCTCATGCCACTCCCTTCTCTCTCTATCTATCTCTCCCTCCCTCTCTCTCACTCTGCACATGGCGCTGAAGTTGATCTCAACTGGTTTTCAACTACTTTTCAAAATGCTTCTGATAAATTGGTCCACGCTCTAAATTGGTTCTAATTAAAGCGATTTTTTTATGCTGATCGAATCGATCAACGAGTATGGCATCTATACTCGCAAGTGTGAGTATTGGAGCCCCCCACATACTACAATAGTGTATATATTTTGTCATTCGTCTCGGGGTTTGGATTGGGTTTTGGGATTCTGAATCGATATAGGAATAGGAATTGAAACTTGAACTCCAACCAAACAACAAACACTTGATGTTTGGCGTTTTATTTGATTGTGACTGCACAATAGATTGGCAGTTAAATTTTTGTTAACGACTTAAGGCCAAGACTTGAGAGCACATTTCGATAAGGCAGCTTTATACATGTTGTATTTGTATTTGTATTTGGTTTTGACAGGCGACGTTTCTTTCGGCCAGGTTAAGGCCCGAGGGCGCCCAGGCCGCGGCAGGCGCTAGAAGAATGTCACTTATAAGTCGATATTTTGCTTGATTTCGTTGATTTGGTTGATTTTGTTGATTGTCGAGTGGATTAGATAAGTTCAGACAATTACCAAGAAGTATCTCAATGCCTGCCGCATAAAAAGGGAAAGGCAACAAAAATCAAATATAAATTATTATAAACTGGCGCTTGGTTTTGTCACTCTTTGTTCTTATTCTTACTGTTTGTTGTTGGGGCAAACTATTTATTCGAGTACTCGAAGTAAACTTGTTCTGCCTTTGACTTTATTCAAACAGTTCATAATGCATTCATACATATACAATATATACATATACATAGCTACATACATACATAAACATACATATTCATATAGTTTTAGTTATATGCATTGCCGATCGATTTTAGGGCTGCAACATATTGACCATCATTCTGGAAAGTTAATAAAACTCCTTAAGCTGAAATGGTTGTAGGTTTCTTACTGGTTTCAAGTTCCTCAAGTTCCTACCTTATATTTAGCAGTCCTCACTTATCTGAAGTTTTGATAAGACTCTTCTAAACTGAATATATGCTATGCACATTTCAATCATTTCAGGAAATGGAGTCGAATATTTCATAAGCCCCATATAAACCGGCACAGATTGATGAACTCCATCAGCCCCAAAGAGTTTTAACAGTACTGACTATTATTTTTTTGCTATTCTATCTTATTAATTTTATATGCAATTATAGTTATAGTTGTATGAAAACTCAATTACAACAAGGAGTAACAGGATTGGTAGCTCTCCTGTGAGCGAATCCAATATACATTTATATCTTCCTTAAAATCTATGAGGAAGATCTAGATTCTAGAACATGATATCTTTATAGTCGCCTGGTGTCTCCAGCTATTATCTAATAGGTTTATTGCTAACAGATTTCCATGTTAGTTCAGTCTGTTTAAGTAATGTTCAGTTCTCTTCTTTCTTTCATCCTTGACTAATAAAATACTGAGATCTTTATGAGCTTCATAGTTCCTGATGTATCAAGGAGCATTCACAATGTTTCGGAGTATGCTGGATTGGTATCTTTGTAGGATTTTAATATTTGATGTACTTGCTGTGCCCCAGCAAAGGATAAGTATAGCATATGTCCATATGAAAACTATCTCAGTATTTATGCCTTCTATAAAACATATATATTTAAATTTATATTATAAAGAGAATTTTTGAAACCTATTCTTTTTATATTTTTTTTTTTAGTAATTGAAATATAAGTTTGATTAGAATACTGTTACCTATTATGGCAACTTAAGCTAGTGTGAAATGAATTTAAGAATGAAACTATGTCTCGATGAACTAAGATATTATATACAGGATTTTGGGGTAATAATTAGGAGTAAAAGAGTTATTACTATAAAGAGAAGTAGTATAAAATAGAAAGACATAAACATTATTTAAAACCTATGACATTATTTCATCACATTTCTCAACTTGTTGTTAAATGACTTATTGATTAAGTGTTCTCATATCACGAACTCGACTTACACACGGAAGTTGATTATTAATTCAGCGACATTTCAAGAAATTCTCAGGCGCAGCCAACTCAAATGCGAATTTTAATATCCTCGCTTGAAATTCAACTAACTTATAAAATAAAGTTAAAGTTAAATGGAATTTGGAGGCCACAGCATTAAACTATATAGTTTTTGGCACACTTAACTCGAATAAAGCCTTTAAAAATATATAATATAAATATTTCTTTGGATTTTTGAAATGTTTGTAGGAGTTAAGGCGTCTTTTCCACGACTTAGACTATAGCTTGAATTATTTACTTTGATTTTATTTAAAAAGTAATCATATACTTGAAATTATTTGATAATTTGAATGTCAGGGCCTTCAGCTGGATAGCATTTTTATAGCTTGAATTATAAGCGACCAATCCTTCCAACTTTATTTATTTTTAATTATTATATTAACGACTTCAAAACAATTACAGCTACACTGTTAAGATCTGAAGCCACAATAAAATTTGGTAATAATAAAAAACTTAAAAAAAGGTCCAACCAATCCAAAAGTCATTAAATAAAATTTTGTACATTAAAAAACTCGCTGTTCGGTTTTTAAAGTTATTTAAATACTTTAGAAATCAAGAGCTGCAATATTTAAAAAAATGTCGAATTCCTAACCTAAAAAGAGGACAACAAATTAACTTTTTAAGGGAGAGAACAAAACAAACCGTTAATATTGGCCCAGCTTTCTATTTTTTACAAAAAAAAAGGAGATTTCTTAAACTAAAATAAAGAAAAGATAAAGTTGTAAATATCTTAGGTCAAAGTTGAAGAAATTATGGAGCAGTAAATGCCTTAGGTCAAAGTTGAATTGAGAAATCAAAAGATGATTAACCTCAAATTTGATGAATGCAATTTGTTATGAACAAAAATGATATTAAAAAAAGGCAATTTGAAATAGTGAACCAACCCTGGTTGCTGGAAATGTGCGATATTTGTTGGGCTTGGTCAGCGTTGTCCGTCATAAAACAAAAGCCTGCTGTTAGCCAGGTATTCATATCATATCATGGCCATAACGTGGTCAGCTCTTGGTCAACTGGACCAGCTGGCTGACCAACCCAAGTGCTACAGTTTAGGTGGACTTATTTACATATATATATATTTATACACACGGCTGGAAAAGTGGTTTGTCTTTGGCTCCCTTTCTAAACGGAAAGATCTGGCATTCCAATTTTTGCAAGTACTTTACAGTATCAAGCCAAGTCATCTAGAATTCCGCAGTTTTTCCGAGTTGCATAAGTCATGAGTGTGTGAATCACATTGAATTCGTGTAGTGTGCACAACAACAGGAGCTTGGACTTTAAAGGGCGGGTTTCCCTGACACATTCATGTGATAGATAAGATCGTGGCATGTCAGCTATTGCATCCGTTTCCGTAAACTGCTCCAACGAGCTGCTCTCGAGTGAAGAGGGGAGGAGTGAGTAGTGCTGTGTGTAGCATGAACTGATCCAGTTAAGAGGTGCTAATATGCAAAGTGAACCCAATGAGCTGAGCTTGTGACGTAGACGCGTCTACGCCCTCTTTGTGCTGTCTGTCATCATACTAATCATCATCATGATCATCATGATCATCATCGTCATCATCGTCATCACTAGATCATCGCCAAATGCACTCGGCATTACAGCGACATAGCTGGTAACCCCTTGGCACCCCGCGCTGTAATGACTAGATTTAAGTTCTTAATTCCAAAGTATCTCCAGAGAGCAAGATATAGTAGTTATATATACAATATATATTGACTGAGAGGGAGAGGTGCCAGTGGCTATTCTCTTAAGCGCAGCCGCAAGTGTAACCCAGCTGCTCTTCACAACCTGTTTTTAAAGCCCACTTTAAAAATACTTTTGCTTTTCATTGCCTTCAAGACGACGACGATTTTGTTTGGTGATTAATATGCGCTTTTCGAAAAATGAAACAAACAAGTCGCCAAATGGAAATAAAACTGCAGCATCGAGTCGACCCAGGCATTGAACTCATCCTTTAAATATTGTATCCTTCTGCCAAACATTGAACTCATCCTTTAAATATTATATCCTTCTGCCAAACATTGAACTCATCCTTTAAATATTATAATATCCTTCTACCATCTTCAACTAAACTCAAACTAAGCTGAAACCTCTTAACAAAAGTTTTTGTATAAAGGAACAGCATATGTTCAGAATTCGTATTCATTTAATGTTATAAGAAATTTTAGGAACCCTTTTTTATATTCCCAAGAAATATTTATAAGTTTGTTTTTAAGGAGACTTCATTTCTATATCATAAAGATCTTGGAGAGTTGAAAGAGTTTTTAGCCAGAGAAACTTAAGTAGGAAATTCGCTAACAAAACTTTCCATAATACAAAATATGACAGTCTTTAGTTAAACAGCATATACTATATTATATATAGTTCTGATAATCTCAAGATCTTATAGATTTAACGCTTCCTTTTTAGTAAAAAAGGTTTAAGTATTCTTTGTTGTATTGTTACCAGACTGATCTGTATCTTCAGATCTTAGATCCAGTTCTTATTATAATAATAATAATAATAATAATAATAATAATAATAATAATAATAATAATAATAATAATAATAATAATAATAATAATAATAATAATAATAATAATAATAATAATAATAATAATAATAATAATAATAATAATAATATTATAATAATAATAATAATAATAATAAAAAAATAATAATAATAATAATAATAATAATAATAATAATAATAATAATAATAATAATAATAATGATAATGATAATAAGAACTGAATTTAAGATCTAAAGATAATAATAATAATAATAAGAACTGGATTTAAGATCTGAAGATCCAGACAAGTCTGGTAACAATACAAAAATCTAAGGTTACAACAAAAATGTACAAAACACTTAGAATCATTAGAAAAGTCGTCAGAATAGATTTTGAATATAAGAAAAAATATTGAAATTCAAAAAATAACATAAAATGACTATAATTAAACCAAAGTTAAGAATCTAAAGTCTGCTAATGTTTCAGAAAGAAAGGATTGTAGGGAATGTAGTTTATATTCCGCAACATTTGAAGTTTGTGATCTTTTGACAGGGCATACACGGTTCGTCTAGCTCGCTCAGCATATTTTTCCGGTTTTATTTTATTTTTCGTTTTGCCATTCAAAAAACTTACGCTGAGAGTTCGCCGCTCACTCTTTGAGCAGCTCGGAGCAACTGTTGTATTTTTTGTATATATTTTAAAGTCAGTTTTGAGATTGTTGAGGCTCGTTGAAACATTTTTCCCATTAAGTTTTTTAAAGGCGCACGCCGAGAACGGCTCAGTCTCGATTGTCAGCTTGTCGTGAATGGTTTTTTAGCACAAGAGTCGCGGGTCCGAGTTCCAAGTTTTTTATTAACACAACACAGGCCAACACCAAACACACAGAGCACTAGCACTTTAACAACAACAACAACAGCAACAGCAGCAACAACTATAATAATAATAACAACAACAACATTTGCACATATCTATATACCACATAAGAAGCGCTCGATATCGCAGTGTGTGTGTGTTGTGTGTGTGTACGCGTGTGTGTGTGTATGTGTGTGTGCGCGCTGGGGGAGGGGAGGCCACTGGATTTGCCTTTGCATAAATCAAAATCAATTTAAGCGCGCACGCTTTGCTGCCCCGGACACTACTTGTACTTCCAGTTCTAATTCTAGTTCTAGTTCTAGTTGCTTTCGGGTCTCCCAAGTTCTGTTTCTGTTATGTGGGCTAGCCAGCAAGTTCGCTGCCTAAGTCATTTGTAACATGCACTGACCCCCCTTAACTGAATTTACGTAATCCCCGAACGCGACGTCGACGTCGACTTCAGGCCATTACGCATCACGTGCTGCGTGCATATGGCGCTGGCCAACTTCTCGCTGCCATTTGGGGCGCTTGCCCAGCCCTGGGGCGTTACGCTGGCCCCACTGCATCCCATACATCAGCTGGCCAGCAATACTAACAATCTGCTCTACTCGCCGGCCGATCATCAGCAGCAGCAGACGCCGCCGGATGCGTCGTTGCCCGGCAGCGCTGACTACTACAAGAACAATCCCTATGGCACGCCAGCGCTGCATCAGCAGCAGGAGACGCAGCCGTCGCCGTCACAGTCTGGTTATCCGTACAGCAGCAGGCGGAAGCAGGGCAGCGCCTATTTGCCGCCCACAGCTGGTGGCGCCGCCCGCAACTCTGTCTACCACATACAGCAGCAACAACAACAGCAGCAGCAGCAGCAGCAACACACACAGCAAACGCAGCTGGAGAACAATGAGAACAGCGTCTCCTTTCAGAGCGCCAGCGCCAGCAGCACTGGCCAGAGCCAGAGCAGCATACAGTTGACACAATCCGTGGGCCGTGGCCCCGCCGAGGGCTCCTACACTCGCTATCCTGGCCAGGCGCCAGGAGGCGCCCCCAAGCAGCAGAAACAGTACTACAACGCCCATGGCACTGCCAGCGCCAGCGCCACCTTCACCAAGAACAGCGGCAGCTTTAGTATTACCGGCTACGGCAGCAGGCAGCAACAGCAGCAGCAGCAGCAGCCAGCACCACATCAGCAGCAGCAGCCACCGCCACCGCCTCCCGCGCAGCCACAGCGTGGCAGGCAGCAAGGCGGCAGCAAGACGGAGACGCAACCCGCCTCAACCTACGGCGTTGCACCCCCGGATAATTATCCGGAGCGCGCGCCAGGCTTTACGCGTGTCCAGGCTGGCCAGGGCTCAAGGACTCAGGTGCACGCCGTGCTCGACTACGATGTGGAGGAGGGCGAAGAGGAGGACGAGGATGACGATGGCGAGTACTACGATGCCGAGGGGCAGGACAAAGGTGAGTGTGAAAAAGAAATTAATAAAATTGAGGAAATAATCGTTGGAAAACTGAGTAAAACTTTTCAAGGCATGCCGAAAAGAAAAACTTCATGATCCTTGCATGAACTACAATCCTTGAGTTCTTAATAATAAAATAACTGAAAAGTTATGGAAATATATTGATACACATAAAAACAAAGACTGAAAACTTTAAATAGGCTATAAGGTGGGAATATTTTCCCATTTCCGAGAACTTTTTATTCCGTTTTTCCTTCTTGAAGTTTACATTGCAGTTTTTGAAATGAGGAAAACCTTATAAATTTTGATTCGGGTTGATTTTTTATCAGAAAAAATAAGACTAATTTTAGATTGCAGGGTTGTGATCCCTATAAAAACAACAGGACTTAAATAAATATTAATAAAATTGGAATACTCATAGGAATAATTACTGAGATCTAATCTACAGCCAACAAATATTGAAAACTAAACTTGTCATTAGATAGTATATTATAGTATAGTATATTAAAAATTATTATTATTTTATTGGGAAACAAGAAAAGATTTTCGATTTGAACATATAGCACCCTTTAGAAACAACAACTCCTATAAAAATAATAATAAAACTGAAAATTTGCCAAAATAAAATTTGTTGATGCACATAAAAATCAGAACTGAAAGCTGCAGACCAGCATATAAATAAAAATTTAAATTCGAAACAAAAAATTGAGTGATTTGAGATCATTGAAAAACAAAAAGAAATAAAATAATAAAATCTGGCAAATTGTTTTTAACTGCTCAGATCAGCAATCAGCATGAATGCAAATTGGCTATGTTTTGACTTTATATACCTATTTCTATATATATATATATATATACTATAGTTGTTGTTATTTGGATGGTCTATGGAGGTGTACACGTATGCACACGATTCCCCAAGATCATGTTGAGCGTTGTTTTTGGCTTGTTTGTTAGTTGGCCACGTTCGCCAGTTGTTTGCTAGTTGTTAGCTTGTTGTTTCCTCTGTGTATCTTTCCAATTGAGAGCAACTTCTGCACATTGCTGTTAGACTAAAGTAACAACAACTACAACTATAACTACAACTATGCTACAAGTAGACGGAGCAAGGTCAAAGGTCTACAAACCGCTCCGCAAGGTCGCATTGGACAGTAATGGCCAGTGTTTGACTTTTATAGCTGTCGCTGGCTAACACGCAACACGATTTATGTATCAGTTGTTGATGATGTTGTTGTTGTTGTTGTTGTTAATGTTTCTTCTTCTTCTTCAACGATAATACTTAGTGTTAGCGATAGCGACAGTTCCTGCCCTCGTCCAAGACACAAAACTGTCAGCGCATTTGATAATTCACTTTTTTGTCTTTACTTTGTTGGCTTTGTTTGCTTCGCGTGGCGCCTCTGCTTTGTTTCACTTCAACTCATCTTAACTTGGCTCTCATCTCAATTGTAGCAACCTGCCAGGCCAGACCTCAAGCTCAAGTGCCTAGTGGGGGTAGGGGATACCTACATACAAACATACATACATATATGTATATTATGCAAGAAGTCGGGCCCCATTCAACGCCGCTCGACTTGTCTTAAATGCCGTCGAAGACGTGCACACCATGCATCTACATATGCATATACTATCTATATATATATATATAGAGATCGAGTACATATATGTGCTTGCATTTAATCACAGTTACATATATACATATACTACTCGCATTGTTCAAGATTTTTGGTTTCACCTTTGTGAGCAGACGCGAGACGTGTGCGAGAGCTTAAAACGAGTCCATCATGTAATGTAACGGCAACAGTTGCGAGTACCGAGTATCGAGTATCGAGTACGTTGTACAGAGGGAGCTACGGGGGGGTGTATCAGTAGAAGAAACTCAACGATGCAACTGAACGAAGCCACAGTAGCACTCAAATTCTATGTGCGTGTGGGCAGATCCTTTCCCAAATGATGGCCCAATTGGCGTACACAAAAAAAAGGGAAAGGGTTAACTCACCAGAGTTAAGATCCGGATGGGTGGATTACAAATGCCAAGCATGCATTTCATGAAATTTATATGTCAACTGCAGTTCAATTTGTATGCAGCATTGCAATTATTTACACTCTTTCTTAGTTTCTTTATATTTTTACTTATACGACTTGGGTTTAACCAAGCCACTGATTAATGCAACTGTCCAACTGTTAAACCGTTTAACTACTTGATACCGTCCTTGCCAATGTTATGAGTCATACAGCTCCAGTTTCCGATTTACATTTTACAGACAAGGCAAATAACAATGGACAGATGCCCACTGTGACGCCCATACAGGGTCCGATCTTTCTGAAGAACAACAGCGTGCCGGTAGTGCCGTTATTTTCCTATCCCAAATCAAATAACGGCTCATTCTTACAGATTCCGGTAAGTACAAGTACTTCCCCCAATAAACGGACACGCGCGTGCTGTTTTCCTATACGATTACGGGTATACGAGTACGTAAGTAAATATATCGATCGATCCATCGATCGATCGATCGAGTTTGCTCATTTGCGGAAATAACTTTGACGATTTCTGTGTGGTGTTTCTCTTATTTTATTCTTTTTTCTTTTTTTTTTACTGTTTTGCTTCTTTTTTTTTTGTGCCGCACGAAGGTCGTGCGAGTTCGTTTCGTTAAGAGGTGTGATGATGCTCAGGCCAGCTGAGATACTGAGAGACTCTACACTGATAAAAAAGAACGTTAACTTGAATACATTTATTTATAAATCGACGTTCTTAATACACTGTTAGATCCCTGCGTTTATCTGCTCTATAGCCCGAGATATTTATGAAAGTGTTTTAAATAGCACGCAGCATAAAAAAATAAATATACGTTTATCAAAAAAAAAAAAAAAAATAATAAATTAAATTTAAAAAATATAAAAAATTTATAAATCATTTTTATTCGAATATTTTTACTGCTTTGGTTGTTTACTTAAACGAAAGTGTGCCATTAAATTTTACTTTAATGTGAACATATTCTATATAACTAAAGTAATTTTTATATTTCATCTTAAGACTACATATAAATTTTGATAGTTTTTTAATTAAACTGTGCGCATTAATTAAGCCCTTATTCTGGTTATATATTGAATTAAGTATGGCATATTCAAATAAATTATTACCATATAATACAGAACCTATTCCAAATTCACAAACTAATTCCACAAATTCCTAACACACTTGACCTTTAGCTAGAATTAAATTGAATTCAAATCGTAAGAACTCACTTCCAAAAACTTCCCCCAAAAGGGTATCTGCGAAGAGTTTGAAATTAAGTTTGTTATTTTCAAATGATTTATGCTTAGTTTGAATAAAAACAAGTTTTACAAAGTGAGGCACACATTAAATTCAAGTAGAAAGAATTCAATTTAAGAAAATCGTATAACAAGAAGGTATTAATCAGTAAATTGTTCAAATTAATTTCAAAGTTAGGGCTCTTTTTTATCAGTGTAGCATTAGCGAGCTGCGGCGACGTGTGGCGGGGGAGAACGCGACCCGAACTCTCGATGAAACTGTCTGTGTGTCTGTCCACGGTGGTCGTCGCTCTGAGTGCCTGATATGAAACGAAATGTTTATGTCTTAACTTGAGTCATTTTCACACCCCGCTATAAATTGTTATGGGCACCATTCCGATGCTAATACCAATTATCTCTCTGCCTCTCCCTCACTCCTCACTCCTCACTCGTCATCTCTCCGATCTAGATCTGGTGGACGGCGCTGTCGGTGGCGCTTGGCTTGGACGTGCGGGGGGATGTGATCAAGGGCGTGCCCTGCATAAAGCGATATCATCAGCTGTTCTGCCCCACCGCCGGCAACAGCTATCCCATGTAAGTATTGAAGCCAACAAGAATCTCAATTCTTTTTGAAAAGTAAAAGGAAATTCCAAATAAATGAGATCTTGTATCATAACACGAGCTGTCCTTCAGTTCTTTAAGTAGTTTGTGGGATTTCAAACTAATAGTATGATTCATGTATTGGAAACTATATTTAACAATTTAGTGGAAATATTTCGTCATACCAAATTGACTTGGTAACACATAAAATGGCCTGAATTCTTTACCTCAAATTTCCAGTTATTTTTGACACATTTTTTGATAACCGCAAGTATAACTTACAGTTACTCATAAGTAGGGAAATACTTGTTTGAATCTACAAGAATGTTTTAGAATCTGTAGAAGGAATAAGTTCTTTGATAATTAACAGCTCGCTTAAGTTTCAATTTTTACATTGACACAGAATTCAGATTAACAAATCAAGTTAATAACTAGAATGAATAGCTTAACTTGGGAATACTCTACATACTAAAGTTACTTAAGGACCAAGAATTTGTTTTTCTGGAATCACTTTCAGAATAAACAGATCGAATGGATAGGAAATATGCGTATATCAAAGTTATAACATTTAGTTTTCTAAGAAATAAACACAATACAGAATATATTTATTTAAATTGGATGTATTTATGAACTGCCTCTGAGAGTAGAGAAATCAGGATAGATCGTCTAAGCTATTGCTCAAGAATCGGTCGAAGATTCCTTCCTTAAAAAACAATTTTTATTAAAAAGGATCAGGATCAAGTGTTAGGATTAGGACTACATACCTATGTATATCGAAGAAATAAATACAATACAGAATATATTTCTTTAAATTGAATGTCTCTGAGAGTAGAGAAACCAGGATAGATCGTCTAAGCTATTGCTCAAGAATCGGTCGAAGATTCCTTCCTTAGAAACATTTTTATTAAAAAGGATCAGGATCAAGTGTTAGGATCAGGAATACATACTTATGTATATCGAAGAAATAAATACAATATTAGAATATATTTCTTAAAATTTGGATGTCTCTGAGAGTAGAGAAACCAGGATAGATCGTATAAGCTATTGCTCAAGAATCGGTCATAGATTCCTTCCTAAGATACATTTTTATTAAAAAGGATGAAGTGTTAGGATCAGGAATATATGCTAAAGTATATAATAACTAACCGATATATACTCTTTTCACAGCGACAAAATCGAGCGTTTTATAGATGACAACAAAGCTTTGATGCGTCGCATGTACGGTGACTTTGAGATGAACATGGAGGGAGGCGGCGGGGGGCAGGCGAAGGTGCGAAAGCGTCGATTTATTGACGAGCCGGACATATTTATACCCCCTGGCGCCTATGCGGCCACAGCGGGCGAGGCGGGGGACAGTTACTTCGGCCAGCTGCGCAAGAAGCGTCAGGCGGCAGCGGGTGGTGCTGGCAACCGGAACAGAGGCGGCGCGGGCGGGGGCAGCAGCCGTGCGAACAACCCGCCGCCGGGCAATGCCAACGCCAACTCCGGCACAGGGCGACTCGATGCGTGCGAATCAAAAATAGAAATCGTAACACCCTATTGGGCCTCGAACTCCGCCGGGAAGATACGCGCCATTGTGAATACGCAGCACTTTGAGCAGGCGATACATCAGGAGGTGTGCAGGTGAGACGATACTAGGGATACTATAATATATACCATAATATATATAATCCCCTTTTCCCCCTCCCCAACAGTAATACACAAACTTCCCGCTGCGAGGGAGAATGCGGCTGCGAGCAGAAGTATAAATGGCATCGTTTGTTGGCCTACGATCCTGACAACGATTGCAAGGGCATTTTTATGGATTGGTTCCTGTTTCCTTCATGCTGTGTTTGTAGATGTAATCCCTAGGCATGTCTTATGTATACCATAAGCAAAAGCAATTGAGAATTGACGAAGAATAACAGTTAGAGTTAGAGAGAATGAGATAGAGAAAGAGAAAGAGAGGAGTACGTAGAATGCCACTGAATGTATTTTAGTTGTTCTTAAGTAGCCTTAACAATTAAGTTACTCCTAGTACGTAGCTCTAGTTTTAACTCTTATATGAGCCATATCCCATCTACATATATTGTATGCTATATTTCAGCCTTCATTTGTTGTTGTATTGTAATTGTAATTGTATTGTAATTGTAAAGCGATTAAAGTGAATAAAGCTTATAAAAAATGTGCAAAAAATCGTTTTCTAAATCGTTTCAATAAAAACTTAACAAGGCGCACAGTTAATGGCTCTGTTAACATTAAGCAATAAACTGCTATGAGAAAAAAAGGTATTATAAAGCTAGTTTTATTTGTTTTTTGAAAATGTATTAATAATGACCCCAATGCCCTCACAAGATCAAGTGAGTACTAGAATACTGAGTACTGAGTACACGCTAGATGAGTACTTGCTTTAAAAGTTGGGTTTGTTAGATCCTTATATGGTTTTAATAACCCGTTGTTTCAGTTATTGCCTTGAAATTGACCTTATATCATGTCATGTCAAAAAGTACAGATATAAAGTAGGTCATAAAAAATAATATTTCCAAGTGTATAACCTAGACTCTTACTAGATTTTAAAAACAAGGCTCAACCTAAGTTCATAATACACTAAGTTTAGTTACAATAGCTAAAATCGATTCGAGCTGTTTTGGTTTTCACTTTCACAAAGATTTTGCGGAAGAAAATTGTGGCTGTAAGACGTTTTGATCGAATTGCGGGGGAACGGGGTGAAATATCTGAGATCAGAAACAAACTTGATCTGCGTATGGTATACAGGAACCTACAGTTCCAAATTTGGTGTCTCTAGCTCTTATAGTTGCTGAGATCGACGCGTTCATACGGACAGACAGACAGACGGACATGGCCAAATCGAAATCTCTTTTGATACTGATCAAGAATATATATACTTTATAGGAAAGGAGATGTCTCCTTCTGCCTGTTACAATACCCCCTTTTTATCCATTTTATGGGTACAGGGAGTAAAAATAGAAGATTTCTTGTATCTATTGGCGGAGAAACAAACCATAAAGTATGAAAAGTCTGACAATGCAGCAAGTTGCGCGATGCTTAAAGCTAGCTTACCGTTAACCCGTCTTGGCAAAGCTTTAACAGCGTGCCATAGCAGCGAGCTTTGGCTTGGCAAGCGCACAGCTTCTGTTTTAACTTGCAGCTTGAGAAAGCTTTCTGATTTTGAAATATTTGATATGGTGGTCACTTGTCCCCAAACTCAAACCTCAAAATGCACTGAGAACTTATTTGATATTATTCTGAGTTGTTTTTTTTTCCTTTTTTGTAATTTTCATTTTTATTTTAGCTGGTTCATAAAGCGTTTATTTGGTTGGGTTTGTGAGTAAAATAACATATTCATTCGTACGCATTATCCCAAATGCTGTTCCTGGCCGCGTCTTGTGGGTATGGGGTCGTAAAAACCCTTGGATCCCATTTGCCATGCACGACACGTATTCAATCACAGCAATGGCCACACAAAACTGCGCTATATCAAAAATTTCGGCGTAGCATTCGTGCGTGGTTTACAAATGGTTCCATTTTGCAGGCAACAACCCACCAACAACAACAACAACAGCAACAACAACATTGGCAATAACAGTGTTAACAACAACAGCAACAACTGCTTGGCTTGAGAGCTTGTTGGCCAGTTAGTTAGTAAACTGGAGATATGTACATTATTGACGCCCGGCAATGTCAACAACTTGCAGCCATGACGACGACAACGACAACGACAACAAAACGAACGAGAGTGTTTCCAACAACAACAACAACAACAACGAAAGCAACAACAACAACTAAAAGTTAACCATGAGATTTGCCAAGCGAAAACATTTCACCAGATTCTGTTGGGGCGTGCCAGAATGACGCCCAAAGCACAGACAATACAGTTGCCAGAATGAACCCACACACACACACACACACACACACACACTGTGTATACCCTGTAGCCATAAGAAGTGTTAGAACGGTATAATAGGTATACAGATATAGCTAATATAACCTGTTGAAAACTTTGAATCTAGCATTCCAAATAATAACCAATATGTCAGCTTTATACTTATAGACTTGTATATTTGATCTCATTTCAATATCGCAACACCAAACATCAAAAGTACTCAAAAGTAAGACAATGATCTCAAAGAGTGACCAGCCTATATGAATTGAAATAATACTAAACATAGTGTTGTTTAATGATATTTTTGTATAGTTGAATAGGGGTATTCCAACAATAGGTATAACAGTCTGCTGTCTGTAACATTATATGGATATTTGGTAAGACCTTCTCGAATTTACATGCTACTACAGCATGGCAAGTTCAAAAAAATATAACAAGAAAGAACAGTTTTTCAAAACTCGATTTAGATCAAATTTAACCCAAATATAATAATAAATAAAAAATATATTTAAGTAATTAAGTAATTATGCTACTTCAACAGACACTGGCTCGAATCCACCTACACTTTGGAAGAAGAACGACAGCAGATTCACTAACATCTATCAATATATATAAAAGCGCTGTCTGGCTGTTTGCTCAAGCGCACACTTGAAACTTTACAGGATCTTAACGAAATCCTCCATAACGTACCTTCAGTATCCGGGAAGTTACAGCTAAGTTGACCTGCTCGGTCTCCATGCGGGACCCACTCATAACGTATGATGGTTAACCGGTATATTCTACACTAAACCTAACCTAAGTTATTATGCACTATTAACATATTTGCATACAATAATATAGTATATCTCCTCGACCGACATAATACACTTTATAAGAATCAAAATTTAAAAACACAGTTAGTATCACAATCCGGTATAACATATCTGATAAACAATTATTGTACTATATATATATTTTAGAGTACTGTAATATAGCCAAAGACCTCTGGCAGTCAGCTCAACTTAAGTTCTATCAACTTAGCTATAAATATTAATAAATAAATCAAATAGAATAAAGAAGAAATATATATATGTACATATATAATAGCACCCAATGACTGTGCCGGACAGACGGACATCATTAGACGGACTCGGCTATTGATGCTGATCAAAATACTATATACTATATACACATACCATTTGCCATATAACAAATTATGCAGGGGTATAAATAAGTTGATGATATACTCATATATACTCGAAATCTCTATAAGAAGTAGAACCAGAGACAGGCACTCGCTGATAAGAAAGAATCCACCAAAATGAATGACGCTGCTCACTATCAGCTCTTTGAACTGTTGAGCAGAACTTGGAATCTGGGAATCACGCCAACCTTATAAGCATTGGGATTCCAGCTCTTATCAGCCTACAGTATGCAGGTGTACATACATAGTACATATGGGGCAAGCTAAGCTGGGATCTGAATCTGTTTTCATCATTCAGTATACTTTCGTCTATGTACAGTGAAGAATCGGAATTTTGTTTAACGAAAAATGAGACTAAGTTCAGTTGGGTGTACATCCCTATATGTGGTCACAATACTGTTCCTAACAGGAGCAACTTTAACTGCCGCAATCTCCGAAACTGAGGTAAATACCATATATTTTTGAATATTGATGGTATTCAGTGATATCTAATAGTGCCAAAATTGTATTTTTTAGTCCTGTGTTGCGGCAAAACAACTCGACGTAGAGTGTGGTCCTTATACCTATAGAACTGTGAAACCCTTGCTAGAGTACATAAAAGAGTTGAAACAGAAAATAGAAAAAAATGATATTGATGGAAAAGATAGAGAAATAAAGGATCTTAAGGAAAGGGTGGCCGAACTGCAAAAACAAATTTCAGGGTTTAAGGATCAAATACTTGACTTGCACAAAAATAATAATAGTTCCAAAGTAGCTCACATCGAGGGTTTGATAGATAACTTCAAGAAGACTATTGATCGACTACCCAATAAACTTTCCTTATCAATTGAAAATAAAATAGACCAGCTAGCCTTACTTCAAAGTCAGACATTGCAAGAAAGTCAACCAATACCTGTATCGAATAGTCCCGTTTATACTAGTTCTGTTAATGTAAAGAAACCCCAAGAAATATATCCCTCTAGCTGTACTTCCTTTGGAGATTCTGCTATCCATAAGCTAGCAATTCCCGGCAAAGGAACTCTCAACGCAAACGTACTCTGTGATAGCAAGACAGCAGGTCCTGGATGGATGGTTATCCTAAAGAGAGTAGGTGGACGGGAGAATTTCAATAGGGATTGGGCCACATATCGTGAAGGTTTTGGCTCCTTTAATAGCGACTTTTTTGCGGGCTTAGAAAAGATTCATCGTTTCACAACCAATCGACCACATGAACTCTACATACAAATGGAAGATCTTCAAGGTATAACCACATACGCCCGTTATGAACAATTCGCCATTGCCGGCGAAGACGATCAATACAAATTGATCACTTTGGGTGATTTCTCGGGTGATGCAGAATATAATGCTTTGCAGTCGCATAAAAACCATAAGTTCTCTACGCCCGATCGAGACAATGACGCCAGCAAGTTTCATTGTGCAAGGACACTCGAAAGTGGTTGGTGGTTCACCAACTGTGGATCCAGGTAACTAATTCATTTCGTCCCAAATTGAACAAAACATTAACTTTAACTTACTTTTCTGTTTCATCAACTTAGCAATTTAAACGGACAATACCATATCATCCATACCTCCATCCATTCAAAGGACATTATGTTCGGTTCCTCACTTAAAAGCGTTGTCATGCTCATTCGTCCTGTTGATTGATAAACTATTTTGACTTTACTCAACAATTTGAAAATGTAATAAGGAATTGTAATCACAAGCAAATTTCATTATGTGCTTTTTCTGAAATATATTACTGATATAAACAAAAACAAAATACTATTTTGAAATTCATAGTGCAACTGGTAAGTATATGGTATATACTTATTATAGTATATGCATTAACTACTGAATATACAGTATATATATATATGTATATTCAGTAGTTAATGTATATATATATATGTGTATATTCAGTAGTTAATGGTATATGTTAAAGTTGGGCAACCAAAAAAGCAAATTTTAAATTTCAACAGTTTATTGAACATAATATAAAGGTGCGGTCACACGATATGGCATTTTGCCACATATGGGGCAGTCGGCAGTTACCATAGCGTGTGAGTACGGTATGGCAGGCTGCCACATAAATTTTGTGGTTGAGATATCTGACTCACACGACATAGCAAATCAAAGATTTCTATGGTAGAAACGTGCCATATAAGTCTATATGTATTTTAACAATTATTCTTTCTATTGCCATATAAAGTTTTTGACGGTTGATTTCGATAACGATATTACATATATATGGCAAAATGCCATATCGTGTGACCGCACCTTAATATTGAACTTAAATATAAAGTAAATGAATAACAATTTCTCCACAAATTAATGCCAACTACGTTTCAAATTCGTTTTTTTCTTTCTTTCCTTCTCACAATTTTATGTATATTCCGACTTCGCGCCACTCCAATGTGACCGTCTTCTTTTTATCTTACTATCTCAAATTATGATCGATACATTTCAACTCCGATAGCTTTTTTTATACGGTCACACTGACCTCGACATCAACAAATGCAAATTATAAACGTTTTTATTTAAATTTTTACAGTACTTTGAAAAAAGTATGCTCTCTACTGAGAAGACACCCTGTAACCAAGCCTGGAGTACCCTAACGCACTCACCACACACACACATGTACACACGCACATAAAACCCTGCTAAACTGCTTGAAGTGCAAGCAGTGCAGGTGCAGTGCAGGGTAGCTGGCAGTCGAGCACTCTTTTCGTTAAGAACTTTTACTTATTATACTATATAGAATATGTAAGTACGATGACAATGATATGGGTGTAGTTGTTGTTGCTGCTTCTCTTGTTGTTGTTGCCGCCCCTGCGCGCGCACATTTGGCCTTTAAGCGAAAGGCGAAAGACGAATGCCGAAAGGGGGAAGGGGAGAAGGAAGGACGAAAAGTGTAAGGAATTCGGCATTGGCGACTGGTCAGGGAATGTGAGGCAGAAGCGCGGAGGACGCTGGGTAAGGGATTCGGCCCGTTTTTGGGTGTGCAGCGCATGTGTAGGACGGCATGTCCTGTGGCCAGGACCTGTGTGCTGTCATCAGGGCCAGAAGTGCCACTAAAATCTCAGCGGCTGCGGCTTTGCCTATAAATACAAATGTCTGCACGCAGTTTCGTTTAAAGCTACATTGTTATCCTAGTTCAGCACATCGTGCCAGCTCACCAAGGAGACAAAAAAAAGTTAAATAAAAAAAAACCCAGATAATAATAAACGTTGAGAATCGTGACGCAGTTAAAAGCTAATCCCAACAACAACAACAACTAATTCCGGGCACAGTTTTTGCCAGTGAGTCAGCATTAAAACCTCTCCGAGCACCGAAAAACTAAAAACTAAAAACCTAATTTATAAAACCGCATTCAGTTCATTTTGTTTATGTTATTGTTATATTATGCACTAATTAACAAATCCAAATAAACATTTTCATTTTCATTTTTAATTGCCCAAAATTTGGTTTTACTTCTTTTCTCATTTGCATTTTTGTTAATTTGTTTAATTTATTTATGAACTAATCGAAATCTAAATCTTAAATCTATATTTAAGCTGCCAGGGTCTTCAATAATTGAAGATTAATAACAATTGTTGTGCTCTGTGTTATGTAATGAAGTAAAAGACATTTAAAATCACAATATATATATATTTTAAACATAACTTCATAAAAATAAAGCAATAATTGTTATTTTAAAAGTAATAAAACCAAAAAAAAAAAAAAAATAGAAATTAAATAAAGTAATAAGATATAACTCAAAAATAGTTGTTGAATTTAGACTCATTGTTTAAATTACAACCGATAAATTAAAATAAGAAAATTATTCCCTTAATTTATTTATATTTATTTATATAATGATAACTTCTAGTTAAAACTATAAGTTAACATTAAATTCTTAGCCATGGCTGCCAGGGCCTTCAGCTGAAGTTACATTTTAATAGTTATTATTTGCAATATTATAGGGATTGTATGAAATATATGTGTATATACTTATAATTTAACACACAATAATACAAAATTTTAATTTCTCAAACATTTTTTATTCAATTTTTAAAATATATAGTTGTGGTAGTTAAACATTAGAAATAAATCAATATTTTTATAACAGCAAAAAATATGCACATCTATAAATAAAATTAGTAAAACAAATTAATTTATTTAAAATTGTCGTTTTTTTTTGTATAAGATATAATTAATAAATAATTGAATTCATTTATATAAATTTCTTTTTTTTTTTATTGTTAAAAAAATATTTATCAAATATTTTAACCAGCGTACTATTACATTTATATTTTTAAGCATAACTTTTGATATTTTATATTAATACATAGTGTGAACTATTTTTGATTTTAATTAAATTACTATGATATGATTATTTTATTTATTTTAAATAAATAAAATGAAAATTTCTTGAAAATAAATACACAACTTATATAATTTTTAGTTGATTTTATAATATAATTATATAATTTGCTGTTAACTAAAAATTATATAAAGTGTGTATTTATTTTCAAGAAATTTGCATTTTACTATTACAAAAAAATAAATAAAATAATCAAATCAGAGTAATTTAATAAAAATCAAAATTAAAATAAAATATCACAATAAATTGCATAGATATTTAAATTATTTTATGAATTTATTGACTATATTTTATTCAAAGTTACTCTTACAGCATCAATGATTCATATTAATATAAAATATCAAAAGTTATGCTTAAAAGTATAAATGAATACATTAATTTATTAATTATATTTTATTCAAAGATATGTATATATATATTCATTATATATATTAATTAATTAATTATATTTTATTCAAAGTTATTATTACAGCAACAATGGCTCTCAGTTGCCAACTAAAAATTCACACACTTTCTTATACGATTGCAGGCAGCTCAAACCAGCAACCACCAACCAGCAGCCGCACCTGTGCACCACCAAACACCACAACAACCACAACAACAAGCACAACAACAACGCCCA
This sequence comes from Hirtodrosophila histrioides, assembly GCA_037075165.1. Lineage (NCBI taxonomy): Eukaryota > Metazoa > Arthropoda > Insecta > Diptera > Drosophilidae > Hirtodrosophila > Hirtodrosophila histrioides. Next base: position 422,068 of record JBAMCL010000759.1, on the reverse strand, counting down.
CAAACAACAATGACAGTCGCCAGGAATCAGGCTCATTCACAGGCAGCGGCACACAAGTTGCAACTGTCGCTGCCGCTGCCGCTGGTGCTGGTGCTGCTGCTGCTCCTGGTGGTGCCACCGCAGCCTTGCGAGAGCCGATACCTGCCCACAAGGTCGCATGGCGATGATTTGGATAAGTTGCGTGAGCTGCTGCAGCAGGTATGAGATACATATATACATATAAAGTTGCCCCCTTATAGATGTTGCTGCCCCGTAAGTGGATAGCCTGTTGAAAGACCATAATATCTATGTGTGTGCGTGTGTGTGCGTGTGTGTGTGCCCTTAACATTTTTGGTCTGTTATTTTTGGCGATATAATTAACTAAATGAAAAGAGGCAAAGCGTGGTATTAAGTTGCAATTATGTCGCCAATTATTGAGGTTTTATTTTTCAACGTGTTTTTGTTTTGGTCAGTTGTTGCTCTTGTTGTTGTTATTGTTGCGGGTTACGTTAACGGTTAACGGGTTACGTCATGCCCCATCAATGGCAGGCCAATGGTTAGCTATAGGGTTACTTGCACAGCCACCTAGCCCCGCCCCTCCACCCGATCCACAGACACACAGCCCGTAGCTGCTGAGGTTGCGTCTGCAACCGTTTCAGAAAAATATTTTACATATTTCGCAAGAGCTTTGCTTATACTCTGTTTTCAACAAAGAGCATATTAGTTTTTTATAATGTTCGTCTAGAACGACATCCTTTGGAGCTTGAATTTAATACTAATGTTGGTTTATATCATCGTCTGGTAGAGACTTGGGATATTGAGCATATATTAATAGCTAAGGTCACGAAATTTGGTATACAGACTACTGTTGACCTCGTTGACAGATCTGATCCAAATTATTGATTCCATCCTCAGTCCCCGCTCTGAAAATGAAGATTTCCTGTACAGCTAAATTTCAAATTCGACTGCTACTGATTTTCTTCATAGATCTGAAAGAATCCTTCCTATATCACCCACATTTAAATAGCTAGAGTTATCAAATTTAATATACAAACTACTGTTGACCTCGTTGACAGATCTGATCCAAATTATTGATTCCATCCTTAGCCCCCTCTCTGAAAATGAAGATTTCCTGTACAGCTAAAGTAACCAAGTTTTAAATACGAATGCTACTGATTTTCTTCATAGATCTGAAAGAAACCTTCCTATATCCGATATTTATATGCTAGAGTTATCAAATTTAATATACAGACTACTGTTGACCTCCTTGACAGATCTGACTCCAAAATATTTATTCCATCCTCAGCCCCCGCTCTGAAAATGAAGATTTCCTTTACAGCTAAAGTAACAAAGTTTTAAATACGATTAAGTGCTAATTTTCTTAATAGATCTAAAAGAAACCTTCCTATATCACCCACATTATAACAGCTAGAGCTACCAACTTTGATATACAGATATACAGTTGCTAATTTTCATGACAGATCTGAAAAAAACCTTCCTATAGCACCCAGATTTTTATAGCTAGAGTTAGCAAATTTGATATGCAGACTACTGTTACCTTCCTTAACAGATTTGACCCAAATTATTTTCCCCATCCCTAACCTCTCCTCCACAAATGAGCAAAATCTACACCCTTTATAGCTAGAGTCACGAAATTTGACAGATTGGAAACAGAGTATGCTGCAGCCGGTAACTGCCAGCTGCCAACGTTCTTGCTTGTTTATTTTTTGGCGTCATCCGAGGTCTGCAATCTGCAAAGTGCAAAACTGCAGAATGCAGAGCCTGAGACAGAGACTGAGTCTGAGGCTGAGTCTGAGTCTGAGCCTGCCCGGCTACAATCGCCAACCTGCTGAGCTGCAAGCTCTCATCTTTGGCAACCTGCACAGTGTTATTTTGAGTTTTTTGCTTCTTTATTTTTCTGTGTTTCTTCTGTGTTATTATTAAGTTTTCTGCTTTTTTGTGCACAGTTTCCTGTTCTTTTGCGCAACCACAGCACAAAAATGCTGCTTAACCGGGGGGCCAATTTAATGGATTTTGGATGTGCCGCATTTCATATCATTTTGCCACTCAGTTTTGGTTTTAGATGCAGCTGCAACTGCAACAGTGCAACATTGCAACTGTGTCTACTTGAGTTTATTATGAGCATGTGTAGCATCAGCAAGTTGCAACAACACAATTACCACAATTGCCGAATGGAAGCCTTGTGTCCATCTTGTCTCAGTCTCAGTCTCAGTCTACGTCCCCGTTTCGACTTGGACTCGTAGTCTGAGTTGGGGGCCTCAATCTATATCTGTAGCTGTATCTGTAGCTGTATCTGTCGCTGTAGCTGTATCTGTATCTGAGTCATGTCAGGGCCCCTGCAAATCGATAAGCCGCTGACGTGCGACGCTGCCAAAGTTATTTTGGCCAAGAGAGTGTGAGAGACGAAAACAAACAAACCGTCGTCTGTGGCATTGGCAAAAGACACAAAGGAAAACACACAAAATCAAAGTGAAGCAAAGTGAGGTGGGGGCTAAGGGAAATCAAATGTCAAATAGCTAACGATGACGTCGCTGCTGACGAAGGTCTTGATGCTCACTTTGACTGGGCGACGTCACGCAGAAAACACTTTTAATACAAAGGAAATTCCACTTGTCAGTTAACTGCAATGCATTGAACCTGACGATCATGAGTTGGCAAACAGCTCAGCTTATTGTTGTTAATTGTTAATTAGCTCCGGCATGTCGCATAGTACAGGTAAACAGCTAACAGCTAACAGGTAACAGGTAACAGGTAAACAGCTAACCAACTACTTCAGTCAACGTCACAAGGCAGCCGATGGGGCAATCGCAAAGAAACCCCAATTCCCTGAAGCACTAACCATATTAATACTCATCTCAAGGACTTGACACCTACTCAGTTATTAAGGACTGCTTTGAATAACAATTTCGCTTGAAATCTGCAAAAGTAATTGGGTTTCAGTCACAAGTATTTATGTGCCCTAAAAAACTCTACTTTTATTTCACGGAAAGACAATAATTATGCCTACAAATATTTAAATTATTTTACTTTCGAAATTATTCATCAATTATAATGGCAAAAGTCAAAAACAGTTTCTATTTTCAAGGCAAATATAAAATTAAGCAAGCCTGCTCACATTTCCAATGCCCATCAAGAAATGTGAAAATTTTAGCTGTTCTGAATTCCGAAAAACATATAAAAATGCGATTTGGAAACTTTTGCTTTTGAGCCCAATATAAAGTAAACTTTTGACTACAAAATCGCAAAAGAATAAACAAATTTTACTTTATTTAAAAAGGGATAAAACAATTCGAAAAGTTTTCGGTAGGAAAAATATTTGGAAATATTATGAAAACAATATTTTTGACAAATAATATTCTAAACAAAGGATGTTTTTTTAAAAATGTCTATTCTGACAAATAGTCTGAAAAAAGGCGTACTTGTCAAAATCCTAAACGGAGGATGTTTTTTTAAAAATGTATATTCTGACAAATAGTCTGAAAAATTACAAACTTGTCTAAACTCTTCATACTAAATTTCTTAATGAATTTTAGCTTTTTGTAATTCTTTTGAATTTTTCTAATTCCAAACTTGGCACTGAAACTTGAACTCAAAGCTACAACATAAAACAAAGCTATTATTAAATTCGCTTTAATAGTCTTAAGTCGCTTAAAAACAGATATTAAATTTTTGCTCAACTCGGAACAGACCTGATTAACTTAAAGCTAACACTTAATCGCTTGAAACTGAACAAAAAGAAACTCCCATATTCCACAAGAGCCTTAATTGGCTATTAAAAATATCACCATGATCAAATTAAACCAAAAATAGCAGACATAAATGGAAATCAAAATACAAAATTAATGTGAAATAAAAAGTAAAACTAATTTAAGGTCGAAAAAATAAAAATTATTAATTTAAAAAAATATGCCACGATGATTTGATGGAATTTCATATACTACTATTAATATACTTCACGCTCAATTTACAACAAATTGAAGAAAACAATTTTGACAAATTATTTATTGCTGTCTGACCTTAAAACATGGCCATAAACAATATAGGGTTCATCTATTGATATTTAATCATTTAGTGAGCCTTTATTGGCAAACGTGGCATTAAGTATGCCAAAGGCAACCCTCGTTTAACCCTCACCATCCCTCAGCAGCCCTCAGCACCCCTGATGTCCATTCACCATCCGTTGAAATAATAATAATAACGACAATCCCCAAGACCCTTATACAATCACATAACTTTGCACTTAACGGCAACTCTCAAATTAAACTGTCCAAATGTGAGGACGCTTGGCACATCTTGAGGTACGGCATAGGGTGTTGGGTAAAGGGGGGGATTTACCAGGCCTCCTCCTCCCTAACCAGATGCAATGCGATAACAGTAACGGTTTGCTTCCTTATACCGAGTATCTCTCAGCGTTTATGCCAGCTGCAATCGCTGCAATCCGATGTTATTAACGATGAGTGGAAAAGTTGTGATGGGGGGAGATACCGAAAATAAAAACCAAACAACAATCTTTTAAATTAGCAATAATATAATTACTTGGCGCGAAATTGTTTTAGGTTTTTCTTTCATTTTTGTATCTTTTTCTTTTTTTTTTGCGTTCACACATCGTTCGCCAAAACAAAAGAGCCAAAAGAGTAGGGTGCAGGTCGCCGGGCTGGAGGGGGGTTGAGCTGGAAAAAAAAGAGGTTGCCGCGAAGGCAACTGGTGTCTGATAATTACACGACAATACCCCCCATTAACACATTTTCAGTCATCAGCGCTCACAGCAGCCGCTGCCTCCATATGAAGTCCCCCTCAACCAGCCACAGCCCCCCAGCCCCTAGCCAGCCTCAGTTTCAGCCTCAGTTTGAGCCTCAGTTTCAGTTTCAGACGTTACAGATATGAGTAAAGTTCATTCGATTTAATGATCCGCCAAAAACCTGTGACCAAACTTCCCACGTAGCCCCCGATCCGGACTAAGGTAAAGTGTGGGGTGCGGTGTGTGCTGTATAAATACGACTAAGATTTCAACAGATTTTTGAAATAATCAACAAACTCACAAACTTACTGACTGAATTTGAAATCTTAGCGTAGAGATGGGCGCGTGTTCAAGTGAAAGAAAATGTTTCCATTTTGCAGATTTTGTTTTCAATTTTGATAAAATGACAACTCTATAGTATCGATAGTCGATAGACAGCCCCATCGATACTATCGAACGTTTTAAATCGATTCTTTAAGGCTAATCAAGCCTTAAGTTTATATTAACCTTCAAAATGTAAAATAAGGACCTCGCAGTCATATTGAAATTGAAGTACAGTACACGCTCGAAACAGTGAACACTCCGTTATATGGTCGATTCTTAAAATGAATATAGCTTTTGAAATATTGAGATATATATATTTAGGTATATTGTATCAAGTTATTCCAATCAAAATTAAGCGAGACTCTTCTAAGAACTGATATTCCTTGAGGGTCGTTAGAGCTGAACACTTTTCTTATAATGAACACCCTTTTTTTAAGTTTTTGGGTTTAGTTTACTCTATCGAGTATGCACTGCATTATCTTTATTTACTCTTAACCCTAAGAAGTTTTCGGGATTTTCAAATCTAGCAGTTTTAGTAGATATGTACATATATCATTATGTTTTGTATGCAATACCAAAAGAGTACAAATAATAACTATCAATATAGAGATGAACAAAACAATCCTTTGGGGACAACCAAGCACGCACAATCGATACTATCGATAGTAAAATCGATAGTTTTCAAGCCTTATGGTATTTGCTTCAAAATAAGTGTGACCAAAAGCGGATTAAGATAAATACTGCTTATAGAAAAATACTAGAAAATACACGCTTTTATAAATTCAGCTTGGTTACCAGTTTTCGAGTCCGAAATAGAATGTTCTTAACGCCGTAAAACGATTGAATTAACGGTTTGAAAAGTATTGTATTTAAGGAAAGTAGAATTGAAAACGTTTTTCTAAAAAGGAAAGTACTCCGCAATGGATACAGATTCTGATTAAAGCGACGCGTCGTGTCGAGTCGTGAGTATTCGTGTCACGAGGTTTGAAAAGACACGAGGGCAGCTCTATATCAGAGATCCGTTGCGCTCCATGTAAGCAAGCAGCAACAATAATAACAATAACAATAACAACAGTACGATAATAATAACAATAATAACAAGCATATAACAACAGCAACAACTGTAAATTTAACTCTTTTTGTTTGCAGATTTTGGTGTTGAGCAATGAGGATCCACAGCAGCTTCAGCTCCAGCAGCCGCAGCAGCAGCAGCAGCAACAACAACTGCTGCTACAACAACAAGCTCGCCAAATGCGTCTACACAACGAGGCCAACAGCCCGCTGACCGCCCAGCGTGGAGCCAGCGCCAACGCCAACGCCAACGCCGCCTGGCTCCAGAAACTGGGCCTCGAGACGGAGAACGGCTTCGGGCCGTACTAGAGAGAGACCCGGAACGAGCCCAGACGTGACGACCCCCCCAAAACAAGGAGCAGGAATACAAAACCCTTTCTTGAACCAGTTCAACTTCAAATTGAACCAAACTAAAACCGAGCTGGTTCCAAATTGAAACTATTTTTATTGTGATTTACGGGCGTGCTTTCATTTCCGCAACGAATTCAATCCGATCTTAAGTTGGTGAAATGAGAATTATTTGAAGAAAAATAGAATATAAATGAATCGGAAATGGAATTAGGTTTGATTACGTCGTTTTTAAGCTACTCCGATTTGAAAAAGAGCTATTTTTATTGTGATTTACGGGCGTGCTTCCATTTCCGCAACGAATTCAATCCGATTTAAGATCGGTTGGTGAAATGAGAATTATTTGAAGAAAAACAGTATATAAATGAATTGGAAATGGAATTAGGTTTGATTATGTCGTTTTTAAGCTACTCCGATTTGAAAAAGAGCTATTTTTATTGTGATTTACGGGCGTGCTTCCATTTCCGCAACGAATTCAATCCGATTTAAGATCGGTTGGTGAAATGAGAATTATTTGAAGAAAAACAGTATATAAATGAATCGGAAATGGAATTAGGTTTGATTATGTCGTTTTTAAGCTACTCCGATTTAAAAAAGAGCTGAGTTTGTGTTTTGAAAAACGTTTTTGAGTTGTTTTGATTCGTTTCGAATTGGTTTTGTATTCCTGTTCAAAAGCACTCAACGGTTTTAATGCGCCTGCAAACTGAACTCAAAGAACTAAACAGTTCCTATATAAGAACAATAATTTTTAACTTTTACGGTTATGAAAACCAAAATCAAAAAAAAAACTAAAAAAAAAACTGATTTATGTACTATATATATGATGATGTCTGATACGCGTAATCGAAATGTAGTATTCTTTAGTATAGTTCCCGTAGTATTTTTGTCGTTGCCCCTTGATGTTGCATGTTGCCATGGTTCGAGCGCAAGAGTCGACAATTGTAAATATGAAATCCCCGTCCCTGAATGCATACAACTGGAGTTTTAATGGCCCCCAAGGCTGGGCAAATAAATATAAATTACGAGTGTATTACTACCAACTACCAACTACCAACTACCACAAATTAAAATGCCGACGCTTCCATAACAATCTTTGGGGTCTTTCTGGCGCTGGCCTCCAAGCGGCACAAGTTACAAGTTCAGCGCCGTCTGTTTTTCTCATTTAATGGCGCTATATACTTAAAGTTAATATACTATATACAAATATATATATCTATGATATATATATAGATATATAGGCGGCTATATATATGCGATACAGATGTACATTTAATTGTTGTTAACTTACGTTATCTTTATCGTTATTACTTATGATCGAAAACAATAAAAATCATTTTCAATGCAATTCCAACATTTTCGGGTTTTTTCTGTTTTTTGGTTGAGGCCTCTTCTTGTTAATTAGATCTTTGCCTGCTGATAAGAGCGAGCGGGGGGTAGGGTGGTGGGGTTTAAGCTTATGCAACGCACACACATGTAATGGCATTTTACATCATCTGTACTCACACATGTATCTGGCAGATACTTTGCCCATGCACAGCAGATACATTTACGTGGCGCATTTCACATATGTTTGTACCTTCCAAGACTCTGTCTCTGTCTCAGACTCAATCTCAATTTACTTTCTTTGCTGGAGAGACGTCTTCAAGTGCAACTCTTGACAAATTAAAACTAACAAGTGGCACCCACCAGCCCCAAAGAAAGAGAGAGAGAGACAGTTAACCCGGCTGAATCGAACCAGAGCCGAGCCCATTAGCATCAGATACAGATACAAATACTGAGTACAGCGGCAGATACAGATACAATCTGTCTGTCAGTCTTTATAGTATGTCAGTGGACCTTTATAAGTGCCTAGGCTCTTAAGCGGGTTCAACTCCAAAAATCCGTTGCCTCTGACTTTTGGTTCGTTTTGTAAACGCATTTAATTGTTTTTTATGTAAATACAATATTTATTATTTAAATGGTTTCTTTTTTGTATCTTTCGCCTCTTTTTGTTGTTTTTGTTTTTGCTTTACTTCTTTCTCGTTACATAAAGTCAAAAGATACTTAATAATAATTAGTATGTGAGCACGGCAAGGTGTCGATGCAAATGATGATGGCGTATACGTGTGTAATGGAGAAAGCAGAAAGATGAAAAATGAAAAATGAGTGATGAAAGATGACTTTACAGCCGTCAAGCTGCAGCTCAGAATCATAGAGCTTGACCCGACTAACTAATGAAAGTAGTTTCGAAGATTTACTGACGCTTAATAATGGTATTTACTACATACCAAACCATAGATTAATCTCTTTCAAACATTTCAACGTACTTGGATTGCAATATTTGTAGCTCATATTTCAGATGAAGACTAGGAGGATAAATAGTATAGTAGTAGTAGTATATAGTCTCTCTTTATATACTCTCTATATCTCTACTCTCTCTGATCTTTAGAGTACACATATACAGAGTATATCTATATAGAGTACGTATGATGTAAACCTATTTATAAACTGTCAATATACAAGCAGTAATTGATTAATCATTGTTGATCACTTTATAGCATTTTGAATGCAATGATTATACTATGTTCCCGAAGGGAAAAATAGTATATTGGGTTTGCGAAATGTCCGTATGTCCGTCTGTCCGTATAAACGCAATTTTTTTGCCTTAATCTTTGAGCTAGAGCAACCAAATTTGGTACACATGTTGGTGTATATCGTCAATTTATAAAGTGTCAAGATCAAACCTATATCTCCCACACCAGTAAAGCTAGAGTCACCAAATTTGGCATACAGACTAATGTTGACCCCCTGGATAAAACTGCATCAAAAATTTTTGGACACCCCCCACCCCCACGCCCCCAAAGGAGCAAAATCGCGTTTCTTTCCGAACTCACAAATAACCATATTATATAGGACTGGGAACATAGTATTCTGCAGTCGGGTGCGTCTTACTTGTTTTAATTTATATTTGAGTTCCATATTTAGAGATCAATTTCATTTAACAGGTAGATTGAACTATCTATCTACGAGAAACTGTCTATTTAGAAACTGTCAATATACAAACATTATTATTATTTTTTTTTTTTTTTTGTATCTCAATCTAAAGTGAATTTATTTAAAATCTGCCCCAAAGTGGGCAATAATGAAACTTTATAAAAGTACATTGACATTTAGTTATTTCATTTTTCATATTGAAGGGGATGGGTTGGGGGAGGGGAGTTGTTCATGTGTCCATCGGGAGATCGATTGATTAATCATTTTTGATCACTTTATAGTAATTTGATTGCAATGTTCTTATATTTTCAATTGCATACTTGGAGAACAGTTTAATTTCAAAAGACTTATCCACATCTCAAAAATATAGATTAGATTAATCATTTTCAATCATTTCATACTTACTTTGTTCTATTCTTAGTTCATAATTCAATTGCGTTTTTGAAGTTTTATTCAAATAATATTTGATCTAATGCTTAGCTATCTTGCATCAAATTCATAATATATATGTTTAACCAAGATAATAAAGTAATCGTTTTAGCTAGACATAAGATGAATTCAATATTTGTATATCATGGTATCTCAGTTGCATACTTCAAGATCAGTTTATATAAGTTAGATACTTATAGCTGTCACTTTAGATGTTCTTCTTAATGAATAAGGTCAGACATATTCACAGCGAATCCAGCTTTGGTTGCAGAATCCCCATATGAAACTGAACATTCCAGTAATTTATGCATAGACTGGTTGCCTCATCGTTTTGTGGGTCTTGTGATGGAGCCTGCACCTGTTTAAGACACCCAGCCAAAGCTGCCACTCTGCCACTCTGGCACTCTGGCACTCTGCCCCAGCAGCAATCATAATTTAAGTCTATGCGAATAAAGATGATGATGAGGATTTTCAGTGTGAGTATGAGAGATGAGCGTTGGAAATTGAGGAAATGCGAGGCAGATGAACAACAAAATCAACACAAACTGAAAACATGGAAAACTATAAACTGAAAACTGAAAACTTGGGCCGAAACACTTGGCCATTTGGCTAACGGCTTTATAAATGATGCCGCTGTGGAAAAGTGACAGTCGAAGCAGTTGCAGTTCCAGTTGCAGCTGACATCGTTGCCAGTTGCCTGTTGCCCGTTGCCCGTTGCAAGTTCCAGTTGCAGTATCGTCCTCCTTGGCGCCTCTGGCTCTCGCTGCTGATGATGATTATGCCATTTCATCAAATTCCGGCAGCCACAGCCACAGTTACAGCCACAGCCTTCAACTCTGGCCAGGAGTGGCCCCAGAAAGAGCTCAGGATCGATACGCTGCCATTTATCGATTATGCGCATATCAATTTCAGCAACACCTCTGGCAAAATGTCTGCAAATCGAAGGCAAAATCCCAAAGATCAGATTGCCTGATCGTGACACAAGCCAAAGGAAAGCCACTAATGGAGTAACCAACAACAAAAAAGCAAACAAACTAACTAACAAATGTATCTTTTGTGGCTAATCATATTTGTTGTTGAATACGAGTACAAATAATGTCATTGCCGAAGCGAACGCAAAATTATTGAATAAGCAAGAAAAATAGAAAATAAAACTTCAAATAAATTGAAGAAATTCATAGTCAACTATTGCATTATAACCAAAATAAAAAGAAAAAATAATGTAAATGAAGATGAAGTTGGAGTTGAAGTTGGAGATGGTATCCCAACAAGACCGTGAAGCTCATTATTAGCTTGGTTAACGAAACAGCCAGAGAAAGATACATATAACACAGTTAAGACAAAAGATTGTAGTACATGAAGAAATTGAAATAAAACCAAGACCAGTCCAGTTCCAGTTGAGTCCAGACCACAGACACAGACACAGCCACAGCAAAGCTATCACTGCCCCCCTTTCCGGACTGTGGCATCCACCATCCCCACCAACCACCAACCACCAACCACTATCCCACCATCCACATTCATTGAAATTGAAAGTGAATCGTGCCACACGATCCGTACAGGCAACGATGATGCGATCCTCCAAGCCAAAATGACCAAAATAATAATGTAACAAATACAAATACAAAATACCATAAAAGCCAAGATGTACGTGTAAGCGTTATAATCATTATATAGAATACAAAATACTCTAGTTTGGACATCGACAGAGTTTTACTTTGACATAATAAAAGTAGCTAAAAGATATAGTATTCCTAATGGAAATGTTTAGACTGTTATTTAATAGATTTCCCTTCAATTCAGAAACATTTTGGAATTCTTAAAAATGTTTGTTTCTTACAAGGAAGTTGTCAGTTAAAATAAATGGGTTTATCCGTAAACTTGCTTAGAGATATGATGAAGTATGATATAGGAATATTTCAAACTATTACTTTTGATTTATAATAAAATAAAGTACTTTAAAAAACGAACATTTTCGTGTAATGCAATTAAATTTGCATATTTCTTTGTTGCTTTAATAAAATTTATGTGGTTTGTGGAACTAAATCATATATCAAATTATATATGTTGACCTTAGAGCTTAAGGCTAGATGAAGTAGTTATTTTATTTATTAAAGTTAGGATTGTTTTCAAAACCTAAACTAACTTATTGTCTATAGCGCTGGCTACGAGGCCTTCGACTAAGAAATATATAATAATAATAATATCGTATATTTGTGATTATTTTCTTATGAGCTTTAAATCTGAAACTTCCTTATGATTTATAGTATAACAACTTAGTTTGCTCAGTATGTTATTATAGAAACATACAGACATTATATGAGTATATACTTGTATATATACATATAAATACAAAGGATTATATGTACTATGTCCAAAGATCTTAGATCTTAGTTAAGTTCGTTAACTAATTAGTTGCTGCATTATATAAAGCCCTATTTTGTAAGAGACAGACATTATAGAAATATATAGAAAAAAGAGTTAAAATATAAATTACCATTTATTATATAGCCTATTTTGTAAGACACAGACATTATAGAAATATACAGATAATGAGGATTGAAAATGTATTATGAGTACAAATCTGAAACTTCCTTACGATTTATATAACTACCTGGTTTGCTCAGTATGTTTTTAGAGAGACATATGTACATATACAACACATTTTTATCTATTATTTAACCCTATTTTTAACAACATTTAAAATATATAGAGTACATAGAAATACTGAGGATTATAGGTATTAAGTCCAAAGATCTTAGATCTTATTTAAGTAAGTTAACTAATTAGTTTCTTCCTTATATATGGCCCTATTTTATAAGAGACAGACATTATAGAAATATAGAGATAATAAGGTTTGAAGATGTATTATGAGTACAAATCGAAAACTTCCTTAAGATATGTATTACTACTAATAAGTTAAGTGCAGATTGACCTACTTTCTATGAGGACCTGTAAATATGATTATTATTATTATTATTATTATTAATATCTTGAATAATGTAAAAAAAAAAAAAAATTAAAAAAATTGAAAATATATAAAAATACTAATTACTAAGATGGAAGATGATTTTTTAGCAATAAATGAAAAACTTCCTTAGCAATTAGGTTGTGGCATAAGTAGATGTTGACCCACTTATTATAGAGATGGATATTATATAATTGAAGAGTTAGGATTAAAGATGCTTCCTTTGATTGCACACACACTTTGTGGTCAGCAGAAGGAGGGTATCAAATGGGCAAAAATTAAAAAGGAAAATTAAAAACTAAGAAACGGTCAGTAACAGCCATGCTGCCGCTGCTGGCGTCGACGTCGCAGTCACAGGCGCAGTCACAGGCGCAGTCGCAGCTAGGAGCGGCGCAGCAGCAGCCGCAGCAGCAGCAGCTTCGGCTTAAGCTTCAGTTTCCCCCAGACCCAGATGACTTGCCAGCTGCTGCGACTCTTAGCCGTGTGTTTGTTATTGTTATTGTTGCTGCGGCTGAGCTGCTGTTGATGTTGCTCTTGTTGTAGTTGTAGTCTTGTTGTTGCTGCTGCTGCTGCTGCTGCTGTGTGTGTTGTTGTTGCCGCCGCTTTATACATTTCAATTTCTTCATGGTTATGCGCTCTTTGCCAACTGGTGCGACTGCGGCGGCTGCTGCTGCTGGCGCCGCTGATGTCGCGGCGTCGCTGACGCTGCCAGCGGCGTCGCCGTCGTCTTTAGTTTTACTTAATTTTTATTTCTCGCCGCTGAGCGGCGCTATAAAAGAAACTGCAACAATCGTTGTGGCATGCAGTAAGAGTAAGAGGTTCCGCGTCGAACGAACTCCAGCGAATCCAACAAGTGAACACCTTCTATATAAAACGGATATACACCGATCTATAATCGCATAATACTAAAATGCAGCCCAGTTGTGTGGTATGTTTATGTTGCTCTGCTCGTGACTGTGCTTCAAGTGTGCTGTAAAACTATCGATACTATCGAAACTATCGCTTAAGTGAAATAGCTCTTAAATACGCATATTAGGCTATGAACCCAAGCAGTTCATAACCTACAAACTCTGCACAAACTCACAATAGTTCACACTCAAGATAGTCAACACTTTCGTTAGTTTGGTATCGATGTTGTGTCCTGTTTAAGCAATTCATTTGATTATTTGTACTGTTCTGATTCTGGTTCTTTTTGCGGTGCAGATAGTGCTAGTTTTGGCCACAGCAGCGCTGGTGGCCGCTCGCCCGGAGCCACCACGTGACACCTACAGCGCCCCACCGTCCAGCAGCTATCAGCCGAGCGGACCCAGCGGCGGCTACGGTGCACCTGCCCCACAATATGGACCACCACAGCAGCCGCCAGTGGTGCACAAGCACGTCTATGTGCATGTCCCACCACCAGAGCCAGAGTACCAGGCTCCCAGGTGAGTGTCAAAGGATGTGGGGAAGTAAACTCTAAAAGAAACTAGGTACTATCATCTAAGACGGTTACGACTATCGAAGAGAGTAAGTTGAATTATTTAACGAACTTAAGGTCAACTCAAATTTGGTATATTTTCTTAAGGTAATTCTGTCGTCAAACTCAAATTTGGGACACCCTTTGAGTACTTTTCAGTTATTTTTTCCTGAATTTTAGAACATTGTTTATAGTATTGGGTAATTTATGGGACACCCTTTTATTATTAGTTAACTTCAAAGATATCTTCAAGACGTGGATTTTAGGAGACCCTATGTAAAATTTCCTCAATATTTATGAGAACACCCATTTATGGGACACCCTTTAATTATTGGTTAATTTCGAGGATATCTTCAAGACGTGGGTTTTAGGACACCCTAGGTCGTTATGTAAAATTTCCTCAATATTTATGAGAACAAACTTAAGAAGTATACACATTTTCATGTCATCTATGTAAACACAACAAAATACACAACAATTATGAGTAATTTCAAAGGATATAGACACTGATAAGTATATTTGAGCACATCATAAGAGTTTTCATCCTAATCCTATGAACAAAGATCTTCAAAGTTGCGAGGTTAGGTTTCTTTTCTCGAAATGCTCATCAAAAACCCTATTATTAGGTTATCTAGATATGAAAGATCATCAACTTAAAGTATTCCCAGAGTTGTGATAATGTTTTCCCATTATACATTTGATCTTTACAGTACATCTGCAATTTGGTTGTCATCCTCAGGCCATCCTCTGTTGGCTTTGTCAGATCATCTAGACTTTTCATCATTAGGTCTTGTTTTGCAAAAGAGATAACAAATCTGCTCGTTATTATAGTTATTACATGTAATTCACAAATGATGTGTCGTGTGCAGCTCCAGTTGCAGTTGCAAGTATATAATCCTCCTCAATTACGAAAATTCTCCCACAATTCAACAGCTTCGCGTCGACACAAATCCCGCTTTCAAAGTAGGTACGAGTGGCTTTTAGTACTTTGTTAATATCTGAGTGTGGCATCTACAAGTTGCAAAGAGTTGCAAAATCTCGACACAACTTTAATCATCTAATCCAGCTCAGGGCCCCCTCCAGATGATGGCCGCCACATTGCGTATATTTTGCATTATCATTGTTAAAGTAATAACAACAGTGAAGGGAGAGGCGATTATCTGGATAATATTTGAATTTAAATATTAATTATAATGCTGTCGGTTACAAGATAATTACTTAATACCGAAGTAAGAGAAGATCTAAAGCGTGTCTGCTAAGCTTTTAATGCGTTTCTTTTACTCGCATTCTCCCCGCCAAATCTTTCACCCGAGGTGTAGTTTGTCATTGTGTGTTGTGTGTTGTATGTTGTTGTGTTGTGTCGTCTTCTTTCTTCAAGTACGGGCACGAGCAATCTTAATTACCAGTGAAAAGATATGGCGTTGAAGACCGCCAAACCGTGACTAAAATGTTACCTAAGTTTTGCTTTATTCGTAGCATTTCCAAGCTAATTATTGCATTCGTCGTGTGCACGAGGAGGGACAGGAACGCAATTACCATAGAGAGCATACCACTTTATATAAGCCCTGGAGAGTCAAGATTCGAGTTGGCTGGGCAATGGTAACGGTAATAGTAATGGTAACAGTAATAGTAATAGGAATAGCAATGGTAACAGACACTGTGGGCGGTAATTGTGACAGCTAGTTATTAGCCAGATAAACAAGTTTTTTGGGTCGAGTCTTTCGATTTGTGGCAATCATTTGCATATACTACGATGACGGGCTTATATAAAAAAAACCCTTCTCCTTTCTCCACATTTTTGTTTCGATTCGAATCTATAGGAAACCCCTGTATGTGCCGCCACCACAGAAGCACTACAAGATTGTGTTCATCAAGGCACCATCTCCGCCAGCACCAACTGCTCCGGTCATTCCACAGTTCCCACAGAACGAGGAGAAGACTTTGGTCTATGTGCTAGTCAAGAAGCCCGAGGAGCAGCCGGAGATTATTATCCCGACGCCGGCGCCCACGCAGCCCAGCAAGCCGGAGGTCTATTTCATTCGCTACAAGACCCAGAAGGAGGAGACCGGACCCTATCCCAACAGCATTGCTCCACCCTCGGAATATGGTGCACCCGCCGCTCCGCCAGCACCCTCCGCGCCCAGCAGCTCCTACGGCGCGCCCTCCCACTAAACGGTGTCCTTTGCAAGCCCATCTCATGGTTTTTCCCCGTACAAGCCTTTTTATGGTTTTTGTTTATATTTTTTTGTTTCAACGAAGAAGAAAGAATGAAAAAAAAACGACTTAATGTGTGACAAAGTTTACGAGCAACGAACATATTCCCAATTATCATTATCCCCCCCGCCCTCATTGTTGTTGTTTCTTATGTAATTTTTACCTCTAAAACATTCTCCAATAGGCTGTTTGTTTCAATTTGTTTGTATAATCTTAAGCATATAGTTCAGTAAGCACATGCGTTATATATACGAAGTATTCTAATAGCCTTAACTATCAGTTATGATATACCATTCATCGCAAATGCATTTCAACTAGGCAAATATACCTAAACATATTTCAGTAAATTGTTGTTGTCGAGCACGAAGATAATGTGTAAAATGAGAAGATGAAAAAACTTAAAAAAAAAAGAATGATACTCAAGTGTATATTGTATATGTAAACATGAATGGATAAAGAGAAATAAAAGTTTAACTAAATATCAGTGTGTAAAGTATTATTTTGTATCAATAACCTTAAAATCTATTCAAATTATCTCATTATTTGTTTGTTTTATTACAGATATTCCTTCAGTTTTTACTGCTGTACGGCGTAAAATGTATGTGATTGAGTAAAATGATACTGGAGTATTATATTTCCTTATACAATCCTTAAATACTTTCACATTTGTGCGAAAACACTTTGCTAATCCACAATAGTTTTGAATTTCAGCCTAGAAGCGTTGCCACACTATGCAATAAGTAACGGAATTAACGCAGCATTGCCAGCCGCAAATGACAACTGTAAAAGCTAAGAGTGACTCTCAAACTGTTATTCAAACTATTGGAACTGATATAATGACTTTGATTATATTTTATATAAATAATATATAGACCAAAGTTGTAATGTTTATTTAAAAAATAGTTAAAAGCACTTTGAGAAATGCTTAATGCTTTTTTAATATTTTTGAAATACACTTTATCTCCCATATAGTACTATGAAACACTTTCAAGTAGTTGTAGTTAAGTGCTTGCCTCAGTTTGCAGTTTTAATTGAGACATTGTCAGCCGGCTGAACACTTTTAACTGCTTTAGCCCCAGCTTGGGCTCGAATCCTTTATCGTATCCTGTTCAAAGCCCACCCAAAGCCTCCCATGCTCCCCTGATGCTTTTAAACACACACACTCAACGGCTTTCTGCTCGGCTGTCAAATGTAAGCGAACTTAAAACACATCGTTTGCATTTTGGCTGCTCCCCAGCCCCAATCAACTCCCTCTCCCTCCTTCCTGCCCGCACTCCCGACACCCTCTGCTGCAACATGCGGCACTTAAGTGACGCTTCAGCTTCTCAACTATCAGCGTGAGTGTCTGTGTGCGTGCTTTTGGCTCCTCTTTCATTTTGTGTGTGTGTGTGTGTGTGTGTTTTTTTTAGCATTTTGATGTCTACAATATAAACATCATTTGCGTTGTTCCTTTTGTTTTAGCCTCGCTGATTTTGTTTACCTGTGCCAGCTAACGGCACTTATTCAAAAGAGCGCCAGCCGCCAGAGCGCGCTCTTAGCCTGTCAGCCCAAAAGCGAAAGTCCAACCCCAACACAGATACAGCATTGCCAGCTCAGAGCAACACACGCTAGCGCTCTCTCACCCACAATCGTGCGCTCGCTCTCACTCTGTTGCGCCTGCGCGCATAAAGAGCGGCAAACGAAAACTGGCTGCTCTTGAAACCTGTGCTCGCTGAGCGCCTCCTGGCGTCAGTTGCGATTGTAATGCCAACGTTGACGCAGGCACGCGGCTGGCGTTCGCGTCGCGAGTTGTGTGTTCAAATATTGAAAATGTATTTTCGTTAGAGCTGAGCTGAGTATCAGGCTAAAATAAATCATGTATATCAGAATCAAAGAAGCCAAAGCGTCGCAGCCAAAGATGAAACCAACAACCAGAAATTGCCAGTCATAAAAGAAAGGGTTTGTGTCTTTTTCTATGTGTGTGTGTGTGTGTTGTGTGTTGTGTGTGTTGTGTATTGTGGCCCGTACAATGTCATGGCATTCATACCATGCCGCCCAACACCCCTTACCCTTCCCCTTCCCCCTACCCTCCCTCGATACCCCTTGTTGATGTTGCGTACAATTAGAAGGCATTGCCAATCGATTTGTGTGAAAAGCCAAAGCTCAAAAGGTGGACGCCAAAAGGAAGGAAAAGCAAGGAAAAGCCAGTGGCAGGTGCGCGCCGTCTGAAAAATGAAGTTGAAGCCGAAGCCGAAGCTGAAGCTGAAGTTGCCCCGTCACTCAAAGGATACGTGCCTCCTCCAAAAAGGGACAATATTAATGAAAAGACGCTGACAAAATGTCACGTTCCTTATTTGAATCGGAATAATGCGGATAATGAAGGCGCCCCCAAAAGCAACTTCAAGGACTACAGTCCTTAACAATCCTCAGCCCAAAATTGAAGAAATTTAATATCTTAATAAAAATCAAAACACATCTAGAGTTACAGCCGAAGTAACTGTAAATAAACACTTAAAAGTAGCTCAAAGTAATTCCAACTTTTTCACTCCCCCAAACATTCAATTCACAAATGGAAATTCGAAATCCTGTTGATAATGAAGGCGCCCCCAAGCAAAATTAAGGAATACAATCCTGACATTATAATATGAATACTCATAGAGCCAGTTCAATGGGGAAATTTAATATCCTAAGTAATAAAATCTTGAATTTCAGGATAATTGGAAGTAAAGTAGCTCAAAATCATTCTAATTATCCATTTCATTGGGAAATTTGAAATAATGTTGCTTGGCAGAAACTTCAAGAGCTAAGGGACTCCAATCCTGAGATTGTAATATGAAGAAATATTAGGGAAAATTGAAAATTTGCTTACTAAAATTAGGGAACTATTACAAAAATCCAAGTAATAACATCAAATACAACTCTAATAATAAAGATAATTGAACAATTATAAAAAATACTTGGTAAAAAATCGAAATCAATCTCCCATGCTTAAAATATAATCCATATATTACATTAGTTCACATTCCTTGAAGCAACTTGAAGACTCTAAAACTATGCAGTATCCTGACATTATATTAAGGATTCTTAAAGCACATTTAATAGCACATAACTTTTGGAGGAATGCCAACTTTCAATTGTAAATAAACACTTAAAAGCAACTCTTCATCCTTCCTTAAAACTTAAAACAAATAAAACAAAAAGGACAAAACACTCATCCTCAGTTAAACTCGAATAAACTGCAACATTTTGAAGTAAACACTTAAAAGCAACTCCAAATCATTCTTAAACTGGCATCCTTAAAAAGGACACCAAGTTAAATAAGAGCCAAGGCGCCGCAAATAGATAAAATACTCGCATTTTATGCGGAGGATGCTACAAGTGAATAAAAGTGCCCCAAATTCAGTGAATCATGTGAAATGTGAGTGTGATAGTGATAGTGACTGTGACTGTGAAGCATATGCCCAATAAACAGATGGCAATAACCGTAAAGGGAAAGTGTTATGGCTATTACCATAGTCGGAAGGACCCTTCCCAGCTCCGAGTCTGCCGAAATCACAATTTATGACAACAACTGCGAGTGTAGCCCATAAAGTCTGCCAAATAAAACATACAAAGTATGAAAAGTGTACGGACAGCAGTTGATGTGTCCTAGGATTCCTAAGGATTCTCATGAGCGGAATCTTTATTAACTCGTCGCTCTGCATTTCTGTCTCTTCCTTTTATGTCCTGCCCAAAAAGGAACCCACAGTGCTTCCAATAAAAACTTCCACAAACTATGGAAACCGATAACCGAGCACGACCAGCTGCAACTGCGGCTCTGACCAGCAGCCTGACGCGGAATGGCGGCTTCTGTGGTGCACTGCAGCGTGCACCGCCGCCCATTCCGCCGGGCCTGGCGCGACGCCTCTCCAGCCGGGAGTGCTACGGCGTTGGCAAGGTCAAAGTCATGCTCCGGGTCGCGGACAAGGCGGAGACATCTGCCGAACCAGATTTTATGGCGCTGGACAGGAAGAAGCGCCAGGTGACGCTAACCGATCCCAAGAATGCCTGTCTGCCCCAAGCCCAGGAACGGGCACCCATGGTCGCAGCGCCCAAGATGTTTGCATTCGACAATTTGTTCACCGCGGAGGATAAACAGGTAATCGTACCTTGTAAAAATCCGTAGAACAATCTTAGAAAGCTTAGCATTGGAATTATTAAGAACCCAGTAGAAGTCAACTTATATCAAAACCTTCATCTTAACCTTCATGTTAATATGGAATCCCACCTTGCCCAATTTAAATTTGAAATCGTTTTCAGTTAGCTAATCCTTTTTCCGAATAAAATATCAACAAATTTTCCCTTTTCAAACCCTTGCAGAGGCCATTATAATTTGTTCATTGAAGTTATGTTTGAATCGTATAAGGAAACTTTATTTGTTTGCTTCGGAATCGTATTATTTACGAATTTCTTTTAAACCAACATAGGGAAAAAGTTTCCATATGTTTCTAGACAAGTATTAAGGGAAAATCTGTTGATTTTTAAGATATTTTATATGGATTGGAAACTTAATAAACTTAGCTTATAAATTTCAAAAAGAAATCAGATTGGAAATGCATTGGAATACTTAAATATTTAATAACAACAATAATATTTAGAATGGGAGAAGTTTTAACATATCTACAGTTATTGGATAGGTATTGATAAAAATATAATGTTCAATTAAGACCTTTTCTCCCAAAAAGAAACCCAAAATATATGGATGTTTTCGCAATGTCTTAAAGATGTATAGATATATGTTTTATTGATGTATACATCGCAGTTTCCAGCCTTCTAATTCTGAAATATATCAAACCTTAAATGGATATATCAATTACCCATCCTATAGAGAGGTTTTGGAGAAATCTACAAAATTTATACTGAATATAAGAATATAAGAATACTTACATTCAATTTTAGTTTCAATGTTCATATATGGTTTAAGTTGTATCTAATTTTATAAATTTCTTAAGTTGTTTAAGAAGAAAGATTCCGAATTAAGCATTAACCAAGAAAACCCGCTTTATTCCACGGTTTTCCCAGGCGGACGTCTGTGCAGCTGCCCTGAGCGAGGTTATACCCGCCGTGCTGGAGGGCTCCGATGGCTGCTTGCTGGCCGTGGGCTACCCGGGCACAGGTCAGCCCCAGACGGTGCTGGGCGAGCTGGGAGCAGGCGCGCTGGGCGCAGCGCCCTGTGCCATTGCCTGGCTGTACAAGGGCATCCAGGAGCGGCGGCAGAAGAGCGGGGCTCGCTTCTCGGTGCGGGTTAGCGCCGTGGGCGTCAGTGCGACCAAGCCGGATGCTCTCTCCCAGGACTTGCTCATCTCGCATGCGGCTGGTAAGCATTAGAAGGCTGCAAGAAGCCCACCTGTTAGCTGCCGGAGGGGCGTTTGCAATGGCCGTAGTAATTGTGGGCGTGGGGCGCTTGTAATGTTGCCCTTGGGCCAGCTGATGATGATGATGGTTGGGGTCGACCCCCAATTTGAATAAAGTTAACCTGTGAGGCAGGCTATAACCTTCCACTGGTGCTGCCCTGCTGCTGCCCTGCTGCTGCCCTGCTGCTGCTCTGCTGCTCCAATGGCTGCTAACTACATAGAGTGGCATTTATTCCCACATAAAACGTAATGCCCTTTTCATTCACTCCATGACTCCGACACAGAATCTGACGACTCCCCGGGGATTTATTTGCGTGACGACTTCCTTGGCGGCCCAACGGAACTACGTGCACCCACCGCCGAACGTGCCGCGTTATTTCTCGACTCGGCCCTGGCCGGACGCTTAAAAAGTTCCGGCGCTGGCAATTCCTCCAACTCGAACTCGAACTCAAACTCAAACTCGAGCTCTGCGCTGGAGTCCGCCCTCATCTTCACGCTGCACGTCTACCAGTACAGCCTGTCCCGCAAAGGGGGTGGTAAGTCATAGACCTCTCATACTCCTTCATACAATCGTAGTCCGTAGTACGTAGTACGTAGTACGTAGTCCTACTCGTAGTCGTGTTGTTTCCATTGTTGTTGCCACTCAAGTGGCCCGCTAAATGTTTCACTAGACGCCAGACCATTAAAGTGTCGCATTTCGCCCCCGCCGCCTTCCTTTCTTCCTTCCATTTGCACTCCCCTTTCATACAGTTGCCGGGGGTCGCAGTCGTTTACATATCATCGACTTGGGCGGCTGTGCCAATCGCAGCGGGGGGCTGCCTCTCTCGGGAATTGGCAACATACTGTTGGCCATATTGAGTGGCCAAAGGCATCCGCCGCACAAGGACCACCCGTTGACGCCGCTGCTTAAGGACTGCCTGGCGCCCATCACCTGCCATGTGGCAATTGTCGCACATGTCCTCCACCAGCAGAGCTACCAGGATGCACTCTCCACCATACAGATTGCCTCCCGCATTCACCGTTTGCGTCGTCGCAAGCATCGCGTCCCCATGCCCCTGGCTGTGGGTCTGGCCCAGGGTCTGAGTGCAGGCGGCGGCTCCTCTGCGGGCTCCGGCGCCGATCCATCCAGCTCCGAGATCTCTGCCGACACGGTCATCTATATGGGACCCCACGACGACGCCACAGACGGTGAACATCCACCCGTCTATCTGCCCTCGCTCAGCACCGCCGACAATCGGGGCATGCTCAGCAAGGCCCTGAAGGGCAGCGGTGCAGAGAAGCCTCCAGCGCAACTGAAATCGAACTGTGCCAGTCCACTGATGAAGAAGGCCGCCGTGGAAAAGGGTAAGTGCTTCCTCCACTGAAACTCTCCCAGCAAACGTTTGAAATCTCATCCGAGGTTTGAAATCACATCCGAGGGTTGAAACCTCATCCGAAGCAGCAATGAATGGTTCCTGCCATGAGTGTCAGCTAACTATCCATGTTTGAATTTGTGCCGTAATGACTCTATCCTCAAAGATGATGAATTAGGATCGATAAAATGGATCTGTTTAGGATTCGATATGATGTAGAGACTTTTCCGCAACATCTTAACGTATATGGACGAATACACTTCACGAATATGACGTATCTCTGTATATAAGTCAGAATTTTCCCGACTTGAGCGTTTTCTCGACAACAATTCAAATCGGAAGGAAACTAATTTTATTGATCCTTATCCCTCCTCTGTAAATGTAGTGCTAAAACTGCAACCGATAGATAACCTTGCCCAGATATTATAGATAGTGTCCTCATTTACGAGGAACTATATCGGAAAAGTGGTCCAACCTCTTGCATAGAAAATACAAATCAATGAAGTCCTTTCACTCTGAAACATGTAGCCCAAACGTGGCTGGACCCTTAGGGAATAGTCGAGCCAAGTCTACTTGAGCCAAGGCAGTTGCTGGCTTAGTAAGCGGCTAATAAACATTGCTTAGGGGATTATAATTGAAATTCGCAAAGTCATTAAGCTCATACACTCCAAGGATGGGTGTCCCTTACATGATAGATTGTCTATTAAGCCATAATTAATATTGACCGCGAGCAGGATAAACACACTTATTAAAGATTAGGTCGCCTGCAACTATATACTAACTTCATTTCAATCTAAAGGAAAGCACTTAGCTCATAATACAATCAATTTCCCCTATGTTGATGATATCCATGGCAGAGGGTCCTATTTTGTATTTATCTTTATGAGTATTTTCAACGATGTAGTTAGTTGTTATAGCCATATTAGTCTGACTAACTGTAGTTATGCAAACTAATCTCTGGCTTATAGTTATACTGATACAAACCGTAATTGTTTATGATAATATTTACATTGGTACAAGTTATATAAAAGCCTCTCAAACATCTTCTTCGTTGGAGTCGAACGGCTTTTCACTTAAATGTAATTATCAGGACTATACTGAAAACTAAATCAGTTATCCTGAAATAGGTTAGGCACACTCATTAGAATCGTTTCAAAATTATATGAATGTATAAGATTCTTAACTATACTCTGTTTATCCTGTATCCTGAGAAACAGTTTCGAATGTGGAATGTTAAAAGGTCTTTAGATCGATAAACGCTCTTCACCTTTTGATTGATTTCGGTTAACATCAAATCACCAGATCGAATAAAGTCCTATATAGGAAAAGGAGTATTTATATCTGAACAGCTGCCCCTTGTCACTATATCCTGTTTATCTAACTCAAATCTAGTCTAAACTGAATACCCATCCATATCTTTCACCCTTCCTTCCACAGCCAAGAAGCAACAGCCCCCTCTGAGCTCCACCGGCAGCCTAAAGCGGCATGCCAACGCTGGGGCGGCGTCCTCCGCCTCCATGGCCGCCCACAGTGCGCTGGCGCACGAGCTGCCGCCACCGGGCTCCCCTATTCCGCGGCACATGTGCT
This sequence comes from Hirtodrosophila histrioides, assembly GCA_037075165.1. Lineage (NCBI taxonomy): Eukaryota > Metazoa > Arthropoda > Insecta > Diptera > Drosophilidae > Hirtodrosophila > Hirtodrosophila histrioides. Next base: position 397,236 of record JBAMCL010000759.1, on the reverse strand, counting down.
CCAAGGCCTCGAACATGCCCACGCCGAAGGGTTCTCCGCTGCGTCGTCCACATGGCTCGGCGCCGGGCGCTGCGCTGGAACAGCTGGAGGCGGGCATGCGGAAGATCACCGAGGAGCAGTGGATCGATGGGCCGAGGGTGTCGAGGGCCAAGGTGGCCGAGGCGCGCCACTTGATGCGAGAGGTGAATCACGTCAAGCAGTGCGAGACTTGGGTGGATGGACCCAAATCGCAGTCCTGCCGCTCGCTCACCGCGGGCAACTTGCCAACGGCTGCTCCGACGCAGGGCTATGGCTTCATGGATGCGCACAAGAAGACCATGATACGGCAGTGGGTTGAGAATCAGACCTCGCAAGTCTTCCAGAGTTCGGCCACAGTCTCCGCCAGCAGTTCACCGACGGCGCTGCACTTGAAGCTGTCGCAGCTAAAGCAAAAGTCGCTGGATCTGCCCGATAGGCCGATGTTCCAGCTGGAGCCAACATTGGATCTTCCACAGGGCTTTGAAAGCCTGCCGCTGTTGGGCAGCTGCCAGGATGTGCCGCCGGATGGCGATGATCAGGACAGCGGACCCTCAGAGGTGCCGCCAGCGCTGCCGCTACTCGATGATCCTCTGGGCTCCCGAGATATCTCCCACGACAGTCTGCATCATATGCTCTCACGGCACGTCTCCCGGGAGCAGCTCCACGAGGCTGAGCTGGCCGCCAGTCGCGCCTCGTCGCAGCATCCCTCGCAGCGCAGCATCGACTGTGGTCTCCAGGTGACGGAGGAGGAAATCGCACGCACCATGGCACGGGAGAGGGAGAGGGATCGGGAACACGAACAGCATTCCCACCCGCTGGCCGCGCTCAGCCACTGCGACAACTTGTCCTTTGTGTCCAGCTTCAACATGGCCTGTGAGTCCTTCAGCGAGTGTGGAGAGCGTGCCAGGTAAGAATTTTTATTGTTTAAGAGCGTGGAATGTCCTTCCAAGGGAGGATGTTTTCTATGATGCCGGAAGTTTCCCATCAAATATACACTTCCTAGATTTCAGATCCCTATAACTCCATCAAAACTAAAACCATTTATACGCTGAATATCTCTTTGGTTATGGGTTTACCTCTAGAACAACTAAAAAGAAAAGTAATTTCACTTCCAAAACTTTCGAGTGGAAGTGGAATTGGGAACAGGCCTAATAGTCCTTAGTTCAAATCCAAACCTAATTTGTCTTGATCCTCAGCCAAGCCAGGCCATATAAGGCCATTATATTGAAATGCCAAATCAATCTAGAGGATAAATAATGACCCGAAAGACATTCCACAAGAAAATGGGTTGAGTTTTGACAAAGCTATGAGAGTTTAAACTCTGAATATGTGAGATTTTTCTCCCAGTTGATAATCTCTCCCTAAACTGTTCTCACTCTGCGCCCCTTCTCCCTCTCTCTCCCTTTGCAGACACCAGTTCGATCAGCTGGCGCGCCTGCACGAGATATTCACCTCCCAGCTGGCGATGGCGGAGGTGACACCCTCCGCGGCGCTCTACCGGACGGACGTGGGCAGCGTGTTCAGCGAGCCCGCCTTCCGCTTCAATGTGGGCCAGAGCAGTGTGTGCAGCGAGCCCGCCTACCGGCTGACCCCGAGCCCGCCCAAGCAGCCCTCGCACAGCCCCAGCCAGGGATCGCTGCCCAGTCTGAATGGGATAATGGAAATCGCGGGCATGGATGACTACGCCCTGCTCCGGCAACCGGATGGCGCTTCCGATCCCAGCCTGCCCAAGAGCGAGAAGCGCTTTGCGCCGCAGCACGACGACATCTGCGAGCTGGAGGAGAAGTCCATGGCCGCTGCGGCAGCGGCGGCGGCGGGCAGACGCGGCTCGCTGGAGGATGCGCAGCACAAGCTGAATGAGATAACGAACATCCTGCCGCTGGCGGCGCAGTCGCGTCTGCCGCTGCTGCCGCTGAACACCAGCTCGGAGGCGTACGACAGTGGACATGACTCCTCCACGCCGCGCACCTCCAAGCACTCGGGGATCTCGCGGCGGGCGGAGAGCGGCTATCACAGTGTGGCCACCGTGCGGGACTCGGATGAGAGCAGTTTTGCCTCCGGCATGTCGAAGGGGCAGCGTCATCGCATTACCATATCAGGTGGCAACTATCAGCGGCATGGCAAGAAGCGTCCGCGCCAGGAGGGCAACAAGGGACTCTGCAATTGGCTGCTGAATCCTTTCTCCTGCACCTATCCAGAGACTGAGGGCGAGATCAGCGACTTCTAAATGCCGCGGGGAAGCAGTGAAAGATAGAGAGAGAGTTGTCCAGCTGTCCACACCCACCAAGAGAGTAAAGAGAGCTAACTAGTCCAGCATTCAAATGGCCAAAGAATTATATCACACACATCATTAGGACATATAGAGAACCAGGCTTTGTGGGATCTTCAAAAAAGAAAGAAACAGCGACTGATTAACTTTTACTTGGCGCCGTCAGCCACATACAATTTTAAAGAAAAACAAAAGAAAATATGAATATGAAAATGAAAACGAAAAAGAAAACTAATCTAATCTAACCCAACTACCTAATAATACCTATGCTATAAAGAAGGCGCCATACACTCACTCACTCACTCACTAATACACGCATAAGTTCAAACGGGGCTTTAAGTATCTTAAGTTGCCAGCTAGCATAATAAATCAATTTTATTAGGGGTAGTCCCGCTGCAAGGTCTTCAATCAAAGCTGATAAAAAAAATTAACATTATTTATTAAAATTAATACAATGTTTTTTTCAACGCTCTCAGTAAATTAATACAAGATTTCCACAGCGGGACTACCCCTGCTGTATCTATATAAATAAATAACATATGTACTTAATCAGGCCACAATCACTACGACTTTACAACAAACAAAAACAATTCAAAAAACAAATAATGCAGAGATACATTTATATACATACATATATCATATATATCTATATATATATATCATAGCTATTTATTGTTTATTTTGGGTTATTTGTTTGGGTTTTTTGGGCCCGCCTATGAAGAAGGAGAAAAACAAAAAAACAAATGAAAAATTGTATGCTAAATGTTAAATGTTTGCTTATTCAAACAATTTTATTGCCAATTATAAGTTACGAAATGTTTAAATTAATTGTTAGTTAGCTAAAGTTATACATCTACGACAAAACAAAAAGGACAACAACCAACAACAACAACAAGAACAAGAACAACAAGAACAAGAACCACTGACTATATACGGTTTTTTCGAAGTAGACAAATGTTAAACATACAATTTTGTTGCCATTTTTGCCTAAATCAACTATGTTACAAATAACGACGAAACGTAAAAAATTCAACAAATATATATATATATAGTATATAGTATATATATATACATATATTTATCAGAGATATTATATAAGCAGGAGGGAGGACGCAAATTTTAAGAAGCTAAACTAATGAATAAAACTAATACACGCATATATATATATATATATATCATATTATTATATTATGCATGCGCACGCCAGATAAAAACAAAACAAAAAACTGAAGAATAGGATGAAAGACGCCCAAAAGTATGCAACACTTTTTGCGCGCGTCTCTCTCTTTCTCTCTCATATGAATAGCTAAATTTTTGCATCAATCAGCGCCAGCGTTATAAAGATTCTTTGATTATCCAAGTACATTCCTTCATTGCCTTTTTAGTCGCATTCATCAAACATAAAACATAAGCAAACATATATTAAATTTAACGTTTAAAACATAACACCAAAAAACCAAAAAAAAAACTAAAATGAAAGAGAATAACAAAAATATTGCATTATTATGTATTTCGTATTATTATTCCAATTATCAAGCGTAGTAATCACCAAGGCTATACTTTAATCACCGCCCCCCCCCCCCCCCCTTGCCACAACCCCCCTCTCGATCCTTTCGACAACATAACATACATACACACATCTCTATATACAATATCATATATGATGATTCGTCGACTTCGACGCTGAAATACAGACTAATTATTTTTTATAATATAAACAAATCGACAGCTGGTTTTATTACTACACATGGGCGTTCGGGGAGAGGGGGTGTGCCAAGGACCAAGGACCAAGGGCCGGGCCCAGGTCCGTGCCCAGGTCCGTGCCCAGGTCTGGGTCCGGGCATCAGTTGGCCAAATAAAGTTGACGTTTTATAGATAGAGACATGTGCGATGCCAGGGCAAATATATCAAAGTGCCTGCCACCCCCTCAACTACTACTCGTTAGGGGGAGGAGTGGGGGGCGGGGCGAAACTTGAACAATAAAACAGCCAAGGAAAAAAAGCACAAACCTTTTTTTCCAGCGCCGAAACTTCAATACTCTCGAGATGAGTTTTAAATGAGTTGATTTTATGACTGCTGGACCCTCAAATATATATATCCACAATCCCCAGACGGTCCAATATGTATGCTAATGGGCAAAGGAATTGAGTTTTCATAAGAAAAACTCCTTTAAAAGGACTCTAACTAAGTTACGTCTCAATAATACTCTATGCTGATGAAGTCTGCGACATTTTCTCAAACAGCATTAAATATGATATTAATGGGTAAGTATAGTACTTAAGGAAAGTTTCCTAACTAACCAAATTATATAGTATGAATTATAATATCTTTCGGTCGTGTTCTGCAGAATATAGGGATAAAAATATGATATTAATGGAAAAGTATAGTCTATAAGGAAAAGTTTCCTAAATAACCAAATTATATAGTAAGAATTGTAATATCTTTCGGTTGTGTTCTGCAGAATATAGGGATAAAAATATTATATTAATGGGAAAGTATAGTCTTTAAGGAAAAGTTTCCTAACTAACCAAATTATATAGTATGAATTATAATATCTTTAGGTCATGTTCTGCAAAATATAGGGATAAATTGGGTCAGTTTTCAAATATCAATCTACCTATGCTCCTGACTAAGAAATACGTCTGCAATCGATTAAAAACCTTTGAATTCTTATTCGAAAACTCTTTTTTGGGACATATTATCTGCAGGAAAAAACCCTTTTCAACAATAAATTCTTCCTTTTATGCAATCATTGCTAGGAAACCAATTTATAAAGGATCCCAAAATATATTTAGCCGAAATTCTGTTCTACAGAGAAACATATGGTTAACTCCATTTATTATTCTAAAACTTTTCAGAGAAGCTTTTCCAAATAATAAAAAGGGGAAGATAAATACAAAAAATCGGGGGAAACAAAAAAAAAAAAAAAAAAAAGAAAGAAAAGAAACAAACAAAAATTTTCCTTCAACATAGTATAATAACTATGTATAGATAATACTTTATGAAGCAGACTACCTTAATCATTTTGTTGAACAATATTATTAGTAGAAATATAATAAGTATCCTATATTAAGAATTTCCTTTTTAATTATACTTGCGTTCTTAGTTTATTTCAGTTATTAGATTGGTATATATACAAGATAGATATGTACAATGGAGAGTCATACTTATAAGGATGATTAAAGGGTTTCGGATGGATCTTCTGTAGAATATAACAATACTTTTCTGTAATAAAGTATTGTATATTATTTCGAAGAAATTAGATATAGTTTCGCAGACAATCCATTCTACTGAAAATTTCTAATATTTCAGTTTAGGAAAGACCTAAAATACATATATCTTTTAAGAGGTTAGGGCTTGTCAATTGTGACATAGTTATGTTAGCTCTGGGAAGGGTATGGCGCAATAAAATGTGTTGGCACCTTCTGGCAAATGCCGCGCTACAATGCGAATACTCGTATAAGTAGGACTCCCCCACCGCTGCACCCCACCGCCCCGCAGCGATTTTTCTTGTTTGCTGGCTTCGCCTTTTGTCTGCCGCCCTTTTCGTGTAGCGCTCTCTGGGAAAATGTCGCCATTTCTTTTTGTACTTTTACAACCCTCTTATCACGAAAACTTTAAATTTTCGCATTTTCGCAATTCGCAGTCACAAATGCAAATGCCGCACCGCCCTCCGCACCCGTACCACTCCCTCCTGTCCCCGTCCCGCACCGCCCGCAATGGCAGGCAGCCGCCTCCTTCGAAGTCTGTTCGCCATATGTTGCCAATTGAGGCGAAAATCGAAAACGCGTCTATGCGAATTGTTTATGACCCTAGCGGGAAGGGGCCAGCGGAGTGGGTGGAAAAGAAGAAGAGGTGCGGGGGAAGGGGAAGGGGGAGGGGTTAGCTGACTTTCTTTTGGCCCTAACTATGTGTAACTTGGCCCGGGCTTCTGCTGGCCCTGTCGCCTTTTAATTATGGCTCGCAAATTATTTTCGAATTTTTCATCAAGTTGCGGAAATAAATGTTGACTGCAATTTCCCCCCTAACAGGATGCAAAAGGATTCGAACCATATTTCTCTTTTTATATTCCTTCCTCCTTTTTTTTATTTGCCAGGTACCGAGCGGGCAGTGTGTTTTGCTTTGGCGTGACCTAAAAAAAATATTCACACTCACTTCACTTGTCAAGTTGAATAAAGCAACGGGTCTCCAGCAGTGCTCCGGGCGGCGGGGGTGCGGTCTGACAAATATACATATCTACACATATATATATATATATATATGTATGTGTGTGTGTATATATTAACATAGTACGACTCATTAAAATATGTTCCACTTGCAATTAGAGTTTGTCATTTGGCAGCAGCGCTAAAATCCTACACAGCATATTGTTAACAAGGCCGCATCCAGAACATTTCACAGATTCTATGATATATACTCGTATATATACAATATATATACTATATATATACATACATATATAGAGTGGAGTTTGCAATGAATGCTTTAATTAGTGCACGGTTTCCCAATTAGCTCTCTATATGCTGAAAAACTGACAACTAAAAGAAACCCAGTCAAAGTTGCTCACTCAGTTTTAAAGCAAGTATTATTCATATTGAAATCGGCTAAGGAAACTGAAACCTTATGCTTACTTATTGAATGATTTCTTGAGAAAAACTTACTACGCGTAGAACCTTCAAAAACTAGAGTCCTTTTTGACCGGATAAGTTTAAATGTGAAAGTACAATCCATACCAAATGAATACTCTTTTAAGAACAACATAGTGCCAACATCCCTTCTAAGCTAGTGATCTAAGCATTATTCACAGTTCTTAACAAGTTCTAATTGAGAAGAAAAAATCGAAAATAAAATAGAAGGAAATAGTTTATATGTATATCTTAGTAAACAACTGAAAACTTTAATTGAATATAGAATAAGATAATCCAGAATTAGAAAATTAAATAACAAATTAATTATACTATGTTCTCGAAGGGAAAATAGTATATTGGGTTTGCGAAATGTCCATCTGTCCGTCTGACCGTCACACCCTTGAAGCTAGAGCAACCAAACTTGGTACACATGTTGGTGTATATCCTCAATTTATATAGTGTCAAGATCGTTCTCTCACCCCCACTCCCTCCCACACAAGTTCGGGAAAACCTGTATCTTCCACATTTTTAAAGCTATAGTCACCAAATTTGGCATACACACTAATGTCGACCCTTTGAACAAATCTGCATAAAAAATTGTTATTTGTAATAGTATTTACAAAGGCAAAACAGTGCTGCCTCGAATCAATATATATAGTATTATATCTAATATTTATAATATTTCGATTCAAGGAGATTCTTTTCAAAATTACCCAAGTATCTTCGGGTGTCCTCCCTTTCTACCCTTCCTACAGTTATTGGCAATACTTTTTTATTCAATATATAACTAGTTAAAAACACAATAAATTTCATTTCTTTTGTAACATAAATCTAAACATATTAAAACTTGAGAAATTTGGTTTAAATTGTTTGGGATCATAGTTGACTTTTGCTATTGTAACTGACCATATTGTGGTTCTATGGAGTGGGTAACTTTTATAGTTTCGAGTGATTTCTACATTTGTAGTCCTGCACTCTTGAAGGGTCCTTCTGTATGACACACCAGGGAAGCCATATAAGTTGCCCATTTAGCTGGGAGACGGAGGAGGTGGGGTGGGTTAGATTATGAGCCAGGCAATTACAAAAACATGAACAGCAATTGAAAAGGCGCTTAAGGAAATTCAATACAAACCCAAGTGAGTTCGTGGAATTCAAATGAGTGCCGAAACCCTGAAGCGAGGACAACATGGGGTGACCGCAGGACATGAGGTCAATTTATGGCAGGGCCCAAGCCGGCACCTTGCCGAGCAGGTGAAAGAATATGGCGCTGCCACATACCAACAGATCCTCGCCCACCTCGTCCTGCGTGCTGTCCAGCACCAAGGAAGCGTACTTAACCACAAACATTGTTAGGGTCATGCGCAAATATAGAAAGTTGTGCTCCTTCGAGGCGAGAAAGCCCAGGGATATAATATTGGCCAACATGGTAAGGTCCCGCAGAGTTTCGCTAACATCACAATCCTTGCGATCCTTCATTATAGAGCACCTGAGATCGAGCACCAAGGGCAGCACAAAGAGGCAATGGGCCAAGGCAACGGGACACACGCCCAAGGACACCATGTACAGCTCCATGTTCACCAATGGCAGTGGCATCAGCTCCAGCACGCCCTGGCTCACATCCCGCAGCATCCTGAATTCATCATCGTGACCTTCGCTCCCGAAGATCACGCGCAGCATATTCAGGACTGCGGCAGCCCCGCCCACCACGCAGGCGGCAAAGGCGCAAGGATATATCTCCGGCGTTAGCTTGCAGGCGGTCAAGCTGGCGGTGGTCAGGAGCAGGCTATTTAAAACGAAGCGCAGCCCACCACTAGAAAGGGGTTCGCTCATCCCGAGTGAGCTACAGAAATTTTGGATATTTTATTTCGATCTGATTCGAGTTTAGAAACGGAATTTGACTATCTTCACCAAGAGCTCCAATAAAATCATTTAGGAAACCCTATAATGGATCAGATAAGGTAAGTTAAGCACGTCTAAGATGTTCTCCGCACAGCTGAACTTAACATAACATACTTATGTTACGGGTATGTTAAAGTGACGCTGTTAACTTTAAGACAGGTTCGAATCTAGCCGACTACCACTCATATAGGGACAAGTTTGGACAACAATTCTAACAATAAGGTCACTGATGAGGCAATGAAATAGCGCTATATGACCAGCCAATACTTTTCATATCAATCTTTCTATATTCACCCTGAATTGTGGACGCCAAGTCTGCTAAATATTTCATTTACAAACTAAACGTCGCTAAACACACATTGTTCATGAAAGATATTGTATGTTGATTATGATATTAGTAAAAATTATAAGATACTAAAGAAACAATACTAAGAAAGGTGAATTTCCCAATTTAAGAAAATCCACCCGATATCCCGGAAATTAATTCCTTGCAGTTCCTTCCCCACAAAGCCGTCAGGAGTGACATGTTTTTACTCCCTGATACCCATAAAATGGATAAAGAAGGAGTAGTGACATGTGTGCATTTGTATAGGGATTGGCTTACGGAAGAAACTTCCATGCTCTTAAGCGTATCTATCTACTTCCAAATATTAAGTTAAATTCATCCACAGCTCACAGTACACTACAAGTACAATGACAACTGTAGGAAAAGTTAATTGAATCTTAAATAGTTTATTTAAACTTAGTATTAAGAGTGCACTATAGATATGTGTTATATTTACCTTGTTTTGTTTACTAATGAAATTAAACCTTTTCAGGCTGGGAGGTTAACAGTAGGTAGGAGGAGATTTATGTGCCCAACCAGGGAAACCCTAATGCTCTGAAATTGTTGACAGCAGTCCAAAAGGTGCTCTAAAGATTTATCTTCTCCGCAGAGAGGGCATGGGACCACAGAATTCCCATAAGTTGATGCTTAATGTTATACTTTAAATATGAAGGAATTCCATGCTCGTTTTTTTCCCACTGAATAACGCATAACTTTGGCTAACCCTTAATACACACACCTTCACACCCCACACCCCTCCCAGTTCTATTTTAAAATGTATTAGGGGGAATTTATGAAAAAATGTGATCACCTTTGAATTGGATTGGCATTTTTAGTAAGGAGCGTTTAATCGAAATCCTAGATTCCTAAAGAGCTTTCCGTGTCATTCCAGTGGCAGTTCCAGGCGCGCCGCTTCCATGGATAACGATGAGGATGAGAATGAGGATGAGGATGATGCAATGGCAATGGCAATGGCAACACTTGAGCATGCCAAGCACGCGCCACGTCCCACCGCCCCCCCACCACGCATAAAGAAAAATAATAATTCAACTTTATTTGTGCCACATACCTAGGCATATGTGGGGCTTAGGAGTAGGAGGAGGGGGGGCAGCTGTCTTTGACTCGCAGGCACAACATAACTGTAGATGCCAGTTCGGGCAGCTGTTCCTTGTCAACACCCAGCAAGAACAACAACGACAAAAACAACAACAACAGCCATGGCAAATTTAATCGAAAGCGTGTAATTGACCTCAGCAAATGGCGTCGGCTTGGGAAGGGGAAGGGGAAGGGAGCCAAAGTCAAAGCCTGACGTTGTGGGCGTTGGCGTGGGTGGGTTGGAGAAGAAGGAGACGCCATGGCTTTGTCGAAAGCTTAGCCAGCTGCCATCAAATCATTATCAGTTAAATAAACGACAACGCCAAGTTAAAAAGATAACGAAGTCGTCGCTGGCGTCGCCAACACGGCAGCAGCGGCAGCGGCAGCAGCAGAAGCAGAAGCAGCAGCAGCAACAGATGATATCTGCCCAGTAGTACGGCAGTCGACTCCACGCTCAATGCGCCCCTCTAATGCTCCTCCCCTGTGCACAATAGACAGACGTAAGCCGCCTCGTTTTATGCTAATTCAAATGGAAATGGAGCCAGTCAGCAGCTGCCAGTGCCACAGAAGTTGGCAGTCGGCAGGGGAGGTGGGGTCGCAGTGCTGCGCGCGTGACACGCGTTCACTTTATAACCATATATATTACAGCGATATAAAAGTACAACTTTGATAAACGGACTTACTTGTTGCTCGATCAGTTTTTATTTCAATTTCACACACACACACACATTTTAGCACAGCGGATCACAAATTAAACGATTTACAAGTTCACACCGATTGAGCGGGAAAGAGACAAAGCAAATTGCTTGGAACTACTGCAAAGCAGCGTTGATCTCGAAGTCTTGCACTTGGAATGCAAAAAGTTATCGACACATCGAACTATCGATGTGTGCTGCAGTGCTATTGACCGATATTTCATCGATAGCTGCATTCATGTTCATTCCAGTGCATTCCAGATCATGGAATATTTTTACAGATGTCACGCCATCTCTTTCCCGCCAAGAAGCACAAATATGCAGCAAATGTGTACGTTGCAATCACGCGCGCATCTCTGTTGGGGGCGGTCTGGTGTGGGGGGCAGCGTTGTCAACGGCGCTGCCAAAGCCCCATTGCCGTTTCATTATGCGACTGGCGTATGGGCGTGGCTGTGGCGCCTTGATCGGCCCGCACAGATAGCAGAGTGGAGAGCCTGACATACTCGTACGTACATATACGTATACGTATACGCAGTATGCAGATATCAAAAGGACCTCGCCAACTGGCAACTCACATTCCTTGTAAGAGGCAAATTCGCCATGATTTTCATATAATTTCCGCATCATAAAGCTGCGAAAGTAATTTTCCACTTGAAAGCACAGCCACAGCCAGCCTCAGCCCAAAAGTGTGAACTGGGTTGCTCAGGGGGGCGAGGGCAGCTGTAGGGCCAGACGCCTGGCAATGGTCCACGCAAAGTCTCAAGTTTTACACAGCCTGGCTCTACATACATATATATTTGTTTGTGTGTGTGTGTGTTTGTATTTGGGGCTTGTTTTTGTTGCCACATTGAACATTTTGTGTTGTCACCTTTTGGGCGCAACGCATGCAAATAAGAACAAAAAGCGAGAGCTGAGATTTCTCTGCACATTAAATCGACGGCCAGGCATCATCATCTCTTTAAGGCTGCCACATAAGATTAAGCTAAGCAGCTGGGCACACACACACACACACACTCGCACACACACACACACAGCGTATACAATAGGGAGTGGCCGTCAAAGCAAATTTCATTATGCCGCTCACGTGCGAGACAACCAAATTCACTGCGAAATAAAGAAAAACCAAAAAAAAGAAATGAAAATGAAAAAGAAGCAAACGTAGAAATATACCAGCAAGAGAATATCGGAAGGAAGCGGCAATAGAAAACGTACAAAAGCGAAACACGCACAAAAAAGCTTGAGGGCAGCACGGCAGGGCAGGGCGGAGGCTACCAAGGAGGCGCCGCCGCCATCCCCACGTCCAGGTCCACATCCAGCGGAAGGAAGTCAGTCAATGCCCGCAGCAAAAAGGCCAACAACAAACGACAAAGTAAACACAAAAACAAAACAAGCCAAAACTCCTCCCTTCCCCGCCCTGACAGGACTCTCAATTCAGACAAATAGACTATACAAATGCCCTGCACCAATTTGGCGATAATTAGGCAGCTCTATCAAAATTATAATCAGCGAGATATCTTAAATACCCAATGATATAGTCTAAGAGTTGTATATTTTAAATATAGTACCTATAAAATGATAAAACTGTTTTAATACTTAGTCTCGGACTTTTTATAAATCCAATTCGAGTTTCTTGATTAGCACTTAAATCTCTCTGATCCAGAAACCCCCGTACTTCATCTTAGACTCACCCTAACCACACTTTATTAACTCCGTACTTCTAATCTTTAAGGTTATACACGCATCACCTTTGTAGACTTCACCTCTGTTAATCTCTGAGCTACCAAAGTGCAGTTTTAATTGCTCTGACATTAGATAGAACCTTAACAACTTGAAGTACCAACCAAGTTCGTTAAGTAATAAACACAATCATCAAAAAACCCACACTAAACTGAATATTTAAAGCAATTTAGTTGAAAAGCTAAGATATCAAGGTATATGATAACGCCTTAAGTATCTATCCATAAACAAATGGCATTATTAAACTTGGACTTCAAGACTGAACCATAGAATAAGATAGTACTCAAATTAAAATATATCTCTGACTGAACTAAGTACAATAACATATCTCCACTTGGTGGGTATTTAATTACTATTAAAAGTAGGCAAAAACTTCCCTTTGAGGAACTAGCCAGGATTCCTTAAGTTCCCTAGATTCCCTATTAAAAAGGCAGCAGTATTTTAATGCTTATTAAAATTATAAAACACGCTGCTCAACTGACCATCTGTTTTGCATCTTAAATACAAACTTCAAGCTAAGGGTATTCAAAAAGTAGGAGAAATTTAAATACTTATATCGCAGATAGAAGAAAAAAGTAAAAAGTAGCTGAGACTGTGCACAAATCGTTGGGGACTTATAAAGAAAGAAAATAAGTAAATAAAAAGGAGGCCCACAAAAAAGTTTCTATATGGCAAGTTGAGAGTTAACTCCTGAGCAACTTGGGTATTTAGCAGCAATCGATTTTTGTTGATTTGGCAGCATCCGAACAACAAACCCAATCCCAATCCCAAACTCAAGCCCAATCCCAAACCCAAAACTAAACCCAATTTCTGTAGCTGGAGTCTCTGGTGCCTGACCTTTCAACCTTTTGCAGAGGCGGCACGTGGCATTCAGGCTTTCAGTCAGGCATCATCAGCATCAGGAGCGGCATCAACAACGGGCAACTCATCATCATCATCATTGTAGTCTGCAAAGTTTATTTAGGCAAGCGAGCTACACTCTTCAATTTTATAGCAACAAATTTGCATCGTAAAAGATACTTGCAGGCGGGCCAAATGTGCCCATACACTAGCCCACACCCCACACCCCACTCCCAGTTACCCAGACCCCACAAGCCAGGACGATAAAAATACAAAACGTTTGTTTAGGCAAGCCTCTCTCTCTGTCCCTACCCCATTCCCTATTCCCATCCTGAACCCACATCCATCCACATCCCAGAGTCATAAACTAAGGACAAAATCGTAAAAAGTGAGCAGTTCATTTAAATTTTTAATATTTCGGCTACGGAAGCATCCGTCCCGTCGCACTTTTGTTTTTATGCCCTCATCTCATCTATGGGCATTTGAATTTATGCCTTTAATTAAATACAATCTACCTAGAAACTTGGAATATCCACTTAATAATGCCCATCAAATAGAGTTGTATTCTTTCAGCGTCTATAGGCAATGATTCCTTTTCGACTGTTGTCCTTTCGCTGTTGTTCTTGTTCTTGTTTATTTTAGCATCCTTCACAGGGCATCCGAACGAACACGCACTCAGGATTTATTTTCACATTTATATGTATGCGGGGGCGGTGGAGCATTGGCGACCGGGGGAGCTCGCGGGTATGTAAATTTTTCAGTAAAAATTCACTTCGTGATAATGGATTTTCCATGTCGCATACAACGTAGTAGCTGTCGCTGTCGCAGCCACAGTTGACGTCGCAGCCAGCACAACAAACACACACATTTCCTCCTACCCACAACCATTTACCCCCAAAAAAAAACCCCCAACAGCAGCCCCCAACTCCAGGCAACTCGACAGCGACAATTACCTTCACCCCCACCGCATGTCCCGAGCATGATAGATGGCAAGTCTCTGTAGGTGTAACTGCAAGTTTTTGGGTACTTGAGGGCCTCCGACATGTTTTCAAATGTCATGTGTGTGTGTGCGTATGTGTGTGTGTCAACAATTTTTGACTAATATCCGTACTCAGTTTTCAGATTTATTTTGCCACAAAATGTTGATGTTATGGCCCAGGTTTTTGACTTTTGGCATATTGGCGTGGCCTGCTGCTAGCCTGTGCCTGTCCTAGGTCTCAATTAAGGCGCAAGGATGCCGCTCCGCTCCGCTCCTTGCTGGTTGTGTGCGCTCTCACGCCTGCATACACACTGGCCATGCAAGGCCAGCGTTGCCAGTAGCAAATTTGCTCACGCTCTTTGTTTACGCGCGCTCTCGCTCTCTCTTCGCTCAGCACTTCAAGCTGTCTCTTTGCTCGCTCTTTTGCTTTACTCTTCGTCTGCTAGTTTTTATCGCTTTGTATTTTGTTGTTCTTTTAACTGACAGCTTCCTGTTTACACGCATTTATTGTGTTTGTTGTTTTTCTTTTTATTATTATTAAAGTTACATATGAACTTAATTTATAATCAGGCCCTGCGCCCCCGCCTTCACTTTCACTTCGAAATTTTTAAAAAATGTGAACCCCTTTAATGGATTTTTTGTATTTTATCGTATTTTATTCGTTTGCAAAATGCAATATGAAACTTAATGATTTTGAAGTAAAAGTGAAAACAGCAACGGTCACACTGAATGAATTTTCTTTTGTTTCTTTTTTGTTGGTTTTGTTTTTTTTTTGTATAATTTTTTTTAAATAATTTTTTCTCAGTTTTTTAATTTTAATCAGTAATATTAATTTTTATTTTTTTGTTTTTGTATTCCTCTTATTTCTTTTGAATCGCTGGCCCGCCCCCCGCTGCTAATCCCCCGCTCTGTTCTGCGCTGCTGCTGCTCTGCTCTGGTGTTTGTAGTCCTGTGTCCTGTCCAAAGTACGTTCATGTCAAAAACCCAACCCAACGGTTCGGTTCGGTTCGGTACGGTTCGGTACGGTACGGTTCCACTCCTTTCCATGCTGTCCGTTCCCATCCATCATTTCTGGCTTCTGCTGCTGCTTGCGATGCTTAGTTCGTTATTTTATAAATTAACAAATTTAGCTAAGTAGTTGTAGTTGTTGTGTGTTTTGTTGTTGTTGTTGTTGCTTGGTTGGTTGGTAGGTTTGATTGGATTGTTTTATCCGCTTCCTCGCTGCTTGATATCAACTCGTCCGGCGCCCTTTTCCCCCCCGCTGCGTCTTGCTACTCTTTAACAACATTTCAATGCATTTACAATTCACACTCAGAATTACTTTCAGTTTGTTTTTTGTTTTGTTTTCTGTTATTGTTGTTGTTTGTGGCAACTGCAGCTGTTCTTCTTCAATGGTACAACACAAAATGCATCGAAATTGTTACTTGTTATTTGTTTGTTGTTGTATTTTTGTATTTAGTTTTTGTATTTGTTTTTGCTTGCTTATTACTCTGCTTTTGTTTTGTTTTTTGTTTTCTGAATTGTTGGTTGTGTTTATATTTACTCTTCTTCTTTTTTGTTTGTTATAATGCGATGTAATATGTGTGTAAATGTAAGCTGCATATGTGCCAAGAGCAAACAGCTTAAAGGAAATAATCTGGTGTTCTTCGCGTTACGTGTGGCTCGCCGCGTCGCGGTGCTGGGTCAAATTGTAGGCTGCATGAGATTAAAAAATAGAATGAGAATTATGTGAACAGTTCGATTTATAGATAGCGCAAACTAGAGCTGGAAAACAATCCATTGTTATCGATGCTATCGAAGCTACATGTAAATCGATACTATCGAACCTACGACATGTAAATCGATGCTATCGAAGCTACATGTAAATCGATACTATCGAAGCTACGACATGTAAATCGATGCTATCGAAGCTACGACAATTAAATCGATACTATCAAAGCTACGATATGTAAATCGATACTATCGAAGCTACATGTTGATCAATACTATCCAGGCTACATTTAAATCGACACTATTGAAGCTACATGTACATCGATACTTTCGAAGCTACATTTAAATCGATACTATCGAACCTACAACTTTGAGAACGAATTAAAAGCTTTTATCTAGACTTTTCTTGTTAATTCTGTACAAATAATAATAAAACATTAAACTATTATCAATAGATAATATCAAAGTTCCTTTTAGCTACTATAAAAGTTTGTTCCCTGTCGCTTGGTTTTTTAAACCACACTATCAAGGTTTTTTTACCACTGATACTATCGATCTAGCATGAATAGGCAAAAGATATGAAGGCTGTTATCTTATTTCTGCTTTTCATTAGTGAATTCTGTTTATAAAAATAAACACATTCCTATCTGTATCTGTATCCTGTATAAATATTGATTAGACTATCGCCATCGATAGTTTTCCAGCTCTAGCGCATTTGCAGCATGTAGGATCAACACTTACAATGAAAACTTAAGCGCATCATCCAGTTCCATAAGAGCCGCTTGATTGCCACATCTGTAGCAATAATTTGGCGCTGAGAATATTGTGACGACGTTGCGGTCGTGACACCAGTTGTAGCCTTCCATCACCAGCTGATGGGCACGCGAGACCAATGTCAAGCCGTTTGTGTTGTTAAACGTTTCTGATATATCCTGTTTAATGAAGAATAAGTTGCATTGGTTTAGTGCACAGTTCGTGGGATATGTGTTTGCTAGTTAACTTACCTGTCCAAATGTGTAGCCAGCTCCACGTGGCGAAATGCCCCAGCCACCCCTGTCATCGGGATCGGACCACAGGAGATCGCACATGGGTCCCTCGTGGGGCACCTCCTGCAAGCGATCCAGGGCGCGTATATGATCCAAGCTATCGATCGAGGGACTGAGGCCGCCGTGCAGGCAAAAGATTTGGCCATCCACCAGTGCCGTCAGTGGCAAGTAGTCGAACAAATCGGTAAAATACTTCCAAACATTTGCATTGCCATACTTTCGCAGGCACTCATCGTAGAAGCCATACACCTGTGTGATCTGGCGCGATTCATGGTTGCCGCGCAGGATTGTTATGCGCTCCCGATAGCGTACCTTGAGCGCAACCAGAAGGGTGACCGTCTCCACGGAATAGTAGCCACGATCCACATAATCACCCATGAACAAATAATTTGTATCGGGCGATTTGCCACCTATCCGGAACAGTTCCATCAGATCATGGAACTGTCCGTGCACATCTCCGCAAACTGTGACGGGGCATTTCACCTCCTGCACATTGGATTCCTTCGATAGGATTTCCTTTGCCTGTTGGCAGTAGAACAGAATTAGAATGAAAACATATTCAACATATTCTTATATGCATTGTAAACAATCAAATTATTTTCGATATTATCGATAATTACCGATAAGATTATACTGATCAATCGATCGATCGACCAATGTCGATAAGTCTAGCGTATCGATAGCTTCGCAGCAAGATATCGATTAAAATAAGTTCACTCAACTGAACCAATGATCGTCGTTCATTTGGTTCGTTCTGTTCGTTCTGTTCATTTGACTCGGAGTATCGTTCATTTTGCTTATTAGCCCCACTGTATGAGAACTTGTCAACAAGTATTGAGGTTTATTTGTTCTTAAATTAGCAAATAAATTAGTTAATAGTTAATATTATAGAATTTGAATATATATATATCGAACGAAAATGCGTTTCAACCAGAAGGAACTCAAATGGCACAGAACGAACCAGATTGTAGCTCGAAACGAACAAAAACAAAACAAACAAGTGTACTAACAATTCGTTGGATCAATATAAATGGAACCACTTTCTTCTATAATATAAAAAAAAAATGTACAAGACAAATATACGGCTATTTATTTGAAATATATATAATCGCATTTAGTTTACCTATTTAATTTATATGTAGCATAATTTTGTTTGATGCTGATGAATGAGACATGACATGCGAAAGACAAGTTTCCGGATGCGAACAACACACCGAGACTGAGATTTATATGAGCCAATTGAATTCATGCCATTTTACCTTGTCGGAGGCAACTGCGTCCGCTTCCGCCAGACGAGCCTATGGTCAGTATTTTTTGGCATCATGAAGAGGCCCCCCGTCCGCCTCTCGGGCAGAATAGAGTATAGAACTAATGGGCACAACAAAATATTTGGGTGACGCAAACATAACCCCACTTTTAAAGGCCCCAATCAATGGAGAAGTGTGGCCAGTAACGGTGAAATCAGCAAATTGAAAATAATTGATATCGATGCGCTTTGGTGTGAATATCTATACGCGTGAGCGTTTCGTTAATTTGTTTAATTGAATTCAATATTGTTGGAAAAACACAAACACACAAACGCATACACATAAACAATTCTTGTCAGAGAAACATACACACACTGCAGCACAAGTGCGTGTGTGTATGGTGCATACATAGATACATATTCTAAGCACACACCAACACACAAATCATTAAGTAATATTTACTTAGCGAAAGAAACAGGCGTGTGACGCAGGGGCGGTCAAAGGGACGGAGCAAGGTTGTTGCGTTTGTTTTTTTTTTTTTTGCCCAAGAACAACTACGCACGTTTGCCATTATCATTAACTAAACAAACGCTATATAATGTAATTTACTAAAAAGAAATATCTCTTGCCTAGGTATTGTTCATCGATTTGTCGCATTCGCACGCTCATACAATGCTTATTGGCATCCTGCTTGCACGCACAGCGTGTATAGCGGCGCTTGGTCGTTGGAATTTACCAATATTCCAATATGGCGACGCCGCAGCCGCTACAGCAAGCAGAAGCAGCGCATCATGATTCATGAGCTAGAGCCGAGGCCCAAGTGTGAGCGAGAGAAATACACACACACACACCATTTGCAAAATTACTGGCCCAAGCAGAGCCGAGAGGCACAAGCGATGATGATGAAAATTATTTTTAAATCATTTTTTATGGGAATAAGGGCGAGCTGGCGACTCCTTACCTTTTCGCAGAGTGTGCGAACTTGTGTTTCTGTCAATTGATTGCATTCGTTTAACTGCTCAATCCATTGATCTAGATCTTTTGTTGTTGCTTTATCCTCCATAGCAGTTGTGGAAGGAAAAGTCTCGTCAATCTTTGTCGACTCAATTTTGACGGCTTTTGTTAACGACGGGGGTACAAAAAACTATGTATGTGCAGTGAGTTGCTAGCTATGTGTTGCACTTGTTTCTTGAAATTTTGCTCAAAATCTGAAGCAAAATTTCGTTAGTTTTAACAATTTTTCTCGTATTTTTTTGTTCACAAAAGCGACGACGACACGAAGTAAAATACGAAGGAAAGACTAAAATGTAGAGGTGGGTGCTTAATCGTTTCCAGCATTATCGATGATTCGATACCTAGCGTGTGCTTGGCAATGATGTCGATGTATCGCTGAATATGATCTGACATCATCGTTTAACGGCTGACCACAAACAATGGCTTATCGATAAATAATAAATAGCATCAACAAGTCAAAAATCATTTTAATACATGCCTTGTATTAAACTATTGGTTTGCATTTTAGATTTACTCACGACCTGTTCAATTGGATCTTTTGTTAGCCAAAGCTCTTGATGCGCGACTGTTATCGAACAAAGCTAACGTAACGCAAAAAGAGCATCGCGTATGGTGATTTTATCGATGTGTTCACCGCTGCGACAATTGTATTACAAACGTTTTACAACAGCTGCATGTTTTCGTTCTTATTTTATTTTTCACTAAATGGTGAATTTTTAATTATACCTCTATTGCCTATCTCTTATTGACTAGAAAACACGCCGGATATATGTGACGTTATGGCTCATTATTGTTAGCGATGGTAAACGTTGACTAGTTAACAGCTTGTTAATATGAATTTGATTTTTATTCCAATATTTTTTCCATGCTAGCCATCGACTTAAACACAACTGTTATTGACACAATTTTGCAAAAACAAAAAAACCAAAAATAAAAGTGCAATCCGGAACACAGAGTAGTAACGGCAGATATATTTACTGTTCGCTGTTAAAGCCATTTCACCTTATGTTAAGTTCGATAGGCCACATTTATCGCCAGGCCGCCACAGTTTGCAGTGAGACAGCACAAAAACGAGCAAAAAATAAAACAAATTGAACCAAGTCATTCAACGCTTAGCGAGCAATAGTAAAGAATATATTGTACAATTACAAAATGGAGACGCTTCTGGGTATCAAGGGACCTGATTTTGTCATGCTAGCGGCAGACACCACTCACGCCCATTCTGTAATTGTAATGAAAGAAGGTAATATTCGTAGCGGCGTGTGTCTCAGTACCGGGTCCGGTCAAAACTAATCATTTTTTTTCGCATCAACTTGCAGATGAGAACAAGATCCATAAGGTTGCGGATAACTTGTTGATTTCAACAGTTGGCGAGTCTGGCGACAGCGAGCAGTTCACGGAGTTCATTGCAAAGAACATTGCGCTTTACAAGATGCGCAATGGTTATGATTTAAGTCCTCGCTCGGCGGCACATTTTACGCGCAAGAATCTTGCCGAGAGCTTGCGTAGCCGCACACGTTATCAGGTGTTTATGTTTATAGCCGGGTAAGTTTCATATGCATAATACCGTCGTAAGTGATGTTTGGCTAACAATCGCTTTAATCTTATTAGCTACGATCCAACTGAGGGCCCTGAACTGACTTTCATAGACTATCTGGCGTCAGCACAGTCGTTGAATTATGCCGGCCACGGCTACGGTAGCATGTTCTGCGCCAGCATTTTCGATCGCTATTGGCATCCCAACATCACCCAGGAGGAGGCCTACGATGTGCTAAAGAAGTGCGTGCTGGAAATTCAGAAGCGTTTGATTGTCAACTTGAAAAACTTTAACGTTTCGGTCGTGGATAAGGATGGCGTGCGCAACTTGGAGCAAATCAGCTCCAAGAGCTTGGTCGATTACAATGCGGCTCGTTAAGTATCCATTCATCTAAGTTTACGTCATTTTAAATGCATATTTTGAAGATAAATAAAACAAAATATAAGATTTGGATTTTTGGTATATAACATGTTTAATATTGATTTAGATCAAATACAATTATTATAATTATACAATCCACTTGCATGTCAAGAATACGACGAAAAGTCGTTATATCGAAAGGAATTTACGCTAGCGTCTTAAATTATTGGTCATGCATGTGCGCTAAGTTTACATCATTACAATTGTACAAAGGAAAACAATGCAAACAAAGGTTACATATTATAAATCAAATAAAACATATTTTCACTAATGTTATGACGCCTAGCAATAGCTATTCAAATAATCTAATCGATAGATCAGCCGATACCAATCGATCGATAGTTAGCAATTATCGTTATTTGACATTCACTAAAACCGCCAACACGCCTGGTTTCCCTTATCAGCTGAACTTATATTTCATTGCTGTTGTTATTTCACAACGCGTTTATAATTGACAAAAATGCAAGCGCCACCTCCAGAGCACTGTCCTGGCGTGGAAAGCGAACAGGCTGGCCGGGTGAGCGCCTGTGCCGGCTGCCCCAATCAAAGTATTTGCAGTGATCCCAGCAAAAAGGTCGAGGATCCTGGCAAGGCCTTGGTTGCCGCCGCCATGAAGGATGTCAAACACAAGCTGTTGATCCTGTCCGGCAAGGGAGGTGTGGGCAAGAGCACAGTGACAACGCTGCTGACACGCTACCTGGCACGCAGCTGTCCGGATAACAATTTTGGGGTACTTGACATTGACATATGCGGTCCATCACAGCCCCGCCTGCTGGGCGCACTGGGCGAGAATGTGCATCAGTCTGGATCCGGCTGGTCGCCGGTGGGCATTGATGACAATGTGTGCCTAATGTCCATTGGCTTTCTGCTGGGTTCCGTGGATGATGCGATTATATGGCGTGGTCCTAAGAAAAACGGCATGATACGCCAATTTCTCAGCGAGGTAGACTGGGGTAATTTGGATTTATTGCTGCTGGATACGCCGCCGGGTACCTCGGATGAGCATTTATCCGTCGTCTCCTATCTGCGCGACGACAATGCGCCCGATTCTCTACGCGCAATCATTGTGACCACGCCGCAGGAGGTCGCACTGCTGGACGTACGCAAGGAAATCAACTTTTGCAAGAAACAGCGCATACCCATCCTGGGCGTCATCGAGAATATGAGCAGCTTTCGCTGTGGCCACTGCGGCAATAGCTCCGACATCTTTCCCGCCAAAACGGGCGGTGCGGCGGCCATGTGCGCTGAAATGGATGTGCCGCTGCTCGGCTCGCTGCCGCTGGATCCGCTTGTGACCAGGGCGTGCGATGTGGGCGAGGATATAACCGCCATGCGCAATGAGACCACCGATGCGCTGGCTGAAATTTGCGCAAAGATCAAGGGCAGCTTTTAATTATCTTTATTATGATTTGTACTGGTTATTAAAGTTATCTATTATAAGTATGTATATATTGAATTATTATTATTCTATTCTATGATGATGGCTGAGCATTAACAGCTGGTCCCTTGTATTGTCTAGTCACTGGAGCGGGATCGCTGGACTAACCATATCGCTCACATTCCCATCAGCCATCAATTGCGACAGAGCTGTGCTCTCCAGGCCCGGCGCAAAGGTTGTGTCTCTGCCAAACACTCTGGAGGTCTCCCCACTTACTTGCTTTAGCGTCTGCGACAATGTAATCATCTCATTCAATGTCGCCTCCAATACGCTTGCCTCCTCCGACTGTGCGCAGGCAACGCGCGTCGTTTTGCCCGCCGGCGGCAGCTCTGGCGGATAGTTCTTCATGGTCACAGAGTCGGTGCAGTCTTGCACCTTGTAGATGCCCACCAGATAATTGGACAGCTCGAACATGTTCACACGCAGTGAGACAATGATGAACTGTGCGTTCTTAGTGCGCTCCTGAAAGGGATAACAGATTTTGTGTTGATTTATAGAGGATATCACGGCCTAACAAGATTCATATACATATGCTAAGTCCTGTCTAAGTGTGTACAATTCAAAAGCGTTGAGAGATTCCTGTTTGGAATCAAATATATTGTAGTTTTCTTCACAAACTACTATATCTGGTTAGATCAGTTCGCATCCTGTGTCTGTCAGCCTGATTCCGTCTTGTCTGTCTAGACATTATACCTCTTATTTACGCTCCAGTAAGAATCCTTTCAGAGCCAATACCTGTTTTCTTTTGACACTTCTTCAACTACATTTCAAACTGAATATCCTTCCGACATGTGAAAATTGAGTCTACAAATATCTCGTGCCTTTACTTTCTTGGGTTTTCATCAACATTTTAGGAACTAGTTTCCACAATATAGGGAAAAGTGTCTTAAACTTTTAATAGGCAAACCTATACCTTTAAGGGAGTGCACTAAATGTGAAAAGTTTGATTCAATTGATGTAAGAAAAGGACAAGGTTGGTATAAACCAGCCAAGTAGGATGACAAACAAGCAACTTAAGAGCTCATAACACTTGGGGGTGCAATCTTACCTTGATGTAGTGGCCAACAATAGAAACATTCTTAAAGTCTAAAGCCGCATCAATTTCATCCATGAAATATAAAGGTGAGGGCTTGTAGTAGTGCAGGGCAAAGACGAGGGCGAGGGAGGAGAGCGTCTTCTCGCCGCCAGAAAGATTCGAGATGTACTTCCAACTCTTCTTGGGCGGACGCACGGTGAACTGTACGCCCTCGGTGAAGGGATCCATGGAGTCGACCAGCTCGAGATCGGCATCACCGCCCAGCGTAATCATGCGATACATTTCCTTGAGCTTACGCGTGATTATATTGAATCCCTCCATGAATTCGGTGTAGCGACGCTTGCGCACCTCCTCGTACTTGTCGCGCATCTCGTTACGCTTTGAGGTGATGTCCTCGAGGACGCGCACACGATCCAAATAAACGAGACGCTTGTCTGTAAATTCCTTAATGAAGCCCAAATTGGGCTTCTTCTTGAGCTGCTCCTCGAGCAGCGTTTGCTTATACTGCATATCCTCCAAGTTCTCCGCCTCCAGCTCTTCGGGCGTCAGGGTGGTGAGCGGTGCCGGCGGCTCTGTGTCGCCGGGTATCTCATTTAGCTTGAGCGGCTTTAGCTGCGCCTGCCAGCGCGGTATATCCGACTTGACCTCGTTCATTTTAGCCGCAGCTGCCTGCAGCTTGGTCTCTTTCTCAATGCGTTCCATGTTGCGTTGATTCTCCTGTTTGTTGAGCTGCTCGATTTCCTTTTTGATGTCCGACGATTGCGATTTGGCGCTGCCAATGGCCTTCTCCGCCTCGGCCCCCTCCTTTTCCAGCTCATCTTTGCGCTCCTGGCACTGTTGACGCTCGTCGTTGAGCGCGCGCAGTTTATCCTCCGCGCTCTTAATATTCTCGCGCAGACTGTCATTGTTGTTCTTAATACGCTCAATGCTGCGCTCTGCTGTGGTCAGGGCAACATTGAGAGAACGGACATTGCTCGATAACTTCTCGATTTGGCTGGTCACCTTCTTGAGCTTCGCCTCCACCGGTTTGACGGTGTTTAGGCGCAGTGCATCATATTCGTTCTGCACCTCTTCAATCTGTTTGCTCATGACCTGCTCCTTTTCTTCTCTCTCCTTTAACTCCTTTTGGGCCAACTCGATATGCGATTCGTGCTCCCGCACAGCTTTCTCATCCGTGGTAGTGGCCAGCATGCGTTTACGCTGTGCCTCGCACTGTTTAAGGCTGCTGGCCATTTGCTGATCCTGTGATTTGATGCTCACCGTGAGACGCTTGTGCTCCGACTCGCTGCGCTGCAGATTGGCCTGCAGCATTTGTATGTCGTGCTCCAGGCTGCCCTGTTGCTGCTGGCAATAGTTGATGCGTGTCTGCAGCTCATCCGCCTGCACCTGCATGTCCTCCAGTGCCTTCTGCGACACCATGGAGCTGTCTGCAGATTTGGCAGTCTTGGTGCGCACTTGGGTACCCATTTTGCCGCGTATCGGACGATTGCCACCGCCGGACATGGTGCCCGCCTGCTCAATGATCTCGCCGCGCAACGTCACCACACGAAAGCGTTCCCTGCCGTAGGCAATGCGTGAGCCCTGGTCGAGATCTGTGGCCACCAACGTGTTGTGCAATGCCATATAAAAGGCGGTCTTAACACGCTCATCCTCCACCTGCACCAGATCGTACAGGCGTGGCACATTCTCCGGGCTATATCAATATAATTGAAAGGTAAAATAGTGTATTGATTTTAGACCTTTGTGACTTACGTGTTGATGGGATAGGACTTGCTGCGCCAGTGCTCCATTCGGTTCAAGGGTATGAAATTGGCGCGTCCGACATTGTGCTGTTTAAGAATTTTAATGGCCGCCGTTGCCGTATCATAAGTATCCGTGACAATATTGTCCAGACGGCCACATGCTGTGGATATGGCAATATCATATTTGGCATCAATGCCACCCAGATCGCCCAGGCGTCCAAGTATGCCCGGTATACGGCCCTCGGCCTTCATGCGCATCAGAAAGTCCAGGACTTTGTCATTGGAGCGCTGCGCTTGCATATTCGAAGAACGCTCATTGATCTGCAGATGAAATAAGAAATTATAGCTCAATATTTTGAATAACAATTGGATCATCTGAAGTGCGCACCTCGGATCGCAGCTTGGTGCACTGTATGGCCAAATTGCGCTCCTCTTTGCTGAGCTTCTCCACCTCGGCGGACTTTGTGGTTATCTCCTGGCTAAGCTGCGGCATATTGACAGTGAGTTCATCCAGTTTAGTGCGCATGTTTTGCAGGCTCTGCTGTGATTCCTCATAGGAGCATTTGAGCGTTTCATATTTGCGCGCTTCGGTTGTTTCCGCCTCCTTAAGGATCCTCAGCTTGGATTCGTGCACCTGTAGCTCCTCGCGGGCCGTATTGACGGCCTCTTTGAGGCCAATCAGCTCATCGCTGCACTTGAGAC
Organism: Hirtodrosophila histrioides; assembly: GCA_037075165.1. NCBI lineage: Eukaryota > Metazoa > Arthropoda > Insecta > Diptera > Drosophilidae > Hirtodrosophila > Hirtodrosophila histrioides. Next base: position 370,859 of record JBAMCL010000759.1, on the reverse strand, counting down.
GTTTCTCAGTCAGCGGCACTGATTTCTCCTTCAGCAGCGTTAGCTGTTTCTCCATATCCTCGTTGAGTGTGACTTTCTCTTTCTCCAGTCGCTTCAGTTTAGTCTCACATTCTTCAATTTCCTTTGCGTTCTTGTCTGGCAGCTTATGCAGCTCCTCGAGCTCCTTATCGTTCTTTTCAATCGTCGCCTTGTCCTTTTTGCGCTGCTTATTTGTATTCTCCATGGAGCTTTGGACTTCAGTGTATTTGCGCTCGGCGGCCACATGCTTCTTTTTGATATCCTCGCGCTGCTTGACCAGCGCCTCAAAAGCTCTGCAAGCATAGCAATGCTATGAGAGATATATTTAAGATGTTATGGATGAAACTTACTCGAGTTCCTGGCGTATTATGAGTTCCTTCTCGGTACGCTCCTTCTTCAGTGCTTCGGTGCCCTCGTCATGAGTTTTTAGCTCCTCCGAGCAGCTCTCATGCTCCTTGGTGTATTCCTCCAGTTTCTGCTTCTTAATGCTGATATACTTTTGGGTTACCCAGTTCTTGGTGCGCATCAAATCGTTCTCCTTGCGCAAATACTCGACGGCTTCATTATATGGCTGCTCCAGGTCCTTCATCTCGCGCTCAGCGAGCTTGCAGCGATTGTGCTTCTCGGTACGGTCATCGGTGAGCTGATCAACGCGCTGATTGATCTGCTGCAGCGGCCGTATATATCGCTGTGTTCCAATGATGTCCTCCAAATACTCCAGCATGCCCGTTTCGTTTTCATTCTGTCCCTTTGTCTTCATCATGGCTATGGACTCGACCTCGCCCTGCAGTATAAGAAAGCGATTGTGTTCCAGGTCGACATGATGTTTCTTTAGCAGCTTAGCCACATCCTTCAATTGAACGCGCTGCTGGTCAATCTGGTAAAAGGAAGAGTTATCTGCCATCGCCGTGCGCTTGACAACAAACTGCGAATCGGGCACCACCTCGCTCTTGCCATCGCCCTTGTCCACAACCAGCTCAAAGTGCACAGCCACCGAGCAACTCTTTAGATTTGGATATATCTTGGAATAGTGTATAAGCGTTGATAGCTTCTTGCAGCGTATCCGATTGGCGCGACAGCCAAACACAAACATCATCGAGTCAATCACATTGCTCTTGCCGCTGCCATTGGGTCCAATGATGGCTGTGAATGAATGATGGAATGGCCCAAGATCCACTCCGCCGGCGTAGCTCTTGAAATTGTCATTGACAATGCGCTTGATAATTAAGACGCGGACCAACGCTCTCCATGGAACAGTGCGCGGGCACCGGTGGCGGTATATAGATGTCCCCGATGCGTGTGCCTCCCTCCTCGTCGTCAAATATGAGCGCCTCATCCAGCGCGTCCAGGGCAGCGGCTTCGGCGGCTTCCTGTTGAGCCTTCATTAATTGCTGTTGCGTTTGGCGTATTGGGACACTTGTGCGTATGCCTCCGCGCCCCTGTGGCGTACCCACACTGGGTCGCATCATTCTAATATTTTATCTAATACAATAACGCGTTAATATATTTGAAAATCCTTAAAACAACTTGCGTCTCCTGGCGCTAAAATAAAATATGACGCTACGGTAGAGTTGCAAGTGATGCCGCACGCCTCTACCGGAAATTATGTGCACTAAAACTGTTGGAGTTTCCAGCGAGTTGGCAGCGCTAATTGCCGAAAGCCGTTATTTGATTTCAATTCAAATGCACAATTCAAAATGAATTAAGAATGTTTGCTTATTGCGAAGCTACATTTTTGTTTTCATATTTGATCAAGCAAGTTAGGTTTTTGATATTAGGTTAGAGTTATTTGGAACACTTTTACATATCCGTCAGTCAACTTTAGCACTTTAATAACAAAAATAAATCGATTAGGAATCTAATAATAATTTATTATAATAAGGGAATTGTATTCTTTGAATAAAAAATATATAAGCGTGAATAATGACATTCGCTGCTTATATATGTATGTATATATTTTACAAAATATACATATTTCAAAGTGAATTCGTAACAACAATCCTGGAAAGTTGAATTATTTAAACTTTACGTCGTTATTATTCCCAAACTAAAATCTTGAAAAACATTAAACTAACCTCAAATATTCTAGAATATCTTTGTAACTTGACTTTAAGCTAAAGTAGACAATTGAAGTAGCAATTTTCATATGTTCATATCTTTACATATGTATATTAAAACACATCCAGTTCTGGAATAAACTTTCGCTGAGCAAAATACAACTTTTGCAGATTTGTTAACTGATTATAAACCAAACTTACATAACTATTACACTGAAATGTTAAATTATGAATATGGGTTAGTTTAAGAATTCAATTAATAAAAAAAGAGACAATGAAATGTATACAAATATTTATAATAATAACAATATTTTCCGCTTGAACTCAGCGAGAGAGCTTTCTCCGGCGCCGGGACAGCCGCGTTGAGATATTAGCTTATGCCTGGTAGTATATATGGTCAGGTCTATAGCACCAAAGACTTCAGTTTGTATCGGTCTACGGCAACGGTCGCTGCGCATGCGCCAACTTGTCTTCGACGTGTTCGTGCCGGTTCGCTTTTCGTTGGGCTTACGTGAGAAAATCTTGGATAGGCAAAACTGGATATTAAGTTGTTAAATGCTGTGCTCCAGGGAAAATTCAAATGGCCAAACTGGTTTCACAGTCAAGGTCGTCGCTTCCGCGGCTTACAAACAATACCGTTATAAGCAGCAGCAGCGGCGCAGCAGCAGCAGCAGAGCGTTATCGTTAATGCCAAAATCGATGAAAACACGCCCATTGGCCCTGTTTATTGTGGCATTTATAATGGTGTCTATGTTCGCGATTATGTCGTCGGATGCTACCAGCATTGGTAATTTCTCCATTCAGTCGAAATTTACTAACTGTTTCCCCACTGGGTGCGTGCTGTTGTTGTTGTTGTTGGTGTTGTTGTTGTCTTGGGTGTGAAAGTTGTTGATCTGTTTGTTATATAATGAACCGAGGGGGGGCGCCACAAGCGAGCGAGACTGTGCATTGAACCCCAATGACAGTTGCTGAAAATTTTCCTGACCCGCCGCTCAAATGCCTCAAAATGTTACTTTCTAAATAATGCAGTTGCCACTTCAACACACACACACACTCACACGCAATCTACAGATACAGATACATATACAAATGTAAGAAATCTTGAGATCGCATCTTGCATTTTACACACACGCGTCTCTTGCCCAATCGACTGCTCTGGCCAGCTCGTACTCCCAACTCGGCCAAATTGTGCAAATGCAATTGACTCGCTGCCACCAAAGTTGGCAGTTGCCACACAGTGGCGTAGTCATACGATTGCCCAAAATCCACACACAGATCCAGAAATATCTGCGTTTCCATCGCATGGTAACAACGTTGGGCACATCGCTCACTTTGGTGAAAACTTTTCCTGTTGTCCCTTCTTGCAGATTTTTGATTTTATTGTCAACTCAATTGCCATAACTCTTACTAAATTAGCAGGCTTCTTTCCATTTCTGAACTGTATCAAATCATTTGGATTATAAACTGTTAGCTGTTCTCATTCCGAGATTAAATAGAAAAGGTCTGGAAAGGTTGCGCCCTTTTGACGGTGGAATCAAAACTGTACGAACATTATCGAAACAAGGAAATTATATTTACATCCTTGCAGGAATGTGTTTTTTATACAAAAACTTAATTTTCAAACGATTGTTCCTAAGACAACTATATAATATGAAATGGATGAAATATACTATGCAGAAACAAAAGTTATCTATTCGAAAACAGGCACTCAAAATCTAAAACGATTCTTGGGACTGGAAACTAACCTATATTATTCAGTACTTCTGAAAACTGACTAAAGTTCATTACAAATTGAAAAATGATAACATCCTTTCGACTTTATTTTGGATTCAATCTAAAACAAGAAATCAAACTTTGCTTTTACTAAATACCTGAAAAATAATATAGAAAATCACTTATTCACAATTTTTTTTGATAAACTTGTATTTATTTTCATAATTATCTCGGGTTAAAGAGCAGATAAACGCAGGGATCTAACAGTGTATTAAAAAAGTCAGAATGTTAGGCAAGCCTTTACCAGATTGAACAAAGCTTAGGTAAATTCCAATAATCTTGCTGCAATTATCCGAAGGATGGTCTCGGACAAGCCTTCTGTTCTTATTCACAAGCAACATTTGGTGATCCCTAAAGAATGAAATGAAGTAATTAAAAGATTACTTAAGATCAATCAAGAGAACTCAATTGTGAACTCAAGAATCAAGTGGAATAATCAGATATGTAACTTAACCCTATAGCTCCCCTCTCAACCCCCACGCCGCTGTCACTGCGTGATCAAGACGGTAGCTTAAATGATTGCAGCAACACCCCACCAGCTCCCCCCGTCGGAATGTAAGCCAGTCCAATGGGTGGACGTGTGCAGCTGGTTTTTGGGTCAACGTATTAATTAGTCTTAACAGTAATTATATTGAAGCTATCTCACACACGACCTGCTTTGCAGACAATGCCACCAAACCGGAGCGGGCGTTGGGCGGCGGCGGCGGCAGTCACAACCACACTCACAGTCACAGTCGTCAGAGGCGCTCCAGCTCTACAACGGCCTGCATGCAAGACGCACGCTTCTATCGCAATCCCAACAGGCCAGTGCACAAGATTTGGACGAACAGCGAGTGCGCCAAGTACTTTCTGTGCCTGGATGGGGAGGTGTTTGAGTTCAAGTGCTCGGAGGGCTTGCTGTTCGATGTAGTGCGTCAGATTTGTGACTTTAAGGCCAATGTGGATAGCTGTGACATCACGGCTGAGACGCCGGCGCCAAAGCCGCTGCTGGAGATGGCCGACTGTGCGGATGAGACGCAGCTGGGATGCGCCGACGGCACCTGCCTGCCGCAGGAGTACTTCTGTGATGGCTCCGTGGACTGTCCGGACGGCTCCGACGAGGGCTGGTGTGATGTGGAGCATGATCCTAATGCAGCCGGTGCCTGTGATACGCGCAAGTGCCAGCTGCCACATTGCTTTTGCTCCAAGGATGGCACACAGATACCCGGCAATCTGGTGGCACAGACCGTGCCACAGATGATACTGTTGACCTTCGATGATGCCATCAATCACGACAACTGGGAGCTGTTCTCGAAAGTGCTGTTCACGCCAAATAGACGCAATCCCAATGGCTGTCCCATCCGGAGCACGTTCTATGTCTCGCATCCTTATACCAATTACCAGTACGTGCAGAAACTCTGGAACGATGGCCACGAGATTGCCGTCCACTCGGTGACGTATGTTGCACTTAACCCGCTTTTAATTTGGGATTAAATAGCTTCTTTTGCGCTCTTTGCAGGCATCGGGGTCCTGAGCTTTGGTGGTCCAAGAATGCCACCATTGAGGATTGGTTTGACGAGATGGTGGGCCAGGCGAACATCATAAACAAGTTTGCGGGCGTGCGCATGGAGGAGATTCGTGGCATGCGTGTGCCCTTCCTGCGCGTTGGCTGGAATCGTCAGTTTTTGATGATGAAGGAGTTCGGTTTTGTCTATGATGCATCCATGGTGGCGCCCCATTCGAATCCACCGCTCTGGCCATACACGTTGGACTTTAAAATGCCTCACAACTGCCTGGGCACCAATCAAAACTGCCCAACGCGCAGTTATCCTGGCATTTGGGAGCTGGTCATGAATCAGCTGGAGACTGGGGCGGGCGAATATACATGCGGCATGGTCGACAGCTGTCCGCCGCATCTGACCGGAGACGATATCTACCGCATGCTGACGTACAACTTCAAGCGCCATTATCTGAGCAATCGGGCGCCATATGGCCTCTATTTTCACTCCACGTGGTTCAAAAAGATCGACTATCTGAATGCCTTTCTGGTGAGTATTTGAAACAGCGCCAACGTCTGCAGACGTAAGTGTAAATTGAATCTTCTGCAGAAATTCCTGGATGACATGCAAAAGTTGCCGGATGTGCACTTTGTGACCAATCAACAGGCCATACAATGGATGCGCCAGCCCACGCCCAGCAATCAGCTGCATCAGTTCGAGCCGTGGAGCTGTCCGCCCAAGCAGCTGGAGCCGGAGGAGCAGGTCTGCCAGATGCCCAACGTGTGCAAGGTGCGCAGTCGTGTGCTGCAGGAGGATCGCTATTTTTACACGTGTATGGAGTGCCCGGCACAGTATCCCTGGATACGCAACGAATTTGGTCTAGAATAGTCTAGTTTAGTTTAAAATTGTATTTATAGTATGATACATATCTTCATTAATTTAAATGTATGCAAACCGAGTGGAAAAATTGAACTTAGCCTAGGTACGCAGCACTTCCTTCTACTGCGTTATGAAAGGATTGGCAATGCTTTCGACGCCGTCCTGCGGACAGATCAGCACCAGCGCTGTGCCACGGCATACAACCAGACCGAGGCTGCGCGTTGAATCCTCTGTCAGCTTGTAGGGCTCGTCCGTATCTCGCAAATACTCCACGGTGTTGTCCAGCACCAGATTTAACAGCGCATCGTAGCCTTTTAGTATTCCAGATGCCTCGCGGCCGCCAGCGAATTTCACGCGGATTTGCTTCTCCAGGTATTTGGACAGATCCAAAATGGACTCCTTGCGGCGCTTCTCCTTCCCGTCATTGTTTCCACCTGTCTAGTTACCAAAGTTAGCAATTGCAACACTTTATATTGTTGTAAATGTCTAATTTACCTTTTTATCTGCCATTTTCCTTCAATAATCTGCCGGCTTACAAACTTCAGCAATGTTCCTCTATTGATATCGATAGCCGGCGATGTATCGATTTGTGTTGATATTTTGGAGCGAACAGTGTTGTCCATTTAGCTATTTTCAGGTTATATCTAGCTGTCAAAATCTCGCGAGGGATTATTCTAGCTTTGTGTCGAAAATAACATCAAATATTATAGAAATCATGCTGGGGTAAATTTAACATGAATTATAGAATGCAGTAGTTTTCATATAATGAACTTCTTTAATTAAAAGATAACATGAACATAATCGAAATAACCTTTTCGAAACCTGGGAGCACTGGCAGAGTGTATCATCGATAAAGCTGTCAAACGATGATAATTTGAAAATTTTATTCAGAGATAGCAATTACTCCATACTACTGTCAAAATAAACACTTTATACTGAACAATTTATTTTAAATTATGTTAAATAATGTTCTAAATTATCATTTGCGTCGAAATTTTATAAATCATCGATATAAAGAGCAAATTGAATCTTTCGATAAATCAATAGTGGTATCGATAGTGACCCACCTCTGAGCACACTCCATTTTGTTTTCTTACGATACCGATACCGACACGACGCTTGAAAATAGTTGATTTTTATTCACAAAAAAGTTGTGATTTTATAGCTTTAAACCGAGCGCCTTGTCTTAATCAAGTGTTTAAAACAAAGTTCATATAATGGGTCGCAAAAAGAAGAAGGCATCCAAACCCTGGTGCTGGTATCCTTTTCAAACAAATCAAATGAAAATTTGCGGCCGCCGTCGTGCGAGCCTTATTAAAATTTGTATCTACACACGTATAACCACACATACACACACACACACACGTACACATACACACGTGCATTTATATAATACCGTGTATTGTTGTTGCCTTTGCCGCTGTGTGCGTGTCGGCAATTTACAAAATTGAATACTTTGTTATTTCCTTAACTCAAGCTAACTAACTTAGGTACTGCAATCGCGAGTTCGACGATGAGAAAATTCTGGTACAGCATCAGAAGGCGAAACACTTCAAGTGTCATATATGCCACAAGAAGCTGTACACAGGACCGGGCCTATCCATACATTGCATGCAGGTGCACAAGGAGACGGTCGACAAGGTGCCAAACTCGCTGCCCAATCGTTCCAACATCGAAATTGAGATATTTGGCATGGATGGCATTCCAGCTGAGGATTTGCGCGATCACGAGCGTCAAAAGAACGGCGGCAAGTCTGATTCGGATGAAGATGAGCCCGCTGCCAAGAAGAAAGTTGAATGTGAGCAGCAAATACTCGAGAATGAGAAACTCTTATATATTATAACGCTATGCACGTCTTGGATAGTCAAATTTCCACGTTTCAAATATATTTACGGTTTATGTTTATGTGCAGTTTTCAGACGGTTCATATTTCCGTCATGGAGTTGTCTTGTTAAGTTTTTGTTTGTAGTCAAGAGCTAAAATCGAGGGTAACTTTGTCAGGAGCATAAAACGAATCTTAGTTACCAAGAAATTCAGAAACGGAACTGTTGTCTAAGCTAATATCCGCATTGAATGCATTTGTAAGGCTTATATATATTGAATTTCTTGCAGATTCCATGTCCGTGCCGCCACCCATGATGATGCCACCCAATATGATGCCGCCACACATGCTGAGCCAGTATGGCATGGGCATGATGCAGCATATGCCGCCGTTGCCTCCATACCCGATGCCAATGATGCCGCACATGATGCCACCGCGTCCCTTATTCCCAGCAGCAATGGCAACAACCTCAGCGGCAGCAGCCGCAGCAGCAGCAGCTGTGCATCATCAGCAGCAGCATGCCGCTGCCATGGCACAGCAGAAGCCCACGTTTCCGGCATACAGGTTGGCTTTCAACACATACCGTTGCTAGTTCGCATAAGATTAACATATTCTGTTTGCAGCAACGCCACCATAAGTGCTCCACCCACCACCAATAATGCTGGCTTAGGCGGCGGTGCGGCGTCAAACGCTGCGCCAGCTGCTGCGCCAGATTCACACAATCAGGGACGGCCGCCGAATGCGGCTGGCAATGCGGCTGGCAATGCAAGTGCAGCCGCAGTTAGCACAAAGATCATGCATCCGACTGAGGATGCTAGTCTGGAGGAGTTGCGTGCACGACAGCCCAAATACCAGGCGCGTCTGGCTGCCGCACTAGCTGCCTCAGTATCGGGCAAGAATCACAGCCCCGGCAGCAGTACCAACAACAATGGTGGTGGCGGTGGCAGCGTTGGCAGTGCTGCCTCATCAATGCCCTCAACACCGCCGCCACCCTCGCTATCCGGCATCTCGCCAACGAACAGCGCTGCCGCTAACGCAATCGCTGTGAGCACGGCCATCTCCAAGGCACAGGAAGTGAGTTCTTATCATAGTTATAGAAACCATAGTCAATATAAATGAGCAGACGGAACGCGACGTCGCAGTGACACCCGACACGGACTTGTACAAAAGACAACATAACAACAACAACAAACAAACACACATACAATATACATACTTTATACATTTACAATTACAATTACAGTTGCAACATGTTTTAATCATAATTCAGACATAGATATACAGACAACAAATATAATATATACAGAGACTGTGTCGTGGTTATCGCGTTTCTTTCGCATTTAAGAATTCCATTTTATCCACGCAACTTTACGCTGGACATTCTATAGTTTTCTATATGATCATTATACCTTTTGTTTTATATATATTTTTTTGTTGTTGTAACGAATATGAAGCGACTTTTGGTTAGATTATTTTTGCAAATTCGATGAATGCGTGAATACGACCACTGAAACGGCCGACAATGGAACACGGAAAGAGTTACACAGAACATAACAAAAACCAAACAGAAAAGAAAAGATAACCTTAGCATATAGTATGATATATGTCTGTACAATTTTTTAATTAAACAAACAAATTAATGGCAACAAAACTGAACGTCGGCTTTCAATTTTAACACAAACTTAAGTCATCTAAGATTTTATGAACAGCAGTAAAGAAAAATGATCAAATGTGTCGAACAACACACTTACACTGCCCTCTCTCTCTCAGTCTCTCTCCCTTACCGCTGTCCGCTGCAGTTGTGCATTTTCGAACTTGCAAAGATATTATCATATTTTGTACTGAGCTCAGTTCTAGATAAAAAACAAAACAAACGCACGCGTGAAACTTGTTTGCTTTGCTATAAACACAACAATTCCCCAATCTATTTACAGACCGCCGCCATGGTGGCCGTGGCGCAGGCACATGCACATGCACAGGCTCAGGTCGCTCAGGTACAGGCTGTCCACGCCCAGCACATGCAGGCCCAGGTGCAGGCGGCTCAGGTGGCCCAGGCCGTTGCCGTCCAGCAGCAGCAGCAGGCACAGCAGCAACACCACCAGCAGCAACAACAACAACAGCAGCAGCAGCAGCAACAACACCAGCAGCAGCAGCAGCAACAACATCAGCAGCAACAGCAACAACAACATCAACAGGCCAAACAACTAGAAGAGCTAAATCGCGCCGTCATGCTGCAACGTCTGCAGGCGGTACGTCAGCCGGCAAATCCTGGCGCAGCTGCAGCGGCGGCTGCTGCCGCTGCCGCTGGCCTGGGCATGGTAAGTGTCTAACTTGGCCAGAGTGCTGCTCAGCGCTCCGCTCGCTGCCCAACAACGACAACTTTTCCAACTTGACTAAAATCCTGAATGCTGTATCTCAATCTCAATTTGTATGGTTTAATCGTTAATATAACGTGACAGCTATTACCCCAAACATTCAGAATGTTTGGGCTAAGTAAGGGCTAGCATAGTTACGTATATATACATATATATGTATACGTATATATCTTTACCAGCGTAGAAGCTCATCATCATCAAAGTTCACTGAAATTCATTCATTATATAGCGCAGGATTTAGCTTAGAAGCCATCGAAAGCAAAAGATTTAATAGACGTTGTATACGAATGAAAACTGTTTAAAACAAATAGTTAAAAATTATTTATAAAACAATTTGTAGTCTCAGATCTTATATCTTATTATTGGAAGTCCTTTAATCAACGGTTTATTTTCCTATTATAATATATATATATATATGTATGTATATCTATATAAAGAGGTCATTTTGAGCCAACCAAATACTTTCAAACTATTCGCTGTTCAGGTTCCGACTGATCTTAAATACAACTAAAGGGTTAACTTAGATATTATCAGGTTCCGACTGATCCTAAGTTGGGAAAATACAATTATAGGGTTAACTTAGATATTATTTGTTTCGGATAAAGTTTCAATTGTTATCCTGAGTCTTACCATTTCATGGTAAGTTTTCCAAAATGATCTTATCTAAAAGGATTCCTGGGTTTTTCGTTCAATTTCCCTTCTTTTAGATAATATAGAGCAGTTATTTAATATCTAATTTTATTATGTGAGGCGAAATGTATGTTACGCAAAGAGTTTAATTTGTTATCGCTCAGTTTTCTTATCGTATACAACACTGGTCAACTTTCCTATCATGCACCTCTTAAGTATTCTACCTATGCCTCTCCTCACAGATCGAAAACTAGTCAAGCTCTAGCATAGTATCTCTCTATACATAATATAAGCAAAAAAAACAAAGAATATCTATTAAAAAACCTAATGTGTTGCAGTAACAAATTTAAAGTTAACATTACAATTGCAGTGCAGTACAGTTGAGTGTTGATAAACAATTGCCAGTTGCAGGGCCGACAAACAGTTATTATACTACAGTATGTATTTTTGTACACTTCACTTTCCATATAAAAAGTAGCCCAAATATGCAAATGCGAATTACGAAAGATAAGTAAATGCCAAAATTCCATTATAATATGATATGTATACAATATTCGTAATCTCGTACTCGTACATTACTGTACTTACTATGCAAGTATTACTCGTAGTAGTCTAAGCAAGTTCCTCCAAAAAACCACCGCCCACAATATGCATTCTTACATACATTTATCTAACAACATACTTGAGCTGCAAAATCATCGATAGTTTCTATATGAAAAGCTTAACTTATCGATAGTATCGACAAAAGTTGTAAATTTTGATTAATTCATGGAATGTTTAAATTAACCTGATACATGCGAAAGTATTGTCGATTGTTTTGTAGCTCTAATACTTACCCACCTATCACCTGCCCACCCACCCTGATCCCATCGATAATCGATAATGATATAGTGATAATGGTAATGCAAAGAATGTTCCATAGTACGTACTGCCTTGCAAGCACATTAACGTTAAACGTCAACGTAAACGTAAACGTTAACTTAACGTAATGTTGAGAGTTGTTAACAAATGCAAGCCATGTAAGTACATTTTGAATAATTAATTCTATTAAAATTACTTTGAACTTGTCGTAATGGTTGCTGCGTTGGTTGGTTAATGATTGATTGATTGATTGGTTGGTTGATTGATTGATTAATTCATATCCACACAAACTACACCACACAGCATTGAATATATAATACAATATATATAAATATATATGTATATGACTATTGATATCTCTTTAAAACACACACACACACACACACACACCCATACACACACGCCAACAAAAACTACAAAATCTATCTTATCTAAATGTTTTTGATCTGTAAAATGTACAACGTATTCAATACTATCGTATACAACATGTATATCTTTTAATTTCATTTATGTTTCATCTTAACGCGCATTAATACTATAAACCTACTCTGTGCTCGAGCATCTTTCTCTCGCTATACATAACATTTGCATACTTATACTATGTATCATCAACAAAACTAACCTTTTTAGTTATACTGTTCCGACTAAATGTAACTATTGAAACACACCTCGCGATCTGCAAAAAAAAAAGCGCTTATCGAACTACACTAAATTCCAGTTTTTATGGTGGCGTGATTTAAGTCTGTGTCTTCTTTTTTTTTTTAAATATTAGCCTTATCTTTAGATTTAAAATACCAATAAACGCCCTTGTTTGCTCGCCTCTTTCTAACTGTCTATGGTAGAGCTGAAAAACTATCGATATTTTGTCACCAGCTGATCGTTATTGTTGTTATCGAAAAGGGCTATACACTGTTACAAAAACCATGTTTTGTTTTGTGCGTTTGATTGTTTTTCAGCTCTATTCTTTAAGCACTACTAACCATATCACACAGCTCCACATACAAACATGTGTAAAAACAAAAACAAAAACAAATAACACGCCTCATGGCGACCACGCCCACCATCATAGCTAAGTATGAAAAATCTTTTTTGAATACCAAAAATGAAAAGAATTGGAACTTGAACTTGAACTCGACTTACGTTGCCTGCCTGGTTAGTAAACAATTTTCAAATTGCCATCTCAAGACCAATAAGTATGTATATCCAATCCAATCTATCATTATTATAATTTGTTTTTAAGTTGCTTACTCTGATATTAAACAAAAAAAAAAGAATGATATAATGAAATATGCGCAAAACTCTTTAAAAAAAACCCCCAACTCTTTGCAAATGTGTTTTTGAGGTTGAGGTCGTATCGTATCGATCTCCACCCCATCCCTCATCGTCGTCAGTTCAGTTTCCGAATTGTAAGTACGTTTCTTTTTTAACCAACAATTTAATTTTCTACATAATATCTACATTTGTTTTCAATACAATATATTTATTTATGTATATTTTTTGATAGTTTTGTAATTTAAACAAAAAAAAAAACCAAAAAAAAAGCAAATTGTTTGCCACAAAAGGGGAAAAGTTTCTCTCTTTATCTGTCTCTATCTCTCTCATTGTAACATTGTAATGCGATGCAAAAGTTTCGACAACAACAAAAACCACACACTTTCTCACACACACACACACAACAAAACAAATACACATAATACAAATCATCTATTTATTCATTTAAAGAATAAGTACGCAAACCAACTTATTATTAATATTCTTAATACCAACAAGAAAACCAAACATACATAATTAATAACAAATTAGCTAATTTTGTGTACAATGGCTTCGATATACACACACACAAAACGCCCACCGGAATGCAACTAAAACGATTAATTTTTCCTCTCTTCCATGCTCTTCTGTATCTTTTCTCTACGTCACGCCACTTCGACCAGATGCCGCTGCCCGGCCACATGCAACTGATGCAGCCGATGCTGCGACCCGGCACCGTTACCATCGGACCGCACGGCACTCTCATTGGCAGCAACATGCTGCGTCCTGGACCAATGCACGGCATGCCGGCAGGTGAGTGGACTCTGAGTAGAACTGGAAGAGAATCGATCAGTTTGAGGTTATTTCGATACTATCGAAAGCACAATAGAATCGATAGTGCTTTTTGTACTATCGATTACTTTCCAGCTCTAACCTTCAGATATTGAAACAGGGATGGAAAACTTAAACTAAATCATTTAATATGCAGGTTTGCTGCCCATGCAGGCGATTGGACTGCCTGGGTTACCGGCGGGAGCGATGCCAATGCCGGGCATGGGCGTAATGGTGCCCGGACATGCCAATATGTTCCAGATGATGCAGCCACGCTTCAGATGATGCCTGCCTGCTGCGCCGGGACTGTTGCAGGCGCCCCCGCAGACGCATCCACAACATACGCATCCTCATCCGCATGCGCAGCATCCGCGAGCGTTTCCGCGACCCGCGCTGCAGGCATTACATCCACAGCCTCAGCCACCGTTGGTGGGACTGCCACTGCCGCTGCTGTTCCACGAGTGAGAGGCAGGCGTGCCCGTTGCTGCAATAAGCGTCTACTAATCAACCAACAACAAGTGCAAAAGCAATCACAAGTGCAAGCAAGTTTTCATACTCAAGCTACGCAATTCCAAAGCTATTTTCAATGTATAACAGTTTTGAGACACACACTCGTAGACACAAACATAAACACACGTTACATACTCACACACACACACACATACATATATATTTTAATATATATATAATACAGGTTACACACACTAACAGCGCTATGCATAGTAAAGCAATCGAATGTGTTTGTATCTCAAATGTTGATTTCTATGCACCAGATCTTTGCTTTTTGTTAATTTGACAAAATTCTTAACTTTTCTGTCTCTATCTGTTCTTAATGCGTTTGACTAACTTATCGGTTACTTGGTATGTGCATTCTCTGCCTTCTTGCGTAACATAATACATATATACTTACACATACATATATGTGCGACACTATACAACACTGCTCTAATCACAACTAACAACACTACGCTCTGTCGCTGTGTGTGTGTGTGAGCTAAGCGCTCACAAACGCTTCTCATCTGGCGCTCTTTTTGCTGGCACGCGGTTCTCTTTGCTGTACTGTTGCTGTAGCGTCTAGATCTCTCACATTCTCACTCTCTATCTCTATCTATTTCTCCCTATATATCTATATATATATAACTGTTTTTGTATAATACCAGCAATATAATTCGTAACATACTAATATATATACAAATAATATTGTACTTTTGTTAAAATTCTCTTTTCGTTATCTTTTTTTTTTTAATTTCATTTAGAGCTCTGGGGCACACACATTAGTACGCCCCGTCCATTTTCTAACCTAAAAAACCAAAAAATCACACGTACGTACGTTGTAATACTCTCTCCTTTTGCCATGTCTTCATTCTCAGAAAGAAACGAAACTTTACGCTCTGGGTAAGAATCGGGCAACTATTTACTACCATATACTACATACATATATTGTACTTTTGTGCGAATTCGTATTATCTGTGCGTAGCTTTTAGTTATTTGTCCATGTGCAATGCTCCACAACTGTTATACCGTTATACAATATGAATATATATGTAGCCAATATCTGCATTTGTGTTCTTCCTATGTGCCCCTCCCCCCGATTTCAACCAAACCAACAAAAACAAAAAAAAAAAACAAAAAAGCGCCGTCTTTCACTTACTCGTTACTCGCTACTCGCTACTCGTTCGTTAGCAGCTGACAAGAGCACTCGTAAGTTGATTAAACAATTAATTCAATATTATTCTTTTGTAAATTTATTTCGTTTTGGTCAGCATCTGTCGATGCACGCAACCCACGCAAGCAGGTATCTACATAATTTTCTTTTATTATTCATTCATACATACTACTTATTATTATTATTATCAATCTATTCTGAATAATTTATATTGGTTATGGTATCGTACTAAACAAAACAAAATACAACAAACAAAACAAAATCCCTATACAAACTAGTTATATAATTGATCTTTGATATAAACGTTTCCAGTTAAATACCGCACATGTTAGTAAGTACATTATACTTTCTACTTGACCCAATCAATAAACAATAAAACTATAGTTAGTTCCTTCGTTAAAGTAGCGCTCTTCCATTGGTTCACAGACAATCTCCAGCTTCCTAGCAACCAAGTTTAACACATTCAGGCTCAGGCTTTGTTAGTGGCTAATAAATATAGTATGAAGGCCCGTATATAACTACATACTAGATCTAGATCTGTAGCTAGCTTAAGTTGTTCACATTATAGTTTGTTTCTATTTGTAATCTGGTAAGAAGCTTAAAGAGTTCTAGCATGATTTTAGGATCAGTCTTTTGCAGCTCTACTAAAATACTCTTGCGAACCCAGTGTAGTCTAGGCTAGTCAAATTTTAGCACAACCTGCCCACAAATACCACCCCATACCCCCAAACACCCCACACTCTAACCATACACACACACAAAATGTGTATTTGTAACTCATAATACTATCCATCAATTTACCTACCTATCAACCTCTATATATATATATATTCATATATAAATGTATCGTATCTATATAGTGTAATCGTAAGCAATGACAAGTGAAAAACTGCCAGGTGAACGGAAATGAACCGTCAGCCTGGTAAGTTTAGCGCAAAATTGATGTTGGACTCTCGGGTCTGGCAAATTAGCCGCATCGCTCTTCGATGTACCGGCCTTTTGGCTGGTGGCATTATGCGGTGTTATAACGGCGTGCTTCAGACGAGAGTACCTCAATGCGGGACAGACTATTTCTCCGATTTGGTGGCTATAAACACAGAAACGCACATACTCATAACTAGTTAAATACTTGAGACTCACAACACCTATAAATACTACATACATTAAATACAATACATTATTTAACTCTTCTATCTCTAATTGTGAAAGCAACTGTAAATATTTTTGATGGCCGCGTTTTGTGTCCAATTAGTACTCGTAGTTGAGCTGGGAAACATCGATAGCGCCCTTATGCGATAGTTTCGATAGCATTAACTATCGATTTTATTAAAATGAATTAGAAACTTAACATTCAATTCATAACATTGGCATAACCACACCTATTCAAATTGATATGAAAGTATCGATAGTAAGAAAAACCTCGATAGAAACTAAATTCCATCGATACTATCGATATTGGCATCGCTTGTTTTCCAGCTCTAACTTGTAGTTTGTTGATATCATACATTTGAATATTCGTTTTCCAATTTTAAACTGTATATTTTCAACTTTTAACCTTAGCAACAATGATGAATGTAGTGGACTTTTGCTCAATTGGTGGCGGTCATGAGTACATACATACTTCATATATAAATACATCTGTATCATATTGTTTTTGAACTATAACTGTAAACTGTACAATATACCATATATACAATAACTAAATGTAAGTTGCACGCGTTGTTTGAAGAAAGTACAAAAGTCAAATCGTTTTCCATGTGCAGTCCATTTGGGTTGCTTTTAGGTGTATTTTTTCTTCGATTGTAAATGGCCACCAAAGTCTGTCCTTGCGCTGGGCGACACGCGAGTAGCTGGACAATGTGCAGATCCTAACACACACACACACATACATACCCACACACACAGGCCCCATACTAAACCACACACTTTGTTACCCCGCAACCTGTAAATGTCTGCGCGTCCAGGCGAAAGCGTGTCACATTAATTTTGCTGAGCGAAAAGTTCCCTGCGTCCCTCTCTCTCAATATACACAATATTCTGTGTGTATGGGTAAACTATAACTCAACATGCATGCCCTCCACCCCCCCCTCAAGCTACGACGCAGGCGATGTGCTGCCCCTGACAACGCCAACACCGACAACGAACCCCCCAAAGAAAGCACATCACAGTTGCGAACACAACTGTTGGACTTTTCGGTCCTTGTCTTGCATTCTAACACTAATGTAACTCTATCTATATATCCCATGTACTCAACACTACACACACACACACACACACACACACGCAATGGTGCTGCAGAACTCGATTATTTCGATAATTTACAGACGGCGCCGTCGATACTATCGATAGTTTCATATATATATTAAAATATAATTATTACTCCAATTAAATGTAAGAAATTCAACTAAAGCAATGTTAAATTAGATACAAATGTGTTTGTAATAACGAAAAGCAATATGATTAAAAGTGAACGATAGTGACAACCGATAGTGCCATACTTTCGATACTATCGATTGTGTTATCGATAGTTTTGCAGCACTAACACGATTACATTACAAGTCTGCCGCACAACAGGAGGCGATCAGACGACCACGCCCACTTCATTACTAAACATCGAAGGCGCAAATTCACGAAGTTTCTTTACTTTGTGTTAAGTGTTTTAATTGTGACTAAACACAAATTATCTATTTTCTCCCCAATTTCCAATTTCGATTTTGATAAATATGCTTTAAGTGGGTCGGCGGGGGCATGCAACAGTCAACAAGTTCTGTTTATCCTTTTGCCAAAGATGATTTTTGTGCGCCCCCGTTGGAACCCAAGGAATCGCTTCCTATAATACAAGATATAAATATATTTAATTAACGTTCACAAGCTTTGATAGTGTTTTTTGTTGCATTTATTTAACTAAAGCTTAATTAATTAAGAGATCTTTTGTATTGTTTGGAAATTGTTTTTGTTTTTCTCTCGCTAATACAATCGATAAACAATTAATCACACAAATACTTAGCTAATGCAAATTATATATTAGTGCAAATGCGAAAATCAAAAAAAAAGAAACAAATAATGCGTATGTTAAAAGTTTTTAATGTTGTAATGAGTAAAGAAAACAAAAAACTACATTTAGCGTTTATACAAGAAATGTTTCTACTGTAAAAAAAGAACCATAAATACACACACTTTAAGCATAACTACAACAAAAAACAAGTTATATAAGCAATTGTTTAAATTCATTTAAACGAAAAAAAAAAAACGAAACAAAACAAAACAAAAACCAATTGCATACTGATAATATTTCTAGTTTAATGTTTTGATTGTTCTCTTCTTTTTAAATTAATTTATTGAATTTTAATAAATAAAATATACTACATACAAATATGGAAATATATGCAACTCTTCAATGACTCAATAGAATACAATTCAAGTAAGTTTAAATCTCAGTTAAAAAAACCCAAAAAACTGATTACTCACTGGGAATAGCCCCCAAAACGCTTAAAGCCAATAGGTAGGAGCATTTCTAGGCCTATGTATGCGTGGGACTGGTTTCAGGGGCTTGTCTGGCGCAGGGCCGGCTACATTTCACCCACCCACTGGACACATTTGAGGGCGAACATATACAATTGTTGAACAAAGAGATAAACAATTGATTTTTATGGCGTGGGAGACTTAATAAATATAAATTGCGTGCTGTGTGTGAGAGAGCAGCCCCCAAGACTAATTTGAGTAACTGACTAATATTCAAGTTCAGTGGAATTCAAAGACAATGCTCACAGCATCAGATGCCGCTCATGCTCCCGCTCCCGCTCCAGCTCCAGCTGCCTCTTCAACCACCGCTCCCGCACACTTCAAGCTCGGCTTTCAGTTTGGCTCTTTGGTTGAAAAATGACGCGCTTGAATTTTAGTTTCGTTTCGAGCTTCGTTGGTGTCGGTTGTGTTTTTTGGTTGTGCGACTTCTACCAGGTGTGTGTGCATAGATTACTGTACAGCTATTTGGCTGGAAAGTGTTGGCCAAACAAGTTAAACGAGAGTTCAATTTGTTAATTTTGAACTAAGCCCATTCCAATAGTTAGTGGGCAAACAAAAGACTTAGGACACAAACTTGCTGCTCAGTGAGCTACCCGGTTTGCATAACTATGAAAAGCGCTCCGTGGCACAGTCTCGGCGCTAGCTGCCACGCCCCAAAAACAGTGCCGCAATGACGCCTTCACTTTCAATTGTCGCACTGTCTTGGGCTGTTGATTTTTTGTCTTGCCCAAGAAACGAGAGCAGGCCAGAAAGGCCAACAAATTGTGTTAAGTAATGGGCCAAATGACTAATTAAAACCAAGTTTCAATTGAGTTCGTGATACGAGTACAGTTCAAGGGAATTGCCTCTGAAGAGCTCGCGACATTTAGCTCGTCTCATTAATACAAACCGCTAAAAACTTGATGCCTTTTAGCCAATAAATTAATCTAATATAACAGCCAAGCCATAAAATAATATAATTAATGCGGCTTCCCATACAAAAAGAGTGTATAAATAAATATCAATTGTTAGTATTACAAGGCTCAAAACTTGATATTCTCGAGGCATTAAATAAGTTTATTAACAGCGCAGTAAAAAAAGGCCCAAAAAAGGCGAATATGGCTTAAAACAAAGACGGCAAAAATGCTTGTAATAAATTAAGAAATACAAAATAAAAAAAATCAAAACCTGGCCAGAACGTGCACATCATAAGTAAAATAAATATTAGATTGTACAGAAGTACACACATATATAAGAGTAGATGGCTCTCATAACTTGAGTGCTTGGGCAGACACATCAATCACTGAAATGCTAATGGCCCTGAAAGAGACGTGAGATAAGAGTTAAGAACTGAGTGACTTAATCAAATAATGAATAAAAGCTATCCACCAAAACCTCTGGATATCCCGAGGCCTTCATGGAATATGCTGGAAAGCAAATAGTTCTGAAAGTTTAGCTATCAAAATATGTAAAAAGAAATCATTGCCAGTTATTTCTTATATTTTATAGGGAAGAAGATGGGTTTATTGGTTTTTATTTTCCAAATTTCAGCTTTTGAAATAGAAAGTAATCATCTTAAATTATTCAATACTTGGATACGCAACAAAACAACTTTATAGAGTCATATGATAGACAACCTCTTGAGCATATTTATTCAACTCTAGCACTACGAGTATCTAATAGACGTATAATAGCTTAAGACTCGCTGTTGTCTATAACATTTTTAACCATTGAGAGCTGGTCGACAAAGACAACTTTCAAATTGGTTTTCGAACAGTTGAGGCGCGGTTTTGGCTCGGTTTGGCTTTGGTTTGGTTCTGCAGAGCTCCACTTAAGTCGACTCTTTGTCATGTGTCAAGACCAATTTGCTTTGATCTCGATTTTATGGGTTTGTGAAGGTCGCCGCTAGACGCTGGCTCAACGGAAGCTGTTTAATCTTCAATCTATATGGTCACAACCTTTATTTGCAGCTAGCCAAGAGTTATAGAATGATGTCTGCCTGGGCTGTAACTGCAGCACTGGTGCTCTGCGTGGGCGTGGCAACCGGTAAAGATAATCTACGTGTGGCCTACGAGTGGCGTGAAATGGATTTCAAATATGACAGTCCCGATCAGCGTTGGACGGCCATAGAAAGCGGCGAGTTTAAGCCGGCCAATGTAATACCATTCGGCCTGGAGGTCTATCGCCATCGACTGTTCGTAACGCTGCCCAGATGGCGCGACGGAGTGCCAGCCTCATTGGCCTACCTTGATCTTAATGGTAAGCTATTATATTAAGTGAGTGGAGCTCAGTTGTAGCTGCAGTTGCAGTTGTTGGGGGCTTCGGGGCAGCTGCATTTGAATATAATTGCAGTTTTGTTTATGCATTATGCCAAGAACTGCATCGAACTGGCAATTGAAATCTCAGCTATTTGCATTGTCGTGTTTAGCACGTGGGACCTAAATTTATAGCTGGCTACTTGATACCTGATAGATTTGCATTGGATTCACTTAATACTATATACTTGTCTAATACAATTCAGTTTTCTTTTGTTTGCACCTAATTGCCATTTTGTGGATATTCTTAACGCCCACTTTTTCGCTCACTTGCGTCATTAAAAAGCTGAACAATCAACAGCATAATAAAGCAAAGTAAACAAATTGAAAGTTCAGTTGAATAATTATTTGCAAACATTTTTCAAGCTGTTTTAAAGGGGGACTAACGTCAACTGTCATAGCAACGTATTGATAATCTTAATTTCTAAAATGAACACCATTCAAAATCCAAAATCTGAGCAAAAATACTTTCCGCTTGAACATCTGTTCAGTTTTCACAGAGTTATGAGAGTTGGAAATCTCGGAAGATAGATAGATACAAGTCATGAATCTTTGCCGAAAAATAAACTTCCTTAGAACCAGTTTTGAAATAGCGTTTCATACTAATTTTAATGTCTGAAAGTGACATTTAAAGATTCACAAGTTTTCTAAAAAATAATTTTTGAAAATGTGTAAGGGGGGACCCTTGTCAATTTTCATAAAATCAAGAAAACATTTTTTTTTCATGTATGAATAAAATTGAAATCTCAAAGCAAGCTAAAGCTCAGTCCATAACCAAAAAGACATTCTGCTTGAAAATCGGTTGAGTTTTGACAAAGTTTCGATGTTTTTCAAGACCTAACTCTGATATTTAGCTGGTAATTAGTTTTTATCGATTGACGTCAACTTTATGTTTCGCAGGGTATAAAAGTTGAACAATAATTGCGCGCCATATCTCAAAATGTTGGTAAACTTGTCGAGTGAATCAGCTGAGGCATTGACACTCACACGTTCTCCAATTAGCAACAATGCAAATGACCAAAACTCAAATCGAGTGCACGGCTAATTTGGAGCACATTCACCTTGATTGTTTCTATTGACTCGCTTGCTAATTTGTATACGCTTTACCGCAGACACCTCCTCCAAGATGCCCGCGCTGACGCCCTTTCCCAGCTGGATAGCCCACAGCCTCAATGAAACGGAGCCTGAGCTCGTCTCCCCCTTCCGGGTGCGGGCGGATCGCTGTGGACGCCTGTGGGTGCTGGATGGACGGATATCGGGCGTGCTGGAGCAGACCAAGCTGTATGGAGCCGCACAGCTGCTGATCTATGATTTGCATAATGATGATCTGCTGCGTCGTCACATTCTGCCCGCGGGTCAGAGCAAGCAGGGCTCCTTCTTTGCCAATCTGGCCGTGGAGGATAGCGACTGTGAGAACAGCTACGCGTATGCGGCGGATCTGGGCAGTCCGGGTCTGGTTGTGTACTCGTGGCGGGATCGGGAGTCTTGGCGAGTGCAGCATCACTTTTTCCATCCCGATCCGTTGGCTGGCAACTTTAGCGTCAACGGCATTGAGTTCCAGTGGGATGATGGTCTATATGGACTGGCTCTGTCCAAGCCCCAGCCGGATGGCTTCTCCACGCTCTATTTCCACCCGCTCAGCTCGACCATGGAGTTCTCTGTTAGCACCTCTATTCTGCGCAACAAAACGCTGGCCACCTCCGGTGCCATTTATCGCGAGTTTAAGATACTGGGAAGCCGGGGAGTCAATGATCAAGCCGGTGCCCAGTGCCTGGATCCGGAGACTGGAGTCATCTTCTATGCGCTGCCCAATCAGAATGCCGTGGGCTGCTGGAGAACCACGAACAGCTACAAGTCACAGGATCGCATCTACTCGAGCAACACTAACATGATCTTTCCCAGCGACGTCAAGGTGGACGATGAGCGTCGCCTCTGGGTGCTCTCCAATCAGCTCCAGAGCTTTATCTACGACGAGCTGTATCCCGGCAGCATAAATTTCCGCATATTCATGGCCAGCATACAGGAGGCCATTGAGAAGACATCCTGTGACGCGCCCAAGAAGCTGCCAGAAATCATTAATAAGCTGGGTGAGGTGCTCAAGACGAATTTCCAGGGAAAGATGTCAAAGGATTCCAATGCGGGTTCAGCTTCAGGGTCAGCGGCTATGACTCTGAGTCTAGGCGCAATGTGTTGCATCCTGCTGCGCTCCTGGCTGCTGTAAGGCCAACATCCTGTATTTAGAACACCTTCCCAATGAGCTGTTATATAATTAGAAGTATTCCCATAGTTCGTAACGTTGAATAAATGTAAGAAGTTTATTTAGACACAAGTTGTATGTTAAGTTATTGACAAGAAGCCAATCCAGCTGGCCTTCAATATGTGTCCACTTTCTCTATATCCACAGTATAGACGGTGTTCACGTCCAGGGTTTCATCGCTGGCCTGCGATTCCCCATCCGCCGGAGTGTCGGAGCGGGCGCGTTTCTCGTTCTTCAGCTGCAGGCGCTTAATGCAATCACCGCAGAAGAACAAAGTCAACTGCAATGGGAAATAAATATTGAAACGAGTGCAACCTCCTTAGACTGATCATATTTACATGTTCCAGTATGCCTATAACGCCCAGCACTGATAGCCCGAGTAGGAAGCCCAGGGAACCGCCAACATCCGCTATAAACTGGGTTGTATCGTAGCTGGGCCGTTCCTCAATCATCTGCTGAAACAGAGTAAGAAATAGATTTAGATATAGTATAGTAGAGTATTGCCTCTAAACACTGGCATACCGATATCAGCTTGGTCGTGTAGTAGATATAGATAAGTGTGAGTGGTTCCGGTTGTACAAAATCCTTCCGGCTCTGTATGTAGGTGGTGTAGATGCGAGATTCGCAGGGCTGCAAACAGTTGCAGTTGAAGTCATCCCCGCTGTCGTACATCCTATGAAAATTGAGATTGTTATAATAAGGACCTTCGTTTCATGCTGACAGCCTTACTCCTTGTAATCCGCTATAAGATGGCGCATGGACTCATTATCATTGCAATACTCGTACTCGACATCATGCATCCAGGGTCCCGAGCAGTGCGATTCCTCAGATAATTGCTTCCAGATGCAAATCTCACCACACTGAACAAAGCAAGGGATTAATCACATGATATTATCAGCTTGGGAAGGATAGGTCTTACCTTTAGATCACTGTAGCCCTCTTTTCTAGAGCAAGACTCCTCCCGCGTCTCCACATTCGAGAAGTACTGACTCTGCAGCTTGATCTCTATCTCCTCAGCGACGTTCACAAAGACATACTCCACGCGCCCCGAACCCTTCATGTTGACCTCTAAAGGAATTGAATCTTATAAGTTCTAGTTCATAGAACAAACTATTTAAACTACCCGTAAAGTTTTCCCGCTTGTCGTGTATGAAAACATGCCAGCCAACTCCATACTCGGAGTCCACATCGCTTGCCCATTTCACAATATTATGCTCCAGCATCAGGGAGTAGCCCACCGACTTGGAGACTCGTTTCATGGCTATTTCTGGACGTAGGGTATAACATCGACCCATATAAAGGTGGAGGCTGCTGTCGATAGCCACATCTGTAAAGGATTAGAAACGAGAACACGACTAGCGATGGGAGGAGAACCTGTGTGAGTACAGCCAGATCGGGATGATTTTTCTATTCCGATCCCGTCTCTAGTATAGACTGAGAGTAACTTACTGCTTGAATAACCATTCAATCCATAGGAATAGAATGTGTCATTCTGCTCGAAGGTCCCGACGGCGAAGAACTCATCGAGAGGTACCTCTCCAAAGGGATAATTCATCCAGCAGGTGGCAAATTTTGGATGTGGACAGCGACCGCGTGACAGATTCTGCAAGAAACCAAATAGTCCTTACTCCGATACTCCTATGATAAAAGTCCGTTTCCTCAACTTACTGTAAGAACTTCAGCCTTGTAAGGAGGCTCGCGACAAATGGTAATTGCAGGCATTTCAATAGTCTCGTTGACATTATAATAGGAATGCGTGGATATGGGTGGATCGGATAGCTTGGAAAAGCACTCGTACAGCTGCACAATAACCACAATGCAGCAGACGAATAGCACCAGGTAGCGTATAAGCTTTGCAGGATCTCGTAGGAGCCAGGCTCTCAGCTCCGCCCAGTAGCCCATAGTCGGAGGACGTTAGCGCGCACGTAAAAGTGAAACCCAATTGAAAGTCCATGTCTCGCCGATAATACGTGAAGTCCCCTTGATATATCCGCAATATCGTTTAAGGCCTGCACAAATTCTCACAGTTGGTCATGATAAGCTAATATTGATTTATGCTCTGTGGTAAAGTGTACCCACAAGCTGGCTAGCTCCCGGGGTGTCCGGGGGCCCAATATCCAGATACTGATTAACCGTCAAGTAAAGCTGGCAACTGCAACTGAAACTACACACAAATCGGCGTATCAAACATGTGTAATGCTCTCTCGATTATGGCCCTGTTTGCGATGGGTTTTCATCGAGTCTACCACGCTTCATGCGTAAAATTACCAAAACATATTGTTTATAATTGTTTATGGGTTGAGCAGATACTCCTCCAACAGATATATAGCGGATATTGGGACAGGGACAGGGAGTAGCGTGGGGCCTGAAATCAGCGCTTGATGGTTTTATTTGTTTATATAGAATATTGTGTGATGTGTTACACAAACATGGTTAAATATTGTTACGAGTATCTTTCAGTCTCGTTAGAGCTGCCTTTTAACAATATCGTTATTACTTTCATTATCAAATTCTATATCTAAACTCACTTCAAGTACTTGCAGCCAATTTCTAGCACATAAACCGCCTCATTAGCTGAGTTTATTCATAGTTTATTTATATATACAGTCGAACTTCGCTATGACAAACAACAAACAACTATTCAAATGAAAGATTTTTCCTATATGCATACAATTTATATGTAAAATCTATCTAGATAAGTGATTAAGGCTTTAAGGACTGTATAAGAAAACATGACAAATGAACTATTTCAAGTCTAAATCGCTTTAGTTTTAAAAGACTTATGAAAGTTGAATAGTTTGACTAGTAGTATCCTACGAAAGCCTCCATCTAGCACCTCATATATATACAATTTTTAATCTAAAACTTAATATAAAGCATTTTCAGCTGGCATCAAGATACATAATTTCTCATAGAACTTATGTCGAGTACATTTATTCAATCCGCAGCAGATCTAGAGGCATCCACAGATGTCAAGCTTACGTAAAGCAGCAAATGCGATAAGTTATGACACCTTTGTCTATAGATGTTTTGACCTTATGTCGGCTAAGCTGGTCGAATGCTAAGTAGATAACAGGCAGATACATAGTGTTTGGCATGTACTAAACAGAGCATATATCTGGGTATACCTTGAGCTTTGCAGCAATAACAATTGTGGCAAAAACAAATGAAAGGCAAGCTAAACAATGCGTGCGTATCCAGTAGAAGCCCCAGAGCCAAAGCATTCCTCAGTTGTGACGTTAAATCAGATCAGATCGAAGCAGAGCAGAGCAGAGCGGAGAGGAGCGGTGAGCAGAGGAGAGAGGCAGTGCCGAAACATCAGTCGAATCGAGTGCGACCCACTGCTATACAAATGTATATATCGACTATATACCGCACACATACAGCCAAATGGCTGAAAAACTAATAAACAAATAGAAACTTGCGACTAAAAATAGACAAATTGAAACATTTTCGAAATGAAAAAATCCAACACAAGACGGGACGTGGACGTGGACGTGGACAGGGATGTGTAGATGTGCTGACTATCACGACAAGTGAGCGAGCGGGCAGCGCAAGAGTTTGCTTTACTTTTGAGATACAGCCACAGATGCGAATGTATCTGTATCTGTGAGATACATTGACGAACTTGCTTGTACCACACGGCGTATGCGTTGCTCAGGACACAGCCACGATTTTTGCCCGGCTGTGTGTCTGTCTGCGTGTATGTGTATATGTGTATGTTTATGTGTGTATCTAGTAAATTTTAGATATTCGTATAGATATATTTTGAAATAGCCACAGCCACACAACGATGAACGTGGCTGCTGCACAGAATTTCATTTGTGTGAAGTTCTTCGCTTCTTCGCAACTAAATAGCTTTTGTTTTAATTTTAGACCAAAGCAGCGGCTATATTAAACGCATATGAATGTTTTTTAGATTTAGTAGGTATGCTCTGTACATATGTACCCCAAACTAGTATATGGCCCCCTCTATATAGCTGGCCCCAAGCGATGTTGTTTATTATTCGACTGGTCAGCTTTGCACATGGCCAGCTTCTGTACTAACGTTCCGAATCGGACTCAGAGATCCCAATATATGACCCATATAGCTGTTATACACACCCGACCGTATTGGGATTGGCTTTTACCTGGTCACCGCACACGGTTTTTGGAGTATGAAAAATGTTTTAAAAATACTTTTAGCTTGTCGCCTATAAATTTCGGAAATATTTTTACAATCTGTACGACGATGTTCCTTTACTAGCCCCCACACATACCCATATATATATATATATCTATGTATATACGATGTACTGAGTCATTTCAGTGCTGTCTATAGCTATTCGCATATGATTAATCAATTGCGCACAGGGACGTAGTCAGAAGGGGCTGCTGGGCGATAAGCCCAGTGGGGTAACCCCAGCGCCAGCCCCTGACTTACGTTTAGAAACATTTTCATTTCGCATTTTCACTCATCATTAATAAAAGTCTGGCCGTCTGCATAAACTATTCATATTTGCGAATGTATACATTGATTATTGCATTTGGATGCACTTGAGTTATATGGTTTTTATATAGAGGTATAAGTTCGTTTAGATGGAGGCATCCACAGTATTTTGTATTTGGTATTTGTATGGGCCGAGTGCAGCCAATTTAATTGGGTGACAAATGCTTACCAAAATAATCTTAATGCTCCATACATCAATGACTAAGTCGAAATGATTCGCTTTTATTGGCTAATTAACAAACTATATATTGCCATATGGAAATATATTTCTATCGGGCGTGTGCGATTTTCAATTGAGCCCAGACAATCAATCAAACATTTACCATTTACCTGGCATTGTTATGCCAACTATTGATGATTTATTCCAATTTAAATTGTTATCAAAATATCACACTTACTAACAATAAGGTGAATGAGTTCTGTTGACAGTTATCATTAAATACAATAACTCTATTTGAGGATAGTTGTTAGAAGCTTTCTTTATTTACTAAAGTTGTTTATTATTTCCAGATTGATCGAGATTTTCAGATTTAAGCCGTTGTATTCTTAGCGGTTCTATGATCAAATAAGGTTATTATATTAATGTGAAATTTAAAAATAATAGTAAACAAGAAATTTCGACTATCGTCGGAGTACCAAATGCTATAACTCCACTCTAGTTGCAATGCTTTTTATACAAAACTCAATTATTGTCTGATTGTGGTCCGATTTTGATCAAATTATAGGAAACTATATGAAGTATAATATAACTCTCACATAGTTTGGTTGTAATATTTGTATAAGCAAAAAGTTTTTCTTAAATTTCCCACTCGATCCTAGGGCAGCTATGTGATATAGTGGTGCGATTTGTACCAAATTTGAACAGATTGTATAAACTCTATAGAAACTCGATTTGGGTGAGTTTTATGAGGATATTTTTATAAACAAAAAAGTTTTTCATACAAAAACATAGTTGTTGTCCGATCATTCTTATGGCAGCTATATGTTATAGTGGTCCGATCTGGCCGGTTCCAACATATGTACTGTCTGCAGCAAAAATAAGGATCTGTGCCAAGTTTCCTTACGATAGCTTCAAATCTGAGAGACTAGTTTGTAAAGAAACAGACGGACATCGCTATATCAACTCGGCTATTGATGCTGATTGAGAATATATATACTTTGTTCGAATGTATAGATTGGATACATTTCGAGACAAATTTATAATACCCTCTGATAGTGTATATAAAGTAATGTTAAATATAAATAGATGTACTTAATTGTGCATGAATATTCTGTAGTATATGTAAATAGAATATAATATCCTTGCAGGAAGATCTGATAGGATTTGATATTACTAAGCCGCCCATGAGGTGTTATAAGTTTTCTGGCCAGAAAGTGGCGGTGGAAGGATCTCCGATCTTAGTCAAATAAAGACCTCTCGAGATGACATGTTTTTTAACTAGCGACCCTTTTAACATATAATTTAAGAATTTAGACGGCTACAGTTATAATTGTGTTTAATTATCTTAGTATATATCAGTTAAAAACTTTACTACTCTCCACTCTAACAATAAGTATGCACAATATTGGTATATAATTGGTAAAAGAAATAAGCTATTATTGTTTTTCAATTAAACATTGACCTCGATTCGGTTAAATTCTAAAATTATAATTAATTTTATATTTTTAATTGCTGAACTAGAAATAGTGCAAGATTCTCATACATAATATAGCTGAAATATTTTCAAATCAAGAAATATTTGAGAAAATTTTGTTTTTCTGACATGAAACAATTTAGTTTATGAATCATCAAAGAGGACAAATTATAATAAAAAAAGGCATTCTGCGCGGAATTTGACCGACTCTGAAAGGTTCTAGTCCTTATGTGAGTTGGAAGCATAGGCTATGTAACATAAAAGGATCTAGGATAATAGGTCTAAGCATATGTGGTAAGTATTCGTAATCTTTTTTATTTATTAATGCGGTGGATCATAAGATCGGCACCTTGCGATCTTACCCAACCATGTATAGAGTTTAATAATCCAGGATCTATTTATTTACAGACTTGTTATATGTTAATAAGGGACGAACTTAGTTTAGGTGTGAGAAAGGACAAAAAAATAAAAATAATAATAATAATAATAACAGTAAATAAAATAAAAATAAAATATGATGTGTGTATACAAATAGTAATATACTTTCTTCGAGAAGGTCTCTTGAGTAAATGTGCTTCAGTCCACTCGGCTCAAGGGAGCTCGGAGAAATATATCAAAAATAATTTAAATTAATTGTAAATGTTTGAAATCGTTAGGAAATAATTATAATAATAATAAACAAATATTAATTATCAACAGAAGATTTCCCAAAATAATTTGAATTTAAAATAAATATTATTGACATAAATGGTATTTCGCATAGATATTTATTTGTTTATAATCTTCAAAGAGAAACTTCAGTATGCAGAAATTTAAAAAAAAAAAGAATTCTTAAGTAAATTTATTATTTGCAATCTATAAAAAATTTAATTTTGAAATTTCAATTTGCTAATTTGCTAAAATCTAATATAAATGAGTACACCACAAGTGTAAGCACAATGTACATAAAATGTTTGAAAGAGGACACCATAAGCTATTTAGTATACCTGTGCCCATAAATGGGGTATTGGATTTGTGCAAAAGTATGTAACAGGCAGAAGGAGACATCTCCGACCCTATAAAGTATATATATTCTTGATCAGTATCAAAAGAGATTTCAATTTGGCCATGTCCGTCCGTCTGTCCGTCCGTCTATCCGTCTGTCCGGATGAACTCGTCGATCTCAGCAACTATAAGAGCTAGAGACACCAAAATTGGAATGTAGCTTTCTGTATACCATACGCAGATCAAGTTTGCTTCCGATCTCAGATATCTCCTCCCGTTCCCCCTCAATTTGATCAAAACGTTTTACAGCCACACTTTTAAAGATATAGCTTTGGGATTTGGCATGTACTTAAGTTACTCTTAATCTACTGTCCAAAATCGATCGGATAATAAACACGGAAGAAATTCACGGAAGAAGAAGGACAGCCACCACTTAAAATGCCTCGCGTACGCTGGCTCGCGTATGTGCAGCTTTGTGTATATGTGCGTGCATATATAAGTAGACGAACATATGATTGGATAGTGTTAGACCTGGGTACAGGAGTTTCGTAGTTGGGTATACTCGACTAGAGTATTCTTACTTGTTATTATTATTATTTTTAGGATCTCGAACCTCGAGCCAGCATCTATTATTATTATTTACTTGACAAAAGACAATTTAAGTTTACAATTGATAAAGTGATAAGATAAGATGGCGATAGATAATATTTTATATAGAAAGTACAAAATATGATTCAGTTGCCAACAATTTGCGAATCGTGCTTGAATCTTGTTTCATTGATATTTGGCGGAGGCCTTGATAAGTAGATGGCGATTGTCCAGTCCCCCGATAAGGTTAACAGAGTATTCTGCGGGCTACAAGGATTATATTGGGTGTAACCACCAAACTTGGTGTCTTTGCTTATTGTCTTGTTGTATATCTGAGGCGCATAGTTAACGGTTACAATCTGACTAGCCAAATTGCAGGATAAATCACTTTCAGCATAATTCATATTGTAATAGCTATTGGGCCTGAGGTTTTCTAGCACGTTGAGCATTTTAATTTCACCAATCAGATGGCGCGGCAAGTAGGGATCATCCATATCGTTGAGGTCCTTTTGCGGATCTGAAATGTATCCTTGCACACTCTTACCACGGATTTCCACATCGAGAAAGTAGATCGCATTGTTTATCAGACCATAGTTGGAGTTAAAGCACGTACGAAAAGGAGAAAATTGAAAATCATCTGAGCACCTAAACGATCCACCTGGAACAGAATCCATCGCTATTTCTAACCCAAAATGTATTCCAATCAAAGATCCGTTACTGTGAATTCCAATCTCCCCGAATATTTCATTTAGTGCTATTTCATCATCAATTATAAAACCCATTGAGTTGTAAATGCCATTGTCCTTTGCTATGTTTTCCCCAACCGTCCATTGAAAGGCACTACGAAATCCAGTGATATTTTTAGGTATAGTCTTAATATATACATCAGTCCACACCCAACGTCCTTGCATCCGATCTTTGGTAGGGCTTTCACCAGGTCTGGAGACAGCTTCACTGATGAGTAGGACCCAGCCTAGAAAATAGAGGAACCCCTTAATTTGTGAGGTGCTCATCGTTTCTGTTTAGTGAAAAGACTAATGTAACTTTCACTGGCTGTCAATTTATATGTGGGCTTATCAAGGCATATTATTTGATAAGATTAGTATTTGAAGAAGATAAGAGTTCATTTCCATTTACAAAAAATGTGTTTATTAAGTGCTAATTTTACAATGGGTATATGGAATTGTAATTAAATTTATTTAAAGAACTCAAGAAACAAAGAAACATAAAAATGTGATTTTTTTATATACAAAAGTCGAAAAACTCGAAAACTTCCACAGCGATTAAGCTCAAATTTTGACATAAATTTGACTTCAAGGATTGGTTTTATGCTACTTTTCGCGTCAATAACATTATAGCGACTGCGTAAAACAGAATTTAATACGTGTACGTGCTATGTACCAGCAACAGTAGTCTTTAGAAAATCTATCCCTACGAGCGAAATAATGTTGTATGCAACTTGAAAAATCTACTCCAACTCGTCACAATGGACGCGAAATGTGTGAGAGGAAATTTTTGTTAGACCTATACAAAAAATCATAAAGCACGGGAGGAAAAATAGAAGTAAGTTCTTACTTTGTTCTAAATATTATGGTATCTGACTTATTCGTCGGGCTTAAGTAGAATCTGTGTCTTATGATCTGATCTGATCTGATGATTAAGATCAGAAGAACTCATTGGATCTGAAAAAATAAAATTCTATTCATTTCTTAGTAATAATCATATTAAATTTGTAAAATATTTTTTTTATAATGCCTACACATTTTCCATTCCATATCATTCAATGCTATATCTTTTCATCCAAATACAGCTGTTGGAATATTTAGGGATTGCATTTGAACACGTTTATTACTGCTAAATGAAATAGCCGCAATGACAAAGAACTGGCATGGATTCAAATAACAGATATCTGTCATCTTCGCAAGACCTGATCTTACATAATGCCGTGCCGTAATTCAGGAAGTATTCATTCATTTGTCATGCTGAGCGTTAATTGCGAGAGCCGAGGAGGAGCAATGCGTCGGCTGCCTGGTAACGATCGGTGTGCCCCAACCGAAGCCGCCAATGTGATGATGGGGATGGGGATGGAGATGGCGCTGAGGATGGGGGACGCAGGGGTTGCAGTGCACACGGGAGGTGCACGAGAGATGCAGATGCGGCCGAGTGCGCGACGTTGACCGACGAGAACGACGACGTGCCTGACGATGGATATTTATATATCGACAATTTGGATAAGTTCCAATGCATTTAGACGAGAGTTATCTATAGAATATGTATGTATTTTGGTCACGGTTGCCGTTTCACAAATATTTTCTGCACCAATTGCTGAACAACTTTACAGATGCCCGAACCGCACCAACAAAGCCCAACATTACTGATAATTGTCTCAAATTTTGGTTATCCGTAATACCCATGCTACCCACATGCGTTTTTCATGCCTTTTCAGTTGTTGCTCTTGGCATCATCAGCTGCAATTGCGGGCATTTGATGGACGGGTGCTCACATCACTCGATGTTGCCTCTGAAATAGCCCATTGCTTACAATAATTGTTGCTGCCTCGCAGTCGCATGTGCCGCACCCTTTACAGCCCGCCCTTCCCCTCCCGCCTCAACACATTTGTGATGCCCATGCCAAATATCTTGACACTAAAATGCAAAATTGCTTTGCGTCAATGACTCAAAACCGAAACGTTCTCTCATTTGCACAGCATCAACAAAAACAACAACAACAACGACAACAACAACAATTGGGGACAAGCGAATCCATTTGTTCTTGGGATCTGCTTTCCTCTAAGCAGTAATCTTCCATTTGAATATTGGCCATCCCAGTGAATTATCTAGAACAGCGCAAATAGCGCCCTAACAATACGATTCGTGCTTATAATCTATGTCAACTACATTTTTATAATATACACAGTTCTTGTATTATAGGTAGAGACACGCACGGGTAGAAATATACAATCTCCATCGCATCCGACCCGAAATATTCATCCTTTACTAAACTTACAGAATGAATAATAGAGTATTCTTTACATTGTTACTAAATTTCCATAATATAAAGAGTTCTATATCATCCGACACGAAATATTCTTCCTTTACTAAACTTTTATCATCCAAAGATCTTACAAAATAAATTATAGAGTATACTAAATTTCTATAATATCAAAAGTTCTCATATTATAGGTAAAGATACGCGCGGAAGTAAGAAAAATCAATTTCGATCTTATCCGTACCGAAATATTCTTCCTTTACTAAACTTTAAACATCCAAAAGATCTTACACAATAAATAATAGAGTATACCTTTAAATTGTTCCTAAATTTCCATAATAGTATAAACAGTTCTTATATTATCCGACCCGAAATATTCTTCCTTTACTAATCCAAAGATCTTACAAAATAAATTACAAAGTCATACTAAATTTTTATAATATAAAAAGTTCTCATATTATATTCTTCCTTTACTAAACTTTTAAAATCCAAAGATCTTTCAAAATTAAAAATAGGGTATCCTTTACATTGTTAATAAATTATTATAATATACACACTTCTTTTATCATCCGACCCGAAATATTCTTCCTTTACTAAACTTATTCATTTGGTGGAGTGAGTTTAGTAACGGAAGAATATTTCGGGTGGAATAAGTTTAATAAAGGAAGAATAGGTCCTTATAACATGAAAAATAGAGTATTATTTACATTGTTGAATTTTACTATATAGTATAATAATATTTACTGTATATAATATAATATTTACTCTTTACAAACCTAAACACCACAAAAAACAATATTACTAAAGCTTTGTTTTCTTTTTGCTTTGTTTGTTTACCTCTAGCGCCTGGTACTTTTTAGTGTGACCAAATTTTTCAAAAGAAAAAATATTATAAGGAAAAAATACTGAATATCTAAAATTTTATAAATAAGATCATAAACTGAGTTCTTGGACCCCATAGAAATTTCGAGATCGATGGACTTTCAGGCACCATTTTTATAAGTTATCCCAATTCTGCGTCCATCTCTAATTATATGTACTTATGTGTAGCTCTTAAGTCTATAGTATAAAGTTGATTTCTTATACCATATACAATGGTAAATGATTGCCTATGCTTGCCGAGAAAAACTTGTGTCAAAACACATAAAATCTACTCTAAAACGAAAGATTATCGTTCTGATTTGAAATCTGTGCAAAATTTATTTCAAATTGTGTTGATGTTAGCAATATACTAGTAGTTGTTGCTGTTGTTGTAGTCGCTAGATGTTTGCATTGTTTTTGTGAAAATTGCGTAAAATTATTTCTGACAATGTCGCAGATTGTGTTTCAACAAGAGCCACAGAACACAACGCACACAAAACTCATGGCGAGGAAACAAACAAGAAAAATATAAAAAAAAAATAGAGAAATTATGATCATCCTCTATACTCGAATGTGCGAAAACACCCAAAAAACACATTATGTGAATTGCCGATGTGCTGGGCCATAGAATATGTTGCTTTCAATTTTTGTTCTATTTGAACGCCTTTGGTTTATAAAGTTTCATAAAGATTCCATTCAAGAGGCGTTGGCGGTGGAGGTGGAGGTGGCGGTGGCGGTGCCACAGAGGCGTCCTAGTTGGGGGCTCTTAAGAACTAGCTGGGGCTACATATGAGCAACGGTAAACTAAACCCCCACACAACCATGAAATGTGAATAGATTGAAGACTTTTAGGCACGTTGTGGCGAAAGCGAATCAAAATTTATAACTATAAATAAGCTAGAAAATTTGAAAATTGTTTGTCTTGGCATTTTATTTTGCTGGGATTTCTTTTTTGTATTTTTTTCTTTTTTATTATTATTTTTTTTTGCATTTTGTTTGTTAATTTTAATTTTCAAATCATTTATGAAAAGTATTTTGAGTCTTTCGGTGGGGCGACTCAAGAATCTCTCACAATGTGCGGAGCGTTGAAAGGACCCGCATTCTTATGAACAATGCCGAGCAGGTCGGATCAACTTTTAGCTCACACATTGTGTAGTACGTGTATCTGCGAGATAAATTCGTTTAGCATTGAAAAAAATGCATTGCATTGCACTGAAGGACGCCGACAACATTTATTTGATTTGGCACTTCTTAGTATCTATGTAGACAACTGTATCTATAAGTATTTGTATCTTGTATCTGTATATGTATGTGATTGCTGGCGTCTGCGGTCATTTTGGTTTTCGTATGCTCAGCTTTTGTGTGTGTGCCAGGGCGATCAATGTTTTTGAAGTTCACAAGAATTTTCGATTTTTATTTTCGCGATTTGTTAAAATGCCAGATATCGTATAGACGCCAAGCGACAAATGCTATATAGACTATCTAGCACCATCTATCATTTCTAATAGTATCTATCTCATTCTGACATTAAAGGATAACAGAATGAAATGAAGCTAGATTGATTTCCTACTGAATTTTGATCTTGGCCGACATGCGATCTCTTTATTTATGAAATTGACTTTGAAACAGCTGATGGCTTATCAAGAAGTATAGATTTAGCCTCTGTAGCACCCCCCTTCCCCCAACCTGAGACCAATTCCACAGCAGGTCCAATGTGGATCGATCAAAACGCCCCCGAACCGGTGGCAGATCAAATTGGCATTGAGGTGACCAGAAAAGAATAGAATAAAACAAATACCGAAAAATGATCACTGTATCAAAAAAAAAAACAAAAAAACAACAAATAACATCGCATGTGTAGAGAAAATTGTGTGTGAACTAAGTAAAAGCTCGGACAAGGGGTAAAGCAGGCAGAGAGAGAGGTAGAGAGACAGATCTAGATAAAGGCAGAGAGCGAGAGTAATGCAAGTAGTAAAAACAACAATTCATATACAAGGATTTTCACAAATGCAAAATTTGTAATTGAAATGAATTTCACTCACACAGCCACACAAGCGCTCACTCAAATGTGTGTGTGTGTGTGTGTGTGTGTGGGGGAGAGAGCAGACGCGTTACTCACGCAATCGAGAAAAAGCTTTCGCTCTCTCGCATGGATCCTGGTGCCCATTGCTGCTGCGATTGCATCATAGCTTGCTCACTCACACATGCGCATACACACGCACACACACAGCGTTGCCCACTTGCTGCGAACTCACAGAAGAAAACGAAGAAGAAGAAGAAGCAGACGGTGAATACGAAGAAGAAGAAGAGGCAACGGCGGGCCAACCCCAACCGCTGATAGACCGAAAAAGGGAGCAAGAAAATACCGAGACGTAGCGAAAAGCAGCCATAGCCACCCAGCGCATGCCGAATTTTGGCCCCTCACGCACACCAGCAACACACGCTCGCACACACACTCACACACACACACGGGCACACGTATACAGACACACAAGACGATCGAATTGAGAGCTTTTTTCACAATCGTGCGGCACAGATTAAGGGGTATCAAATTGCCACGTATAAAAGGCAAGTTTACCGGTTGCACGGTTCAGAACGGCTTTCGAGCGCGTAAGTGCAACACCTTTGATGTGCGAACTAATTTTTGGATATTCTCAAGCGGCAAGCAGCCTCAGCAGCAGCACCAGCATCACCAGCAGTGTAAAAGAGACAGCAACAAATTGATCATTTTTATCGAAAACATTTGAAACAATTACCTACATATATATAAAAAATATCGATAAATATAAATTGTGTGTGATTTTGTGTGGTGCTTATCCTGTCAAAGGATCTTACCCATAAACTGTAACTCGTTGATCGACAAAAAGTGCAAATGAAAAGTGACTCGGAATACGCTTTGTCTACTCTGGATTATTGACAACTGATAGGAAAACGCCTTTAACTGGATTATAATTAACTCATTTCTAATACCACGTAACTCTCAGTTGTCTGCATTACTTCATCTAACCTATGAGGAACCAATTCGATTCCAATTCCAATCAATTGATTCGGAAGTTCACGCATAATCAGCGTCTTGTGTAATACTAAGTACCTACCCGAATACCCACACCCGTACACCCCTCTAATCATATAGCCAGTGACCATAACCATGTCAATATCAATAGAAGGATGGGGCATGAAATCCAAATACCAAGCATACCCTTATTGTTTTTCTAGGATCAGTGCTATTCCAACGAAGAAAATCAATTACTTTTTCAAAAAATAGAACTCTTATTAATATATTAATCATATTCCATTAAATATTTCAATTTAATGCAGTAAAATTTGGAATTTTCAAGTTCTACATTCATTTGTAGTATTTGAAACATTTATTTAATATATTAAAACAGAAAAGTCTCCTTAGTTATTTAAATGTATATTTTGATAATTGCAATCAATCTCTTCAATAGACAGAGATAGCAATATGTCAATGTTTGGGTTTCCATTACTTGATCAAATTGAAATGCCATAGACGGTAAATGTTTAAATAGTATTTCGAATTACTATTAGATGACTTCATACATGAATACCTGTGGTTCAAATATGCGTACACAAAGAGCACAGACTAGTCGCACCGATTTCTACATAGACATGTAGATATATACATACATACATATCTAGTGTACATGAGCGAAATATTTCGAATATGTTTTAAAAATAACCATAGACGTTAGAAAGAGAGCGATGAAAACAAATGTACATATGTATGTATTCGAAACGGCATGCGGCAGTCAGCTTATGTACGTATGTATGTACATATTATGTAGGAAAAGAAAAGCTCATCATCAACTCAATACCCCATACATATACACATACATATACATATAGTAGTACATATACATATGCTCGTCTATATATACATACATGTGTGTTTAGTTTCGAAATAATTTCGAGAATTTTAAAAATAACGCATTCGTTGAAAGTTCGTGTAGTGTCCGTTGTTTTCTTTTTGGCCGATTCCCTTTGCCGATTGTCGAAATATATCGCAACGTTATAGAATCGTGTCAAATGCGATCATTGCAATCTCGCAACTCGTGTGTTTTAGACCACACAGCCGAATCAAAGTTTTCAAAGTTTTAAAAGCGTGGGCAGTTCTTAAGCCGAAAACTAGACTCCTTCAAGTGATAGAGTGAGTGAATTTTGTATGAAGTTTTGGTGAAAATTTCAGAAAATGATTAAGCATCCCAAAAATTAGTTAAATATCGAAATCGTTATCGGTTTAGCGGTTAATTAACCGCTTTACGTCTTCTGATCGCTTATGTAATAAAGTTAACTTCCGAAAAAGATGAAAAAAATGAAAGAATATAGTTAAAATGGCTGAAAATGAGAATTACGTAATAATAGCAACGCCCCAGATAGAACGCATACATATAGAGGCGACGCGGACACGCAAGATCTATATGTACGGGTATATGGCACTGATCTATATTTAGGCGACAACCCACACAAGTCACTTGTTGTTGGTGTTTGTTGTTGTGCTCTCGCACTCTTCTGTTTATAAGTAGCAACAACAACAACAACAAGAACAACAAGAACAACAACAACAATAAATCGGCCAACAACACAACAAGGCCTAATTAATTAACTGAAACGGGGAGGTGCTCGAACATCCCCGCATAGATTTGAATATCCGGTTACGTGTTTTCGAAATTCACATGGAACTACTTATTCATGCTCATATTTGGAATGAAAATATTCGGGAGATATTTAGAAAAGAGCACACACACACACACATACACACAGAGACACACACATGTGTTATAGTTTCCAATGCTGCTGCTGCTGCTCCTGCTGCTGAACTGGGTCAAAAGCATAAAATAAACAAGTGAAAAGAACATCGGGAATATCCAAAAGTTGATGGCGATGCAGCATGCAACATATTACTAATCATAATCAACTTTCTTTCAATATTTACAGGGAAGTTTTGGGCTCACGACGCGATTAAAACAAGAATTTTGAAAGTCCCAAATTTATTTCTCGAGTTTTTAAGTTTAAAAGCGAAATTTAATCAAGATGCCGAAGCCAGCCGCTAGCCAGGAGGATGAGGATCCCACCCCATACCTGTTCGTGTCTTTGGAACAAAGACGTATCGATCAATCGAAACCCTATGATTCGAAGAAGAACTGTTGGGTGCCCGACGAGAAGGAGGGTTATCTCATTGGTGAGATCAAGGCCACCAAGGGAGATATCGTCTCCGTCGGCCTGCCTGGTGGAGAGGTAATGCAACGCCATCCAATCCAAACACACACAATCCAATCCAATCAATCAATTTTAAAGTACCCAAAGTGTTTTCCATAAAGTGATCATCATTAGTTACCATTTGCCAAAGAATGTTTGGTACTACAAACTGACTTTGTCAAATGTTAGCTGGCGGCGATACTTTTGGGAAATATGGGCACTTTGAAATGTTTGCAAGCTATTATTTAGTAGACAAGACTTCATATAGCTATACTCCACACATGACTAGGTAAAAGATTTCAAATCCGACAATGTGGAGAAAGTGAATCCACCAAAATTCGAAAAAATTGAAGATATGGCTGACATGACCGTGCTGAACACACCTTGCGTGCTGCACAATCTGCGCCAGCGTTACTATCATAAGCTTATCTACGTAAGTGTAAACAGTCAGAAACTCACTAATATATGGGCTTTCTTCTTTTCGGTCTCTTTTCTCTCAAAAATAAACAAAAAATGAAAACCAAACACATAATACCATGAACTGCTAACCACGTCTAACCAACAACTATAATAAAAAAATATAAAAAATACAATAAATGGGTGACAAATGGGTCGACAAAATGAACTGAAATGACAAATTAGACGAAAGACTTCAAGAAAGATCAGCTCCAGCAGGTGAACCCTCCGAAATACGAAAAAGCTGAGGATATGTCTAACTTGACATACCTTAACGATGCCTCTGTGCTCCATAACTTGAGGCAGAGATACTACAACAAGCTCATCTATGTAAGTAATTGCCGTACCGGTATGGCAAGAGTACCCTATTAATACCCAGCGTTCAATGTTTCTAAACTGCTTTACCTATCATCAACTTCAACTTTGAACAAAATCAAAATCAAAATTTTAAGGCTACACAGCTCCAATTCAAATGGTGAAACGCTTTAAAGTCTTTAAGGCCATTTCAGTAGTGTTGCTAACACTTGACACTGCATTATTTTGAAACCAATCATTTATATGTAAAACTAAAACAACTTCATCACTACATCCAGCTGCTAACACGATCTAAAACAAGGGCTAACAACCACCACAACTTGTATCTTGTACGCATTAACTGAGCTTCTACTAGCAATATATTTAGCCGTCCAGTCAGATGAACGTTACACTGGAAAGAAAACGGTTTTACCAATATACTACACACAACACACAAAACACACCACAACCTGCACAACAAGGATGCTGAGCTGAAACCTCTTAAGATCATCACACCAAGACATCATCATACCCTTTATCCAGCTACAAATCAAACAAAAACATATGTAGTTAGTTACCCATTATCAACGAACACCAAAAACTGGTTGAACCCACAAATATGAAAATGAAAGACAAACAAAACTGTTACTAAACTGTCTAAGTACTCGTAAGCACCCAATAGACGGCTCTAAAACATGACTTTGTACCGCTGAAAGATACTGAAACACAGTGGCCTGGTCTCAAAAGAATACCAATGTTTTAGAGACGATCTAAACTAAATGTAAAACTAACAAAAAT
Source organism: Hirtodrosophila histrioides (assembly GCA_037075165.1). Taxonomy (NCBI): domain Eukaryota; kingdom Metazoa; phylum Arthropoda; class Insecta; order Diptera; family Drosophilidae; genus Hirtodrosophila; species Hirtodrosophila histrioides. The sequence goes on along the minus strand of JBAMCL010000759.1, from coordinate 328,836 downwards.
TAATTGTTCCATAGCTAATTAAATGCTCATATTAATTTGTTATATTTTCTCTTCCCTACGCAATGTACAACAGACCTACTCCGGTCTTTTCTGCGTTGCCATCAATCCTTACAAGCGCTACCCCGTCTATACCAACCGTTGCGCTAAGATGTACCGTGGCAAGCGCCGTAATGAGGTGCCACCCCATATTTTCGCCATTTCTGACGGTGCCTACGTCGACATGTTGACCAATCACGTCAATCAATCTATGTTGATTACCGGTGAGTCTGGTGCTGGTAAGACTGAGAACACGAAGAAGGTCATTGCGTACTTCGCCACTGTTGGCGCTTCGACCAAGAAGGATGAGGCCCAGAAGAACAAGGGCTCCCTGGAAGATCAGGTTGTGCAAACTAACCCTGTGCTTGAGGCCTTCGGTAACGCCAAGACCGTGCGTAACGATAACTCTTCTCGTTTCGTAAGTACCACTTATATCATTTAACTTTTAACTCCGATCCAGATGCTAATGAACTACTTTACTTACTTGAACAGGGTAAATTCATCCGTATTCATTTCGGTCCTACTGGTAAACTGGCTGGTGCTGATATTGAGACCTGTAAGTTAGCTGAAACACTTAAGAGACCTTCTTGTACTACAGCATCTCTCGTCTTATTCTCTCTTCTACAGATCTGTTGGAGAAGGCTCGTGTCATCTCTCAGCAATCTCTGGAGCGCTCGTACCACATCTTCTACCAGATCATGTCTGGTGCCGTTGCTGGTGTCAAAGGTATACATATGCAAGCATCATCACCCAATTCATATATCACCTATCTCTCTCCCAGAGCAAGATTATATTTTGCTCTATTTACAATATTTTTCAGTACTTCTAGCAGTGGTTTAGGTTCAACATCTGAACACAAACACACACACACATTCATACACACATTACACACGAAAGGCTTTCAATACAAAACAAAAAAAAAAATTATATTATTTATTTTCCAAAAATCTGTCTAGAAATCTGTGGTTTGACCGATAACATCTACGATTACCACATTGTCTCCCAGGGCAAGGTTACTGTGCCCAGTATCGATGATTCTGAGGAATTCAACCTCACAGATGTAATTGTCCCTTATGATACAAAAGTGTTATTGTTCATTGTATTTGGTTATCTTACTACTAGACTTTCGTAATATCTTAATTGAGTAATTATTTGGTTAACTCTTGCTAGCTTATAGCGTACCGTAATCGTTATCGTTATCGTAATCGTATATCGTATATCGTAGCGTTTACGTAGGCCAATCGTCTATCGCTTTCAATGGCTAGCTGTAGCTGACAAACATTCCAAATTGCCAAAACCATCCTAAGATACGGATAATTGGAATATGTTGAAGGCTTTTTAGTTTCGCGAGCGTGCTCCATTATCAGCCCAAATTCCCAATATCCCAAGTCATCTACCTATATAACTCATTCCATACCTTAACTAACACACACCATATTGCCAACCCTTATTAAATATCAAATTCTCTACCTTTTACATATATGTGCTACACCACAATCCACACACAAACTGTACGAATTACCGTAAACTGTTGTTCGACTATATAATCGTATAAATGCAATATACTTATAAAGAATATTGCCTGCTATCGAACAACATTTACGATTATCGTATTGTATCACAAGGCAAAACGACAATACCAAGCGTTAATGATGCCGAAGAATGGGTCGCAGTAGATGTAAGGCCATACAGAACTGGTTACCTATACATGTGCTCACCATATATATATATACCGAAACATCTGTGTCCTAACCAAAATGATAAATCAAAAAGATACCTAACGTTAACTGTGTCTGTTCTACATTTGGAGCGTCAGCTCTTTATTTGAATCTCTTGTGTCATGTCTTCAATGTTGTAGATACCTTTACTCAACATCCTGAACTCGTATAATTACATTCTCAAAAATTCCGATATATATCAATGTGTTAACTTGTCACGTCCGTCTCGTAAAATATTGTATCGTAAATATCGTACACCCAAAATTCATAACGCTTTACATGCCAAAGCAAATCTAGCTAATTGCAATCCTAACCTTTAACCCTAAAACCGAATTAAAAACAACTAATACTAATATCAACTAGTTAGCATTGTTTTAGGTAGTCATTTTAGGGCCGTACTCATTATACCCACTACATATGTATCTGGAGTATTTGAAATTAACTTATTGCTACACTCCATCAAAAACTAGAGATGGTATTTCTTACCCAACATATTGGCGATTATCCTGGCATATGCCAGGGTAAGACGCGGATACCCGGTGTCAACGATGGTGAAGAATTTGAATTAACTGATGTAAGTTGTGTTGCAGGCGACGCAGAAAACCTCTTCATAAATACCGAAAACCCCTTAAGCCCAACAGAACTTTTGTAAAATATTTAAAAATCTTTTGTATTTTCTATCTTTTATGTACACCATTATTTGAAGTTGTTTTATATTGATCCGAACACTCTCTGACTTTCCGAGTAAAAAAAAACGTATAATGTAGTCGTAGCTATCAATCTTGTATATATGTATTTTACAGTGTGTTAATTTTCAAGTGTTATTCCGGAATTATCTTGAGTTACTCTTCGCTTTCTCTCTCTATCTGTCTCTCTCTCTCTCTTTGCTATTTCTTTTAGTACATATATATATCTTTCGCGCTCTGCTGTAGTTTGCACCTTCACCTAGTTATGTAACCGTACCTTACAATATCCCAAACCGCTGGGAGCAGGAGGTCTCTGTAACCTAACTTACTGAAAATTTCAATTCGTTTCGTTCGTTCAATATTGACACCGGGTAGCAATTATTATGTTTTGAGTATTGAAATGCCATAGGTTGTTGAGAGAAGCCCGCTCCTGGCTTAAAATATTGCACCAGTCTAAAGGGGGGGTAATCCATCGGGGAGCCTCCGAACGCACAGAAAACACACACAATGGCACAAAGCACAAAGCACACCACAGCACACACACTCAAAGACAACACACAAACATTCACATGAGTATTTTGAACACGTATCCTTACCACACATATATCTGACTTAGTCCATAAGTTCTGTTCTATTTTTTTGTTTTTTCGCTAAACCAAAAACCTTCTCTCCGACTATATGTAGACATGTGCTTCCTCTCTGATAACATTTACGACTACTTTAACGTATCCCAGGGCAAGGTCACTGTGCCCAGTATTGATGACTCTGAGGAATTCATGCTTGCAGATGTAAGTGACAGCTGTTGAAGACGTACTATTCGTATATATGTTACCGGTACTGTCTGAACGACATTTGTACCAATACCAATACCAATACCGAACACCAACACGCCCACAGATATTTTATGTGTTTCTTTTGGTTACCTAGTTTCCAGTTCCAGTTCCAGTTCCAGACCTAGTACTTTGTCTGTCTATCGCCAGTACTTAGTCTATCTGTGTTAATTGGAATGCCCATAGAGTAAGATTGTATGACGAATGACGAATCCCTTGCCCGGTTCTATTTAAAAGCATCCATAAAAAACAAAAACTACTCGTATACGTAGCAGATTTACCTATCTGTACCTGTACTTAATACGAATGCCCAACATCGACAACCTTATCGACGTTGTGACTTCTGTGGACTGATCTAATTGATATTGATTGTGTTTAGCTTGCTGGAATGTGTATGCAATTAGTATATATATAAATAGTTGTAACTACGATACTTGTGTGTACTATATCTCCCAGATAGTTCGATTTGTACCAGAAAGCCAATTACGTGAGCGTTGTGTACAAATCTATACTTATATTGATAAGTCCTCTGTATGTAGCACTTCTTTAACGGCCCCACACCGACTTGAGAGCCGATCAGGTTTAGAACTCCTTGAAAAAAACAAAAAACATAAAAAAAACACAGCACGCACGATTTCCCCTTCAGTTTATAAGAAAACAAGCATCGTCAATACACCGCTGTCTATCGATTCCGGAATACCTAAGCTACCTGTACCCGGTAAAACTGATCACATACTTGTTATATAGTAAATATTGTAGGTTTACTAATTAAGCGCTTTTCAAATATGCTGCCAGTACTTTTGGATATACTTACTTGTTACTGTTTTTAGCATGCCGCATGATAAATATATATTTATAAGCTACACTCAACAATGTCGAAAGAAATCGCTGTAATATACTATACCCAAGAATAATGCTGAAAAACCTTCCACTAAACGATCAAATTTGAAATAAGCAAAAACTAATTTTTGAAAACCCATTCTAAACCGTTCGGTATATAGCAAGCCTTCGATATCTTGGGCTTCACCAAGCAGGAGAAGGAGGATGTGTACAGGATCACCGCCGCTGTCATGCATATGGGTGGCATGAAGTTCAAGCAACGTGGTCGCGAGGAGCAGGCTGAGCAGGATGGTGAGGAGGAAGGTGGCCGTGTATCCAAGTTGTTCGGCTGCGATACCGCTGAGCTGTACAAGAACTTGCTCAAGCCCCGTATCAAGGTCGGTAACGAGTTCGTCACCCAGGGCCGTAACGTCCAACAGGTCACCAACTCCATTGGTGCTCTGTGCAAGGGTGTCTTCGATCGTCTCTTCAAATGGCTGGTCAAGAAGTGTAACGAGACTCTGGATACCAAGCAGAAGCGTCAGCACTTCATTGGTGTACTGGATATTGCTGGTTTTGAAATCTTCGACGTGAGTATGATCCGACTGGACGACAACTTGGGCTTACCATCTATAGTCTATGGGATATATCATCCCATAGGCATAGGTGATTAGCTGATGACTGTCAATGGGGTCTCTGGCGCATCCTGTGTGTCCGGGATAAATCATTGACAGCGACCTGCTAACATGTCTCTCTACAGTTAGGAATGGGTTTACTCGGGTAATACATAAAGTTTCCACTAGGTGCACTTACTCTTCGCACTATATGCACACAATTCACAATTCACATAAGAACAACACAACAAACAAACACTTCAGCTAGCGTATTGTGAAAATGAAGATCTTTTAAGTATAATATGTAAATATTCCCAATGTAGTACAACGGCTTCGAACAATTGTGTATTAACTTCACCAATGAGAAATTGCAACAGTTCTTTAACCACGTCATGTTCGTCTTGGAACAAGAAGAATACACCAGGGAGGGTATTCATTGGGACTTTATTGATTTCGGTATGGACTTGCTGGCCTGTATCGAACTGATTGAAAAGGTGCTTAAGCTTATATCTCGTACTTGTACTCCTTCAATGTTATGTCTCCTTCTGCACAAAATTGTTTGTTGTGTATGTTTTAGCACCGATATATATCTCTTTCAAGGCGAAAAAGCTAACGACAAACCCTATAAATAGGCATCAAATGACAGGTAAAACCTTGCGTGTTGAATGTATAAAGTACATTGGTACTTAAATCCCGAGCACAGAATTGATGTTATGTATTTATGTTAGGGCATCTTTTATGAAACGAAACCCAGCACTGTATGAAAAATATCCAAAGCACTTGTTTTAAATGTTCACCTCTCCTTCACCACATTCACCCACAATTAGTACAACGGTTTCGAGCAACTGTGTATTAACTTCACCAACGAGAAGTTGCAACAATTCTTCAACCATCACATGTTCGTTTTGGAGCAAGAAGAATACAAGAAGGAAGGTATTGAGTGGGCCTTCATCGATTTCGGTATGGACTTGTTGGCCTGTATTGATTTGATTGAAAAGGTTCGTCGAACGGTTCCGCTACAGACATATTGCATTTGCTCCCTAGCACTTAAGCCAATTGTTATTATAACTTAAGCATTCAGCAACTCTCTGGCAATTCATCTAGAACTGATGAACCCATCGAGTGTGTGCAATCATTGTTTCAATATATTTTATAGCTCTACTTGGGAGAAGTGCGCCCATAAGCGTTACTACCTCCAACCAACCAATCAACCAACCAACCAACCAACCACCCACCCATATATGTATACACGCATCTATTTTTCGAGAACGACCTTAAAAAAGGGGCTAAAGAAAGATAAAGAAATCCACGTAATTAACACGACTACATATCCATACAAAAACTTGAACCATCTGACTAACCCGGCTATATTTGTTAAATATTGTTCCGTTTCCGATACAGTACAACGGTTTCGAACAATTGTGCATCAATTTCACTAACGAAAAACTGCAACAATTCTTCAATCATCATATGTTCGTATTGGAACAAGAAGAGTACCAACGCGAGGGCATCGAATGGACCTTCATTGATTTCGGCATGGATCTGCAATTGTGTATTGATTTGATTGAAAAGGTACAGGGCCACAACTATCTCAGAGACAGATAGCCAACTGACCGCCACAATAATACACAATTGCAATTGCACAGATCTACTTAACTAAATTGCACTTCAATAACAACTTATACTATGTAACCTAGTCCTAAGTTCGCCTAGCTAAACCAACAACTAAATAGATCTAATATGCGTATGCCATATGCAACTAACGAGAGGGTAAGTTATATGTACTACTAATGACGTTACTTAACTAGTAATGTTTAGGAATAGTCTTACAATATGTTCAGCGTTATGTTGCTTCCAAAAAATCGACTACTTCAAGTCTAATGCGTGCTTGTTACTAAATGTCGCGATCATAACTTGCAGCTGTACTAATTTGAGATATTATATTCTTATTTACATTGCTTAGCCTATGGGTATCTTGTCCATCCTGGAAGAAGAGTCTATGTTCCCCAAGGCCACCGATCAGACCTTCTCGGAGAAGTTGACCAACACCCATTTGGGCAAGTCAGCTCCATTCCAGAAGCCCAAGCCTCCAAAGCCCGGCCAGCAGGCAGCTCACTTTGCTATTGGTCATTATGCTGGTTGTGTCGCTTATAACATCACCGGTTGGTTGGAGAAGAACAAGGATCCCTTGAACGATACCGTTGTCGACCAGTTCAAGAAGTCGCAGAACAAACTGCTGATCGAAATCTTCGCTGATCATCCTGGCCAGTCCGGCGGCGGTGAACAGGCTAAGGGCGGTCGTGGCAAGAAGGGTGGTGGCTTCGCCACTGTCTCATCTGCCTACAAGGAGCAGTTGAACAGCTTGATGGCTACTCTGCGCTCTACCCAGCCTCATTTCGTCCGTTGCATCATTCCCAACGAGATGAAACAACCTGGCATGGTTGATGCTCACTTGGTTATGCACCAGCTGACTTGTAACGGTGTGCTTGAAGGTATCCGTATTTGCCGTAAAGGTTTCCCCAACAGAATGGTCTACCCCGACTTCAAGATGCGGTAAGTACTATTGGGGACTTTTAAACACTACTCTAGCACATAAAGATATATAGACAATACTTAGACATACTACTTATCAGTTTAGTTAACCATATGTACTCTTAGCTATTGAAGCACAAAGTCTGTATTATACACTGGAGCTTACTGGGCCAATGGGTCCTTCCTTCCTTTCTTAAGTATCTATAACTCAAATTTTAACTTGCAAATTCTATCGAAATTAACTCTAGTTATATGATTCTGGCACCAGCCGTCATGGCAGCCGAAAAACTGCCTAAGAACGCTGCAACAAAGTGTTTGGAAGCCGTAGGACTGGACCAAGACTTGTATCGCATTGGTAACACCAAGGCACGCATACTTTGATGATTATTTAGTGTAGTGTCGTCCACCACGTTCAATCCAAATGTATTATCACATTATCGCAATTCCTCACTTGTATGTTTGCGTACTCCAACTCCATGAACCAGTTCCAGTTCCAGTACCAGTTACCAGTACCAGTACCAGTTCTTGTTCAAGTGCTGTGCCTATGATCACGATGTCTTTGAGAGGTGTTGAGGATTGATTGAACTTTAGTGTAGCATGTTCAATGTACAAAATATGTCTGTCTATCACAATTTGTTTACGTATTACGAATGCATCAACAGGTACCAAATTTTGAACCCACGAGGCATTAAGGGTCTTGAAGATCCCAAGAAAGCTTCCAAAATTCTGATTGAGACAACCGAGCTGAGCGATGATCTCTACCGTCTGGGTCATACCAAGGCATGATTAAGTTCTTATATTTTGCTTATTCGGCTATTTCAACTTCGAAATTCTTCTTCGTCAAACATTTTTGAGTGGATGGCTCAATTATGTATATAATTATTTGTGTAGTCAATAATCCAAAAGAGGGTGCCTCAAACCGCCAACGCGAAAGCACCTTTGAATACATACATCAACACACAAACAACAACAAAACTACACACAAAAAGAAAGAAAAAAAAAACCAAAGTGGTCACAAGTGTACAATCACGATCCCCCAATGATCAAAATTTCATTTGCAGCTATCAAATTCTGAATCCAGGTGGTATTGTTGGCATCGATGATCCCAAGAAGTGTGGCGCACTTATATTGGAATCCACAGCATTGGATCCCGATATGTATCGTATTGGACACACTAAGGCATAGTCGCGTTCCACAGATTATACAGATTATATCCAATTATGATTTTATGCATTTTGCGTACCTCTTTCTACTCCTCCAAGTAGTATTTTGTCGTATCTCTATCTATCTATCTCCCGTACACTTGACGGATTCCACACAACTAGTATCCGAATACAGAATATATTCTTCTCTCTCTTCAAAATACATTTGCTTCAACAAGAAGCGAACTCTGCAGATATAATACAGAGAACATTATTTTCGGGCGCCCTTTAGAAAACAGAAACAAACCTAGCTAGGGGCGCTATTCAGCACTATATTCCCCCTTCCAATGAGATGCACTTTCCCCTCACACCGACACATCTACACATGCACACGTACAACCCTATCAATAAATAAAACAACCCAGTTTTGTAGCATGGGTTTGAGTTCAAAGTAGTTATTATTGGTTCAAGAATTTAAGATCAAATGTAAATAACACTAGACCTAAGCTAGATATACTAACTTTAGTTATATATCGTATATAGCAAACTGTAGTAAACACACATTATTTCGTTTATTATTATTTAATTCATTTATATATACTATATATGTTATACGTGAACAACATATAGCTACCAAATCCTGAACCCCAAGGGTATCAAGGGTATTGAAGATCCCAAGAAATGCACGAAAATCCTCATCGAATCGACCGAATTGGCCGATGATCAGTACCGTTTGGGTAACACAAAGGCACGAAACATTTTTCTATACAATATGTTTACAATAAACACCAGCTCAATAACTATACTTCAAAAACCACTTCGTCTATGGCTCCAACACTGATGTCCAGACACAACATGCTCACACACACCCGCACACATAAACAAACACACACAGACACTGTGCCACACAGATCCCGACCGAAAACTATGCAAAAAGCCTAGGGTTACGATCTGGGTGTGCTGTGCGCATGTGGTATTACTCTTTCTCTACCACACTCTATATCCCACTTTTCGGGTTGGTAAATGTACACGAAATCCATATACAAACAAGGACATATGTACCATCCAACTTATCCCAAACGAAACCTTTATAGAAAAGGTCATGTCACAATCCCAACAATCCAACAAACCAACAAACCAACAATCCAACCCAAATTGGTATTATGATTTGTAGTATTAACTTACATAGACGTAACTGTACTATTCCCTAGTTGTAGTAATACTAATTGAAACAATTATGATATGGTAGTACTTACATTATACACTAACAACCGTTTGAACTTGTATAACAAAACACTTGACAATAATACAAACCATTCAAACTACCAACCCATACAGCTACAAAATCATGTGCCCCAAGCTATTGGTGGGCGTTGACAAAGACAAAAAGGCCACTGATATTATTATTAAGTTTATCGATTTACCCGAAGATCAATACCGTTTGGGTAACACAAAGGTATATGAGAGACAATATACTTTACTAGCCAAAAGCTTGCATGACCATTAAGATCGAATATCATCCAAACACTCCAAACAGTTGCTCAGTTCGAATCCCTTTGGAACCCAGGAAACCTTCAGCTACTAGTACGCAGCTTATGGACTGGGTTCCCAGAGATCTGCACTGGCAGCTGGACCAACTCACACTCAATCACTCAATGCTAGTTATAAGTTCTATATGTGATATGTGTCATTTCTTTCAATATCATCTCTGACTTCTCTAACTCCATTATATCATCCCTAATCTATGTGTTGTTTGTCTTGTTCTCTGTTTCTATGTTTGTTTTACTTGTATGTACCAAATCCATCCCCTCTTCTATCCCAGTTCAACCTGTCGAAAAGTGTTTTTGAAGAATCGCTGTCGCTTGAGCAAAAAAAAAGAAAACAATTTTGGACTGGTCGATGGGGTTTACGGATCCTAGGCCAGTTCAAAGCTTGATGCACGCGCTCTATTTGAAATATGTTGTAGATTCGACTGAAGATTAACCTATTTTGTTGTTGCCCCTGCCCAACCCAAAACACTTGCCACATATCTAGGTGTTCTTCCGCGCCGGTGTCCTGGGTCAGATGGAGGAGTTCCGTGATGAGCGTTTGGGCAAGATCATGTCCTGGATGCAAGCCTGGGCTCGTGGTTACCTGTCCCGCAAGGGCTTCAAGAAGCTGCAGGAGCAGCGTGTCGCCCTCAAGGTCGTCCAGCGCAATCTGCGTAAATACCTGCAGCTGCGTACCTGGCCCTGGTACAAACTGTGGCAGAAGATCAAGCCTCTGCTCAACGTCAGCCGCATTGAGGACGAAATTGCCGTGAGTATGACAAAATAATGAAAAGAAATAGAATACGTTGATCATGATCCCCAGTGATCTGGCTAACTGGTCTATTGTGTGTGTTTTGGTTTGAACTTGGCTAACAGTTGCTGCTGGCAATCACGCGTAGCCCTGGTACGTCCAACCCTTCAACGTTTCTGTCCGATTCCCGCATCATTGTCAGCCATAATTGGATATGTGGCAGCAGCTGCAACGCAATCTTATAATAGACATAGACACCGCAGACTAAGTACATTGCAACAAGCTGAATTCTTGTGCTTTTAATTAAGCCAACTTAATACCGAAACATTGACCACGCCCACGACCATTCAACATTCAAAATGCCTTTAGGCATTCTTCGATCGAACTGCTGATCGAGCTACCAAAAATAGATGCTGTCATAATCTCACATCTCGCCATCGGCAAGCAAATGTTTTGGTTTCGCTCTAAAACGGAGCTGCCACATATACAAAATGTTATAGATCGCTGGAATCCATATGCTAGCTCGAAGGCATTTCAGTAATGCGCATTTATTGAAACTACCTATACCTCTTATATATTAGAGTATATAATGTTATATATGTACATGGGTAGTTGTGCGTAGTACATAGTTCTATAATTTGGCTATATCTATAGCTCCATCTCAATGGCTATTCTCGGACATTCTGGCAGCTCACTTTTTAAGAGCACACACACATTTTAAGTGTGGGGAGCAGTTGCCAATTAGCTTGCTAATTAAATAATAAAAAGTCAGAGGCGCCTCTCGGTACAGCCTCCTCCTCTTGGCGGTACGGCAGGGCGTATGATTAATACGCATACGCCGCATTGGCTTAGCTCAATTCAATGATGAGTAATAATAACCGCATATAAACTATTTAATATGTACATATGTATATATGAATTCTTGACGTGTGCAAGCGAGAGGGCAACACATAAAGTACACCTGCTGCTGGCCGCACAAGTGCGAAATGATAGCAACCAATGCGAATTGTGAGAATTATGAATTTTCGTGAATTATGAAGGCAAAAGAAGGCAATTACAGATGAGGCAGCTGAGGCAGATGAGGCAGCTGGTTGCCACTTTGGGGCGTTGCTGCTAATTTTATAGCCAAAAGGCGAACGATCGTGCACAGTGCAATCGCAGCAGCCATTCCAGTTGTATTTGACCAGTCGCGGCGTGGTGCAAACGAATTAATCGAGTACCGACAATACGAATTCAAGCAGATACTACCACCACACACACACCATAAGTGTCTAGCTATTGACAATTAACAGTCCAGTTAATCGAGTGTTTTAAGTGTTTTTAATAATAATCAAGCAATTGTAATGGCTGACGAAAAGAAAGCCAAAAAAACGAAAAAGGCTGCGGAGGCAGCGCCTGGGGAGGCAGCCGCTGCTGCGCCTAGCCCAGCTGAGGAGGCTCCTCCGGCGGCAGCAGAGCCTGCAGGTGCCGAGCCAGCAGCTGCTCCAACGGAGCCACCAAGTGTCGAACCAGCACCACAGCCGCAGGCCGTTGAGAGTAGCTCATTTAGTAATCCATCAACTGCTTCTAATGACTTACAGCGTCTGGAGGAGAAGGCCAAGAAGGCTGAGGAACTGCATGCCGCTGAAGTGAAAGTACGCAAGGAATTGGAAGCCTTGAACGCTAAGCTGTTGGCTGAGAAGACCGCTCTGTTGGACTCCCTGTCCGGCGAGAAGGGTCAGCTGCAGGACTTCCAGGAGCGCAACGCCAAGTTGACCGCCCAGAAGAACGACCTCGAGAACCAGCTGCGCGTAAGTACTATATAATACCCATAATAACCTAGTTACCAAATCCCCTGGTAAAAGCCATTAAACGAATCGCAAATGCTTAAATTTATCAAGTGCAATCGAGCGTATCAATTGCTCGGCTATTTCGAGAGATCCGCGAGCTGATGATGTGCGCACTTGCTAAATTTAGCTAGTGATCGATGGAACCAATGAATAACCACTCGTACTCGCCCACACATCCAATTTATATCGCATCGTTACCTTTTGTATGTTTCATCCCATAGGACATCCAAGAGCGCCTGACTCAGGAGGAAGATGCCCGCAACCAGCTGTTCCAGCAGAAGAAGAAGGCCGATCAAGAGATCTCTGGCCTGAAGAAGGACATCGAGGATCTGGAATTGAACGTCCAGAAGGCCGAGCAGGACAAGGCCACCAAGGATCACCAGATCCGCAACTTGAACGACGAGATCGCCCACCAGGATGAGCTCATCAACAAGTTGAACAAGGAGAAGAAGATGCAGGGCGAGAGCAACCAGAAGACTGGTGAGGAACTGCAGGCTGCCGAGGACAAGATCAACCACTTGAACAAGGTTAAGGCCAAGCTCGAGCAGACCCTCGATGAACTCGAGGACTCTCTGGAGCGCGAGAAGAAGGTGCGCGGCGATGTTGAGAAGTCCAAGCGCAAGGTTGAGGGTGACCTCAAGCTTACCCAGGAGGCTGTTGCCGATCTGGAGCGCAACAAGAAGGAGTTGGAGCAGACCATCCAGCGTAAGGACAAGGAACTGTCCTCCATTACCGCTAAGCTGGAAGATGAGCAGGTCGTTGTTGGCAAGCACCAGCGCCAGATCAAGGAACTGCAAGCCCGCATTGAAGAGCTCGAGGAGGAGGTCGAGGCTGAGCGTCAAGCTCGCGCCAAGGCTGAGAAGCAGCGCGCCGATTTGGCCCGTGAGCTCGAGGAATTGGGTGAGCGTCTGGAGGAGGCTGGCGGTGCCACCTCTGCCCAGATTGAGCTCAACAAGAAACGTGAGGCTGAGCTCAGCAAACTGCGTCGCGATCTTGAGGAAGCCAACATCCAGCACGAATCCACCCTGGCCAACCTGCGCAAGAAGCACAACGATGCCGTCGCCGAGATGGCCGAACAGGTTGATCAGCTCAACAAGCTGAAGGCCAAGTAAGTATTCATTTTCTATTTGATAGATCTCGCTAGCTTTTTCAGGTGCCACAGTCCGGTGATGAACAACGTTTTGAGCGTTAATCGAGTGATCGTTGTTGATCAGTTAATAAATATAATTCATTTACTTTTGTAATCCAGGGCTGAGCACGATCGTCAGACTTGCCACAATGAGTTGAATCAAACTCGTACCGCCTGCGATCAGATGTCTCGCGATAAGGTAATATGTCGGACATATGCAACGGTCTGCGATCTACCCCACGGTGATCTCGACTAGGGGCATATGGGCCACACATATACACCTAAATATAAACACTAAATACAGAACGCATGTACCACACACTTGCTCACTTGCCACACACACAATACGAGTACATCTGTGTGCGTGACTATCTTTATCTGTGCTATTCTTCTTATGGTCCCCATAAAATGTCGATCTTTAGTGTGTACCCCCAAGGAAACAATGGACTGCGACGGCAACACTCGTGCGCTCTCGCTCGCTCGCTCGCTTCTCGCCTTCTGCTGTGTATCCCCAAACAGACTGTAACCCCAAAACTAACCCCACATATATCTACTCTCTATTGTCTAATCCAGGGCTGAGAAGGAGAAGAACGAGTACTACGGCCAGCTGAATGATCTGCGTGCCGGTGTCGACCACATTACCAACGAGAAGGTATACAATATGATTTTATTCGTCTGCGATCGCTGCTGTAAATTATATGCTGAAAGTTATTGCTCCGAAACTTGTATATTTTCTTGGTAGAAGTCACGAAAAAAATGAATCACCTTAGATCTCTTAGCCAATACCGAAACTAAAACGACCTAGTTATGAAGTAATTTTGCCTGCTTTTAATGAACCCCTTACTAATTCTGTACAGTGCTTACACAATACAAAATGCCACACAACCGGCCGACAAACGGTTCTGAATTTGAAGCTAATCCTTGTATATTATTATCATCGAACAGGCTGCCCAGGAGAAGATCGCCAAGCAGCTGCAGCACACCCTCAACGAGGTCCAGTCCAAATTGGATGAGACCAACAGGACTCTGAACGACTTCGATGCCAGCAAGAAGAAGCTGTCGATCGAGAACTCCGATCTGCTCCGTCAATTGGAGGAGGCCGAGTCTCAGGTGTCTCAGCTGTCCAAGATCAAGATCTCCTTGACCACCCAGCTGGAAGATACCAAGCGTCTGGCCGATGAGGAGTCCCGCGAACGCGCTACCCTCTTGGGCAAGTTCCGCAATCTGGAGCACGACCTCGACAACTTGCGCGAGCAGGTTGAGGAGGAGGCTGAGGGCAAGGCTGATTTGCAGCGTCAACTCAGCAAGGCCAACGCCGAGGCCCAGGTCTGGCGCAGCAAGTACGAGTCCGATGGTGTTGCCCGCTCTGAGGAGCTGGAGGAGGCCAAGAGGAAGCTGCAGGCCCGCCTTGCCGAGGCTGAGGAGACCATTGAGTCCCTCAACCAGAAGTGCATTGGCCTGGAGAAGACCAAGCAGCGCCTGTCCACCGAAGTCGAGGACTTGCAGCTCGAGGTCGACCGTGCCAACGCAATTGCCAACGCCGCCGAGAAGAAGCAGAAGGCATTCGACAAGATCATTGGCGAATGGAAGCTCAAGGTTGATGATTTGGCCGCTGAGCTCGATGCCTCCCAGAAGGAGTGCCGCAACTACTCCACCGAGTTGTTCCGTCTCAAGGGTGCCTACGAGGAAGGCCAGGAGCAGCTGGAGGCTGTGCGTCGTGAGAACAAGAACTTGGCCGATGAGGTTAAGGATCTGCTCGACCAGATCGGTGAGGGTGGCCGCAACATCCATGAAATCGAGAAGGCCCGCAAGCGCCTGGAAGCCGAAAAGGACGAACTCCAGGCCGCTCTTGAGGAAGCTGAGGCTGCTCTCGAGCAGGAGGAGAACAAGGTTCTCCGCGCTCAGTTGGAGCTGTCCCAGGTGCGCCAGGAAATCGATCGCCGCATCCAGGAGAAGGAAGAGGAATTCGAGAACACCCGCAAGAACCACCAGCGCGCTCTCGACTCCATGCAAGCCTCCCTCGAAGCCGAAGCCAAGGGCAAGGCTGAGGCGCTCCGCATGAAGAAGAAGTTGGAAGCCGACATCAACGAATTGGAGATTGCTCTGGATCATGCCAACAAGGTAGATATCCACTTGCTGCCCTATCTCAATCTATATTCTATAGCTAAACGAATAATTTTTTCTTATATTTCAATAGGCTAACGCCGAGGCCCAGAAGAACATCAAGCGCTACCAACAGCAGCTCAAGGACATCCAGACCGCCCTTGAGGAAGAACAGAGAGCCCGTGACGATGCCCGTGAACAGTTGGGCATCTCTGAGCGTCGTGCCAACGCTCTCCAGAACGAACTGGAAGAGTCCCGCACTCTGCTGGAACAGGCCGATCGCGGCCGTCGCCAGGCCGAGCAGGAACTTGCCGATGCCCACGAACAGTTGAACGAAGTTTCCGCCCAGAACGCTTCCATCTCCGCTGCCAAGAGGAAATTGGAGTCTGAGCTGCAGACCCTGCACTCTGACTTGGATGAGCTCCTGAACGAAGCCAAGAACTCCGAGGAGAAGGCCAAGAAGGCTATGGTTGATGCCGCCCGCCTGGCTGATGAACTCCGTGCTGAGCAGGATCATGCCCAGACTCAGGAGAAATTGAGGAAGGCCCTGGAACAGCAAATCAAGGAATTGCAGGTGCGTCTGGATGAGGCTGAGGCCAATGCCCTTAAGGGTGGCAAGAAGGCTATCCAGAAGTTGGAGCAGCGCGTCCGCGAGCTCGAGAACGAGCTGGATGGTGAGCAGAGAAGACACGCCGATGCCCAGAAGAACTTGCGCAAGTCCGAGCGTCGCATCAAGGAGTTGAGCTTCCAGTCTGAGGAGGACCGCAAGAACCACGAACGCATGCAAGATCTGGTCGACAAGCTGCAACAGAAGATCAAGACATACAAGAGGCAGATTGAGGAAGCCGAGGAAATCGCTGCCCTCAACTTGGCCAAATTCCGCAAGGCCCAGCAGGAGCTCGAGGAAGCCGAGGAGCGTGCCGATCTGGCTGAACAGGCCATTAGCAAATTCCGCGCCAAGGGACGTGCCGGTTCTGTCGGTCGTGGTGCCAGCCCAGCGGTAAGTTTCTAACTACCCAACTATCTTCACTCTCCACTCATTTAGCAGCAAACACATGCAACCATTTTGCTTATATTAAGTATTTGAAATCTCTCCAGAATAGTGTAAATATTGCCTATATATATACTTATATATATATTCTTCCCTTTCATATTGCGGGTCGCGTTCTGCTTCTTCACACCTCACCTCTACAACGACAACAGAATTAAATGAATATTGAGGCACAACTAAAATGAAAAATCTAAAAAATAAAAATCAATTATGGTTCAATTATATGTAAAAATAATGAGAGAACAAAACATGCAAAGAGAATTATAGCTTATAAGAATTAATATACAATAATAATAATAATATAGATGCATCATACGACATTCGGTAGAACAGAGAATTGTAATTAGAGGCACCCACCAAATACGCACATGGGCGAAGAAATCAACCAAAAACAATGAAAAAATTCAACAAGAAAGAAAGAAAGATCATCGATCATCGATACCTCGTACCAACCAAAAATGCGTTCATTTTGACAATTTTTTAACTATGAAGATCAACAGCAAGCAATCCAATCAATCGACTTTGCTTTCTCTACAACCATTCTGCATACAATATACAAAAACTATTCTTCCACTATATTATTAAAATATGTATTTGTACATGTGTACTGCAGCCTACAGCGTCAAGAGGTGGCCGCAAGAGCGCGCTGGAGCAGTAGATACTTTCTTGAAACATTTGTAAGTGGCGTCTTCCCAATGTGGAAAACGTTCTGATCAGCGTATATTCTCGTTATCGTTAACGTTAACGTTCTCGTTCTCGTTTCCTGTTGTCTTGTCTTGTTGTGTCAGAATGTTAGAAACTTCTTCCCACACAAGCACACGCACACACACTCCCCCAACCAAATCATTCAGTCAGCATTGTCTCTTTTGTATTACGCTCTCTAGCAGGAGTTGCGCTCATTCGATTCGTGTGCTCTCTTTCATACATTCCCCGCATACAGAACGTATCCGAGCATATACTTACGTCATACGGTACTCACGCTCATTCGTACCTGATACTCCGTACATAGTTCTCTCTCCTTGTCAATGTGTGCACCACAGAACGTGCAACAAGGCGCTCTCCCACTCAATTATCAAATCTCAATTACAACTTAGTGCGTTAGTCAAATGTCTCAACGAACTTTAGTGACTCGTCTATCCACGCATGCTATTGCTATTGATATATGCAAATCATTTAAGATCATATTTCGATTGTATATGTATTAAATTTATTTATAATTATGTATTTTTATTTTCTGCAGCCCCGTGCGACATCCGTTAGGCCACAATTCGACGGATTGGCTTTCCCACCAAGATTCGACCTTGCTCCTGAAAACGAATTCTAAATGCCATTTCATTTTTTAATTTATTTTAAATGATATTTCATAATGATTATGTTTATGATTTTAACTTAATTTCTTAATTTAAACAAAATAATAAAACTATAACAAAATATATTGAAACGACGGGAGGCAAAATGCACTTAGGCAAAACTATGAAAAACTCGTACTGGGACCCAACAAAAAACGGTGTTAAACAACCCGGTAAAAACAACAACATCAATAACAACAAAACGATCGACATACATAAGTACTTTGTGAACGAGTTGGTAGCAGCTTTGTAAGCGCGACATTTGCTTTGGGACATTTCTCGAGACCTGTAATTGTATTTATATTTTTATACAACTTTCAAAACGCATTCAACCAACTAAAAACCAAAGAAAACCAATTAATATGCATTATAAACAACAAATGAGCCCCGTCAATGTGAGAAAAAGGCCCATGGAGGAGTGTCCATCAGGAAATGTCGCTATTGAATAATCTAGTTGTATCGAAATGTGTCTATGTACTATTTTAATAATTGTATAACCGAACACAATACAGATCTACAGACCTACTATATACAGACAGACAGCATACACACTCGCATCACATGGCGCTTATGTTTATGTTAAAATTTCTAATTTATCAACACATTATAAGAAAAGATCAAAACTACAATTAAAAAGTATACAAAAAAGGAACAAAATAAATGTAAATCAATTTTAAAAAATACCATTTGTTTTAATTCAAACTCGTTTTAAGCCCACTAGCATATTATGCAAATGTATAGGCTTTAAACACATATTTCTTGAACAAAGTCAATATATCAGAGGTTATCTAAATACAATTGTTTCTAATTGAATAATAAGGAGCTACAAACAAAATTTCAGATGAAATCCATATATTTTAAACATGAATATTGGTACTCTTTATATATTTCGAAAACTTTTGATATAAAAGGCCTTCTCTTTATTTTTATTCTCTATCTAGAAATATAATCCAAGCTTAATCTCTATAATATATATGAATAGCCATCCATCTCAGATAGCCCTGGTTCGGCCATATCCTTTCAAATTCGTCAAGGACTCATTGCTTTAGAATCAAAAGGGCTGACTTTCTCGATTGGCATTCAAGGATTTCCACGATTTCACCGATAAAAACACTTCAATTTTTTGCAACATGGTAGGCCTACCATATGGTATATGCGGAATAGGGACATCGAGCATGACTTGGGTATACCTACGGTTGGTGACATATTGCAGCGACAGGCCGAAAACTACCGACGAAATTGTCCTCCCACCCAAATGCGCTTGCCCTATTGAGGTATACAGGCAGAAGACGCCTGAAAAGACTGCATCCACACGATCTTCCTGCCAGCAGAATTTCTTAATTTCCTTTTCGTAAATATATAAATTTCAGAATAATACAAATAATTTGTAAATATCACTATACTATTATAAGATACTCACTTCTCTTTATATTAATGTACAATTAGCATAAGCTGCCACGTAGGTAACAATATACTAATTTTAAGCCACTAGTACACATCTAAAATAAATTGGAATTTTATAAAAAAAAAAAAAATAAAAATAAAAAAATTCAAAATTTGTGTTGCATACTTTTGGGCTGCTGATTTTAAGCTAGAAAATCTTGCGACATACTCTTAGTTATAGCTCGGCCAAATCCTTAAGGATATCGAAAACACATACATTTCTGTACTCGTAGGAATCAGGACTATCGATTGGCATTCAAGAATTTTCAGGACATTTCCAAAAAAAACACTTCACTTTTTTGCAAGGGGGTAGGTCAGAAAAAAGGACCAAAAATCACAAAATCACCTGTAACTCCGTCATTTAAAGGACGATTTTGATGTCCTTTGGCCAAAAGATAGAGCACTTCATCCCAAATCCGAATATATAACCCAAAGGACGAATATGCTTAAAGGAGCTGAGAAATAAGGACTTTTCTGTATACAGAAAACTAGCGATTTCTCGGCCGTATCCTTGCGTATCCTGACGAGTCCTGTGTCAGACAACTTGGCATTATCAGGGCTACAATCTTGCCAAAGGACATCAAAATCGTCCTTGTAGTTTCCAAGATATCGAGGATTTTGTATTTTGGACACGATTCCTTTCGCCCTCGCACTGAAAATTTACAAGTCGATGGTCCTTAGATGACCCCATAATCCTTGAATGCCAATCGATAGAGTAGGTCCTTACGATCCTAACGCACAAGGTCCTTTTAAAATCTGCAAGGATATGGCTGAATGGGAGCTAATAGAAAACAGTACCATTTGTGCAGAAATTCAAAGTTTTTGTTGCATACTTTAGGGGGCTGCTGATCTTACGCTAGAAAATCTTGCAGCATCCTTTTAGCTATAGCTCGGCCAAATCCTTAAGGATTTCGAAAACCCATACATTTCTGTACTCGTAGGAATCAGGACTATCGATTGGCATTCATAAATTTTCAGGACTTTCCCGAAAAAAACACTTCACTTTTTTGTAAGGGGGTAGGTCAGAAAAAAGGACCAAAAATCACGAAATCGCCTGTAACTCCGTCATTTAAAGGACGATTTTGATGTCCTTTGGCCAAAAGATAGAGCACTTCATCCCAAATCCGAATATATAACCCAAAGGACGAATATCCTCACAGGAGCTGAGAAATAAGGACTTTTCTGTATACAGAAAACTAGCGATTTCTCGGCCGTATCCTTACGTATCCTGACGAGTCCTGTGTCAGACAACTTGGCATTATCAGGGCTACCAACTGGCCAAAGGACATCAAATTCGTCCTTGTAGTTTCCAAGATATCGAGGATTTTGTATTTTGAGCACGATTCCTTTCGCCCTCGCACTGAAAAATTTCAAGTCGATGGTCCTTAGATGACCCCATAATCCTTGAATGCCAATCGATAGAGTAGGTCCTTACGATCCTAACACACAAGGTCCTTTGAAAATCTGCAAGGATACGGCTGAATGGGAGCTAATAAAAACAGTACCATAGAGTGCAGAAATTCAAAATATTTGTTGCATACTGGGCTGCGATCTAGCTAAGCGCATACTTTAGCTATAGCTCGGCCAAATCCTTAAGAATCGAAAACAAACATTCTGTACTCGTAGGAATCAGGACTATCGATGGCATTCAGAATTTCGGACTTTCCGAAAAAACACTCACTTTTTGAAGGGAGGTCAGAAAAAAGGACCAAAATCACAAATCCCTGTAACTCGTCATTCAGGACGATTTGATTCCTTTGCCAAAAAGAGCTCACCCACCGAAAATAACCCAAAGACGAAATCAAGGAGCGAGAAAAAGGACTTCTGTAACGAAAACAGCATTTCTCGGCCGATCCCGTATCCGACGAGCCTGGTCAGACAACGGAACAGGCTACAACGGCCAAAGACATAAATTCGTCCTTGTAGTTTCCAAGATATGAGGATTTTGTATTTTGGGCACGATTCCTTTCGCCCTCGCACTGAAAATTTCAAGTCGATGGTCCTTAGATGACCCCATAATCCTTGAATGCCAATCGATAGAGTAGGTCCTTACGATCCTAACGCACAAGGTCCTTTGAAAATCTGCAAGGATACGGCTGAATGGGAGCTAGCAGAAAACAGTACCATATGTATGTGCAGAAATTCAAAATATTTGTTGCATACTTTAAGGCGCTGGATTTAAGTTAGAAAATCTTGCGGCATACTCTTAGCTATAGCTCGGCCAAATCCTTAAGGATTTCGAAAAACATATATTTGTGTACTCGTAGGAATTGCAAAATATACCAGATCGTCGGTAAATACAGTAATTAATATAACAGCCAATCGACTGTTATTCAACTATGTAAATAAAAGTAGTATGTTATCAACAGAACCTTAATATGATGATAACATTACTATAACAGACGGTTAACAGTGTGTTAACTTTACCTAACAGACGGTTAACAGTATGATAACATACATATGATAACATTTTCATCAATCTGCTACTTTACCAGTAGTTTGATAAATAACATGAACCCATTATCGTTGAATTCTGATCGATACCTCGCCAAGCAATTTTGGTAACCGTAAGGTGCATACACGAAAATCAAAGATACTCCAAAGCAAAATAAATAGTCAAATAATAATTAAATTGATTGTTTATTTATATAAAATATAAAAAATAAACATACATATATACGGAATAATTCAACAAAGAATCCATATTATAAAGTACATTTCTACTACACAGCTCCTCTACCCCCTGCTGTCTGCTATTTTCCTGCACCGGGTGCTCTAGGATTGGGTTCGATGCGCAACAGCTGCTTGTGTTGGCCAATAATATGCTCAATGTGATTGCATTCACGCAGCTCGCCCTTGAACTGGTCCAGGGTCTCGTAGAAAATGGGATAGAGAGCCGGCAGCAGACCATGATCGAGGGTGGGGAACAAATGATGCAACGCATGATCACCAAAGTGTGTCAGTACCAGGAACTGTGACCATTTCAGATCGCTCCTGTCGATGATGGTGTCCACCTGGAACAAGCCCCAGTCGCGATCATCGCGATTCTTGTCTCCCTCGTGGTATATCTCGGGGTCATGATGAGCTGCATTCAGGCCTATAACGCAAAAGGCAAAGCTTGCAATCGACGTCATCGACAGCCACTGACGTAAGCAGAGCAGCAGACTGGCGGAACCAGCCGATCCGAAGTACATGGCCAGCGGCAGGGAGAGGGGCAGCAAATCGTGCCAGTACATGATATTCGTGTGACGCAGCGAGTAGAATATGCTATAAATATTGATTGACATTTAATCAACTGAGAATCCAGCTGTCGATTAAGATCAGCCGCTTACCGCGTGCCCATTTGTAGGAAGAATGCAATGGCATAGGCCAGGGGCTCCGTCACCCAGGACATATAGCGCAGCGCCTTACTTTTGAGTTTTGGATTCGGCACCCAGCATAGCAGCGGCTCAAACATGCTCAGCTCCAGATCCAGGTAGGAATTGGGATATATATGATGGGACAGGGCATGCGAGATGCGCCAGGCGCTAAAGTTCACCATGGCCAAATTGAAGGCATACATGTGCCAGTTGTCGCGTCGATGGAAATAGTTGTGGGACACGATCACAGTCCAGCAAAGTGCCACACCTGCCAGGATCAGTGCCAGCAGACTGTCATACTTGGCACTAGCCACGGCAAACAAGAAGGTGGAGAGCAGCAGGCCCAGGTGAATCAACTAATGATAACCAAAAAACTCCCTGATGAGCTGGGATGGAACATCCTTTGGTGTCAGGATTACTTACATCGCTTTTTCGTTTGGGTTGCTTATCAATTGTTTTTAGCTTCTCCTGCACGCGCTGCTTTAAGGTCTTGTAGAATCCATCCTGGTGCAGGGTTAGGGTGTAGATGCGTGGCTTGGCTGCCTCCCGCACCTTGTACTTGGCAATCATTTTCTCAGGCGCCGTGGTCAGATGATGTGCCTCGAAGGCTTCGGTGATATCAGTGCCCTTGGTTTCACGTATCCAGAACGCGCCGCCAGGATGCTTGTCAATGAACTCCGTAAAATCGTAAATGCCGTCATATATGCGCCAAAGTCCTTCGGCCTCGTCATCCTGACGTTTACCCTTCTGCCAGCTGTGTACTGTCACCAGCGCTGAGTTGCGATACGTGGGAAACTTGGTGGCAATGCCACTTTGCTTCCACTTCTCAATTACCATATTTAAAGATTATAGCGGAGCTCCAAAAATGAATAGAAGCTAGCTCGGGCTATCTCCAATGCGTACTAAGCATCAACTGGCACCCGATCATGTTTTTAATGTCGAAATTTCATCACAAATCTCAAATGAATATAAATAAATAAAAACATTTCCATTTTGATAAGTGTCTGGGACTTCTATAGTAGCTTACCAGTTCAGCGTGACCCGAGTTTCGTTTACACACGTGTTGTAATCAGTGCAAGTATCTCTGAGTTACGTACACTACATTGCTTTAAATGAATGTATCTGTAAGTGATAAGAGGCCGACGGGCGATCCACAATCAGTAAGCGTAGCTTACAGCCCCCCTCTACTGGGGTCAGACCTAGGCTAATACTTCATTGATACGAATCGGAGCAGCAGATAGTCTATTTGCAGAGCTAATCATGACATGGCATAATAATAAATGTGTATTGTCTGAAAACACCGCTGGGTAATCCAACCAGAAATGAAATAAAAAATTATTTCTCCTCGGCGGTGAATAGTTTTGTAATCGACAAGGTTGTAACCTAGCGTGTTTAAATATTCAAACATTTATAAGCGCCCCTGTCAAATTAAAACTCTTATCACACTACTGTCTGTACTCGCAAGTCAATTAAAGGCAAGTAAGAATGCTTTAGTCGTGTAATTCCAACTTGACGACACCCTGTACAGGTCTAAAAATTCGAATTCTAAAATATACAGACACATAAGTATTGGCACAGTAAAAATTTTCTACTGTTCACCCCTTTTCGGGGCCGTTTTTGATAGCAAACATTCATTTAATATATTTTCCTGTCTAAATCTATGAATTTCCCACAAAACTGAGTTAACTGTTCGTAGGAATAACATAACAAAAAATCGTATTAATTTAATTAAATAAATAAAAACACATTTTCAAGGCACAAGTGTATTGGTACACTTAAAATTAAAATTGATAAATGTTATATATGTAACATGTCTTTCTGTTTAATAACAGCCTCAAAACGTTTTGGCATGAAATAAATCAACTTTCTGGTTGTTATCGCCCTGATATTCTACCATTCTTCCAGTAAAACTGATTTTAGGAACCCACAATCCAAATTTGGTGTCTCTAGCTAGTACATATATTTCCTGAGATGGACTCTTTCATCCGAACGAACAGACAGACAGACAGATCAACTCGGCTATTGATACTGATCAAGAATATATATACCTTTTGCACTGATTTAATATCCCCATTAACCCATTTCATGTGTACAGGGGGTACTATAATGTATTGGATGAAAGATTTAAAGAAAGCACAATGCGTACTATGGCCCAATTCCACTTTGTTCCGGGTGTCAAAGCATTAAACCAAAAGAATGGTTGATAAGGGCAGCCAGCAAACAGAAGAGCGAGCGCTTTGGAAGCTTAAAGCTCAAGTACTCTTATACTCTTAGCTGAGCTTTTATATTTAATGGAAAATGCAATACAAAAGCAAAGCGATGCTCCAGCTACGGCCACAGTCGGCTTCTCAGAAACAAAGCACTCGGCAAGTGGTTATGATTTGATTTATATATGTAGACACTGGACTTTGTCTTACTTATTACTCTGCGATTAGCAACTTTAATAAGCGACCTGGTAAATGCGAATAATTTAAAAATGCCACCGTACGTGGAGTTGACAGACTGGCGTGTATCGGGCATATCCCGAACCTATCCCAGCTATCGTAAGGATTGGCCCATCAGCGCGGAGAGGTGCGTATCCAACAGATCGAGATAACTAATCCCTATCAGAGGAGTCACTACTCTGCAGCTGGCTGGAGGGTAAACACAACGACGACGAAGCCGAGGGACTATGGCGAATCAAAGATAAGCTCTACGACTTGACAGACTTCGCCCAACGACATCCGGGTGGGGCCTTTTGGATCAAGAGTACAAAGGGCACCGACATAACAGAGCCATTTGAATCGCATCACATTGAGGAGCACGCCGCACGCATGTTGAGCAAGTTTGAGGTGCGAGAGGCCTCCAAGCCACGCAATTATAAATTCACGCTAAACGAGAACGGGTTCTACATGGTCCTAAAGAGGCGAGTGCGCGAAAAGTTGCATTCTCTGCAGCATCAACCATCCCGCAAGACGGACGTGAGTGTTTGAAAAGAGAAACCCATTAAGAACTTAACTTACGCCAGGCTTCTCTTAAATGTTGCAGCTTCTACATACTGGGATCTTGGTCTCAGTCCTAATGCTCAGCTGGACAGCTACTGTGATGGATTCCATGCTGTTGCGAGCCTTTGCTGGACTGGCCCTTTGCTGGTTGGCCATCTCCTCCCACAATTACTTTCATCAGCGGGATAACTGGCGCATGTACTGCTTTAATTTGTCGATGATGAACTGCAATAGCTGGCGCATATCGCATGCGCTCTCCCACCATGTCTATGCGAACTCCTTACATGATCTTGAGATGTCGCTCTTCGAACCCTTCCTCTGCTGGGTGCCAAGCAGACACTTTGCCACCAAGCGACAGCGGTGGATCTCCGTGGTGATATCTCCATTAGTGTATACTCTGCTAAGCTTTATACAGTTTCTACAACGGTGAGTAAAATTCATAATTCAGAAGTTGAGTAATATTAATATGATATATCTTTTTCTCCTAGTCTTGTTCACTCCATTGTCAAAACGAATGTTATGTACTGGCACGATCTCTTGGCCTTCAGTTTACCAGTATTTCTTCATCTTACCACAAATGCGGGCCTCAGCTCAGCGATCATCAGCTGGGCCATCATCATGGCCATAGCCAGTTTCCTGTTTGGTTTTATTGGTCTTACGGCCGCTCATCATGATCCACGCATCTACCACGATGGCGACGCAACGCGAACCGATCGCGATTGGGGTCTTTACCAGTTGGACACGATCATCGATCGTGGGGACATCAAATGGTCAGATTTTCTGGTGCTCACACACTTTGGTGAACATGCCCTGCATCACATGTTTCCCACGCTGGATCACGGTGTGCTTAAGCATCTTTATCCGGAGCTACAGCAGACACTTCGTCAGTTCAAAGCTGAGCTCCGCGAGATTAATCATTGGGGTCAGATTAAGGGTCAAAATCAGCAGCTACTTCGTACTAGCCCGAATCCAAATCCACCGGGCACCAACAAGTTTGAGTAGTGTTAATGTTAAATTAATAATTAGTGGGGGATTCGGCTGTTATAAACAAACGTATGTAAGTAGGTTGTATTTTTTATTTTCTCTGGATACGCTGTACAAAAACTTGATAATAAAAAGCGTGGCTTTAATTTGAACTCACCATACGAGCGCGATTCCCGAGAAAGTACTTCTCCACTCTTCCCTGCTTATATATGCATACATTTGGAAGGAGGCATCAAAGTTTAAATACCCTTACTGATGTAATTATTTATTAAATATGCTACGATATTGTACTCTAATCTCAAGCAAGTTTTTGAGAAAATAAGTAAAGGGCGGTGCTCTTAGATATAGTGGTCTGATCTTGATCAAATTTGGTTAAAGATTATAATAAAGTTTCAAGTTTGTGTTGGAATTTTTATGAATTTAAGGAATGGCTTTTTATAATATGCATCTATTTCTTATGGAATTTAGCTTACGTTGCATGTTTTGGGACAAAATTATAATACCTTCCTCTGGTAAGGGTATCAACAAAGCACAATCAAGAGCATTAACCTAAACTGGTCGTCAATGACTGAAAACACATAAATATTTGTGCTGAGACGTCGGGGAGAGTCGATGCTTATATTGATGAATACTCTTGGTAGCTTACAATAGGCCTCCGGCGTGAATCATTAACCAAAATCAAATGGCCTCAAAGTGTTTGGCCGTCATAGCCAAATACTATGCGGACAGTTTGGCATTTTCAGAATGAATGTTTACACCATATTCAAAAAGCTTTCGTTATACAAAAATCTCGGTCAAACATGCACAATCAGTAGGATTGTGATAAGCGACTTGACTCATGTTTGATAAGCACGTTTGGGCGGGTATAAATAGACTTGTTTCGGCTGCTATCACAAAGTGTTTATACTTAAAAGTTGGGTGGAACAGTCCTCAAACAACATGGCTGGTTATAGGTTGTCCCTCGGTGGCTTGTTGCTGCTGTTGATTGCGCTGCCCGCTTGGGGAGCTAACATTTTGGGGCTATTCAGCAGCCACAGTCAGTCGCACTTGATTCTACACATGTCGATGATGAAGGCGCTGGCCGAGGATGGCCACAATGTGACCGTGGTGTCCATGTTGAAGCCGACTGTAATGCACAAGGATATACATCTGATTGTGGTGCCAGTGACGGAGGAGCAGAAACGTATATTGGATAATCAATTGACCGCAATGACGGGTCAGAAAAACTCGATGTTGAGCACATTCGGACGCCTGCTGAGCGGAATGAGTGTGATGGTCGACGCGCAGGCGGAGCTGCTGTCAGATGATCGCTTCCAGCGCATATATGAGACAAAGTTTGATTTGATGTTCATGGGATACTTCTTAAACGATTTCCAGCTGGGCGTGGCCGGCAAGCTGAAGGTGCCTGTGATTGTTTCGTGGATGCAGGCCCCAGTGGGCGGCATCAATTTAATGGTCGGTAATCCTACGGAGATTTCCTATGTACCCACAATGGGCACTAGCGTGGGCCGCGGTGAGATAATGGGCTTAGGCAAGCGCATCGAGAATATGGCCAAGGATCTGGTTATTAGGAGTATGCTGACTATCTTCGACTACATTTTAGAAAACTACTACCAGAAACAGTTCGGCAATGAGCCCAACTTTCCCACTCGTTCGGAAATGATGCGCAACGTTTCAATGGTGTTCACCACCAGTCATTCCATCAGCGAGGGTCCTATCAGGCCACTTGTGCCGGCTACCATAGAAGTCGGTGGTATACAAGTTAAGGATAAGCCCGATCCCTTGCCGACTGACATTGCTAAATTTCTGGAGACTGCAAAGCATGGCGCCATATTGCTCTCCCTAGGCTCGAATATCAAAAGTACGTCCGTAAAACCGGAACTGGTGCAGTCGATGTTCAAAGCGTTGTCGGGACTCAAACAGCATGTGATCTGGAAATGGGAGGACTTGGATAACACACCAGGCAAATCTGCAAATATACTGTACAAGAATTGGCTGCCACAGGACGACATACTCGCCCATCCCAAGACGAAGCTCTTTATCACACATGCGGGCAAAGGAGGGGTGACGGAGGCTCAATATCACGGCGTGCCAATGGTGGCCCTACCAATCTTTGGGGATCAGCACGACAGTGCCGCAATCTTGCAGAAAGCAGGCTACGGCATCGCCCTAGACCTGCTCCAGCTCACCGAAGAGAAGTTTGCAGCCAGTATTCAGGAAGTACTTGGCAACGAGAAGTACGCCTCGACAATTGCTAGATTCTCGCAGCTGTACCGGGACAGGCCGTTGACTGCCAAGCAAACGGTTGTCTACTGGACCAACTATGTGCTGAGGCACAAGGGTGCTCCCCATCTGCAGAGTCCGGCAGTCCACATGAGCACACTGACCTACTACAACCTCGATGTCTATGCCGTGCTCATAACAGGTTTCTTTATCGCCCTGCTCCTATCTTGGCTGGTCGGTAAATTTATTTGGCGTAAGCTATCAGCCAAATTAAACAACAAATACGTGAAAGTAAAGCACCAATAATTATAGCGTACATACAATGTATTGTGTAAATACTCTTCTATCTATTGTAATTATATATAAATAAAACAAAGTCACAAAAAACGTAGTTTTCCCTCTGCTGCCTGTAATTATCCAGCAATTTAATTGGGTTTTCCATAAATGTACAAAAATGTGGTACAAAAGGTTATAGGTAAAAGAAAACTATCTTTATCTATATTATATACATATATAAAAGAGTTCGTCCTGACTGACTGACTGACTGATTCATAATCAACGCACAGCCCAAACCGTAAGAGCTAGAGTGCTGAAATGTTCACAATAGGTTCCATTTATGATGAAAGTGCACACTAAGGCGTGGTTTGTAATATTCCACCCACCAACTCCAACCTTTATGCGATTGACAGCAGGCAAATTCAACATATGTAATTAAAATTATTCGAAACACCTCGCCGGGCAACGCTGGTTTGTATCAGCTAGTATTCATATAACACACATATGTTTTTTTAATTATTTGTTAGTACCTTTAAATTTCGTTATATTGCTTTGAAAACAATACCAACATAATTTTAAACAAATTAATTTAAGAGGTTTTGAAGCAACCCAAAGAGATTTCCGTAACACCCGTCTCAAAGGGTCCCGGGTCAAAAGGTTCGGACTTAAGTGTTGCTGTAAAGTGGTTATTTAGTTTTACAGACAGATTAAAGCAAAATTTGAGTTGACTTCTAGCTGTCTGGGCACAATAAAAGCAATTGTCTACTCACTCAGAATTCAGTTGATCGCCGTAAGATCAAGTGATCATATTGAAATGGCCACACGCAGTGCGATTCTTGGGACGCTGCTGCTCCTCCTCCCACTGCTGATGCCAGTTGGAGGCGCCAACATATTGGGCATCTTCAGCACCTTCAGCCCATCCCATATGATTGTGCACATGTCCACTATGAGGGCGCTGGCCGACAGTGGACACAATGTAACCATCGTCACGTTGTTAAAGCCCAAACTTGTGCCGCACGAGAACATAACATTGGTGGTGGTACCGATGACAGAAGAGCGCGATAAGCAATTTAAAGATTTAATGAAGGATGTAACCAGGCAAAAGATTCCCATTTTCTGGGTCACGTATATTTTCAAGGATATGCACTTTGAGTTTACGATACATCCAAAACTTAAAGCCATTTACGAGAATCCCCACGTCAAGTTTGATCTCTTGGTATTGGGCCTCGTATTGAATGACTTTCAATTGGGTGTGGCGGCCAAGTTGCAAGTACCCGTAATTCTGAGCTGGGTTGGTATTCCCTTCAGTTTTGTCGACGACACGGTTGGAAATATATACGAGCCCTCTTATGTGCCCGGTTATAACGTTGTCAAAGCGTCCGATAATCAAACTATGGGATTCCGGTGGCGCATGCGCAACTATTCCAACTGGATTTTGTTTAAACTCTTTAAAGTGGCTTTGGATTATTACATGAATGAACAATATAAGTATGTAAGAGTCTTCAGTTATGCATATCCATCTATCTACTTACTATCTTCCATTATTCAGCCTCGCTTTTGGGAACTATACTGGTATTCCGAGCTACCACGAAATGAAACGTCGCGTTTCCCTGCTCTTCTACAATTATCACTCCCATAGTGAGGGACCCGTGCGTCCAACGGCGCCGCAATCCATTGAAATTGGTGGGATACAGATCAAGGAAAGGCCAGACCCGTTGCCCCAAGAACTGGCCGAGTTTCTGGGCAACGCCACTGCCGGTGCCATACTCTTCAGCCTGGGAACCAACGCAAAGATGTCCTACTTTAGCCCGAACATTACGGAAATTATATACAGAGTTATGTCCCGGCTGCCATTGCGTGTTATCTGGAAGTGGGACGATATTGAAAGCACTCCAGGGAATGCGTCGAACATTTACTTTCATAACTGGCTGCCCCAGGACGACATCCTTGCCCATCCGAATACCAAGCTGTTCATCACACACGCCGGGAAAGGAGGCATCGCGGAAGCACAGTACCATGGAGTCCCAATGCTGGCACTGCCTATTTTTGCGGATCAGCCCGGTAATGCTGAGACCATGGTCTCGTCGGGCTTTGGGCGTAGCCTGGATATGCTCACACTCACCGAGGATAGCCTAGAGCAGGCCATTTTGGAGCTGATAAATAATCCTGTGTATAGGACGAATGTACGCAAGTTCTCAGCGCTCTACCGGGATCGGCCGCTCACGGCTCGCCAGTCCGTAGTCTTCTGGACAGAGTATGTGTTGCGTCACAAGGGAGCCTACCACCTACAGAGTCCCTGGGTACACATGAGCTTTGTGGC
Organism: Hirtodrosophila histrioides; assembly: GCA_037075165.1. NCBI lineage: Eukaryota > Metazoa > Arthropoda > Insecta > Diptera > Drosophilidae > Hirtodrosophila > Hirtodrosophila histrioides. The sequence continues at coordinate 297,129 of JBAMCL010000759.1, read as the reverse complement.
ACGTAACAACCTCGACGTTTATGGCGCTCTCCTGCTGGTCCTTAGCCTGTTCTTGACTATATTCGTGCTCTTGCTGCGATTCGTGGTCAAACAGGTTCGTAGTCGGCGGGCATATCAGAAACTGGCACAGAAAGACAAGATCAAGGAAAATTAACCGCCAAATTAACTAACTACCTATGATCAATAGTTCATCATAAGCCTAAGAAGCTGATTTTTCCAATGAAGCCAAAAGTAGTTATGTTCGGATTGTTTATATATATTAACTAGTAACATATCAAGAAAGGACGGCTATCTTCGGAGTGCCGAAGCTATATACCATAGCAGGAATTAATTTTTATACAAAACTTATTTTTTACTTATTATTATCGGACGATTTCTCCTATGGGATTTGGTCCGATTTTGATAAAATTATAGGAAACTATTTGAAATATAATAAAATAAATAAATTAAGTATAAGGAAACAAACAAACATAAACAAAAAGTTTGATATAGCGAAATCGTGGTTCTATTTTGACCAAATTTAGTCAGATTGCATTTTTCACCCGATCGTTCCTATGGCAGCTATATGATATAGTGACCCGATTTTGATCAAATTTGGTCAGATTGTATAAACACTTTGGAGACTCGGTTTGGGTGAGTTTGGTGAGGATATCTTTATAAACAACAAAGTTATTCATACAAAACATAGTTTTCTAATTTGACCGCCCTTCTCTGCGATTCTCAAGAATTCAAGGGACCCCACTACAATTTGTCATTTTGCAGGTATACTTTGTGAATAGCAATAGCTTATTTTGGAGGTCCACTTTAGTGTTTGCTTGTGTGTGTGTGTGTGTGTGAGTGTGTGTGTGTGAGTGATAGAGAGAGAGAGAGAGAGCGATCGAGAGAGAGAGCGAGAGAGAGAGAGAGAGAGAGAGAGAGAGAGAGAGCGAGAGAGAGAGAGAGAGAGAGAGAAAGAGAGAGAGAGCGAGAGAGCGAGAGAGAGAGATAGAGAGAGGGAGAGAGAGAGAGAGAGAGAGAGAGAGAGAGAGCGAGAGCAAGAGAGAGAGAGAGAGAGAGAGAGCGAGAGCAAGAGAGAGAGAGAGAGAGAGAGAGAGCGAGAGCAAGAGAGAGAAAGAGCGAGAGAGAGAGAATACGAATGAATATCAGCAAAGCTCTTTGGCTGGGAGTATTAGGATTTTAAATGTTCTTGGTAAAGTTAACAGGCGCTTTACCATTCTGTCAAAATCAATTTAAAATTCTTATGTTCTTATGTCAAAATTATTCTATGCGTTAAATATTTGATGCGAAATTGTTCTTTCTTATTTGGCGCTGTCAACACATCAATTTGGGGCAGACCACTCATTGAATTGGCGTTGCCACCTTTTTAAACAATTTGCTTCAACGACAGTGTGTCACAACGTGTTGCCATTTAATGTAAACAAATATGAACTTGCATAAAATAAACATTGACTTATCATTGTTTTATCTGAGCACAGTTTAATCGGACGTTGTCTCAAATTGTTGTTCAGTAGCAAAGTTTATCAGCCTAAAAGTTCTAAATAATATAAATCGTCTTTTTCATGCCTACATTTGCTTATCTCACTCTTTGGTATTATCAATGCAGCTAAAGGCAGCCCTGTGGGGTCCACAGATATTGTAAACTATATACAAACGTATATGCCGAGTCATATTGTCTCAGCAATTGTGTATACAATTAGACCTTATCACAGCCAATTCTCGCCGTCAGGGCACAATAAAAGCAATTGTCTACTCACTCAGAATTCAGTTGATCGCCGTAAGATCAAGTGATCATATTGAAATGGGCACACGCAGTGCGATTCTTGGGACGCTGCTGCTCCTCCTCCCACTGCTGATGCCAGTTGGAGGCGCCAACATATTGGGCATCTTCAGCACCTTCAGCCCATCGCATCTGATTGTGCACATATCCGCGATGAGGGCGCTAGCCGACAGTGGACACAATGTAACCATCGTCACGATGTTAAAGCCCAAGCTTGTGCCGCACGAGAACATAACATTGGTGCTGGCACCGATGACAGAAGAGCGCGACAAACAAATAAAAGATGCAATGAAGACTGTAACCACGCAGAAGATATCCATGGCAAGGGCAACGTATAATATGATGACACAGACGAACTATATAATGGATAGCCAGTACGACTTCACGATACATCCCAATCTTAAGGCGATTTACGAGAATCCCGACGTTAAGTATGATCTCATGGTGTTGGGCCTCGTATTGAATGACTTTCAATTGGGTGTGGCGGCCAAGTTGCAAGTACCCGTAATTCTGAGCTGGGTTGGTATTCCCTTCAGTTTTGTCGACGATACGGTTGGAAATATATACGATCCCTCTTATGTACCTAGTTTCAACGTTGTCAAGGAGTCGGGATTCTGTTGGCGCATGCGAAACTATTCCAACTGGATGTTATTTAAATTCCTGAAAGTTGCTATGGATTATTACATGAACAAACAATACAAGTATGTAAAGGTCAAGTTGTAAATAGGTCTGCCCACTTACTATCTTCCATTACGCAGCCTCGCTTTTGGGAACTATACTGGTATTCCCAGCTATAACGAAATGACACGTCGCGTATCCCTGCTCTTCTACAATTATCACTCCCATAGTGAGGGACCCGTGCGTCCAACGGCGCCGCAATCCATTGAAATTGGTGGGATACAGATCAAGGAAAGGCCAGACCCGTTGCCCCAAGAACTGGCCGAGTTTCTGGGCAACGCCACTGCCGGTGCCTTACTCTTCAGCCTGGGAACCAACGCCAAGACGTCCTACGTTAGCCCACACATTACGGAGATTATATACAGAGTGTTATCTCGGCTGTCAATGCGTGTTATCTGGAAGTGGGACGATATTGAAAGCACCCCAGGGAATGCATCGAACATTTACTTTCATAACTGGCTGCCCCAGGACGACATCCTTGCCCATCCGAATACCAAGCTGTTCATCACACACGCCGGGAAAGGAGGCATCGCGGAAGCACAGTACCATGGAGTCCCAATGCTGGCACTGCCTATTTTTGCAGATCAGCCGGGTAATGCTGAGACCATGGTCTCGTCGGGCTTTGGGCGTAGCCTGGATATGCTCACACTCACCGAGGATAGCCTAGAGCAGGCCATATTGGAACTGATAAATAATCCTGTATATAGGACGAATGTACGCAAGTTCTCAGCGCTCTACCGGGATCGTCCGCTCACGGCTCGCCAGTCCGTAGTCTTCTGGACAGAGTATGTGTTGCGTCACAAGGGAGCCTACCACCTACAGAGTCCCTGGGTACACATGAGCTTTGTGGCACGTAACAACCTCGACGTTTATGGCGCTCTCCTGCTGGTCCTTAGCCTGTTCTTGACTATATTCGTGCTCTTGCTGCGATTCGTGGTCAAACAGGTTCGTAGTCGGCGGGCATATCAGAAACTGGCACAGAAAGACAAGGTCAAGAGCCATTGACGTTAACGTTGGCTACCCACAAACACATACATATGAATACTCGCATACACATATTGCGCATACGACGCGTGCTGTAATTGCAATCACATCGTAATCACTTACTTGCCTACAAATCGAGATATACAACACACATGCATACGCATACACACACACGTCTAGCCATATAAGTATCAACAAGTTGCCAGCACTCGTGTTGACTATTAATAGGCGCCTTTTGTCTCTCTTGTTCTCTCAGTGTGCGAGCGCACTGAGCGAAATATGTATAGCACTAACAAATAAAAGAATTTATAAATTATAAAAAATCACATAAGTATTTCCTTCAGCCTTGCATAACTTCCAAAGGATTAATAAAAAACAGTTTAGTCTCTAGACATAAATGGGAAAAGATTACATATTATCTATATGTGTATTAAGACAGTCTAGTTTTATAGTTATTTATACCAAATTATTCAAAATATTCAACAAATCTGTCTTGTGGAAACACGAGTAAACAGAACACGGATGAAATATGTCATTGCTTGAGCATTCCACTTATTGAGCAAAAACAGAATTGAGTTTGTTTTCTCTCCCTCAATTTTCATCATGTCCGAGTGGGACACATATTTTCTGACAGTTTCAAAGTATTGACACTTTTTTACAAGCTCTGGCTACTATGAATTAAAAAATATAATTGTATACGTACTAGATTTAATGTTTAGATGTGACTCTATTATAATAACGACACCAAGCGGGGCTTTTGCCGGTTGACTTATGACTTTGTGTTTTATTGTAGTTATTATAAGCATTGAAATCTGTCAAAGCCTTGTGAAATACAAAACAGATTTATTGTTTTTAAATGGAACTCCCACATATATTATTGATTTTAAACCAGTTTTTTCTCTCAGTGTCGTTTGCTTTGCTGTTGTATGACTCGCATCTGTCTGTACAATTCTTCAAAAGATTTGCTCAGTATCTCTTTGGCATCGAAACGCGTGTGCCGAACGACAATTGGCGCTGGTTTGTTATTCAAATTGTTAATTCTAGTATTTAAAATGAATTTTGAGTGCGAATTCGAGTGTTTGTTGTATCATTTTTAAATTATTTACATATATTGCCGGGCGACTAAGCGAATGATATGATACGAATGATATGCTCGTATGCTGCAATATAATTGCTTTAGAACGGGGGGGTCGACAGTTCTTGGTTGTTGGCCGGGCGAAGTTCATCAATTAACCTTAACTTTAAATATAGGGTAGGGTCCCAATTGAGCCATTTAAATGTGACTTTGCATATGTTCGAGTATGCGACTATCTTTCCAAGTATGTTAGACGCGAATTTCACCAGTTTCAAGCATAACTTGTTTAGTTTACGTGATGATGATAGCGTTAAGTTCTTGAATTTGAAATTCAGTAGTCGGTTAACAACAAATTTTCTGTTATTTATGCAGCACAAACCGATCGATAAGGCAGCCGACAATTGAGCCCGGTTATCAGCGAATATCGTTGCTTATCAGGAATCCAGTTAGCGCTGACGTACCCTATAGTTTATATAAATAACCGCTGAATTGGGTGAAGTTCATTCAGTTTTATTTTGAAAACGCAAACATGACGAACCACGTTCGCTCGTTGTTATCCTGCAGTGTTGCGGGCCTGCTGCTCGCAATCCTTGCCCTCAACTCGCCCAATGTGGAGGGTGCCAATATCTTGGGCGTGTTTACCAGCCACAGTCCATCGCATTTGATAATACACATGTCAATTATGAAGGCATTGGCCGAGGAGGGCCACAATGTCACAGTGGTATCAACCACACAGCCCAAGGTCACACACAAGAGCATCAAGCAGATTGTGATCCCACTGACTCCTGAAGAAGAAAAGACGATGAACGATGGTATGGCGATCATGGCTAAGGAGAAACCCTCTATGGTGGCGACCCTGAGGAATGTGTTTGGCTCCCTATCGCTGCTTATCAATAAGCAGGTGGATGTTTTGGAAGATAAACGTTTCACAGAGCTCTACACGAACAAGGGTAACAAATTTGATGCGGTCGTTGTGGGATTCTTCTTCAACGGGTATCAGGTGGGACTGGGTGCCAGGTTTAACTGTCCGATGATTGTTAGCTGGCCCGGTGCACCTCTGGAACAAATCGATGCACTTGTTGGTAATCCCAATCTGATTGCTATAGTGCCCAACTCGAATGTTGCCGTATTGCCAGGAAAAGCAATGACCTTTTCGCAGCGTATGGCCAATCTTATGAGCACAATGTTCTTCCGGCTCTTTGGAGCGTTTCTGGAGTACAAGAATACCATCTTTTACGAGTAAGTATTGCGTGCTAGCTATATAGATTGCCTTTTAAACAGTTGCACTTTCGCAGACGCTTGTGGGGTAAGGACCCGAGTATGGTCAGCTATGCGGAAGCCAAGAAAAACGTGTCCTTAGTATTCTGCAATAGCCATGCCATAAGCGAAGGACCCATTAGGCCCAATGTGCCGGCACTTGTTGAGATTGGCGGCATTCAGATTAAGGACAAGCCCGACCCATTGCCGGAGGATATAAAGGAGTTTTTGGACAATGCCAAGCATGGAGCGATTCTCTTCAGTTTGGGCAGTAACCTGAAAGGCGACCACATTAACCCAGAACTTATTACCAAAATCTACAAAGTGCTCTCCAGCCTCAAGCAGCATGTGATCTGGAAGTGGGAGGACCCGAAGAATGCTCCTGGCAAATCCGCAAACATACTCTATAAGAAATGGCTGCCCCAGGACGATATCCTTGCCCATCCTAAAATTAAACTCTTCATTACGCATGCTGGCAAAGGAGGCATGGCCGAGTCCCTGTACCATGGAGTTCCCATGGTGGCCCTGCCTGTCTTTGCTGATCAGCCTGGCAATGCCGACAAGCTGGCTCAATCGGGCTATGGACTACGTGTCGATTTGCTCACGCTGGAGGTGGAGGAGTTCAAGGGTGCCATCAAGGAGATTCTACAGAATCCTAGCTTCAGCAACAAGGTCAAGCAGTTTTCAAAGGTATATCGCGATCGCCCAATGACGGCTCGCGAAACGGCGCTCTACTGGGTTAACTACGTCCTCCGTCATCATGGAGCCTCACATATGCAGAGTCCCCTAGTCCACATGAACGTGATCGATAGCAACAATCTGGATGTATATTTGTTGCTAGGTGTGGGCCTCTTCCTTAGCTTGTTGATTAAGATAATTGTGCTGAAGTTCTTGTGGAGAAAGTGTTGTGGAGGCAAAGGGAAGTCAATCAAGAATGCCCAAAAATCAAAGCTCAAGAAGCAATAATTTTAACTTATAGAAATAAGGACGATGTGTGATTAACGATTTAAATAAATACTAATAACGAAATGAGACAAAGAAATATACTATTTAAGAAAAAATTCAAACTAGACTTCTTTTTCATTAGATTTTTAAATTTTAAGTATGAATTTTTACCGAAAAAATAACGTCTGAAAAAGTTTGGAAATAGCGTCTTATACTAATTTCGATGTTCGCAATCGAATAGAAAAAGTTTTGAAATAGCATTTTATAGTAATTTCGATGTTCGCATTCGAATAGAAGAAAACTTTCAAAATATCGAATTTCTCCAAAAATTAATTTTTGATAATGGGGACCCTTGTCAATTTTTATAAAAGTCTAACTTTTTTTTCAAATATCAATAAAATTTAAACGTGAAATCAATTAAGAGGACAAACAAACTGAGTAAGGTCTTAAGATCCCAAAAATAATTTATAATAATTTAAATTTTAAAATGTTATTCCCAACCATTATCACTTTCATCATTTAGGGGCATTAAAATAGATTTGTAAATTTCGTTACTATTTTTCAGATTTAAGGAATTGCTCTATATTATAGTATTAAGTACATTTCTAGTCTTAAGTGCTGTACCATTGAATACAAACGGTGCTGTACTTTGCAGGGTTGTTGTTCACGCTAAGCTTTTGACTCGCAATCGCTTGGTGTGTGTCTCTGCTGGAGAATTGCTATTCACAGGGAAGGGCGCAGTTTTAATAACCTTAAAATTATATTTAAATAAAATGAATGCACAAACTTACATACAGTCATACTAAATATATTTTAAGTATGTATGTACAAACGTACTTTAGGAGCGTATTTGTTCCTCGGAATCTGGTGAAGCGGGCGCCGCGGGCTTTTCAGCCACAAGGAACCTTTGCAAATTCTCCGGTTTCACTAGGCCATTCTCGTCCGCATATAACATGAGATCACATATGATGGGCGATTCCACTACCAAAATGTACTGGCACGTCTTTGGCTCCAGCAAGTACATGGACACAGCTGTACCGCTATTGGTAACAGGAGTACAGGTTAACTTGACGTCTACCTCACGCGGCAGATTGGTGCGATCGCAGTGCGTGCCCTTTTCGTAGTGGTGCCACAAGGACGTTGTAAAGCCTGGACGGCGTGCCCCTTTGTCGGGATTTGCAGTGACCCACTGACGATGCGATTCCTCTGAGAAATATCCCAGGAATAGCTCAATTTCGCTGTTTTTATCCTTATGGAACTGTCGCACATGCTTTCCATAACAAAATTCGTACTTCCACCAGCCGGTGCCCTGCAGTAAAGCAAAGCTTTAGTATAATATTATGAATTTCTGCAATTACTTACGCCTGTTAGGCAATTTTTGCCGGAGATGAACTCTCTAATGGGCGTCAGATCATTTAAGGGCGGTGGTGATGACCCTGGCACGCCTCTGGATAGCAAAAGTTGTTGATAATCATTGTCCACATGAATGTCGCCATTGGCCATCAGCTCCAAGATAATTTTGTCTACATCATTGCTATACTTGAAGGTTACCATTTCGCCGTCCGCCTTAGACCACAACTTGTTGGGTGTCTTGCTTTCCTTCGATACGAGCAAGTCATTTTCACTTTCTGCCCATTCGTTTAGCTCCTGACGTAGCATGCTCAGTGGCTTGTGTGGCTCTGTTTGCGAATTGAAACATTTAATGGAAATCTCTTTGGTCTCTTCCGCATGGAAGGCAGGGATTGCGCACAGCGATGATGTCAAGATGATAGCCTCATAGTTGCACGATGAGGTCTCCTTGAATGAGTAAATGTCGTCCTTTCCATGTGGATAGCATACATAACGCACCATCGTTGTACGCGGCGCTTCAATAATGTCGCACATGGTGCCGTCACTGAACTCCATTTCAAAATAGGGATATCTAGTATTATCGATTTTCAGAGTCTTATACTTTGGCTTGCCGTCAGCCTGAACTTCTGCCTCCCATTCCTTTTTAGCCAGCTCAGTCTTCTCCTCACTCCATTTTCCCAAATAGTACTCTTGAAACTTTACATTCTTGCCCTCACGCTCCTCGTGGTATTGTCGTACATGATGCCCGTGGCAGATCTCATAAGACCAATAAGCCTCGATGCGATACGAGCAGGTGGGCGCCGAGAATATCGGCTGAAGCAGCCCAATCGGTGCTACGGAAAAGAAGTGCAATTACTTGGATGCTTTTCTAGCACTTCCAGCATCATCATTCACTTACACAGCTCTGGCTGATTAGTCTTTTCCTCCTCTTTGAGTGTCTCCAGGGCAGGTATAAGACACTCGTACTTTTCCTTCTCCTGTGTATAAAACGTGCGCAGCTGATTGCCCAGTTCCTAACATTGATGTAAGATATTGGGATTATCAATATTATTGGGACTTTCAACCGCTTGTGGCTCATACTTACCGGCTCCACCAGCAAATCTGGCACTTCAAAGTCTATTTTGTAGAGCACGGAATCGTCAAAGTCTTTGGCCTCGTGCGCCGCTGCTGCGACGATCACAATTAGTAACAGCATTAGTTGCGCCATTTTCTGTTTCATTTGTGCAGCGCTTTGCATTTTAAACTGTTTTATTTGTTATATTTTGAAGCATTTGTTTTCATTACAAATGCCAAATTACACGTCGTCTAGAAAAATAATAAACATATGATATTTCAGCTGGCGCGTACATGTGAATGGCTCAAACATACACGTTGCGTGGTGAATAACAAACAGTGTGTACACAATCGACTTGGAAACTTTAAAGTTTATTTTAAAATGAATTTCCGTTTTTATTAACAGAAAAATTAGTACTCAATTTATTAAAAGGTTTGATAGTCTAAAAATTGCATTTGATAAAATGTTTTTAAGACATATAGTTCCAAAATTCGATCCATAGATCGGTATCAAAATTTAATAATATTTTTGTTCTCAATAAACCGGTAAAAGTCGTGCCTTAAAATATAAAATTTATATTTTAAAACAAGATTGAAAAGAACTTGTCGTTCTTATGTACAAACCTTATACATAAACTTATTTTCCGACCAATCATGTGACAGCTATACGATATAGTGGTCTGATTATTATAAAGATTGGTCAGATTCTATAGTGCATAATGACATTAGAAATTGGCGAGTTATGTTCACAAAACTGTATAAATATTCATCTGTTATAAGAAGTTCTAATTTGATGATATTCAAATAAGTTCCACTGTTTTGGGAATACTTAAACAAATCAGCAACCAGGAAGGTTAAGAACTATAAAGGACCATTATCACAATCAACCACTGTAAGGTGTTTGTTTTTTTGTTTGTTTTCAAAGTATTTTATTTTTATAAATACGTTAAATAGAATATCCTATCTGCTTGCCCCTGTCGCCTCATCTGACGTCGCTGTATCGGTGCTCCCCGTTGACCAGCCTTTCTCCGATTTTTGATCATGATCTAATGGAATTTTGTCAATGGCATCTAGTATAAACTTAAGGGAATGCGCTGTGCGTGGTATCCAGTCCGTGATACGCGAAGTGGTTGGAGGAGGGGTAGTAGCTGGATCGCTATCATCCACAAAGTCATCGTCGCCGCCGGAGAGTGAACGACCCGCGCCCAGATAATCCTGATAATCGTAATCGCTGGTCAATGGATTTACTTTGGAGTAGTAAATGGCAGCGAACGTGGAGTAGATGATCAAAATGGCTGTGCCCACCTAAGATTAAGAGCAAAGATAGCTTTGACCCCTTTTAATTGTAGATCAGTAATTAATCCTTACTTGAAAGGCAGCCCAGAATTTGTAGGAACCTTCGGTGATGACGAAATCGTAGTAGCCCTTGAGAGGATCGCCCTTGATATAGCGCCCCTCGCCCACATCTGTGCTCTCGGGCTGTGGCTCACGCTTCTGTCGCAGTCCCCGCTCCGAGCTCTCTTCTGCACTATCTACTTTGGAGTCCACCTTGGCTGGCGCTGCTGTTGCTTCTCCGGAGTCCTCCGTGCTGCTTGCCGTGGTGCTTGTAGTCGTTGTTGTACTCGTTCCCTTGGCCTTTTTGGTTTGATTGCGCTGCGCAAACTTATCCCCCTCGATGCGTGGCGGTTTCTTCGAGTTGATCCTAGACTTTTGCTGCTGCTGGCGCAGACGCTGCTTTTCCAGTCGCTCCTTCTTGAGCTGCTCACTGCTCTGCTGATGACGCTCGGAGACAGCACCCCACGCACTCGTCAATGCCTGATATAAATCCCAGATTTGCTTCAAGCTTTTTAAAATTGTAACAAGGGTAGATTCTGTTGGTTGTGGCACAGGAACCACAGCGCTGGCTGGCTTGGGCACTACAGCCTGCTTGGCCATCGCCTGTTCATGGGGACGCGGCTGGAAGCCCATTGGGTAGTCGTACACCTCGTCGTAGGCTGGATACGGCGGGCTGCAGAACATGAATGTTTAGCTGACTATGGAGATATGTCATTGATTGCATTTCTTACCGATTGGAAGGCGGCTGCAACTTTCGATTATTGCTGGCTGGTGGCTGGCTGGCCTTCTTGGCATACTGCCATTGTCCGTAGTAGGAGTCGTAGGGATGACCCTGGGCTGCTCTACCCTCGCCTGCTGAGTCCGCACTCGAATCCTGCTCATTCGATGCTGATGAGATGTCGCTACCAACATAAGAGTCCTCCTGCTCGTCATATTCCGGACCGCCATAGCTGGGATATTCGTCAGATCTAGCCTGTTGTGGCACAAATGCGTCCCGTCGCTCGGCCATAAACGGTGGAGCGCTCTCAGCATGCACCACCACCGCCCGCTGCTCCTCGTAGTAGTTTTTGCTCTGTCCCGTTGCTGCCACATGGCTGTCATTCTTCGCATCCCGAGCAATGCGTTCCACGGTTGCAGCGATGCTGTCGCCCGTTTCATTGCTTGCCGCCCTGAAGTGTGACCACAGACGGCTCACGATGAACACATCACGCTGATCCTCAGGGGACTGAGAACGATCAGCTGGGATGAGTAGAGCAACGACCGTGAGTGCCAGGGCAAAGAGTAGCAGGCCCAACACCAGCATCCACACGCTGGACAGACGCTGGCGTTGCGGCTTTGTTGACATATCTGCGTATCCTAACATTGTGTGTGTGTGTGTGTGTGTGTGTGTATCCTTTATCCTTTGTGAGGCACCGGGGCGTTTAGCTGCCGTTCGGCTGGGTGTCCACTCGCAAACTAACTGCAGAACTACATGCAACGTGCCAGAAAAACTCCAATGATCGCGGCATATCTGTGCTTGTGTGCGTGGTGCTAATGCAAGAGAAATGTATCCCAAAGATACTCGTACACTGGCACTGGCTATCAGTATCTAGAACATCTCCGTCTCAACTTCCCCCAATGAGGCGCTGCCTCGTTAAAAGGTGCTAATCCATTGGCGGCGTACAGCGTGGATATTGGGCCAGTGCTCTAGTTTCAATTTAACGGTTCATTCGGCACCGAATGCTCTACCAATTAACAAGTACGCATACCTCACAAACACACATACATATGTATAGTATATATCATGTATGTAGCTATATCGATCCATTCATTTATGCATAATCCAAATCGTTCCATGCAGCTTCACTTGTTTACCACAAATTCTTTTTTCGCGGTGAAAGTGCGCAACTTGATTTCCTCAGAAGCTTCCGACAGAGAATAGGAATCTTCGAGCTCAAGATCGAACTGGAAGTTACAATTTATCACTGAGGAATACTATGTCGAGCCCCAGGCCGTGGTCTGGGTCTGGCGTGTGCCACGGGCTTTATCACGACTTAGGAAAGAGTTTACACGTATATTGGTATAAGCCCGTATATAAATATATGTATGTATTCTCAGTATCCCATGGAGCGTGGCTCTTTCATTAAACTTAAAGAAAGAAATCTGAGTAAACAAAGAGTTAACAATAAAGACGTTACACTTTGTGTGTCAAAACTTAGTTGTATGGTATTTATAGTCACCCACAATGATCAATAGTGTAATAGTTTAGTAGTATAGTAATGTAAGAAGGAGCTCCTATCTTTGGAATGACGAATGTTGAATACCCTTGAACTCCTTTTCCCTTAGTTTCACGTAGGACAATTGTACGATAAAATCTGATTAATATCTATATATGTCTATATGCGTAATGTAATCAAACTTGGTGTATGTAATTTTATAACAAATAATAGTTTCTCATACAAAGCAAATTACAATTGATCTCCCAACGGCAGCTGTATTATAAAGTAAACGATCCGGCAGTTTCCGAAAATGATCTTCGTAGACTTTCAACTCTCGTAACTATGGAAAAACTTAACCGATTTACATGCGGATTGATTTTAGCTATCAATATATGTCCTCTAAATCAAATGGACACTTATTTCTACAATACCAATTTTAGCCTCAACAAAATAAATGTGAAAAATTTTATATACTTATATTCTAGAATCTAGATTCTTAACTTTCATAATTTTATCTTTGCTGCACAAACTTGGAACCTTTTAAATTGTTCGTTGAAGATACACCAAAATGTGTGTAGGTAAGCTTGGAGTTCTCTATAAAGCAGTTAAAGGAATCTATAAAATACGTGTTTATTTAACTTTTCGATAAGTCGGAAAACGTATGTATATAGCAAAAATTCGTTCCAATTTGATAAAATTAGCCTTCATACTGATGGTGACTAATACGTGCCTTACTTGGGAGAAACACCTGATCAACTCTATGTTTATTGTTTACCAAATATCAACAACTGCGCAGTAAAAGGTCAGGCAATTTGAGAGAGAGAATTGTATTATTAAAGTGGACCTAAGACTTGTACTAATATAGCTAATTCAGAAAGCTGGTGTTACACATAAACATAAATATTTCTACGAAAAGAGTTTGATAGTTGTCAAGAATATACAGGGTTTAATGGGTGTTTAATTAGCAACAATTGGAACTGAAAGTATGGCTTAAACTTGTTGAAATGTGAATTGTACAGAGCAGAGATCTCAATACGACTTACGAGTTAGTTATATTCAGAAACTTAGCTCAAGTTGAAATTGGAACATTTCTTAATTTCAAATTTTATTGGGGTCTGGATTGCAAGACAAAGGGAAATCTGAGTCAACCTTAAAGACTATACAAATTCAGTAGTTTATCCGACGATTACACCCTGAATAAAGTGAGGTAGGTGGTAAATCTATTCATAAGTCATACCATGAATAAGTGATGAATCTATTTCTGATCATTGTGGACCAATTAAATAGATTGTCAACTGGATTTTGCTTTTCTTTTTATTTCATATAATTATTAATGCAAACTTTATAATTTATAGTGTGGATACGGCTAGGTATCAAGTTGAAAGATTGTATTGCAGCGGCTTCACTTTCTCTTGCTTTGTCTCCTGCTGCCTTTCTCTTTTTGGATAGTAATTTAAATTCGATATGGCTTGTTTCGCTTAGTGTTTGCTAACAACATTTAGTTTTTGCAAGTTTTCTTGTTGTTGTTGTTGTTGGTGTTCATCAGCTTGGTTAGAATTTTTCTAGAATGGCCGCAGGGATCGAAGTGGTTGGTATGATCGCTGGCTTCCTTCTTGGAGCGCTGCTTGCCGCTGTGGCCGGAAAAGATGTGCTTGCCATGGTCGAAATTGTAGTGCTCATACTCGTCAAAATGCGCCTCAGACATGATGAATTGTTGATAGACTGTTTACTGCAGTTGTGAATTGTATTGCTCTTTGCCTATTTGTTGGTATTATCCAGTTGGAAACACGTCTTATCGTTACGAGTTCTGAAACGACAATGACTGAGGCTCCACTTCAAAGAGCTTCACGAAAGCTTTGGCGTGCTTGGAGTACAGCAGCATTTACAATCTCAACCTCTTTATATATATTTCTCTTGCGATCCAGTTTGCATGGCTGCAGCTCTTTTGCTCTTCAAAGCTTTAAGAAATGCGCATTTTTTATGTTTTGTGTCAACTGCCCAGATGAAGTTTTTTTAGAAAATAGAACGTTACAACGTACGTTACTATGTCTCCTTTCATATTTTTACATTTCGAACAATTGCTCTCTCTCTTTCAAGTCAATCCTTTAAATCTTTACAATGAATATGTTGGTTCTTCAGGGTGCGTTGAACAAGTTTCATTTGTCATCCTCATATCATGTATCGTATGTTTTCGTGAAGATCGGACCATTACAACATTATAATCTGTACGACTTGCAGTTACATTTCAACCTCTGATTAGCTAATGTATTGGTTAGATTCTAGACACGCGACGTCTGTGACTTTACGTGCTTTATCCTAGCCAACTGTGTCCTTTGGCAGCAGTGTCTTTAAGCGTTTCACATGTGTCGCTGGTAGTTCGGGCACAACCTTACGAGAATTTCGATGTGGCTCGCTCGCATTGGTGTCCTTTGCTGCAGCTGGCAATGCGTCGATTGGTGGCAAAGCAAAATCGTCTGGCATTTTGTTCTCAAACGAGCTGTCCACTGTCTCCGACAGCTCCAGTTGTACCGCCTTTTCAGTGTGCACACGCTGCACATGCTCTTTCATTTTGTCCGAGCGGTGGCTGCTGAAACCACACAACTGGCACTTGTAGCGATTTATGCCGCCCTCCGTGTGCTTCAGGGCGTGTCTCTTCAGATTCTTGCTCTGGCTAAACTTACAGCCGCATATCTCGCAAATAAAGTCGCGTCCCTGTTTATGCGTCTCAATGTGCAACTTCATGTTTTCCTTGCGATTCGCACGATGCTTGCAGCCAGGCACCGTGCAGACAAAGAACTCCCCAGTGTGCAATAGTTTGTGGCTTTTCAAAGCCTTCATATGCGTGGTGCTGTAGCCACAAACGTCGCAGAGCATTTGCTTTTCAGGATTGTGCACTAGCATGTGGTTGCTAAGACCTTGCTTCCATTTAAAAGCCTTACCGCAGTGTGTGCAGACGTGTGGCGTTTCCGTTGAGTGCTTTGGCTGGTGGACTAGCAGAGCTGCTCGAGTACTGAAACGATTGTCGCACTCCAGGCAGAAGAAAGGTTTGCGCAGATCAGATCCATGTCGGCGTAGATGCGTATCGTACTCGCGCCAATCCAGGAAGCCAACCTCGCACAGTGAACACGTCAGATGCGATGGCTCACAGCTGGTCATGTGGTCAATCATCTTTTGCACCTGGTAGCATTTGAAATCACAGCCAATGCAGTAGTTGATTTTGCTGCTGGACTTGACGGCACGCGGATTTTTCAGCTGCAGTTAAGAATACGATTTAAATATGACTCGAAACGCCACTCGATTGTTTCTAACCTTGAAATAGCTTTGTTGATTTTCAAAAACCACATCCGGCTTTTTGTCCAGCTGCATATTATCTTCGGCATCACCGGCTCCGACTGGCTTTGGGTCAAGCCCTGTGGTTACATCGCTTGACTGATCGATTTGGTACAAATTCAAGAGCTCCGTAACAGACAGTATTTTGGCCAGCTCACGAAAGTGCGATTCGTGCTCCTTTGAGACGGAAACAATGTCCTCGTAGAAGAAGTCGACGATTGTATGCAGGCACACGGTGCAGTTAAAGTTGCGTATCGTGACCTTTAGTGGATTGTGTATGGAGAACTGCTGTTGTTTCTGCTGGTTGAGGCCAATGAGCTGGCTTTGGGCAGCCACAACACAAAAGTGCACGCTGCAAGTGCAGGGCGCATCATCCGAGTCCAGTTCAAGCAACAAATCGCAATACTGTCCGGTGCGACGTTGATTGTTTAAATAATTTGAGACTTTTGAGTGCAGGGGTTGGTGCAGCGTGGGCTGAACGACAGGCGATTGCAACATTGCAGTAATTTTCGGCTACTCAATAACAAAAACAAATATGTAAACAAGAAGCGTTGTTTGAACACACAACAGCTGTCTTTTATAGTGTGACCAAACACGCTTACAACCTGACATTCCCATGCAAGCGTATGCCATTCACACAAAATGCGCGGGTTTTGCTTGGCATAACATGCAGTTTAAACACAATGCTTATTCGTTATTTTAAAAGTGAAGATTTATATTGTAGGCAATTGTTTGTTAAACTTTCACTATCACTTAAACAAAAAAGTAAATATTGATTAGTTTTAAAAACATTATTAAGAAAGTGAAACTGAAATTCGATTTGTTTTCATCCTGCTTCGCTAGGGGCAGGAACAGCCTTATCAATTGTTCATGATAGTGATAAGAATATTAAAGCGTTGGTGGGAGCTTCGTCAGATCAGTCGTGTCTAGCACAGTGATACGAGCGGGCGTGTTAAGTGATAGAACAAAGCCCAATAAACCGATTTTAAATACATCGCACATATATAGTAGCAGCTATAGTATTGATTAGCATTATAAGCGAAAACTGAATCATGGAAAGGTATAGAACTCAAATAATACAATTGCTATAAATATTTGCTAATAATGATTGATTTAACAGTCTTTGGCAGGAGTGTATATCATTTCTGAAGACGCTACTATGCTTTATAGTAGCACTAATGATGCTGCCATTGTTGCTACTCTCGTTCGTGTGTAAGTAATGTTTTCCTGACACAGATAGGCCCAACTGGTCATAAATCAATCAGTTCAAACAGGCCGACTATAAATAAACGAGGCATGGGTTGACTAACCGCCCGGTCAGCCAAAGGATGCATCGGTTCAGATGTTTATTGGATGCGGATGAGCAGCCCTGCTGTAGCCCTGCTATTATTTGATAAGCTTTGTTTATAAATAATACCACACTACAATGCATTCAAAGATTACCTGGTGCACCTGTGAGGAACCCAGACGGCCAACCAAATGAACCTTGACCAACTGAATTACTCATAAAAATTTGCCAACGATAAGCCCCGCAACGTCGATTTCGCGTAATTGTTTATTATTATTTTTTGTCGTATGGCAAGCTCATTATCAGTATTATCATTTGTATTAAGTATCAATTCTGGCTGTTCCTTCACAGGCGCACATTTTGCCAACGAGCTGGCCAACTATATACTGAGCATCAAGTATCCCAATCTGACCATATCCAAGTCCAAGAAAATACGCACCTTGATCGATACGCCCAAAAATGCTGGCATCTTTCACTTTCTGCTGGAGGTCGAGGGATCCTGCGACTTTGAGCAGATTAAGCGCGCCTATGCCCAGCAATTGACCGAGTTGAAGGATAAGACGGGCTCGGTGAAATTTCCAAAGTTGAGACAGACACTGGTTCCCTGCTGGGGTCAGTATGCCTGGGTCAATGATAGCAGGTGAGCTTAAGGAGTGATGAGACAAGGATTTTAACGTGTCTTAACTTTGTATTCTTTTGATATCGGTGCACTTTTGTTAAGGCACTTGAAAGCTTTATCAAACTCGGCACGTTGTTCTCTAATGATTCCTCAATGCCAGCAATTCCTATCCTTTCAGTGGCTTCAACATCAACAATCACGTTTTGCTCAGCACGCACAGATATCGAGGTCGTCCTGTTAACGAGTCGAACATTCAGGAATATGTCAGCGAACTGGCTGCCAAATATATACCCTCCGATTTGCCACAATGGCAGGTCACCGTCATACCCAACTCGGATCCAGCACAGCCCTACTATATACTCGTTAAGGTGCATCATTTGATCATTGCCGAGGAGGAGGATTTGCATGTCAGTGAGATGTTATTGCTCCAGGACACAGAACGGAAATCCATTCTGAGCCTGGATGGCCTAACCACTTCACCAGGCAACAGGCAGCTCTCCCACTTTGTGCGTCAGCCGGAGCACATCAGCAAGCTGCTGCATCATGTGCGGCATCTGGTGAGTTGTCGCTGGCAGCAGTTCATCTATGAATTTGAATCTCTGGATACGCCAGATGGCGGTAAGGCACATCCCGACGCACGCAATCTCAGCCAGCTTCTGTCCCTGGTGCTCATCGTCTTGGTTAATGTCAGCTTGGGCTATTGGCGCACTCGATCTATGCGCCGCAAACTCAATCGTCGCTCCGGTGGCTATCGCAAAGATGTGGGTCTCCTCCAGACGCTTTATCTGCTACTGCGTCGTGAGCTGGAGCAGCGCAATCTCAACTGGACCGTGGCACGTGCCGCGCTGGGACACAGCCTACAGCCGGCCAATATGTTCAAGGCCTGGACGCGCTTCATGTGGCAACTGGCGCTGCATCATGTCGTCCTCATGCCTTACCACATCTACTGTGAGCTACTTGCTCTGATTGATGTGGTGCTGCGTGGACAGACCTCCCATAGCACCACCTACTGTGCTCGCCTGCATCTCTATGTGCCGCTGTTACTCTATGCACAGCTGGAGCTGGTCAAGATCTGCTATGAGCTGTTCAAGGCGCCACGCAACATCTATGAGGTTTTGTTCGTGCAGCCCACAAAGGAGCTCAATATTCTGCACAAGAAGTCCTATGCCGGACGCAAGATTGTCTCCTTTAGCCGCTCCATCGATGGCGGCCTGCTCCGCGAACGACATCAGCACATGTTTGGACAAAAGCTGCGCGAATCCGACTTCAGTTTGGCCTGCCTGGCGGGCGCCGTGCACGATTACTTCAACACCTTCGCGGACAAGACTCCCGTACCTGCGCTATTGAACACCACCTGTCGCACCATATCTAAGGGCTACTTCACCGATCGTAGCAGCGATAAGTCGGAGCATATTGGGGGCGTAGTCTTCCTGCAGCTGCCGTTGGGCTCACCCGACGCGCTGAAGACGCAGCAGCTGCATGATATTGTGGAACGCATACGCAAGCAACAGATCATGATATATTTGGCCTCCATTGGACAGACCAAGTATAGTGTGCTGACGGCGCTGCTGCCTCACGTGCTAACCAAGATCTTTATAAACTTTTTCTCCTACAACTTTCCCGTTACCATTACGGAGATTTATGGCGCAGCTGACACACAGTTTCAGGCCGCCTGGGGGCAGCGGGTGCAGGATGTGCTTCTGTTTAGGCCGCCGCAATCAAAGACCTGCTTGTCCCTGAATCTCCATCGTTTTGGAGACAAATATAGGCTAGCTGTGATGGCTGACACTCACCTGGCTCCGGATCACACTCTGCTCACACAATCCTTTGAGCGATATATGGAAACAGTGACACTGTAAAGCCAATCAATGAATATTGTAAACAATCACAAGATTAACGATTATATTATATTTAAAATAAAACATATTTATCCGAATCTTGTTTAATTGGAATGTAATAGTTTAACAACACTGCGCGCGCTTTTTTTCTATGCGCTTTGTCCATTCACAAGCATGCGCAACCGTTCTCTATAAAAGGCGCGCCAAACTGTGACTGGCAATCTGGTGTGAACGTTATTTTTCAAATATGCTGCTGGGCTAAGCGGGTTATGTATAAATAAATATTAAGTAAGCAAACAACAATGCTAGCTTACTACAAATGTTGTATTGTGCAGAACTAGCTGCCATTTTGAAATTGAGCTAACACGTAAATACCAAACACAAACAGAAAGCTTACCCCACAAAGTGCGCGCGTCATTGAATTGTGGTTTCAGTCGCACTGCAAACCCGGGTCTTGAAAGTCGTTGACGCGATTAGCTCCGTCCGTTGTTGCTTTACGCCAAGCCAGACAATATATAAATGGCACATAAGCGATAAACACTTCAATATGAAGCGACAACTAAAGTTGTAAAAGATAAATAACTGAATAGTCAAGTAACTTTCGTAGCTGCTTGTAATTTATACATGTTTTTTTAATGAATTACAATTATCACAACACATTGCAACGATCTGTAATTGGCAGCTGATTGAAACAATTTATAATCAAGTAAAAATACATAAGCAAACGTCGCAATTACAGCACCAATTACAGATTTCTGTCTATATAAAACATAAACAAATTAGAAAAGTGTTCTAAGCTTGAAACATTCGTGTGATCTCTGCTCTTTGTTCTCGTCGTTCGCATGCGCCATATCAGTATATATCATCTAATCGGACAAACTTGTTATATTTTCGCTGAGCTTTCAATATATATATATATTTGTAGACAGCCAGACAATAGAAAAGTTAGTGAAAAGTTCACAGAAAAGCGCTTAAGCATTTTTAATATAACCTTCGAATTTGTGAGCATCCGTTTTATTATATATTATAATAGGAAAAAATCTATTTTTTTGTGTTATTTATTTCCAAATTTTATAAAAACTCAAAGTTTATCAGCTAAAAGGTTACTGTTTACAAATTTTGTTTATTTTTATATTTTTATTGAATTAAAATTGTATTGAAAACTATATTAAAATAGCAATATAGTGAAAGAGTAGTTTATGAGTAAAACAAACATTTAATTAAAGACCCCAACGCAGAAACCGAGACCGCGTCGGAGACCGGAAATTGTGTTTGTTTTTCTCGTTACCTTTTGTTTACGGAGCTATTGTTACTTATACGGCAATATCAGAACTTACATGGAACCTCGAGGCTTCCACACAGCGCTGCTTTAGCAATCCAATAAGAACGCTGCTCCGCCTCTCGGAGACGGTTGATCTTTGCGAGACGTTGAGGTTGACGGGTGTCTACACAAATTACCCGGAACGCAACGCGATTCCACTCAACTCGTGTTAAGTGCCAGTGGCTGGTGTTCGCTGATTAACCTTAAACGCAATCAGAACAAATCAGAGTTAATTCAACGTAAAGACAGCAGATATGTGGCAACTTGTGTTTATCCTGGCATTGGCTGCAACCTGGGCAGAGGAGGTAGCCGCTGCATATTATAGGCGCTTCACGGCCTGCAAGGGATCCCAATCAATTGAAGCTTTGGCTGACAATCAGTGCACGCAAACGTTTCCTAGAGGTCTCCTGGAAGAATGCGCCGGCCCAGGACGGCGACAATGTCCTTATAACTGTGCAGGATCCGCATAACTTTGAGCAGCGTACACTGCCCACGGGCACGCCGCTGGCATCGTTCCACAGCGAGGAGGGTAGCGGCTCTGGTGAAGACCAAGTGGCCTATGTGCCCATACACGGCTATACGAGCACGCCGGGCACAGTGCCAAGGGCAGTGCTGCCCAAGGAAGCGCGCCAGTACTGGGTATCCAATGACGGCAACAATGCTATCGTGGCCGCCATCAAGCCCAGCCTGGCCGCCCAATGGTTCACCACGGGCGTGCCCTTCAACTATGCCCTCTCCCGCAACGTGACAACGCAGAGCTCCTGCTACGGCTACTGGGCCAGCTATATCGATGCCCATGGACGCATACTGTCCAAGACCTGTGTGCGTGCCTATCCGCGCTGGATGAACGATATGCGCGCCGTGTTGGGCGGCCAGCGTCTGCGAGATCTTTTCATACCCGGCACCCATGATTCTGGTTCCTATCGACCCAATTTCGATCCGCTGCTGCGCGAAAGTCTGGTAACCAAATACGCCCTCACCCAGGACGATGATATACGCGGCCAGCTGATGCATGGTGCACGGTATCTGGACATACGAGTGGGCTACTATCGTCCAGCGGCGGAGAAGTTCTTCATCTACCACGGCATCACGAAGCAACGGCCACTGCAGGAGGTCATAGACCAGGTCAAGGATTTTGTGCAGGAAACCAATGAGATTGTCATCTTCGGACTGAAAGAGTTTCCCGTGGGTAGGTCAACTTACGTCATATCATGTCCACTTCCCATCTAATCCTTTTGGCTACAGGCTTTGGCAAGGGTCTGGGCGTGCATCGTCTGTTGGTTAGTTATTTGAGGGAACAATTTGGAGATTATATCGTGCATCCAACGCTGAGCTGGCACGCCACTTTGAATGAGATCTGGAAGCGTCAGCAGAATGTCATACTGGCTTATGATAAGGAGGAAATGGTTCAGGAGTTTCCGGAGCTGCTCTTTGGCGGCGTGGAGCAACGCTGGGGCAATGTGCAGTCCTGGGCGCGACTGGAGCGACACCTGCGTTTCATCAACGACTTTGATGTGTCGTAAGTGACCCAATTGGTGCTCCTTGACTTTTAATTGATTCCTTCTGTCTTATTACAGTCGCTTTTCAAGCCGTCCAGTGGTGGACATGGCCGAGCTAACGCCAGAGACCTGGGATGTCATCCTGGACAAGCATGGCGGTCTACGCAAAATGGCCGACAATGTCAACTGGCGCATCTCGCAGCTCTATCGCGACGAGCTGGGCCACCATGCCAACATTGTAGCTGCGGATTTCATGCGAGGCACAACGATAATGGACACTGCCATCGAATACAACAGCCGCAAGATTACCTATTAGCCTAAAGGTTACCACAAAATAGAGCTTACTTATGATATTGTACAATTATTTCGACGTTTTATGTCGTTCATTTCATTTAACAGCCACTTTAACATGCAGTCAAACTCCATTGAGTTTTTATTGGAAATATTTGAGGCAAAGATGCAATCTAAATGAAGCCATCGAATATGTTTCACACAACAATTACATTCAATAACATTTATAAATTCATCTGAATAAGCCATATTTTAGTTGCTTTCCAATAGAGTTACAAATTTTGTATATATATATGCTTGGTTGAACTTGATAAACATATGTTATTTGCTTAGAACTAGTTTGCTTAACATTATTTTCCCTAAATGTGTCACAACTGAGGCAAGTGCATACTTATTATGCATATATAATGTCTGTACGAGTAACTCGACAAACTGCAAAATGTTTAGCAACTTAAGAGCTTAACTGCCAACGCTTGAATAAATACAAAGATAATACAAAAAACTATAGCTAACGTATACGATTCCAAACTGGACTTTGAGGAATGCGAAAATATCATACAAATGGGTCTAAAGAATATCTGCTTTGTGTGGTAAACTAAATGCTTGCGGCTTTGGTCGGTCACATGAGCTGAGAGTTTCCTACTTGAGGGACTCGTTGGACTCTATAATGGTGGTATTGAAGATGGCACGACACAGCTCCACCATGCCATTCGAGAGGCGGCCATAGCAACGTGGTTTCCCCTTCCAGGCGATGCACACATAGTAAAATGGTATGCCGGCCAGTGTGATGGCGATGCCAATGAGCAGATTGGCGGGCTCCTTGAAGTTAGGCAACAGCACTAAGGTCACACAGATGGTCATGAAGAGAATGGGCAGCGCCAAATGCACTTTGATGGGTCTTGGCAAGTTCGGTCTGAAAAGGCAACGTTAAGAGTTAACAATATCAATTGAGGGAGCTGAAATTAACTTACTTCTTGTGACGCAGCCACAACATGCCCGCTATGCTGGCCACCACAGAGAGCCAGAGCACCGAGCTGAAGTAGTTAATCAGCTCGTAGACATTATCAGTCAGCAGCATCAGCAAGGACATCAGGCACTGTCAAGAAACAGGAGTTTGAGTTTAGTAAACAAAAGCAGGCAAAGAAAGCAACTTACAGTAAATATCAGCGAAGGTATGGGCGTCTGTTGCTTGACGTGGAACAGCTGAAAGAACTTGGGCAGATGACCCTCCTGGGCGCCAGTGGCAAACAGACGCGCCGATGTGAAGAGCACTCCATTAACTCCTCCAAATGTGCTCAGGGCCACAAAGATGGGCACCATAAAGGCGAGTGGGCCAAACACTTTGTTGCCAAAGGTTACCGCAACGGCCAGCGAACTGAGCATCTCTGGCTTGGAGACGACCGCAAAATAGGCCAGATTGACCAGCACATAGATGCCCGTGACCAGGGGCATGGCTATCCAAATGGCGCGTGGCAGATTTCTAGTCAAGCAGAGAGCACAAATAATATTAAAGAAACGTGCTTATATCATGGAGATTAAAACAGTGTCGGCACTTAAATTGATTGCTGCGCCCGGCTCGTGCGCAAATTGAATTGATTAGGGAAAAAAGCAACTCAAGCGTTGCCACCCACACACGCCCCAAGGACGCTCAACAAGTGGGCGCCCCCACCCAACTTGTTGCTATGGCCTGCGCATGACGCAAACTTTGCACAATCATTTGTCTACTTGACAAGCCCCTTCCATTTTAGATGCCATTTATACATTTGCTCATTGGCTATGGGTTGTTAAGCTCACTTGTAGGGATCCTGCAGCTCTTCAGTCACAAAGTTCAAGTAATTCCAACCGCCAAAGGCAAACAAGCCCGAGTAGAAAGCGTAGCCAATGTTCCGTGTACTATAGTTGCCCTCCCAGGGATTGGAAAAGTTATTCAGTTCGCCAGTTGCCATATAGTACAGTCCGGCGAGTATTATCATGATTAGCGCCAGCAGCTTGCCCACCGTAAAGAAGTCCTGCACCTTCATAGACACCTTCACGGACATGCAGTTTATGGCTGTGAGTAGACCTGCAAACGGTAATAAACCAGGCTTAGTCAAATAACAGGAACAGGGTCATATATCTTTATTTTCTTTGGGATTACTTACAGAGGCAAACGGCTGCCAAAAGCTTTACGGCACTCTGAGGCGGATCGCAATCCTCGAAGAAAGGCTTGGCCGCATAATGGGCGAAGGTTAGCGCAACTATTGTCTGAAAAGTATTAAACAAATATTTAATAATTTATAGGAAAAGTCGCCCTTATCAACTTAATATACTGAATATACTCTGTATCATATATTTCATTAATAGAACTATATTTTAAAATTTTTAAAATGCAGTTCGTTTATAGCAATTCACGTAATTACAGGCAATAACCTTAATATGCGAGAACCTACATACCAAATTTGCTGGTTATATAGCTCTCGTAGTATCTGAGATAAGCGTAAACAAAACGAGTTTAAGCCAATGGATGTGCTGAATAAGAATACGTGGGTTATTGACCCAACTCTCTTGATTAATTTCATACTCATTATACTGTTCCCAAAACTGTATTAAATACGAGTATATTGGGTTAGTGTAATGTTTGTCTGTTCTTCTGTATGAATCCAATTTGTCTTGTCTAATGAAGTGAGATCTTCCACCACATCCTTCCTAATAAATCAAAATAAAAACCTATATCTTTCAGATTTCAATAGCTAGACTCACCAAATTCGATATACGAAGTATTGTGGACCTTCTTAACAGATTTGATACGAAAATATGTTAAAACCCCCAACTACTGCCCCGCAATTAAGAAATATCCATAATTTCTACATTTTTATAGCGAGCATCAGCAAATTTGATATGAGAACTAATGATGACCTCCTTGAAAGATTTTACTAAAAATATATTTGCCACGCCCACTTCTACGCCCAAAAATGAGCAACAAACAACAGAGTATGTCGCAATTGGGAACTATCGATGTAAAATGTTCTGATTTGTTTTATTATGGACTTAAAATTCAGCGTAAATGTGGTTGCAAGCTCCTGATAATCGAGTTCGTGCTACTTAGCTGACTGTATTCTCGCGTAATGCAGGTTTAAAGCAAGTGTTTTTACTTTTCTTGGGAGAAAGTTGACTTGTTAGCGGGCAGAGTTGAATGTGCAGCTAATTGAATTCAATGCTGGTCGAAGGTTGTCACTTAATCAATTTATTTGCTGAGCAAAACAAACAATTTGGGTCTTGGCTGTGAGAACCTCGTCGTCGTCAATCGAAACAATGCGGATAATTCAATTACAATACAATATGAGTGATAGATAGATAGATAGATACTCGGCTCACCTGGGTGGTTGGCCTGATTATGAGCAGGGCGATCCATAGACGCAGGAATCCAACAAGTGGCCCAAATGCCACCAGCAGATAGGCATAGTCTCCGCCGGATCTGGTGATGCTGGTGCCCAATTCCGCGTAGCAGAGTGCGCCGATTGTTGAAAGAATGCCGCAGGCAGACCAAATCAACAGCGAACTTCCGACAGATCTAGATTCGGCGGCGCAGAGGAGAGAGGTGGAGCAGAGCAGAGCGGTTTAACTGTATATAAGTGACCACACAATGGACACTAGTGGCGTTCACATTGTGGCTCCCTCTATTGGCTAAAGTGGTTCCACAAGTGAACCACTTGCGAAACTTTCGCGGCGCTTTACTGTATGATACTATATGATTTGTGTGTGTGTGTGTTTGTTTGTTTGTGTATCGATGAGACGTGTTTATTTTGGGGTAGTTCGTATTGTCAATCTTGTAATTGTAGCACAGACTTCTCAAATACTTTCGGGCTGATGCAACAATTGCCAGCGATTTCGAGTACCGGCAAATTGTTCGGAGAAAATGTTCTCAATGGCGCCCAATTGGCGATTTTGCTTTATTATTCAGGCTTAATTAATCTTTCCTCCACCCCCGTCCAAGTCACCACGTTTACTTTACAATTCATTTCAATTAACCGGCACAAAGAAATTGTTCAATTTACTATTAATTATAATATTGTTGACCTTTCAATGAGGTCCTCTCGTTTAATCAACTAGAAAACTTATGAATGCAAATTGAAATCTTCTTAATAATCTGACTCGACAATAAATTTAACTATTCATATAATCAATCCTTGAAATTGTTGCATTTTTTGCAATGTTCAATTTACTATTTATTATAATGCTATTGACTTTTTAATGTCAAGGTTCTACTGTTAGATTGGATTGAAATATAGTTGTAAATTTTTTAAAAAACCTAAAATGCCTCAAACTGGTTTATCTATTGCACTCAAATCGCTTGTAATTGTTAATATTATTGAAAAGTTCACAACTGGATCTATTCCCCCCAAAATTAGTTATACGATTGTTTCTGAAACAGTTCTATACCGATTTCAAACAGGAATTAGGGTTTATAAGCATTGAAAACTCACTCTGTGTAGTAGAAAACTCCGGTAGGTGCTATGAATATGCCCGATCCGATAATAGTGCCAACTATGATGGCCACACCATTGATAAGGGTCAATTTACGCTTCAGCACAATCTTTTCATCCTGCTGCTCAGCTGCTGCTCCTGGAACCGATCCGGCTCCATTGGCGTCCGGATTGGCATGCCCATTAACAGGAGATTCAACCAAAGTGGTGCTAACTCCATTCGCATACCGATCGGTCATTCTTGTAAGCGTGAATTAGAACTATAGCCACTTATGGAGTATGATCTAATGTGGTTCTCTAGTTGCTGATGTTAATTATTTAATTATTCTCCCGCAGACGTTGACATTGCCACTTGAAATTAAAAAATTCAAAAATAAACTGTCTCATTCTTTATTTTTACTTTTATCAATATAGAAGTTTAGCTAAAATAGTGATAAAAACATAATTAGTGACGTAAAGTTCGTTAATTGAAAGTTGTGAAACAGCCAACAGGTGTTGCCTGGCTGGTTAGCCCCGTTTACGTTGAAGTTACATATCTACCGAAGGTGGTTTACGCTAAAAACTGAGTGGTAAAAGGCCAACACACATTTACACAAACATCAAAATATGTAAGCTAATGACACAAATTGAGAACTCTGTAAAACTTGTGTACAAACTGAGGGCAATGCGCGACCCGTCGCGTGCCAATTTTCTACGATTTCGTCATTTAATTCGAATTTCTTGTAGGAGCGTCGAATTTCTTGTAAGAGCGAGTTATAGTTTAAAATTTTGCCGCTTGGCAACTTTTTCTTAATTTCAAAACATGTAAAGTTTGTTTATACGCGAGCTGTCAACATTCGCACATATTTTCACAGAGCATTTTTCTTTACCAAAAACTGTAAAAATCACTGCGCGGCACCACCTTGCTCTGTCGAGCAACGCGTTCATACTGTTCGTTTCGTTTTGGCGAACACAGCGTTGGCATAGAGACCCGAGACCGGTGTTTTAGTAATTTCGGCCCAAACCCCCCCAACGTGAGAGTCGTAGTAGAGAAGGGTTCGTGGCAAGCACGAGCACGAATCGCAGCAATAACTCACGCAGTAGTAGTCAAATCTTAGTTTTTATAGATGCTGTAGCTTTTATATAAAAATAAATGTATAGAAATGCTATTAAGAAATTAAAAACCAAATTATCTTCACTATATTATTATTCAGTATTTATATCGTATTTATTTTTTATTTTACTTATGTTGACAAACGACTGTTGCGTCTTCGTGACACGCTGAGCAGACACATGCGCATCTCTAAGAGAGCGGCTCTGCCTTATCAAATTAAGCAGTGCGCAAACCCGGAAATTGCTAGGGTTAACATGGAATGCCAATTGCATTTTCGCATGATTAGTTTGTGCAGTTCTTAGTAAAGCAAATCCAAAATGAGTCACCACTTGGTCTTTTCATTTATTTTATTTTATTTTTAAGCGGGTCGATAAGTCAATGTAATGTTTTTCGATTAGTTCGATATTCAACGCAATTGCCAGCACTAGTTTGCCATTCACACAGCTCAACTCATAGTTTCAGAAAGGTTGGCATTCCCTTCAGTTTTTGTTTTGATTGTGTTGGCACGTGTTTTTGCGAATTCCTACTAAAAAATATCAATTTAATCACAATGTCCGACAAGTAAGTGCTTAAAAACTAGCTAAAATTGTTCAATATAATAACGAGTCTCATTACTGCTATACAGATTTGCTGTGCCCAACAAATTGCCTGGCAAAACAATCTCGGTGCTCAGGCATCGCAAGAGGCGCATTCAACAGGATCTATCTGTGTTAGAACAAAAGCGCAATGATCGCATTAAACGTGTCAAGAAAAGCAAAACACACCACAAATTCAGACGCGCTGAATCCTTTGTCATGGGCTACCTGAAGGCCGAACGCACATCGAAACGCATCAGGCAATCAATTCTACGCACAAATATTACGGAGCAGAGTGCCCAAGCAGCCGCAGAAACAAACCCAAAACTTTTGCTTGTCATACGTCACGCGGGAAAGAAGATCTTTGACAAAACAACCTCAGACATATTTAAATCGTTGCGCATGTGGCAGCGTCATAATGCTGTCTTTCTGGAAAACAACAAGGAAAATCAACTACTGCTGCGCGTCATCGAGCCTTTTGTTATTTATGGTTTCCCAACGCTGAGCACCATACGCGAGCTGCTTTTCAAGAAGGGATTTGCGCGCGTCGATGGCAAAAAGACGGCCATACAGTCCAACACGATGGTGGAGGAGCATCTTGGCGAGAAGGGTGTCATCTGTTTGGAGGATATCATTCATGAAATCTACACCGTTGGACCAAATTTCGCTGCCGTTAATGAGTTTCTGTGTGCTTTTACGGTGAGTTTAGCAATATGTAGCCAATATCTAAGGCTAATCCTTTCGTTTCTTCTTGCAGATGTCAAGTCCCCGCGATGGCTGGAAGAAGAAGGTATCCGTCGCGTTCAACCGTGGCGGCGAGTACGGTGATCGTGGCAATGCGATCAACGATTTGGTTGCGCGCTGCCTCTAAACACTGGAACTTAGTAGACATTTAAGTAAATTCTATAAAGCAAACACAAAAACAAAACTAGTTATATATATATAAGTTTTAATACACATATATGCGTATTTCAAGAGTGATTACTGTACCTTTCCATACAATATGTCAAACATATATTTTGCCAGCGGCGACAGCAATGCGGTTGTCGAGTACCAGACAATCTCCTCGACTACCACACAAATAACTCAGGAGCAATCGGAGCGTTTGCATGATCGCATTTCCAAGGCGCAGTTACAGAAGCTGCACGAATGCTTTAAATCGAAACCCGATCAACAGGTCGGTGTGGGGGAACTACGGCAAATTCTTGAGGATGTGGACATTACCTTTAGCGATTTTACATACACACGGCTGTTTCTGAAAATCAATCAGAATCGCGACTTCATGATTGACTGGAATGAGTTTGTCTCGTATCTGATATTTGGCTTTCAGGAGGAGGATCCCAGCAGCCAAAAGGAGGCACTCATTATGCCCATCTCGACAGCGCCAGTAGTTCGCAAGACCGAACACCGTTCAGCAGTCTGTTGTATAGCCCTGCTCAAAGTCAAGTCCGATCAGACGCCCCTCGATGAGATCACTGAATCGGCTAACTATTCATTTGGCGGCGAGGACTCGCCCGAAACCTCGGGCATGTGGGTAACGGCCAGTCACGAGGGTCAATTGCGTTTCTGGAGCGCACACATGGAGCCACTGCGCACCGCCGTCTCCGAGAGCAGTGGGTATTTCATAAAGTGCCTTAGGATCAGCTGATTAGGCTGACTTTTCTCTATATATTATACTTTTAGTTGTCATGAAGTTCTTCTCCGAACTAGCTAAATCGGAAGTTCTGTTAGATATTCTGCAAGGAATCTTTATATTTCTTGCAATGATAGCTTTACTTTTCAAGGATATTGTTTTGATGAAAGCCGTTCTCAATCTTTTAAAAGGATAGC
This sequence comes from Hirtodrosophila histrioides, assembly GCA_037075165.1. Classification (NCBI taxonomy): domain Eukaryota; kingdom Metazoa; phylum Arthropoda; class Insecta; order Diptera; family Drosophilidae; genus Hirtodrosophila; species Hirtodrosophila histrioides. The sequence goes on along the minus strand of JBAMCL010000759.1, from coordinate 266,330 downwards.
TTTTCTTTCCCAATTTCTATCAGTTTCATCTCATTTCACATCTAGTGTATCCATCTGATCGTTGACTCATTTCGTAGCCTCTTATGTAAAGATCCTCCTTTAATGGGGATCCATTTTTAATGTTTCATCTTGTTTCTAATCATCTTGACGGGTCGCAGATCCGCTTATAATATTGGTTTATCTGTCAATTTGTCCGTCTGTGGATGAAACTTGCTGCAGATCCATTGCCGAACTAGTCATATAGGTACATATTTGTTGGGTATTCTTCTAGGGTATTAATCCGTTATAGGGACAGCTTTCTTCTCTAGTTTCTTATAAGTTTCAATCAATCTATCATAGTGACAGCTTTTCTCTCCAGTTTCTTATAAGTTTCAATCACAGTTCACCTGAAGGTGCCCACCTGGATACTGGCCCTGCAGGCACTCTCCGATGTGAGCATTGTGTGCACCGCTTCCACAGAGCGCGAGCTGCGCTTCCACGAGACGATTGCCTCGACCTTTACGCTCCGCATGGTCATCCGGAGCTTGCCATATGCCGTCTACTGCATGAGCTATGCCTTCTACAACAACGGCAAGGTGCACTCCAAGCTGGTGCTGGGTGACTATGCGGGCAATGTGCGAATCCTGTCCTATTCGCCGTATCTACGTGGTCCTTTCCAGGCCAAGCCCGGCGCGGCATTGATTGAGCTGGTCTGGGCGGATGTGCTGAGGGGCAGAATACCGCTGCTAGTGCCGCGGGAGTATATTAACCTGCACAATGAGCTCATCTCGTGCGTTTACTACTCGCTGCACATGAACGCGCTGTTCGCCTCGGCGGAGTACAGGAACACCAAGAAGTATCGCGGGCGCTGTCCGGGCTTGATCATGGTCAGCAACGATGATCGCAACAATTTCCGCATACCCTTGGGCGTCTCTGTGTTCTATGTGGCTGAGAGCAAGAACATTTTGGTCACCGGCGGACCGGATACCTTTGTGCGCATCTGGGATGTCTACATATCGTCGGAGCCATCGGCCATACTCACTGGCCACAACGGTGGCATTGTGGCTGTCTTTATTCAGCCGGAGGAGAACAAGGTGTACAGCGTGGATTACCACAAGATTATCAAGGTTTGGGACTTACAGGAGCACACACTGCTCCAGACCTACGGCGATCTGGTGCGCATTATTCATCACAGCGAAACGGACATTAAATACTACTATCACTCCCATCTCCGCGAGCTCATGGTCGCTGGCCGCAAGCTAATCCAGATCAAGTGCTGTCCCCGTGTACGGGTCGATCTCACCGATGGTAATACCCATGCCGCGCCCGTCTCTGTGGTGCTTTACAATCGACTCTTCCGCAATATTGTCACCTGCGGCTTGGATAGCTATATTATTGTTTGGGATCCGTGGACGGGTCGCCGCAAGATCATTATGAAAAATTGCCACACCAAGATGATCTATGGGGAAACCATTGACATTGAGATCACGGCCGCCTGCTTCGATCCACTGGAACAGTTCCTGCTGACGGGCGCACGGGATGGTTCGCTCAAGATCTGGAACTACAACAATGCTGTCGTGGTGCGCAATATGAGCATACAGCCGGACCAGGAGGTAACCGCTGTCATCTGGGTCGTAGATCGGTAGGTTGTGGCAAACGATCTTAATATTGGACTTGATTTCTTCATCTATATCACAGTATTCTGGCCATGGGCTGGGATCGACAGGTGACCGAGTTTAATGATGTCGTGGGTCGCGAATATGGGGATCCCAAGAAGTGGTCGAAGTTCCATACGGATGACATCACCTGTGCAGATGTTAAGCATGGCGAGGGTGTTGTCACGGCCACTTATTCCGGCGAGATCATCTTCTGGAAACTGGAAACGGGTCAGCCCTATCGCCGCTACAACGTCATGGATCCGACGAAATTCATTGAGCTTAAGCTCAGCCCTCAGGAAGAGAAGTTGACACGTCGCAGCAAGCGCACATCCGCATTCCAAAGCACGAGCAGAGCCACACGCACCAGTTCCATAGCGGTCACTAAACCGGATGAGGTCAAGGACTATGGCATCAATATACCCGTATCCGTGCAGGCAGTGCTCTTTCTACAAACACGTCCCATGACCAAGGATCACGGTGCGTATGCAATTCTCCGCAGCAAGCTAAATCCTCGACTCTTCTTACTCCACAGGCAGCGTCTTCATCTCTCTGGATACGGGCATTATTCAGGTCTATTCGCATCACCAGCATGGCGGCTGGATCAGACAGTTCATTGCCGTCCACAAGGTGGGCGACTGTGTGCTGACCATGGCCACGGACCGCAAGAATCGCTTTCTCTACACGGGCACAGCCTTTGGCTACGTTAAGGTCTGGCACATTGTTAACTTCTGGTGAGTAGCCAAAGGACCGGAGACCGAAAGATTCCCTTCATTAGCATTAGTTCTCAAGTAGCGCTGTTCATTTTCATGTAAAAGCTAAGAGCTACTTAACATTTTATTAACATGGAAATGTTAGTAACAGCGCGCCTCACACCTTCTTTAGAATTAGCTCAGATATGGTATACATATCTGACAAGAGAAATGTTAAATGTTAATGCAATACGACTTCTAAGCCTTTTTAGAAAGAGTTATACTCCTTCTAGGGACACGATAGCTAAGATATGATCTTCTTTAGCCACTTTTCCATTTGAGATTAGGAGAGGAGGCAGTCAAGCTGGGAAAATGCATCAGGTCTACAACAGGCCAAGTCACTCCTTGGGAAATATAATCTGGATTATAAAGATTCAAGCAAATAGTACCAATTGGGAAGAGCTCGATACGAATAGTGACTGGTCCCTTAATGGTAGAAGCTACCTTAGTAAACTAGGAACTGTGAGCGGTAAGTGCAGATTCTGCGAACTTCAGGATGATTCCTCATTGCTCATAGACAAAGTAATAGGCTCCTGGCAAGACATACCTTCCAAACAGGGGACTAAGTAACTCTCAGACCAACGAAAACCCTTGCATTCATGCAGTAGATAGGATTGGTGAGGGAGTTTTATGCTCAGAAGGTATTGTATACCTTCTGCTAGTCATCATAATAAAAGCCAATTTCCTGTGAAAGCTATGCTCTCAAAAATAACGTTCAAATGTCAGAATCAGGGCCCCATAGTTTATGCCAGTTCCTAAAGTTTTCCATTATTGCAAGTAAAGTTCCAAAGAGACTATAACTAAGATACGACATTCTATAGAAATTCCTCTGCTCGCTAGAGCTATTTAACCCATATTCAAGCCATTGTTGGGATAGTTTACTGTATTGTTATAGCCTTCCACAAGGAACATCAAAAAAGCCACAGAAACTGCCTCTAACGACACGTCTCATTATCGTACATGTGTATCAACTTGTATTCAAGTCATCCACCCACAAGTTCCTTGTAGGCCTTGCGTGTTTACCCGACTTCCAAACAAAGCAAACTATTTTTTGGCAAAAATAATAAATAACTCATAACTAGAACTGGGAAGCAAGCGTTGGGGGGGGAGGGAAGTTAATAAAGACAGACAAGCAAATTTAATGTTGTCTAGGAAGTTTACTCTAGGACTCAATTCAAATTCTTATTAACAGCATACCAGAGGCGGAAAAGAAGCCAGTGTGCATGCCCAGACTGCGGCTGGACTTTATATTCCTGAGGAAGGAGCTTTTCCGGACGCGAGCCAAGCGCGCTGTACAAAACCAGCCGGAGCCCATGCTAGTCAGCTCATACAAGGGACACCTGAAGGCAATCAATTCCATAGGTTTCATCAATTTACCCAAGATAATATTCACGTAAGTGGCCAGTAACTTAACTGAATTCAATTTCATTCCTTTATCCAGTGGCAGCCACGACTATTCCTGCCGCCTGTGGACGCAGGGTGGACGCTACTTGGGCACATTAGGAACTGTGCTGCCTTGGTCGAAGCTGACGCCATTTGAGCGAGCCGGAGAAGATAATCGCGCCTATCGCCTGCCGCCGGATATCAAAAAGGTGGCCAGCTCCACAACGTTAAAGGTCATCTCGGGCATTCAGTATTCGGGCACACTGAAGCGTGCCAAGCCGACCGAGGAGCGGGAGGATGACCGCGATGTGGAAGATGCGACTACGGACTTGAAGACCATGTTCGACAAGCCGCTGCGTGAGCCCATACTGGGCAAACATTTCGTCTTGCCCGGTCGCAGTGCCATTGAGCAGCGCATTGATTTGGACACCTCCCAGCTGTATATACCCGTCTACACGCATCTTAAGGTATATCCGTCCGCGATGATGGAGAATTTGCCAGCGCCGCCAATAATCGGTCAGGTGAAGAGTGAAAACTATTTGGATCACTATATGCCCGTGGTGGGTAAAGTCGATCCCAACAGCTCGGCCATTAACATCAGAGAGCCCTCGAGGCAGCCTGTACGCTCCAAGGGTGGCTCTAGCCTGGAGAAGAAGCGCAAACCCAAGGCCAAGACCGTCGGCAAATCACAACAATCCTAGTTGTAGTCCTGTGTATATTTATTTTAATTTTTTGGGAAAATATTTAGTTGCGGTTGCTCTACGAGTGAACTTCAAGTGTCTCCTTTAAATTTGTAGCGTGCGGATAGCATTGTACATCTGGGCAGCAAGAATGAGCTGCTTGCTCTTGCGCCGGCACAGGCAATTGTAGACGTGGGTTAGCAGCTTGTCCAGAACAAGCACATCAATCTCCTCCGGTTTGGTGGCACTTATGGCAATATTATTACCCGATTCTGGCTCCTTCTGCAGGGCAGACAAATGTATGTGTGTGTGTTTGGGTGGTTGGATGGATGGATGGTTGTGTGTGCTTGTGAGTCAGCTCTGTGGATAGTAAACACTGAAAGCACTTACCAAATTGTCCAGATACGCCAGCAGCTGATGGCCCACGGAGGCTATCTTCAGGAAGGCCGTCTTTGAGCCCTCCGCATAAAGGTTAAGGCGCCTGCCGGCCACCTCTAGCAGCAGACGGCCCAGTTCCTCGTCCTCGCTAATATCCTGCAGCAGCACCTGTGCCTCCGCATCGTAGCCAAAGGCATAAAGCTCCACCACCTGTCTGCGCAATATGGGCAACTTGTCCAGCTTCCAGCTGTCGGCCAGCGCGCATATCTTGGACATGTAGTAGACATGATCTAGTATGTACAAGTGTTCCAGATCCTCGCGTATCAGATCCATGGTGGCAGCCACCACACTGCACAGAAATGCTGTGCGATTCTCCTGAAGGACCAGATCAGGGGCCGGCAAGCCATAGGGCAGTTCCTTGTTAATGTCCGCCAGCAAAGCCTTGTTTCCCAATGAATCGAAAAGCGTGCTTACGGGGCGAGGCACGCGCAGCTGAAAGTGCGCTATAAAGTGTAGCACGGTGCAAAGCTGGTGCTGCAGCTCCAGCAGCTCGGGAAGGGCATGATGTTGCTGCAGCGCCAGAAACTGCAGCGGCAGCTGGCCGTCACTCAACGCCTGCTCGAAATGCAGCTCGCGCTTGCCATGCTCCAACGAGCTGGTAAAGTGTTGCAGAAAGTCAAGGCACAGCTCCAAGAACTCGGGCACCAAGGCCGCCGACATGTCCAGATCCTGTTTACACATCTTGTCCACGGGCAGGCGGCCCACCTTCTGCATCAGCTTGGCCACTGCCTGCAGTGGAAACTTCAGTGTCGCATTCCACAGCATACAGCATATGCCGTGCTTTAAAGCCCAGTCTGGGGTACGGAATTGCGACAGGCACAGCAACGCGGCACGCATGTGCTCCAACGAAGCAAGCTGCTTGCTCCAATGCACCATGTGCTGCCAGGCCATCAGACTGAGCAGCACGCCCGACTCCAAGCTGAAGGGGAAATGTGCGCGCAGTAGAGCCAAACGCTCTAGCACCGGTTCAAGTGGTTCGCTAGGCTCCGCCGGTTGCAGCTCCTGCGCCTGCTCGGCAGCCTCAATATCATCCTCTTCCTCTTTTGTGAGCTCGGCGGGTTTCAGCTTTGGTTTTTTGTTTGTCTTGGAGCTGCCCGGCTCGACTTCATCGTCCGTTTCATTTCCTGGCGGCGTTATCTCCACAATAAGCGAAGGATGCAGACGCGTGCTATTCAGCCATTTGGCTGTTAGCTCGGAGACAACACCTTTGCCGTTGCTCAGAATGTTTTTCAAGCTGCAGTCGGGCGGTTCGTACGCAAGCTCTGGCCCAATCGGCTCACGGCAGACCCTTGGCTGGCTGCAAGCACAAGCATTTAAAAAGTGTCCTAACAGTTAACAGACAAAGCTTACCCTAGTATGGCGCCCAGCACGGCCACATCTTCCAGCTTGCCGGTAAGCAGGCCCCACTGCGCCTGATCGTGTGATATAGTCTCCCAGCGCTCCTCATCCTCCGTGCTCTCATCGCAGGAGCCGTCGCGTCGGCTGCGCCAGAGCTGTGTGGCCACCGTCTTGCAGACAATGGCCACCAGCAGCCCGGAAAACTGTTTGCTTTCCAGCAGGAGCTCACGCACCTGTTGCCACCAGGGCGAGATGGCATTATAGGCATTTGCGTGTATTTCCTCGCCGGCCAGCTCGCATATGGCACGCACCATGGCCGCAATGCGTGACATATCCTCGACGACCTCATCACTGTAAGGATAAGCTTGAAAGGCTTGAGCATTCATTACAGAGTTTCAATTGTCTTACCAGTTCTCATATTTAAACGTCTTGTCCAGCCAAAAGTAGATGACCAGCGTCAGTAGATCTTTGCTGGGCATGCACGCTTTTGTGGCCCACAATTTGAACTGGTCAAAGCACAAGTCCTGCTCAAAGAAGTGGCCAAACAGATCACTGCTAACGCTGCCATATTTATCCATTTTTTCTGGAAGCAGCGTCACACAGTTGGGCGTGTCGATGTTAAAGATGCTTAGATAGTCGACGAACTCTTCAACGTTGTGTTTGCCCTGCAGCTGAAAGCTGACCTCACGTGTTGCTGGCCTCTCCTCGCCCGTCTGGAGCAGGATAACCAGCTGATTGATGGTTACTAGATCCGCATCGGACAACTCCAACAGTTCTATTGGCGCCGGAGTGCTATCACTGTGCTCCCGCTGAGCGGGTGCTGTGCTCAGTGTCAAGTAGAGATCGGTCAAGCGTTTGTAGTTTTCGATTTGATGTAGAAACTCTTGAGTTGGTTCATCTAACGACGGCTGCTCCTTGGCCAGTGCAAAGGCATTGACAATGGCCTGAAACAATTCCGGGCTCAGGCGTTTGCTTTTCAGCAGCATTTCCAGACACTGCTGTCGCACCTCCAGCGTTTCCAGCTCGCCAGCCAGCTGGGCAATTGCCGCAATCTGTTGTTGCCTGTCGTCGCCGGTATGTGGCAGCGAGCGTAGCTGATTGCGCAGGCGGCGCAGCATGTGTATGTCTCGGGATGTTTGTGAGCTTGTCTCGCTGAGCGCATAGTGGAATGGTATGTGCACCTCCTTCAGGCTACCATCGGTGGGATCAAGAAAAAGGCAATGATTTAAGCTTGGCGACTTGCGCGACTGATTGCCTGTGGGGCCCAAGGGGCTGTGATTGTTGTACACCAGTTGGCCGCTCTTGCAGACTGTAAAGGCGGCAACTTTGGGTCCATTCTGTAGCGCCCAGATGTCGAGGCAGCCGAGTCGCGGTGCGTAGATGACCAGAAAGAGCGCCTTGCGCTTGTGCGTCTTAATGCCACGCACAGATTTCTCCTTAATGGGCATAAAGGCACATTGTGCATCACGATAGCCCTTCCATACGCGCAATATGATGGCCTGCTGTGTGTCCACAAGCATGACACGATCCAGATTGTCCGTGACGGCGGCCAGTTTGCCACCAGGCGCTAAAACCAAACTGAGGCCATCGCGCTTGCCATCGTACAGGCGACACCGTGTGCGCATGGGCGCCTCCTTGCTGGGCAGCGGCTTCTGTTCTGGCAGCTCTTCCGGTGAGCGACGAAACAAGCCGCCTAGCAGATTCTTGTACGCTAGTCCAATGACATCTTTGGCCACTTCGCGCATTGACACCGTCTTGTAGCCCTCCTCGGCCTGAAGGAAGCCCAAATAGGGCTCCGCGCCAGCAGTGAGAACTTGGGAGCTCCGACCTGGCGTTGCTTGCACTTTGGCAAAATAGCCAAAGGCAATGCTTTGTTGTACAATGTAATCGTAGCTGGGCGTTAGCTGATTCGTGCAAATGACGGCATCATTGATAATGTTCTCTCGCTCCCGCTTGAACTTATACTTTTGAAACGGCACCACGTCGGCGGTCGGATAAACGCTCCGTTCCAATGCGCCGCGCTGCAAATTGTGACGACAGTTGGCTAGCATGGGCAGTATATCCTGTCCATTGATGAAGCACATGCAGGTGCTGTAGATAATATAAAAGAGCGCATCTGCTTCCGAGTTTCTTGGCGGCGACAACAGTTTGATGCCCAGTACGGAATCCTCCTGGCAGCTGTCAGACAAACATCTAAATATCATTTATCACAATAAACTAATAATAACCTACCATTGTGAAAAGAGCTTGACACCCGCATCCGTGTAGAATAGCACCATGCCCGAAGCCAAGCCAATTGCCACGCAGGTCCACTCCACGTCTGTGGAGCGGGCGTGATGCATCATGGGCAGGCACATCAGACTGGTGACTATCTGGTTGGCATCCTCTAGTTCGCCACACCAGCTAAGCGCGTATGTATTCGCATTTGCTCGGCTGTCCCAGCAGGTGGTCAAAAATGCCAGCTTTTCACCCTGCGCCAAAGCAATCGTCTCCCCAGTGGGTGACATGGCATAGTTGACTGCGTTAAGCCAGTTGTCGTCTGTGTTTAAAGGAGGAAACGTTTACCAAGTGTAGAGGGATGCTGTATGCTGTTACTATTACCATGACCAAGTCCAAAATACTCCTGAACCTTTCGAAAATCTAAAATATTTCCAAATGTTTTCACCTCGCAGGCCATTTTTCCTTTGTTTTCATGACACAGCTGATTTCCAGCCCTGCCAGACTTCCAAACTTACCAGATGACCAACTTACAAACTGCTTATCGATATTTATATCGATAGGCAAATCTAAATTCGAAAAACGTTTGCTTGCCGTTACATATTTAAAATAAGTCGACCAAAATCTTCGTAAGCAACTAAATATTGCACTGGTATTTTGGTGTTCCCGTTTTGTGGGTTTTGTATTTTATATTTATAACCGACTCCGGTTGTACAGTGAATATTATATTTCAATTAACTTGTGTTCCCTACAAACTGGTAAGAAGAGCTTCTGATACGAAAGGCTAGTCAGCTCTCTAAACGGACGGCCAATAAGAAGTTTAATATTCCACAATTCAAAGTACAGATATACACACTCTCTAAACATAACAAATGATAATTAAATCAAATCCGACTCCACGCCACTGTCAATGTAGTCTTTGAGCATGATACCACAACTGCTGGGAAGCAGGCGGGTCCAGTTGTTGATGTGAATCAAGGAGCTGGGTATGGTTGCCTCTAAGCTGTCGGCTCGATGGGCCTCCACAATGCGCTTGGCCACCTCTTTCGGGTCCAGCAGTCCCAGAATCGAGGGGAACTTTACTTTTGGATGCTTGCAAAGTCCCGTGTTGGTCATGTATGGGAAAATTGTTGTGACTTTTATCTAAATTGAAAACCAATTAATGAGGATAACTAAGTCAGAAACAAGCAATACTTGCCAGATCTTTGTAGGGTCCCTCGCGCAGCTCCTCGTGCAGGGCCTCCATCAAGCCCCGCACCGCATACTTGGTTGCACAATATGGCACCAAATTGGCCAAGCCCACCAGGCCCGCAATGGAGGAGAGTGCGACAATGTGACCGCGCTTCTGTTCCTTCATTTGGCCCAGGAATGCCTGTATTGTCCAGAACTGGGAGTATACGTTGACATCAAAGACCCGACGTACTTCCTCCTCCGATTGCTGTGGCAAGGGATGCGTGGGCATAATGCCCACATTGTTGACCAGCACCGTGACGGGCCCCACCTCCGCCTTGACACGCTCCGCCAGGGCCAGCACCTGCTCCCGCTTGGACACATCACAGCTGAAATGGCCATATCAACTGTGCACGGCGCCGCGATTCAAACGCTTCACCTTCTGCACTGTTTCCATGTTGTTCATCTCATTGATGTCCACACACACAACCGTGCTGCCCCAGGCGGCATAGTGCAGCGCCAGCTCCCGACCAATGCCATGACCAGTTCCAGTTATCTGTTATCAAAGTATATAAATTATATTTACTCATCGTATATCAACTAAGCTACTCACCAGCACAACTTCACTGCTGATATCCTTCTGCTTCTTGGGCAGCACTGCCTGCACCAGTGCCACAATCAGTTCCAAAAGAACCCGTGCAAACATCACCAGAAATTGCAGCACATCTTGCATTACGGCAAAAATGCGTTTGGAGGCAGTTGTGGTGCTGAAATTGAGAACATAATTGCAAATTCAGAATTATCTCTTTTAAAAAAATTGAAAGTTAGTATAGGAAAAATACTATAAATATATAAAATAAAATAATAGACAATTTAAAAAGTATTCTCAGAAAAAATATTGAAAATACTTTTTGGATATATGTATCATATCATATCGAAATAGTAATTCGATTTTGACCCAAATTTGGTCAGATTGCATTTTTCACCCGATCGTTCCTATGGCAGCTATATGATATAGTGACCCGATTTTGATCAAATTTGATCAGATTGTATAAACTCTTTAAAGACTCGGTTTGGGTGAGTTTGGTGAGGATATCTTTATAAACAACAAAGTTATTCATACAAAACATAGTTTTCTAATTTGACCGCCCTTCTCTGCGATTCTCAAGAATTCAAGGGACCCCACTACAATTTGTCATTTTGCAGGTATACTTTGTGAATAGCAATAGCTTATTTTGGAGGTCCACTTTAGTGTTTGCTTGTGTGTGTGTGTGAGTGAGTGATAGAGAGAGAGCGAGAGAGAAAGAGAGAGAGAGCGAGAGAGAAAGAGAGAGCGAGAGAGAGAGAGAGAGAGAGAGAGAGAGAGAAAAATCGCCTTTCTCTGCGATTCTCAAGAATTAAAGGGTAACCATTTTGGAGGTCTCCAGTTGTTGGCTCTTTTCTGCGATTATATAGAATATATATACTTTGTTGGGTCGGAAACGTCTCCTTCAGTCCATTACACATTTCGAGACAAAATTATAAAATGCTGATAATTATTATTTTAGTATAAAACAAAATTATAATACCCTCTGCTAGGGTATAAAAAACGAGTCTAAAAATACAAATAATTTAACAAATTTGTTTGAACTAGGAAATGAAATTTCTTTCTCAATCAAAACTATATTACAACGAATTTTTGTGTTTCCTATAGCGAGTTATTAGGGACGGTGTGATTAGTTTTAATAAACTAATAACATTCTATATTAAAATTCTCCACCGACGCGTTTCGGAGTTTGTTTTACTGATCCAATCAAATTTGCACTGGTGAATTTGTAGGCCTGACGGATAAATTGGCTTGAATACTCCACATATAGTACATAAGTTCTGGCAAATATTTGTTTAAAAACAAATAGCTGAACAAACTAATCGGTGATCATCAAAGGCGCAGCAATTGTTTTTAATTTGTTGCGCATTTAATTTATCTGTTTGCATGCGGTCTTTAGTGCAGTTTTGCAATTGTGCAATGTTCAAGCGGTCAGCGGACTTTGTCACAATCGAAGCGAGCATAATGATGATGATAATGGGTCCTAACTACAGCTCCAACTTCGACTCCGACTCCGTCTCCGTCTCCGTCTCCAGCTGACTTGGTTTGAGTGTTGACGATAAAACTTGGCCCCATTTGGTTTCGCTGCGAGAGAACTTTGACAAAAATGAAAAATATAATTATTATAATGACGTTGCACACTGTCCAAAGGGTTGGTGCTAATTTACACTTTACTTGATTAACCACGCGTGCCATTTTTATTCTATTTATAGCTAAGTTCACATAAAACACTGTTCAAAGGCTGCTTCACAATTTAATTGAATTTGCTTAAATCATTAGCAAAAGTTGCATAAAAGCTACAACTAAAACAATTTTAAGTACCGCTCGAAACAATGTGCAAATGAACAAATGAACAAATTTTATACCAGCAAACAATATATATTTTTCTAAAAAACATAGAATTGAATTTCTAAAGCATACACCCAGAAGAATAAATGCCATTGAATTAAGAAATCGCCATATAATTAAATTAACCCTAAAAGCCAGACAAAATTTCTGTTTAATAGAAATAATTTCTAAATTTGAGAAATATATATTTCTTAAATTCAGAAAAAATAAGGTTAACTGCCTTTGGCTACAAAAGTATGGCGATTTTATACATTTAAGGGCATTTATTTTTTTGAGTGTAGTTGTTTCCTACCAATCGGGTGATCTGGCGGAGATATTATGTTAAAACCTATTTAAAAAATGAAGAAAATAAAGAACTTTTAAAGTTGGTTTAACAAAAATGCTGTCTGCCTACACTCAGAACAAAAAGTCTTCCTATAATTTAGAAAATGTACCCTAAAATGAAAATCGCCCTAAAAGCCAGAAATATGTATTTTCTATTTTATAGGAATAATTTGTAAAATTTAGAAATTTATTTCTTAAAAGTATTAACCTTAAATTTATTTCTAAAATGAAGAAATTTATTTTTTAAAAGAATTTATCCTTAAATTTATTTCTAAAATGAAGAAATTTATTTCTGAAAAGTAGAAATGCAGGCCCTAAATCGGCAATGCCAAAAAAATACCTTTCTTTTTCTAATTTTACATAAATATTTTCTACTTTTAAGAAATATATTTTTTAAATTTTAGACATTCAAACTCTAATATTTAGAATGTTTATAATATTTAGAAAACACTGCTCTCAAATTTAGAAATAATTAACTTAGTTTTTAGCAAAACGAAATCATGTTATATAGAAAGTCAAGTTAAATGAAATTATTTAACAGGCTTGATGTCAACAATTCAGGGTGAATATAGAAAGGTATATATGAAAAGTATTGGCTGGTTATAGTTTCTGAAAACTAAGGGGAGCTGCCCTTGACTTTCAAAAGCATAGAGATTTTCTGCAATCTAGGGCAGTTTTCTCTGAGTGTAGTGCAAAAGAAGCAGCTTTATTCTTATATTTATATTAATAAATATCATATTTTTAATGCACTATATTTATATTATTTGTAAATCAATAAAACACATTAACATTTGCCACTTACTGTATAATTTCACGCTCAATCATGTTGACAACAATTTGTTTGGCTTCCTCTGCAACTTATTGTGGAGCGACAGAGAGAGAGAGATGAGAGGGCTGGAGGGGGGCTTGCCGTGTGTCAATTATTAAGGTTGAAATGTGCTTTTGGTGTCCAGTGTTAAGCAGAACGAACAAGCTGTAATTTTTAAATGATTATTATTGTTTTTAACGATTTGTAGTCACGTCAGTGCTGCAACGAGCTATAAATACGAGTATCTTCCGTATTTGCGTGGCTTTTCTTATTTTCTTGCAATTTTCAGAGCTTTTCATTTGTAGTATAACCGGCAGAGTCTGTGTCGAAAATGCAGGCAAGTCGCGTGGGCAGGAGGGACGAGGGTGAAGACGTGCAGCAGCTGAAGCTGAAATGCAACATTTTCACTTTCGTTTTTGCCATTGTGGCCACTAAAATGAAAATTACGTGCACTTCAATGTGGCACAGACACACACACACACACGTGCACTAACTAACACACACACAACGATTACGCTATGCCAAAATATAAGAAAAACAGCAACAACAACAAATTGCAGGCGACAACGTGCCACAGAGTCGGTGTCCAAAGGGGCAGTCCAACCGACCGACAGACTGACTACCGCCAGACATTGGCGTCTCTTTTGTGGCAAGCTCTTTACGGGCTTTTGCCGCCGATTCTCTTGCGCCCGTTTTGTTGTGGCAACTAGTCGGACTTCCATGTTGCAATGGATATGTGAATGTGGCAATTGAATGTCTGCTGCAACACACCTAGACAGCAACGAGATGTGCTTATATAGTTTCGGGCAGTTGCCAGTTGCAACACACACACTAGCAAGTTTCCTTAGCGTTCAACGCGGCGTATGCTTAATATTTACACCATGTCACATTTACTTGATGCTCTTATGCAATTTCTATGTTGTCTTTCTTTTGGCTTCCCACGCTGCAGCCGCTGGCCAACCGAAATGCTTCGCTGCTCGCTACCAACTGATTTGAGCTGTGTGCGCTGAGAGCCAACGAAGCCTCGCTAAGCTCAGGCCAGCTGCCAAAGCTACAGAGAGAGCGAGTGAGAGCGAGAGAGTGAGAGAGAGAGCGGGAGTGGGAGAGTGATCCTTGGTGTCATTGATTGCTCGCAATGTGAAGGACGGCAGAGTTCAAAACGTTTATGATTTTCAAACAAACGCTAACCAGAAACGACCTTCAGTTGACAAGTTGAAAACAAAGGCAGATATGCAGCTTCATTATCATTATCATCATCATTATCTCATTGTCTTTCCTCTCGCTGTGCATGATTTACCGTTTGGGGCACGCCACAGACAACTGTCCAACTGGAACCTTTTTTGTTGTCATCGGATTATGTTGATGACTAAACACAGCCGTGTTCCAGCCAAGTTCAAGTTCACTATGTTTTTTTACATGCTGTCATTAATATAAGCTTAAGTACAGTCACTCTTGTTTTATACTGCCCTGTGCCTATTAAAAATTTAATATAAAATGGGATAATAAAGTTGTGGAATAGCGCAAGTCACAGTCATAAGATATGCAGTATTATTTGAATAACAATTACACATTCCAAATAATTACCAGAAAACTCCTGTCGATCAGAAAAAATATATATTTTATGAAATGTTTTAATTTCATGGCAAACTGTAAGCCGGAGATTTGGAATTATTGATTCCTTGATTTTCTCAAACTAATTTCTTTAATTTTGTAAAACTAAAACTTTATTAAATGGTCAAAAAATAACAATAATTTCAATAGTACAACTATATGTAAATGTCATGAAAAAAGATAAGAATAATGTTAAAATTAAAACAAAATTATATTTCTAACCAAATAATTAAGATATAACTATATTTGGTGTATTTATGCACATAATATCTCCCTTGATAATTACGGTAAATGTCACTAGTTTTAAACACAGATGTTAGTCAATCTTATAGATATTTATATATATATGACAGTTGACTGCTCTTTCTTATTGATTTAAGATTGAAAGACAAATATTTTTACTATTTTTAACTATACTTCACAGGATCATTTCTGTAGTCAGTCTTCACTTACTTTCACACAAACTGAAAAACTATTTTTAAAATACATTATATTCATTATATTTTGTCAAGAAACCAAGGCGTACGTATACTTATTCTGCTCACTGTAATTCATATCTGTGCTAAACTGTAACTGCTCCGGATCTGCATTCACTCCACTTCTCGCGCGTCCTTCGCTCAACTTTTAATTATCTCTCTTTCTTTTAAAGCTGGAATACAACATGCACACACACACACACACACACACACACACACACACACACACACACACACACACACACACACACACAAATCTTAACCAGTATTCTGTTTTGTTCTGAAAGCAACTTGAATGTTTTCTGTGTCGTGTTGGAGAAGGTCAGTTAAGGGTCCGCTGTTCGGCAAATGCTCGTAAATTGAATGGCTCCGATCGACGCGACGCGACCCACTCGCATAATTGGTGTCAATTTGGCTTGGCATCAACATCAGCTGTTGCTGCACAACAACTACAACAACAATTACAATTACAGCAGCAACAACAATGGCAATAAAGCAACAACACTTGCAGACTGTTAATTAAATGACGTGACAAAAACAATAAATGCAAGTACGCAAGTACGCAAGTGCAACTATAACAGTCGAAAGAGATCATGGCAGCAGCATTGGATCACTATATCATATATATATATCATATAGTATTTATATATAGCTACCCTATGAACCAGCAGTCAGAAATTCAGTTTTTCTATAAAGAAAATCTCTTTTGTTTTCTCAATTTTCCTAACTAAACTAATCAAGTTCGTCTTGCAACAAATTACATATATCTAATAATTTATATATAATTTAATATATTAAATAATCAGATTGCTCTGGAAAAATGCGCACAAATATATATACATATATATTTATTTATTTTAAATAGAATTTGAAATATATTACAAATTCAGCCCAGTTTTCAATTCCATTACCAATCAAATTATTAGAAATTCAAATTTATAGCTGTGCTGAATTGCAAAAATCGATAAAATTCGGTTTTAAAAGTTCAACTTTGAGCCAAAAGAATTAAAGCTATTCAAACATAACATGATAAATAAACAAAAAGTTACGTTGCTGTCGGAAGTTCCGGACAGTTGTATACTCTCTTTCCGGTCTGTTGAATTTTGCTTATATGTAAGACGTAGATATATAGATAGAAAAACAATATAAACCTATCTCCAAAACAGGGTTGAAAACAGAGTATATAAGAGTATATACTATAAGCTATTTCATTAGAAAACGATTCGAAATAAAATATCGCCCTTACATATATAACTTTAATTAGTTAAACCTATATTTTAACTGATAAACATAATCATATTGTAAATAATTTCAAGAATTTATATTATACTTACTTAAAAGCAGTGCGTTCCTTAAGATTCCCAGTTCTTCAAATCCAATATACCCAGTCAAGAATAACACGTAAATCAAGCTTTAACTTCTATGTAAATCATTACATCAATTTTGCTTAACGCAAACCAAAATAAATAGTTTCCGTTGCTGTTTTCGGTAATTTTCACCTGATTCAATCAGAATCGAACCGAAACGAAGGCTCCCTGAATACCTAATAGGCGTATAAGTATTCCCAAATGGGCATTATAACGCAACTGCCAATTTAATGGGTGGGCTGCCCCTGCTTATCGGTTGAGTTACATCCATATTCGGTTCTATGTGTGTACTATATTATTTGCGTGCATTAACAATCAATATGGCATGTCGAAAATGACAAAAGCAAACTTAATTATGAATGCCATGGAGTTACAAGAGGGAGAGTGGGTTTATATCCGGATTTATCGTAGATAAGCTCATGGGAATTTGTATGTTTGTATATATAATGCACTGAATGATTGATAAAACATGTCTTTCTCGGTTGACCAAGGCAATCCATATGAGTAGGAAAGAAACTAGGAGCAAATCAGCAAGGAATGCAGCTGATCTTGACTAGGAAATACCCTGTACTTAGTCATTGGCAAAGCTACTGCTCCTTACTAAAGTTAATAGTTTACTGAATCACTTTTATATAGATACATCTTTTTTTGATACCAAATAGAATCAGATTAAACTCAAAAATTCAAAAATATTGATGAAAAATAAGAAAACTTTTTAAACTGATTAATAAATTCTATAAATAAGGGAAAATTGTTTTAAAACGAATAATACGAATAAAATTATAGCCTTATGATTGAGATATGGTATTTTATAAAATACAAAATTGATAAAATATTATATTCTCTATATACTGCATATATAGTACTTACTTTAGATATCGAATAAATGTGTTTAAATTTTGATATTAAGAACTCCATTAATACACCTTAATGGGTGCATAGAGTACACCTTATAGGCCATATAAATTGTACACATTTGCTGACCTTGACTTTATGTGTGCATTAATACATTAAGGACTCCAACTCCGCTCACTAAATGCTGTCCTTTTACGGTAAAAATGTACACATTTATATTTATGTACACGTGTGCTGTTAATTGTCAATCGACTCATTTATATTCTTCTGCCGGCGTTGCGAGGCATGCAACAAACAAACAAACAAACAACAACAACAACAAAAAGTAAAATGCAAATAGGAAACCAACAGCAGCAGCCGCTATGAACGTTACGTTACGCTGCGCTGCGTTACGTTACGTGGCCGCAACGTATCAGCGCAGCCTAAAAGTCGGCTTCAGTTGTCATTGGTGAGCCAAGCGGCGAACACTTCGTAACGGCCTAAAGAAATTTGAACGGCAAAAGTCAAAATGTGAGTTGTATGTGTATTAGTATGTGTGTGTGTGTGTTCTGTGTGTGTAGCTCGTGATTTGTTTACCTGTCAAAATAATAAATAAAACTTTCGTGTTGCCAGTGCCGCATCAAATACATTTATTATTGTTGTTATGTCCTGTTCTCAAGGGGATAAGGAGTATATTTGGTTTTGCATAATGTCCAATGCAACCAAATTTTGGTAGGCGTGTAGTGGGAATAACTGCGGCCCCGCAGCTTAGGAAAATAGTATATCAGATCTGCTCCGACTTTCAGCTTGCATATCTTCCACAATCTTAGGGCTAGACTTACCAAATTTGATACACGAACTATTGATGATATATCTTGTAAGTCACAAGGCTATAGAGTCATCATAGTTCAAAGGAAGATCTACTACAAGGCTTTTTGATAAAGTGGACTACAAAACTTTAAGCCAGACCTCACTCTGTCACCGCAATTGAGCAGAATCTATATGTATATCTGGCAACTTCCGCTCCTAAAAGTGAAAACAGAGTGTATAGCAGTCTGGAGCTTTCGACTGCTACGTTCTAACTTGTTGTTATTACTGTTGCCTTGCTTGTTGCCGTTGGCATTGGATGACGAGGAAGCGACGTCCGTCGAGAACTCATCGACTTATGTCTCGTCCTGGGCTTGGTGTTTTGCCTTGGTTTCCTGGCGCCAGTCTGCAGGCCCCATTGCCTCGTCTCCTGGCCCAAGTGCAGTGTCAAAAGTCAAAGGATAAACGAGCAGACATATAATATATAGTATATTTAAGGGCGGTAGTTCGAGGCTTTCTATGACACGAAGAACGCTTCCACTTACAATTGAAATTGAAATTCAATTGAATTTCAGTTCAATTGCGACTTGTGCAACAGTTTTCCTATAACTTATTTAAGACTCTGTCTTAGCTGTCAATTAAGAACTGCTGTAATTTTAAATTCCTTACGACTCTGACAATCTATTCGGTTACATATTAATGAGAATATTTCAACATCTCAAACAGGAATTTATTCAATCAGTTTCTGGCATGTCGTTGTCTACGGCGCTGATACCGCAGCCGCGGGAGAATGTTAGGATCTTTGCTAGAATCTTTGAGCATCGCCATGGCTACTGGAATTATATGAAAAATAGGAACATATCACGCAACACCGCCGTCGCTGCGGAGCAGCTAGGACAAGCCGCCGTGAGATGTGGCAGCTCCTTGCAGACACAGAGACCGCCCAGCTTAATGTCGCTGCAGCGGCAACAGATGCGGACACTGCACAGGGAGGACTATCGCATCTATCCCCAAAGCGTCGATCTGGACGCCTTCTTTGGCCCGGAGCAAAAGTGCGAGAAGGTATCGGATGTTTGCCTACTCAACGATCACTTCATATTGGTGAAGATGCCAAACGAGATCCAGCAAGCACCAAAGGCGTTGTCAAAGCCGCCTCCAGCTGAACTCCAGCGAAAACTTAGCTCCAGATTACCTCGCTGCTTCAAGTGTAATCGTGGCAGCCGCGTCTCCCCCATACTGGAAGAGCTGGAGGATGAGCAACCCGCGCCAAGTCCCTGGACCTCAAAGGATGACGATGATGTGGAGGTCTTTGATTCAAGAACACGCATCATGCCCATCCATAATCAGCCACAGTTTCAAGCCAACAAATCTCAGCAGGAGACTGTGATTGTGGAGCAGCCTCAGCCGCAGAGGCCGCCACCCGTCGCATCCTTGCAGCTGCAATTGGAGACACTTCACTCGCCGCCCCTGGCAGTTGAGGCTTACACTGATCCCATCAGTCGTGGTCCCTTGCACTGGTTCCTGTGGCCCTTCCGACGACGTTCTGCCAGCAGATCCAAGGCCCAGCTGGCCGCCGTGCACAAGACCTACTTTGTGAGGTGGAACAAGCCGCCGGACACGCTGTGGCATGGCTACGGCGTGGAGCGTGCCGTGGGGAACAATGTCGGGCTGCGTCGCTGTCGTTCAGCTATTTTTTAAACCGTTTCAAGCTAAGCTTTTGTATATATTTTGTACATATTTATGTTAATGAAACCTTTGACTAAAGAGAACCAAAACGAAGGTATAATAAAATAAGAACTTTAAAAGGAAGACTTCCAACATTTGGCAGACAAATATACCTCTTCCCGATCTCCTCAACAAAACCCCTAAAAATACAGAAGCCTTATAGAATCATATGTGGCTGGTCTTTGTGCTTCAAGGTCTAAGAAGTAATTGAAATAAAAATAGATATTAATTTAATGGGAGACCGTCGGGAAAATGAAGTACGCTCAGTTTGGAAAAAGTAAATAAAGAAATAGAAGGTATCATTAAATAAGAATCTTAACTAAATAAATATTTATAAATATAGACATAAGAGAAGTGGAAATATTGTGCACAAAAACTGATTAAAGCTTATGTCTATAAGTTCTGTTATTATATGCAACTTGAAGAACACAAGTCAAACTTAATTTCCGCATGCAAGGAAGTATGTATAATAAAACATAAGTTTGTCGTATAGTATTAAGAAATCCCTAAACGTTCTGCATGCAGTACAAAGTTGAGAAATAAGAAAAAAACATAGTGATTTTAAGTACCTAAATTGCAGGGTGAATGCAGATAAAGTAAAAAGTTCAACTCCTTTTTTCAATGGAATTTGCACGCGTCCATGAAGTCGACTCCAAGTCAGGCTACGGCTACTACATTGTTGTTGTTGTTGCTGTTGTTGTTGTTGTTGGTTGGCGCATACCGTGAAGGGGGCTTCATTAGCTCCGGCAGTAAGTTGGGAGCCGCTTTCAAGGAATGTCGGGCAATGTCGTTCGTTACTCTCTGGCCGCTAGGTGGCGCTGGCTGCGGAGCGTGCGACTAATTACGACGGCCCCAGCTCGCTAAAAAGCGACCATAAAAGCAAAATAAGGAAACTGCTCCTAGAGCACACGATAAAATACCCAACTACTGTACAATGAATACCTCAAGCATCGACATGTGCCCCCCTCCCTCCCTCTCTCTCCCTCCATTTTGGCTGTCACGGGTGCGACTGCAAGCTCCATGTGCCCCAATATACATAATAATAAAAGCCAGTATGAATGCTCTTGGCGGGAGTGCTCGACTAGGAGATACTCTGTTAAGGCAAAAGAGCGGCCTTGAGACGCACTGACAGCCCCTAATTCCCTGCTAGTAGGACTACCTAGTACAATAATAATCAGAATAATTTGAGAGACCTCAAACTCGAGTCGGGCCTTTTGCATCTCTCTACTTTTCACTTCGCTCAACCGTTTCTTCAATAACTTCTGTATTTATTATCCGATCGTTATGAAATTTAGGATGCAGAATTGAAATAGATTAATATGAATATGTGTAAAGTTATCATCACTCATTTCGGTTTAGAGGCGAAGATATCCTAACAATCCTAAGTTGACTACTATACCATTTGTAGTCTTTAAGATAGACGACTGTTGAGAAATATATAGTAAAGAAAATATATAGATTTCTCTTACACACATTTTTACAGATAATTAAGCTGTTGATTTTACAGGGTATAAAATTAAAATGGGTCATCTTTTTAGGAGTATTTAAGATTGGCGCGATATTACAAATGAACTTCGACTGATGAAGAATGTATGTGTAAGAGAGCTGCCTCTTACAAACTGTTACATTCAAGCAGCATAGCTTTACTATACCTTCTCCCTTTTGCACGCATTTGTACGGTTACAGGGTATTAAAATTAAAATCGTCACGCCAGGCGTCAGTGCAGTGAAGCAATCGCGGCGTGAACAAAGCCACGGCAACCCCAAAGGAGCTAAATATGGAGACTGACCAGGCTAGACCCGTGGCTAGAGCTGGAGCTGGTGCTGGTGCTGGTCTGGAGGTGCCCAGCACTGAGGCACCAGGTCATAATAATAAACCATTAATATTAATATGCAGCAGCTAAGTTTCAGGCCCAGACCAGACCAGACCCAGACCAGGCCCAGACCCAGACCCCTTGCAATAAGAGTTTTTATCGAAAATCGAACAACGAGCATAAAAAGCGCCGCAGTTGTTCAACATTTCACATAATATGACCATTGTTCTCTCATGATTGCCCTTCAACGGTCCGTTTCGACTATTTGTCATTAATTATAATGTCGGTTGGGCACAGGTGAACACATTAGCATTACGCATTTATTGTATTAGATGCCATATACTCTGCTCGAGCTACATACGCATACACCCCATTGGGGCCTGAAGGGGCGCTGCCTGCCAAGAGGTGGCGCAACTAAAGGGCGCCACCTGTTTGCAGCCATACGCAACAGAAATCCCCAGTAGCTAATTAGTTGGGTTTACTAATAGGGAATTTGTTAATCTTTAAACTTAAAAAGTGAATTATTTTGAAAGATTTGTATGTATTTTAAGAAGGCAAGAAAATTACAGAAGAAAGTTTTCTTTGAGTCTTAAAAAGGAATTATTTTTCAAGGATTTAAGAAGGAAATGAAAATAGAGAAGCTAGTTTTAGCTCCAAAACAGTAAGACAATCTCTGAAAGATCGCAAAGCTTTACGTCTCTGTATTTATATTGTATATCCTCATATTTTGTTTTAACTATTAATTCCTTAAAGATCTTAATGATCGTTTGTATATACATCTTAAAACTATGAAGTATAGCTTATTTACAAATTTTATTATAATTACATTACAAATTTTGCTAATTTCGTTCTAATATGACTCATGGAAATGAATTCCTCTGATTTTGTACTAGATTGTTTGTGCTTACCCACTTTGTTAGTAATATATTTATATTTAGGCTTGATTGATACTGAAAGAAAGAAAGAAATACCACGAACCTAATGGGTTTACTTCTAAAACAGCATAAATTCGGTTCTAGACAAGGATACAATTTATATAATATCCTAATCAAATAAGTATGCAACATATCAGAGACTGTATTGTTATAGAATCGATTAGCATCAACTGCAATCTGGTTTACCAAGAATAACAAGACCTAATGCCAAGGGTGCTCTAAAATTGTGTCGAATGTGTAGATATCAGCCGTGTTCCATTCGAAAACACTTTTGCGTTTCTTAGACGGAGTCTGATAGAAAATAGCGTAACGGTTCCACAGTCTTAACTCAAATTTGCACTCAGTTTGTGGTGGAAGCGCTAAACAGAAGACACTTGCTGGGCTAAGATGCCAAAAGGAAGCTGACAAGTTGCTAACCAACAGGAACCATAAAAGGAGCAGCAGCAGAAGGTCCCGCCAAGCATTCCAAATCGATTAAGACTATTTGCAAGATCAAAAGCAGAACAGCATCGAGCTATATATATATCCCTCTCTTCCCTCCACAGTCCATGTATTTATTAATAAAACTCCAACTGACAGAGTGCAGACAGTCAAACTGAGAGGAAGAGATCTTTGCCCAGAGATCGTCGCGAAACAGAAACAGTTGGTGGTACCAGCTCTGTAGTACAAAGTGTTGACAGTTGCCGGTCCAAGTCCAACTGCGCAACGACCTTCGACGAGTCCTGCAATCATCGTTAATGATGGCAATGTCCTTGTGCGCCTCAATTTGACAAATCAATTTGTGAGCTAACAGCGTGCGCTCAAAACTCTCCGACTCTTACTTCGTGTCCTAGTCCGAGTCCGAGTCGTCGAGTCAGTGGGACAGCAATGCGAGGACGAGGACGAGGACGAAGCCGAGGACACAAAACTGCATGGGACTAGACTCAAACACTGCAAACTCAGCCCCGACAGTAGTTGATATGACAGACCAAACCAAAATGTTTGCCAATAGACATTGATATTGTTTAGAAATGTCGTGGCGAAAGCATTTAGATACAGATTCATTATCTGTGTATGGAAAAGGGAGCTTAATTTGTATACACCCTTAAACTAATTTAAAAATGGTATAAAGTTGGGATAATACTAGTAAATTTAACAGCTTAAAAGAAACATCTTTGAGTCTAGTTTTAAGCAGCATCAAACCTAGTCGTTCTAGTCTAATCCGTCTTTGAGTTCGTTTCCTTAGAGATTATTTGAGCGAGGTACATTAAAATTGGTATATGGGTTCTTGTAAACCATCTTGAAGATTAAAATGTTTTCCAAACTTCGAAACTGTTCCACAATCCCTCGAAAATTAATTAAAATGAATTACAATTCCAATTATAAAGATAATGAAATGAATATTTGAGTTCACTATTCTTACTTTTTAAAAACTATGTTCAAATCTTAACTGATAAGTTGACAGAGATGTCTCAATAGACTATGATTCGAAAGACAGTTTCGCATAATGTAAAACAATTCATTCAGTTTAGATAGCTAGAACTTATGCACATTATCCTCGATTATCCTTGACTTACAGACTTGCCTCGAAGCCTTAAATGTTACACTGTTGAAGCAAACACCTCATTAGCAAGGATTATCAGCCGGTCCTTGCTGTGCCTGTTTGTATCTACCTGACTTTGACTGCGCTCTGTGCCATTCCGAGCCGAAAGCTAAGCCTTTCCCGGTTAACTCTTGCCTGTGCGCGACTTTGGGAAGGGGTTCGTGTCCGGGCTGAGTGCTGCGCATGCGCTTGAGCCAGGACCAAGAATGACAGCAAATAAAACTTTATGGGCCATCGTAAAAGAGACGAAAATGGGCCTGGGCCCTCTGATCGCTGCCTGGTGAAAGTAGGATAGAGCTGTGCGGCGTTTACTGCATGCTTCCTGGCAGCAAAGGATTATTTCCGAACTGCCTAATCCTCGAGCTGTGTCGTCGCTGTTTGTTTATGCTGCTGTCTGTCCTGTTTTGGCAAATCCTTTCACCACCTTACTTACCCTACTGACCCGTCCATTCTGCCTCCTGGAACTGGAGTTTATTCGCACAGTTCGCCAAATATTTGGGATAGTCCACTCATTTGTGACGATCGTCGTGTCGCCAGGACCTGTAAATATTTTGAGGTTTTGCGCTTCTTATGTCCAGGCAACGCCTGATATATAAACTGCGAAATAATCTCATAATTGGACCATCATGGACATTGCAACAGGTACAAGCCTGACAACCAACAAACCATTTATAATAAACCCAAAAATAAAACTAAAAAAAATTAAATTAAATTTCTGGCTCAGAGATGAGCTCTGTCTGTGGATATATTGTAAATTACTATTTTCCTACCTTTGATGTTCAACACATTGTCGGTTCATTAATCATGACGACGATCCAAGCAGCCTCCGCCCCTGATCTCTGGAGCTAAAGATGAAGCCGGACAGGAGTGGGGTTCAAGTAGAGCAGCTGCGAAAAGTTCATTAATCGAAATCTCTGTAAAGTTCAAGTCCAACTTGGAAAGATTTTGAGCTTTTGGTCTTTGGCTGTAATTCTTTAACGCTACCGAAAATTAATGCGTAGTATTTAAGATTTGTAACATTTACAAAACATTTGTCGATTGGAGCTTTCTCGGCTACCGTACTTATAGGGTCGCGATTGGTTGATGAATCAAATTTTAATTAAAGTTTATTGAGTTTATTGCATTATTAGCTTGGCTGGAGATTATGAGCTGCTGGCCGGGAGAAATCTTGGGTGCTATTAAATTGGCATTAGACAAGCTTCAAAATTGGGCTAACCCATAAAACCGTCATATATGTAGGTATATGTAGGTAACAATAAGATTAACACTATTTGGGCAGATCCATCAAAGTCTAAAGAATTTTGCTGCTCAGAGTTTCTCGAAAGAATAACAAAAAACCTGATACAAATCTCAAGTTCTAAATAGATTTTGTGCAATTTGCTGGACATTCATAGTTTGCAAAAATTTGCAATGACTACCTGGAACATAAATCCTAAGTCGATTGTAAAGTCAATATTTACTTTGGTTGTCTCCAACGAGAAAGATTAGGATAACCATTGTCCCATGCAAAAGAAATCTAGATTAAAATAATATGCGCTTCGAGATACGAAGAATACATACCAGGTATACTCTGAGTCGTCTTGAGTATGACTTCATTAATTGCCACTTGTTGCACACGTAGACACCCAAATAACTAGTTAGGATAGGTGTTGAGTAGTAGATGGTTCTACAGGATAACAAAGAATGCGATGCCCAAGGCAGACAAGGTGTGAATTTGAGGTAAATTGTTGGGTTTTTGGGTCTTCAAAATAGGGCAATTACTAAATTCGATAGAATTGATGGGCCATTAACACCTTGGTTGAAGTTTGTGCCAGTTTTGATGAGGATGGGCAGGACTACATTTAAGAGAAACTGCAATAGAACTTCCGTAATGAAATACTTTGGAGTTTTTTGATTCTACAAAATAGTACAATTACTTAATTCGATAGAATTGATGACCAATTAACACCTTGGTTGGAGTTTGTGCCCAGTTTAGATGAGGATGGGCTGAGACTGCGTGTAAAGGAAACTGCATTACAACTTCCGCATATGTATATTTTGGAGTTTTGAGTAGGAAATTTGGCATTGAGCATCTCTCACAGCATGGAGGCCCTTACATCCCGTTGAGTTTGTTGAAATCTTATGCCAAAACTCCGACAACGTCTACTTAAGGGCCCTAATGGTCATTTGGCAAGCTGCGCTTTTGAGATACGTTTTTGAGATTTTCCGAAAACATGCTGGGAACAGAAGCGTGTCAAGGTCTGGGCTACTGAATGAGCACAGCGTGTACGGCAATTCCAGGGAGTAACTGCAGTCTAGGTATGCGAAATGTCCGACTATACGAGTACTAATTAAAAACTGATCTTCTATAGCATAAATTAATATATTTATTTTAGACTTAAGATGTAGGCTCTTATATAAGTAGGCAAAATAAAGACAGATCCTTAGCTAAGTATGTAGTAGGTAAATGCACTTAGGATTAAACATTGGAACCAACATAGAATTCTTCTGCTTATGTCTAGCATAGTGTACATGAATCTTTGGCGACGTCAATCATAGGTCAAAGGTGTAATAAGTAGCGTCTGCATACCGCTCAACACCTGCTCCTGGTCTCAGTACCAGGAGTGGTAGAACGGCTGCGGTGGCATCGTTGTATAGTTCATCTTCGGAGGTGAAGAGAACGCGGCTGCCGCGGCGGCGGCATTGAAGTTCTGCGGCATGAAGTGCGTCGAGGAGGTCGGCGGATAATGCGGCGTTGCGTACTGCGGATGGTGGGCATGGGGATGCGGATGGGGCGCATGTGCATGCGGATGATGTGGATGGTGGGAATGGGAATGCGAGTGCGTTGTCGAGGATGGATAGGGCGCATATTGTGTTGCCGAATGCTGATACGGATGGAACATCTGGTGGGCATTGGCCGCGGCGGCGGCTGAAGCTGTGGCTGAGGCAGACACCTCCAGGGCATTGCTCGTGGAGCTGGTCGAGTTCAGCGAGTCCTCCGGCGAGAGTGGCGCATTGGGACGCATGCTGTGCATATTGGAGCTCCAGCTGCTGTAGAGCTGGGGCTGTGCAGCCGCCGCAGCGGCCACCAATTCAGCGGCCTCCACCTTGAGCGCAGCGGATAGCTCCTCGCTGCTGGCGCTGGCATTGGCCAGGGATTGCGTTGCTTCTGTGGCACCCACACCCACTGCAGAGAGGCTATTGGGGGTGGGCGGCAGCTGGCCAAAGCCGGAGGAGATGGACTCGTTGGGGCTCTCGTTACGTGGCATTGTCTGATGCGGCTCAGATTCAGTGCTGTAGACGGAGCTGCCCACGCCCAGCTGGCTCTCGTAGTGACCCTGCTCGCTGACCACGCTGGATACCAAGATGTTGTTATTGTTATTATTGGAGTTTGTTGCCGAGCTGGGCATTATGTAGCTGGCCGTGCTGGCTGCGGCCGGATTGTAGAACTGATGATGATGTGGCGGCGTATTGGCCGAGTTCAGCGGGGACAGATTACTGCAGATGGGTGTGAGATGGCTGCCCCCGGAGCTGCCCGACGGAGTGGCATTGCTATAGAAGTCATATTGATGCTGGTAAACGGCCGCGGCCGCATCAATGCTGGACGGCATGGACATCATGGACAGCGGCGCCAGATGCGAGCTGGTCATGCTGTTGCTCGATATGGAGACGGGCGCGGTGACGCTGCTGCTGGAGACGCTGGTGTGCTGCTTGCGGAGACGGGCGCGTCGATTGCTGAACCATACTTGGATGCGCGCCTCGGTGAGATTGGTGCGCTGAGCCAGCTCCTCGCGGGTGAAGATGTCTGGGTACTGGGTGCGCTCAAAGGCGCGCTCCAGTTCCTCCAGCTGCGAGGCAGAGAATGTGGTGCGGCAGCGGCGTTGCTTGCGCTTGAGGGCAATACCTGGCTCGCTTTCACAGTCGGAGACGTCCTCGTCGGACGGCTTATTGTGGCCATGCCCAGAGTTCGAGCCGGAGGGATCGGAGCTGCACGAACTGGACGCCGGCTTGGAGGTTTCAATATCAGAGGATGCATCGCGGCCGCGCACCAGGCGCGATATAGCCGAGACGGACGGCACCATGCTGCGATCACAGATGCCCTCGCGGATGAGCTTGTCGCGTATTTCCCAGGAGAAGATGCTCGGATTGATGCGCTTGTATTCCTCAATGCGATTCTCGATCTCGGGCGTGGCAATGCGCGGCTTCGAGCCACCAATGACGCCCGGACGTATGGAGCCCGTCTCCTGATAGCGATTCAATATCTTGGACACACAGCCATGGGAAACGCGTAGCTGTCGCGATATCACACAAGGTCTGACGCCCTCGGCGGCCATCTCCACGATCTTCAGGCGTATGTTATTGGGCAGCGGACGGCCGTTGATGAATACTCCACCAAGTTGATTTACTCGTCCTTGTCCGCTGTTCATATCTGCGTGGATGGGAACGAAAAGGAAGCGGAGAATAGAAAGTTAGCTAAGGATTTCGCTGGTGTTCCTATTGCCAGGTAGACAGCGCGTGTCAGCAGACCGTTTCCTACGCCTTGTGCCACTTGATTTACGACACCTCGAACAATTGACTTCCCGGGAACGGGAAGCAATCTCAGGTGAAGGTCATCCTAATCTTTTTCCGACTTTCCCGCTCAGCCTAATGACCATTGGAAAGCAACCTTGTGCACAGCTTTAAAAGCGTGGATAGTGTTATCACTCGATTGTGGTAACTCAAACTGTTGATATTATCAATAGTATTGACAATATTCTCAGACAATGTATGAAGATTTTTAAAGGGAAACTTTCATTATTCAAGCTCAAGGGAAGTCATTCAGGAAATAAGAAGAAGAAGAATTGGAAGATATAGATAAAGCTTCTTATAGAATAATTGTCTTTATGTGTTGGAAGATATAGAAAACCCATTTCTGAACTGGGATTCGAAACCTGAACTAAAAAAGTCTAAGGCTTAAACTGTCTTTAATGGGCGTAGGCTTATTGGCTTTCCACAGAAAAAGAGCCCGATAGTTGCTAAGCAAAACTAATCGATATTATCGATAGTGGCATCGATTATTGTGAGACTCACCTTGCATTGCTGAATATCCATTGAAGAAGGGTCTGTGCATGGCGGCGGCAAATGCGGTTACAGTCATAGTTCACAGCCCACGAAAATTTTACGTAAAGCGCTTTCCGGGTGACGGCGAATTCGCAGACACTTATGTCGATTTCGATAACCGATATTGTCACACAGCTCACCGATAGTTAATGTATTAGTGACAGTCACATAAGCACACGTAGTTATTAATCGATTAGTCTTAGTATAAAGAGTCGAGAGCACGACAACAACGACGATGACGACGACGACGTTGTTAGCGTTTGTATGTCTGGCTCGTTGCGCGGTCTGTGCCTAACTGACTTCAACGCACCAGCGCCGTGCAAGATCGTTGCCTTTCTGTGAAGACGTCGCAGCGACTGCGCCAGCGGCAGCGTTAGCAGTCAAGATGTCAGCCATCGCGTCAGGTAATAACACGCGTACCAATCGCAGGCCTCGCCGTTGCTGCCTCTCGTTCGCACTTGCGCTGATCAACGGCTAGAGCGTTTAGCAACGCCGCCGTCTCTCGCCAGGGGGCGTTTGCTGGCAGCGCCATCAGTGGGCCAATGGGAGCCCCTGACTCCAACAACCTTGACTAAGAGACCAAGCTCCCAACTTCATGCTCCAAGTCCTTGTCCCTTTGACCCAGTTAGGAGTGTCGCCTTTGGCTACGCAGCGGATTCTTGAATGGGCAGCTCGGTAATCGAATTAGACATTGAATGGAACGCATAATGCAATCGAGTATGCATTAAACAGTTTACAAGCGTAATATATCCTTTATTGATACCTCATTAGTGCTCAATTATTAATGATCAAAAATCGCCATTCAATATTCAGTTGCCCACAACTTCCTGAACAATTCAAAACAAGATCTTTTAATTTTTAGAAATATTTAAATATTTTATACAATAATTATAACATTAATCAAAAAAACACAGTGAAGTTATAGTATTCTACGAGTATATATTCCAGCTCCTGTTGAAATGTTCAAGAAAACACAATATCCATTGCATATCGATTTAAAAAGTTAAACAAATATTTCTTTAAGGTGTGTATATCTCAAGATATGTGGAGTCCTACCAATATTTTATAGATTGTAAATAAATAGTGGATTTTCAGTTCCTTTTTAAGGATTTAAGATACAACTATATAACTGAGAGTATAAAAAGTTTAAATGATATTTTATGTGTTATCTGGAATCCTAGATATATAGTATATACTTATATAAATCAAGTTTCTGTTGAAATACTGAAGAAAAATCTATATAATTGGGTTTATAGTGATTTATAAGGCTAAAATAACATTTTATGTGTGAATATCTGAGGTTTTGGAATGCCTATCGGGTTTTTCTTCATTTATAGATTGTATATTAAAATAATATTTTATGTGTGAATATCTAAGGTTTTAGAATTCCTATCCGGTTTTTCCCCATTTATAGATTGTATACCCCCCCCCCTTTTTTTTTTTTTTTTTTTTTAACCCCCCCCCCCCCCCCCCCCCCCCCCCCCCCCCCTTTTTTTTTTACCTTTTTTTTTTTTCCCCACCAACAAAACACCCCTCGAATTAAAAATTTCCCCACCTTACTTTTCTTCCACCCACCTTCCCTTTAAAAATTTAATTTTATGTTAAAAATTTTATGTTTAAGTGTGCTATTCAAGTTCTTGTTGAAAATTTAGAGGAACCAGCGTTAGATTAAAAATGATTTTGTGATGAAGTGTGAATATTCATAGATTATAATAAGTTCCATCAATATGTATATATACGATTCTTCAAACAGACGAGCTGTATTTCCAGCTTTTCATAATTTTTGCATTCGTTTCTTAAGTGTTTACACATTTTAGCCCGAAAGCAGACCTCTTAACTTAATAGCCGCCCTTAACAAACACTAAATGCAGCCGTATCCCTTTCAGACCACATCCTTGTCACGCCTAACCATACCGCGGTGGTGCTGGTGCCCTTTCATGGTGGTGGCGATGGTTTTTGGAGTAGTTTCTATTCAGTTCTGTTCTTGACGGACCAGCGCGCGTGTGAGTTTGATTAATTGTAAAATTTCACGCAACGAATGTCCGCTCGAAGAACACAAAAAGCCGCTGGAAAGAAAGCCATTGGCACCCACTGAACCACTGAGCCACTGAGCAACAAAGAGAGCGCCACGAGATGGAATTAATGATGCCGCAGCTAAGAGGCAAACGCCAGCGCGGAAATTGCTATAATGCTGCCATATCAAAGATAGGGAGGTCGTGACGAATGCCGCATCCTGAAACGGTGCCAAGGACAACGGAGGCCACAAGCCCAACAAAGCCCGGCTTTCTACTGCTCGGTACGGCTGCCCGTTGGGTTTTTGGTTAAGCAAACCCAACGGGAGTACCGAGTAGGACATTTTCGCCTGGCTGGATAACGATCGCGTCCTTGAAACGTTGCTGACCTTGCCAGGTATGGAAACATGTTCCTGTTACTGTTACTGTATACTTTTCAAAAGTAAAAACGATTGCAATACCAAATGATTTCTGATGTAGTGTTCTGGGTTTCGAATGAAATAGCAATCCAATGATTTTATTCTTCAATAAAGTGCTTAACTTTTAAATGAGTTTGAAAAATACATTTCTATTTGATTTAAATCCAGTAAAAATCGATCTGACAAAACAAATTAAAATAAAATAAAATATCTTTAACTAAGAAATGTATTTTTTTAATTATATTTTTGACTTAAATTGAGAACAGTTTGATTTAATTTTAATTTCTTCTGTTATTATTCTCCATGGATTTTTATTTATATAGTTCTGTACAAGTTTGACAACAATTTTTAAATTATATGTAATATATAGTAATTATTAGGACAACATTTTCCCAATATAGTGCTATTATTTGAATTATTGAGAAAATTTAAAAATTTCTTTTGATGGCAACATTTTGGACTATAATATATAATATTTGAGTTTTCAAAAGATTACTTCAATTGTTTTAATTGTTGACTGTGATTCATAACCAGGAGACCCTACAACAGATCCCGCACTTGGATCTTTAACCAATCCAATAAGGGCGCTATGGACAGCTCGATTGATCCTCGTTGATTTCTCAATTTGCGTCAACAATGAATGCTGAAAAGGCAACTCATATAACGCTAATTTCGCGCTATCAACGAGCCAAATGCCAGGACATCAGAGTCCTTAGTTTCGGATACGGGTCTGGGTTCGGGTTCGGGTTCGGGCCCGGGCTCTGCTACAACAACAGGGACGAGGAACAGTAGGAGGCAGCGGTGCCATAAATGTGACGAGCAACATCGTCACATTTCCACGAAAAGCCAAGCAGCAAAATGGCAACGCTGCCTGGATGAATAAAGAGTGCTAAAAGACTTTTTATGATGCCACCTACGGCGCTATGAATGAATATCATCTCGCTGCAAGCGCAAGTTTGTACAGCCGGCGTACCTGCACACGGACTCGAAGGATCTCAGCCTCAGTTAACCTGGTCCAGGCGTGCGCAACAAGCCAAATAGTCCTTTAATCGATTGAAATGGGGGGAATCTACGTATTGGATTGATCTAGAGCATTGCCACGCCCACACCACGCCACCTGTCTATGGTCCATCCATAATCTATTTAGTCGTGGCTGCTCCACGCTTGATTTCCACAAATTCACAATCATCATGCAATCACTGTAAAATATTTACTTTTCTCAACAGTTTCTCTCCTTCTTTCTCTATTGAGATTTCCGTTTCGCTTACTATTACTGTTACTGTTACTGTTCCTGTGGGCCAATCGATTCGCTCTGGGCAAACGTAATGTGGCCTCTTGTTGTCACACACGTTGTTGAACGGCCTTGATTGTTACACAGTTCCCGTTCCCTTTCCCGTTCCCGCTTCAGTTGCCTTTCCTAATGTCTTTATCAGTAGCCCTTGTGGATGCTGCTGTCGTGTAACAAATTTCCATATAACCCACACAAAGCAGTACCTATAGATTCTAAAGACGAACAAAATCGAAAGAATTGTATTTTATAAAACAAATAAATTATAAATGCCAAATTAAGAAAACAAACCATGACCTAAATACATTCCGCATGAAAATCGATTCAGTTTTGACAAAGTTATGAGAGTTTGAAATATCGTTTTATGGATTTCAAATCTTTAGAATTAAAATTTTTTGTAATTTTGGCACGAATTTTGAACGCAAAAAAAACTGCCTCAGAACAAGTTTCGAAATAGCGTTTTATACTAATTTTGACTAAGGGGTCGTCCACATATTACTTGGGGGGATGTTTGAGGAGAGGTAGGGGTGGGGGGAAGAGGAAGAGGAAGTCAGCCAAAAGATTACTCTTGATTACATGGGGAGGGAGGGTCCTTGGCATATGATTACTACGTAATCTATCTAAGAGCCAATTTTGTTTTCAAATTTCGGAAGAAATTCATTTTGAATGATTACGTAATCAAAGGGAGGTCAGCCAAATGATTACGCTTGATTACATGGGGGGAGGGTATCAAAAATGGTCAAAAACGTGATTACGTAATATGTGGACGACCCCTTATGACTAATGAATGAAAATCGATGAAGTTCTGACAAAGTTATGGGAGTTGGTAGAAGGTAGAGCTTCTGTAGAGCTTCTTTAAAACTTTACAAGTCGAAATTATTAGATTTATAGCATGACTTTTGGCCGCAAAATGAACTACCTCAGAACAAGTTTTGAAATAGCGTTTTACACCCATCGATTCAAAATAAAACTTTAAGATTTTAAATTTTTTAAAAAATAAATTTTGAATTTTCAAAACAAAAGTCAAAACATTTTTGTTCAAATATGAATAAAACTTAACAAATCAATGTAGAGGGCAAATAATGACCAACAAGATGTTATTTTATGCCTAAATCTGATCATTTTGAATCTATGGAATATCCAATATTGTATTGGCAAATCAATCCAGTGTCTGTACCAAGGCCGGATAAGGATTCCGCTGGTTTTGGGCTTGGACCAGGAAGAACAGTGTCCTGCAGCAGGCGTAGATTGACTTCTGGTCTAATCCGCAGTTAGCTTTGGTAAATACAATTCTCAATGTGCAAAAGCAGTTGCTGCCCCCGGAACGCAGTTACAGCCCATCAGGACGAAATCCTGCGTTCATTTTCCAAGCATTTCCAGCATTAAAGGATGCAGCAGGAGAGCTGGCCTTAGGGGCGATCGTAAAATGAAATCCTCGCTAAAGCATGCAAACAAATAGCAACAAATGGAAAGATTAGACGGAATATCGGACACAGCTTAAGATCGGTCAGTTGACTTTTTCAAATATTTGTGAAAAGTTTTGAAGTGTTGAGCCCACGTAGCTGCGGCTGGACAAGATTATAGCGGCTAATCGCATTAAAGTCCGACGTTTTATTGATCAACATTTGTAAACGATTTGACATGGCCGCGTCTCTGGGCTGGTCCGGCAACGAGTTAAACCGGATCATGGATCATGGCATGGCTCATGGATGGCGTCTCAGGTAGCCGTGAAGCGGCTTAAAAGAGCTAACGCCCATCGATAGGGCTTTCCCGATCTGTATATGGCTCGCCCACTCCCACTGCCCACTGGCGATCAGCAGCAAGTCGAATGCGATTAACCCTTAACCTTAACCCTTGCTCGCCTGTTGCCGCCTGTTTAGTTTGGCTAATTGAAGGCATTAGTTGTTTGTGGGTCACGAGCTGGCTTCCAGGGAACTCCATTGTGTGCAAATTAGCATATTTTATATTTCGATTGAAAGGAAGCTCTGCCCCGCGAAAGGTGCTGCCCACAAGACACAATGCGATAGCATAATCCAATGGTTGGCCGCAAAACCCAAACCCAGAGTGTCGGTTAGTGGAACTCTAACCACATTTCGACACGGACAGTCGGCCAACCAGACCAGAGACCAGAGACCAGAGACTAGAGACCAGACCAGATGACGACGCGTTGTCTGGCAAAATGTTTGCCCATTTACACATTCGTCATTTGCACTATGGTGTGGGGCAGGGGCAGGCGGTCCGTTCCGGGGGGAGCCGTTGCCACATACACCCACTTTTACGAAACTCATTAGCTGACCTGCACCAGAGGAGGCCAAAGTGGCAAGCTGCAAACAAACCAAGGGCGTATGCGGGATCACGACTAAAGGGGAAAGATGTAGCTCAAAAACTCCATTTATTTTTAACAAATAAAGATCAATTTAGAAGACGTTTCCAATATCTATATCTTAATTTCCTGGTATGAGGGGAAAGGGTGAGTTTTTTATTTTTTAGGCTAAGAGCTAATACTATTACCTACTATAAGCAAAAGTAAAGAAGATAAAGCGGGCTTTAACCAAAATAAAGCAATATAAAATGAAACATATCAGTAACTTCGAAAACTCCCCCTGCAGCACTGAATCTTCTTTCGGGAATAACTTCCTTGTTTATTATCCCATCTATTTGGACAGTACATTTAGAGTGACCCAAGCACCATACGTGCCAAGGATATTCAAGGGATATATCTTTACAAGTGGGGCTGTAAAACGTTTTGATCGCATTGTAGGGAAACGGGGAGAGATATCTGAAATCGGAAACAAACTTGATCTGCGTATGGTATACAGGAACCTACATTCCAAATTTGTTGTCTATAGCTCTGATAGTTGCTGAGATCGACGCTTTCATACAGACGGACGGACAGACGGGTATGGCCAAATCAAAATTTCTTTCCATACTGATCTAAGAATATATATACTTTATAGGGTCGGAGATATCTCCTTCTGCCTGTTACATACATATGTACAGGTTGAGTACCCTTTTTAACCATTTTATGGGTACAGGGAGTAAATAGTTTAAGCAATTTGCAGAAGAACTTACTTGGATAACAATAATTATTTAAAGATCTGTATATGCATGTAACATAAAACTATACTCTGAGGAAGAAATAATAAGAACCTTATCTGAGGATAAAAAAATAAAGAACTGAGTAATGCCACTAATCATTGAATATACATAGATATGTCAAACTGGGATTTTGTTGAGCCCAGATACTTTGCTGACCGAAGCGCTCTATAATATAGTCTATACCCAGTTCGGTATTAGGAATGATTAGTGGAAATACTTTCTTCTAAAAACTGAACAAGTCTTACAAAGTGAGGTTATTTTCCATGATTAGTTTAGCGGGTTCAAATTATGATTATAAACTTTTCAACAATACCCTAAAATATGTTCTTTATATTTAGTATTTTTTATATATATACAATTTTGATAAGATTGCTTTTTTAAAATAAAGTACAAATAAATTCGGTTCAAGGGGTGGCAACTGGTGCCCCCAGGCCCACTCTCTATACGCCCATGACACAATCCAATCGGGTGGCGACTGCTAAACGCTGTCGGCACGATCAGAGGCCAACAAATTGATCATTAAACAGAAGGCGCAAGGTAGGCGCAACGCGTCGCTGCAACAGCAACAACAACAACAACAACAGCATCAGGTCGAAATCAAACATCTGGAGGCAGAGGAGGCAGGGCAGGGAACATCATCAAACATGCTGCAAGGCAAATGGAAAAACTCGGGACCCTCGAAGAAAGTGACGAGGCGACCCACGATCAGTCAGTGGCAACAAAGATTAATTTGTTTTCCTGACTGCCGGCCGTCAAGAGGTTCCAGTTCCAGCAATATCAACAACAACAACAACAACAGCAACCACATCAACCTGTTGCCTGGCTCTCGCATGATTTGTAATTGCTATAGCTCTGATCGAGCGATCATCAACTATTCATCATCAGCTATTGAAATTGTCTAAGACCTGACGAAGAGGAGCTCAAAACGTAGGTGGCGTTTTTCTCACATCGCAATCTTAGACGGCGTTTTGCCATTAGCCACGCTTCGTATCGGATATATGCGAATTTAAATAAAATTATTCAATATCTTGTTCATTAATCAAAGCACTGGCTGCGTTTTTAAGATGCATTGCGAATGCTCAAATGATATCGATACTTCATTATCGCTACGCGTACGTAGCTGTGAGCTCAGCTTGGGCTTAAGTTAGGTTACGTAACGTTACGTTACGTATCACGGACACGTGTGCTGTGTGTTAAGACGCCGAAGCTTCGCAAGCTCCTAAGCCTAGCGTAGAGCTTTTTAGAGAAAATGCACTAATACATGCACATTTACCAATACACTTGCAAGCAATTTTTAGCTGTTTTATAGGGTTCGTACAATTTAACAAAATTGACAATCCAAATTGATCGGCTGACAAAAAAGCCAACCCGCAACATAAGAAAAAACGAACCGTGCCAAATTGAGCACACATACACACTTAATTTCCGTTTAATCACTCAGAACATTGCAGTGGCGACCCACATTAGCTGTGGATTGGTTGCATGCCGCCTGGAGCAGACCCACCCGCCACGCCCATGCCCCAGAAACAAAGATCAGCTGGGAGACAGACGCAAGGGCTCATTTGCTTGTTGATGTTGAGCGTTAAGCGCTTTGATGGGGAGCAACATTGACGCGTGAAAAAGTCACAAGGCGTTGCTTCAATGCCCCCTAAAGGTTGGGGTTGGGATTGGGTAGGAGCAAATGGAAGACATTTGTTGAATTTCAAAGGAAAACTGCGTCACAGTTTTCCAGGAAATGTTGCAAGTGCCTTAATCGCAATTGACACGCCTATCAAATGGGATACAAGATGCAGGAGCAGACGATCCTGCTATCGGCACACGCGACAGTTGCTTCAATGGAGGGCATATAAAACCACAATCATTGCCATTCGCGGGGAACAATCACAGGTCCATTATGGAGTGATCGTTGGGTCATAAAAATTCGCTGTCCTCTTCGCGGGAAGGATGCGTTAGGATGATACTAGGTATGCATGCTTAGAAGTCGAAAGGTGCCTGCCTGCAAAAAAATTGTTAAGGCGATCAGTGACCGTGAAATCGCAGCATTCTCAACCAAATGATATATGGATGGCTATATATGTATATTCAACGCAAAGTTTCCCAAAGCAGGATAAAAATACAACAAGCAGGAAGAGAGAAGTGAAACGCCAGTGAGGACGCGTATTTTATGGCGGTAAAATAAGGACTCAGGACTAGGTCCTGCACATGGTACGGTTCTGTTTTACACTTCCCATGAAAATTTGCGTGCGCTACATATTTGCTCAGGTAACTTGTATTCTTCATCCACTTCCATTTTCACCTCTCGTAGGCGATAATATCGAAATAAATAGTTTATGACAACGGTTCGTACAATGTGTTTTAAAATTGTGTCAAAAAAGAGCGAGTTCTACTTTCGGGAGGTGTGTACGTGGGCAGACATTGTTTACCGAAAGGGTTTTTACGCTTTCGACTTTTGTTTTGACTTCTTGACTTGACTTGCACCGTTTAAGTTCCATGAAAAACGATCGGTTTGATTTTTGAATTGTCCAAATAAAAGGAAATTTATTAGCTTCGAGTTGGTAGAAAGTTATGGTAAACATTTGGCATGGAATCTTTCTGACATTTTTAAAGGAAAGGGCAACGTTTCCTTGAACATTTCGACCCGTATTTCCTATTTACTTTATGAAATGCCTTTCCCTGTCCATCACTCGCATGTAAAGTACATTAACAAATGAGGGAACAGCTAATACAGTAAATTATGCATTATTTTCAGCATAGCTCCGCCCACGCTATATATATTCACCCTTAAAGATTACGCCCCAAACTTACCACAAAACACGGCGTGCCGAATGGGAATTCAAATTCGTCGTGCTCTTGGGTAAACGGTGCGGTTGAAAACAGAAAAATGGTAAGCCAAACAACCAACCATATGAGAATGCGTTAAGGACTCGAGAAACATGGCAGGGTTCCTCCTAGGATGACCTTGAAGCAGCGGTCGCAGCGACTCCCTACCGTAGCCCATATGTACGAGTAGTCAGTATACTATTGGGTGTATCGTTCTGGTTTCAGAATTTGTCTCGCCTCAGCCTGCCCCTCACAGCTAGTACCCTCTGTATGTGCGGTTTAAGTTCTGGTCGCAGTTTGGTCGCCGATCTTCATGTCTGCACAGCAAGGTGCATGACCTTAGTGTGTTTGTGTTTCGCAGAATAACCATAAATATTTTGGGTGATTATTTTAGATAATCTTTGCCTAATGTCCTTGGATTGTTTCATTTTCATCTCGTCAGACTTTAGCTTAGTACTTTGTAACTTAATTTGTAGATTAAATTTATATTAAATCTTCAAAAGTGAACAACACAGTTCACTGTTCAAAGTATCGACATGTAAAGTCAATCTCGTCCCCATTAGATTAGATTAATTATGAAATCTCTAACAGTATATATCAAAATCAATCAAAGAATATCAATTTTATTTGTTTTCTATTGAATACTGACAAGGTTTCCTGGTAGAAATATCTGACTCCGACCAGTTCTTTAGTTAGAGGGTACAAAACTATCGAGACAGCGCAAAGAAACTAGATGGAGACTACTACTGAAAATATCAGCATCCTAGCTCTAACGAATTGGGGCTGAGCAAACAATCTTTCTTTCTATTTTTTAAGAAATAATTAAATAAACCTATTCAATATTCAGATTGTAGATTTATTTATTTTGTTCTAGACTTGTTCTCTCTACAAGGTATTGTAGTCGAATGAATATATTTCTTATGGACTAGTAGGACACGAGACACGTCAAATGAATTTAGCCTCTGTATACATCTAACACATATTTTTAATACTTTAGACTGCTAGATTATGTAATCATTGTAATCTCCAACTATAACCAAAATGGCAAGACCAAAAAATAGCGAAAATTTTAAATGTTCAGAGAATATACCTCTGAGGCGGCTTGCATTGCGAGAATGTTAAACTCCATGAACTTAGGTGGTGTAAGTGGTGACGGTGACGAATTACAAACTTTTATGGGAATGATGAGGAACGAGTGTTTATTCTCCTCTACCATAATACTGAAGAGCCTTAAGGAAGGACTGGAAAGTACCTGAACTACCTGGAGGAGAACGAATCAAAGCTTTCTGCTGGGGATAAGGAAAGGTGCGAATATATATATCCCTATGTACATATCACTATGTACATCTTGATATAAGCATATATTAACGCATTTGGAAACTCTTAGACTGATTTTGTTATTAACTCTCGACCCCATTCTTTTTCAGATACCAAAAACAATTGGAGCTCTACAAGACCATTGAGATCCATTTGCAGAGCAAAAGGCTGGAAAACAAGTCTGAAGAATGGGATGAGCATAGAGGATAGCTGAAAGAATTTGGAGATCTCCCACCAGAGTTCCAGTCCAAGGACCATGGAAGATTTGCCACCCTATCCAGATCCTGTAATGCTCCCAAAATGTAATTTGCACATACGGGGACATCAATTATTTTACATATATTTGCGGTTTCTAGAGTTTATGTGGTAACACAAATTGTTTACTATTGTGCAGTAAGAGAATTCGTTTTTATTTCCCTTATATATTCTTATCTATGTTCTCTACAAAATAATATCGAAATATTTCAAATGAAAAGCAAGGCTTAAACTACAGGAAGAAGCGACGCCTGGACTCCATGGCATGCCGCTTATTACTTATAATCCAGGCATAGTCGCCAGTCTTGCTGTCGAAAGTGCCCTCCTGCAGCGAACGCAACTTGAGGGTGAAACGTGGCCCCAGTTCGCGCAGCTTCACGCGCTTGCCTTCCTTGGAGAACTCGTAGCGATGATGACGGAAGAATATGTAATCTCGCTGATTGTGAAAGGTGGCCGCACGTCGGCCACGAAACTCTGGATCATGATGAAACAGCGCTCCCAGCATGCGACCCACTGTAAGGCCCAGGCGAGTTGTAAAATTTGTCAGTATAACCTCCGGACGATGTTTGGTTATCTCCTTGTGATCTCGCTTAATGTCCGTGGTCAGCTTAACATTGGATAGCTTAAAGTGCGCCGTTGGCCCATTAGGCAAGTGTATGACCAGTAAACCATTCGGTTTGCGTCTGTCCTCATTGATAATGACTACGTCCGTGAACTGCTCACGTTCGGCGCTTTTGCAGATTTTCTTCACAGAGGCCTTGTTTCGTATCTTGACCAGGGCGTTGGGAAATATCCGAGACAGTTCTAGGCCAAATTTTCGGGTCTTTGTCACCGGATTATCGGCAAATGTGATAAGCACTTTTGGCTCGTAGATGCGTTCAAAATATGAACTGAAATCGTCGATCTCCAGCTCTTTGCGCAGTTCTTCGTTATCTGAATCGTTAATGTTGCTAACTTCCGTCTGATCCTTCTCACGCAAGCTTTCGATGGTGTGTCCTGGATTGGCTGGAACGCCTGCCTTGCGTCGCGCGCGTCTCTCCTGCATCTTCTTCTTGTGTTTTTCCTTCTTCATTTTTCGAAACAGTGCCATGCGTTGTTCCTTGTTTTTCATCAAGCTGAGTGGATTAAGCACTGGTAGGCGTGTCTTCTTATCATTATCGTCGCCGTCCTCATCATCGTCGTCCTCATCGTCATCCTCATCCTCATCATCTTCATCACTTTCATTTGCATTTTCATCTACTGCTGCTTCTTGTTGCTTCTTGTTTGGCTTTTTGGTGTCCATATCTACGTCACTTTCATCATCACTACTGTCGGTGACCGGCTCCTGCGTTGCATCTTCTGCTTCTTGTAGATCCTCTTCGACACAACTGGAGTCACTATCTGTCTCGTCTTTAACGGGTTCAGGCTGCTTTCTTTTAATTTTACCCATCTTTTCAATAAATTAAAAAACAGTACCACAACTGAAAGATTGCAAGCGGCACGTGTTGATGTTCTTCTTCTACGCAAGATTACCATTCACATATGTAGATGTTCGTGGTGAATGGCAATCATCTGTTTTAAAGCGTGCTGCCAATTTCAATACAATTGATACAAAACAAAATGAGTGCGCTAGAATTTCGTGTTTTGGAATTGTTTAGTGGCATTGGCGGCATGCATTAAGCTTTTAAACCAGTATAATAACACCAAGCGTTCTACTAACTTTCATTTTATAGATGCTCAGCTGGCGGGCGCAGCTGTTGCCGCTTTGAACTTAATTTGTAATACTTTGTAACAAAATTTATAAATTAAATATATATTAAATCTTATATATCTTGTTTCAAATGTAAATGTATTTTTTTAAACGTTACATAAATATAGAAATCTATATATTTGGGTCAACTAGGCGTGAAAAAGTCTAGGGACTGATACTTAGTGGTCACATCATTTCCGCCTAGAAGTCCGGCAATCCATATTTAAAATATAACGGTTCCCAAGTTCAAAAGTGAACTACACAGTTCACTGTTCAAAGTATCGGCATGTAAAATCAAATTCGTTCCCATTGGTTAGATTAATTATCAAATCTCTAACAAAATATCCTAGCACAGACTATTAATTGTATCTGTTTTCTATTGAATAGTGAAAAGATTTCCTGGTAGAAATATCTAAATCCGACCAGTTTTATAGCTAGATGGTACAAAACTATCGATATATAAGAAACTTTACAAATTGTGCCCCACACACGTACAGCATACACTCACTTGTTTGTGTCTTAACTGAAAAAGTAATTGACTTTAAAATTAAAAGAGAAAAATTATTAAATCTTTAAATTACCTCTCAAATCGGCTGATACGGCGTTTTGGTGGCAGTTTTATCAGTAAATTCGCGAGGTAGAAAAACAAGATATACGGATTTTTTGCTTTCAAGATTTGGTCATACTTGCACAAAAACACAACAACGAAAAATTATCCAAGCTCGACGTGCGTGCGTACTGTTTTAACTCAAAACAGTCGTGTTACATAGTTTTTCCAGTAGATTAAATCATATAAATTAAGTCATATAATCCGACAAAATGTCTGAACAAAAGCAAAACGGAGATGCTGATGAGCTAAACGATCTGCTGGACAGTAAGTGCGAAAGAATTTAATTAGCAATAGGCCTACGCCTTATATAATAAAAACGATACCGCCCTTTGCCAGATGCATTGCAGGATTTCAGCAAGGATAAGACTGTTGCCAAACAGGAAAATGTATCGGCAACGGAGGGCGCAGCTGGGGAAGCCGGCCAGACCAACGAAGATCCTGATGCATTTTTCATGTAAGTGCAAACAAAGGTTTAACTTTTTTATCACTGGCAATTGAACTTTGGAATTACAGTGAACAGGCGAAAATCTTGGCCGATAGAATGAACACACTGTTTGGAGGGCCAGATACGCCCAGCGGTGATATACCACCTCTACCACAGGATCCGGATCAGATGATGGCCGGTTTCAAGAAAATGGCCGAAGCCGCCGCCCTAACTCTCAGCGGCGAGAGCACTGCCAACGACGAAGAGGTCTCCAAATATTCAGATAGCATTTCCCAGGCCTTAAAAGTAATAGCAAAAGCTTAACACATTGAGTTCTATTCTAAATTCCTTAAATTTCAAAGGGTCTGCAAGAAGGCACTGAAAATCTAGCCGCACCTGCCTCTGAGACTGACATTGCTAGCATGTTCAGTTCCATGAACTTGGATGTTGTAAGTTCTCCTTAAAAAGCTTCCAATATGGTGGTTATTAATGGGCTTGTTTAATTACAGGGCGGTGAAGGTGATGGCAACAGCTTCCTACCTTTTATGGAAGGTATGATGCAGAGCTTACTCTCCGCCGAGATATTACTGCCTAGCATTAAGGAGTTGCTGGAAAAGTATCCGAAATACTTGGAGGAGAACGACTCAAAGCTTTCTGCTGAGGATAAGGAAAGGTGCGAAGATATATATCCCTTATCACTATGTTCATCTTGATATTAGCGTATATTAACGAGAACCTCTTATTAGACTGATTTTGTTATTAACTCTCGACCCCATTCTTTTGCAGATACCAAAAACAATTGGAGCTCTACAAGACTATTGAGATCCATTTGCAGAGCGAAAAGCCGGAAGACTCGCCTGCCGTGAAGCGTGAGAAATTCCGTGTGGTGCTGGATGACATGCGCAAGCTACAAGATTTTGGACAGCCCCCACCAGAGATACTGGCCGAGACCGGCGGCGA
Organism: Hirtodrosophila histrioides; assembly: GCA_037075165.1. Taxonomy (NCBI): domain Eukaryota; kingdom Metazoa; phylum Arthropoda; class Insecta; order Diptera; family Drosophilidae; genus Hirtodrosophila; species Hirtodrosophila histrioides. Next base: position 221,990 of record JBAMCL010000759.1, on the reverse strand, counting down.
TTTGCCATTTGGTGATGCAGCAGCACTTGACGGTGCTCCAAATCCTCAATGCCCCACAATGTAATTTGACATACGGCTGGGTCGTTCCTCGTGGAGTGCCAACGGCCGACTGCGCCCCTGTGTGTTGAATGTTGCACATTTAGCATAAGGACATCAATTATTTTACATATATTTGTGGTTTCTAGTGGTTTTGTGGTAACACAAATTATTTACTATTGTGCAGTAAGAGAATTTGTTTTTATTTCAATTATATATTCTTATCTATGTTCTCTACGAAATAAAATCGAAATATTTCAAATGAAAACAACAACTTCAGGAAGAAGCGACGCCTGGACTCCATGGCATAGTCGCCAGTCTTGCTGTCGAAAGTGCCCTTTTTTTGTTAGTATAACCTCCGGACGATGTTTGGTTATATTCTTGTGATCTCGCTTAATGTCCGTGGTCAGCTTAACATTGGATAGCTTGAAGTGCGCCGTTGGCCCATTAGGCAAGTGTATGACCAGTTCGGTTTGAAAGAAGGCAAGCGGCAAGTGTTAATGTTCTTCTTCGCAAGATTGCCATTCACGTACATAGGTGTTCGTGGTGAATGGCAATCATCTGTTTTAAAGCGTGCTGCCCGTTTCAGTACAATTGATACAAAACAAACAAAATGAGTGCGCTGGAATTTCGTGTTTTGGAATTGTTTAGTGGCATTGGCGGCATGCATTATGCATTTAAATGTGCGTACGTATAGACTAGTATAATAACACCAAGCGCCTACTAACATTCATTTCATAGATGCTCAGCTGCCGGGCGAAGTTGTTGCCGCTTTGGATGTGAACACGGTCGCCAATGCGGTTTACGCACATAATTATGGAACTGCTAACATCAAGACGAGAAACATTCAAAGCTTAAGTGTAAAGGAAGTGAGCAAACTGAATGCCAACATGCTACTTATGTCGCCACCTTGCCAGCCTCATACACGCCAAGGCTTACAGCGCGACGTGGAGGACAAGCGTTCCTGTGCTCTAACTCATCTGTGCTCCCTGATACCGCAATGCGAAACGCTTAAATATGTGCTAATGGAGAATGTCAAAGGATTTGAAGGATCTGAGGCACGGAGGCAATTTATTGAAGCGCTAGATAAATCTGGTTTTTACTGGCGCGAGTTTATTTTAACACCCACACAATTTAATGTTCCCAATACTCGACATCGATACTATTGCATTGCACGTAAGGGTACGGAATTTGGCTTCGAAGCTGGGCAAATCTGGGAGCAAATGCCAGGCGCTAAAGCTGACTCAACTCAACAGTCAACAACAAAAATATCAACTATTATTGAACCTAATCCGCCTGCAGATACGCTTGTGCCAGATGACGTGCTATCCAAGCGGGTTCTCGTAATGGACATCATCCACCCAACACAGAGCAGGTCTATGTGCTTTACAAAGGGCTACACACACTACACAGAAGGCACGGGCTCTGCTTATACTCCGCTCTCTGAGGAGCAATCGCACAAACTCTTTGAGGAAGTAAAGAAAATCGACCTGGATCCGGCGAGCGTAAATTCTGAGGAAGTACAGCAGCGACGAATTGAACTGTTGCGACAAGTAAAATTGCGTTATTTTACTCCCCGAGAAGTGGCGCGATTAATGAGTTTTCCTGAAGAATTTGAATTTCCCGCCGAGACAACTAATCGTCAAAAGTATCGATTGCTAGGCAACAGCATTAACGTGTGCGTCGTGGGCGAACTTCTGAAATTGCTGACTTCAACTTAAACATTTTATTTTGTAAATAACATATATAAACACTATTTTGTACAATAAATTGATTTTCTAAAATATATTCAAATTAATTACAGGTAAAATTTACAGATTGTATGCCGATAGCAGCGATACATTTGCGCGACGCGTCAGCCCTGGCAAACTATCGTATGTGTAGTTAAAAATTATCGATAAGCAACACGATAACAATATCTCTACTTAATTAAATCCCAAATTGGGGACACCGAAAAGCAATAATAGTTTAATTAATATAGCTACAGTTAGTTGCTCTTATCAAAATGATACCGAAAAAGATGCCGGTGAAAGATGCTCACATAGTAAAAATAGCTGTTGAGCGCGAGAATCATATGGCGCAGTTGATAAACCTGGATCAAAGGCATCCGCTTGCAAGTATGTAAATAAATCATGCTTCTATTTTGTTTAAATCAATGGAAAATGTTTGTGGCGAGTCATAATAAGGGTATATTCCAGTTCAGTCACATGTCTGACTATGTTTTGTGTTATTTATTGGCTTATAAACCCTGCAATATGAAGCGCCAACGCCCTTTCTGTTTGCGCTTGTGATGTCAGCGTCATCAGACCTCATTAAAATGCACGGACACAACAGGAAGTCAAAGAAGTTTGCGATGAAGCGACATTTTAAAGAGGTCTTTGACCACAAAACTTTAGTTTAATAAGAACGCCCATACAATAGTAATAGACAGACCTTATTAAACGTTAATCATGCTACGTATAGCAACAACATTCTCCAATTGACTTCGCCCTATCCGGGAACAATCTTGAACAGAATCGAAATATCAATATTTGAATACATAATGATGTAAACTTTTAATTCGCAGGCAAGATACAGGAAATATGCAACGGCTGGTCCATAAGCGATCATCAGAACTATGCCCTGCAGTTCTGTGAGACAAACAACATGAAATATGTTACCGAGAAGAATCGCAACGAGATTAAGAACGGTTCCGTGCTGCGTCTACAGTATTCACCCTCCAAGACAGCCAGCGATGCACTTGAGACATTGATCAATGGCAACGCGCTGGACAAGGCGCAGCGATTAAAGGAGCTGACTTCGCTTAGTATGGATCACACGTTCGCTTTGGAGTTTATCAAGGAGAAGGGTCTGGACATATTAATCAAAATGATTGAAGATGTCCATCAGAAGGACGAGGAGATACTCAAGTACAGCCTGGCTAGCTTTGTGGAGCTAATGGAGCACGGCACCGTGTCCTGGGAGGTGCCAGAGAACAGTTTTGTGGCACGCAACATTGAAATTGTGCGCAATTTCCAAAAGTATCCCACCAAATGCGGCGAAAGCGCGCTCTCCAATCTGGAGAACATTGTGCAGAGCAGCAGCAAGTATGTCCTGGTGGCCGAAGATATTAAACTGCAGGACATACTGCGCCTGCTGCAGGAGGTCAACTCGCCGGTTATGCGACAGAATGCCATTGCGCTGCTCAATGCGCTCTTCATGAAGGCAGAGGAGTCACGGAAGCGAGACATTGCGCACACAATCAGCGCCAAACAATATCGTCTGGCGCTGATCGGCAACGGGCTGAGCACGGAGATGACACATCAGCTGTACGTGCTGCAGACCTTGACGCTGGGCCTGCTGGAGAAGCGCATGCGTATGAAAATGAATGCACAGGATCAGGATGCGCACGAGAAGATCAAAGCGCTGCGTCGCATTGCGTTTGATGATTATGCGGGCACGCTCAGCCTCAACGATGAGCACATTCGACGTGGCGGCAGCGGAAGCGGTGGTGGGGGCTCTGGCGGTGGCAATGTCAACTTCTCACAGTACTACAAGAAGCTTGGCTTCAAATGCGACATCAATCCCGCACAGGACTTTATTGAAACACCACCGGGTAATTTGTGTAACCAACTTTATATTTACCTTTAAAAACTTTAACTACTATTGTTCTTATAGGCATCCTGGCGCTGGACTGCATGGTCTATTTTGCTGGCAACTACACGCAGCAGTACACAAAGATCGTGCACGAGAACTCCTGCCGTGCGGATGAACATGAGTGTCCTTTTGGGCGCACATCCATTGAGCTGGTAAAGGTGCTCTGCGATATTCTACGCATTGGGGAGCCACCCGCGGAGCAATCGGGTGACTTTCAGCCCATGTTCTTTACCCACGATCAGCCCTTTGAGGAGTTCTTTTGCATATGTGTCATTACTCTGAATCGCACATGGAAGGACATGCGTGCCACTGCCGAGGACTTTCAGAAGGTGTTCAGTGTGGTGCGCGAACAAATACAGCGCACTTTAAAACTAAGGCCGGAGAATTTGGAGGACTTTCGCAGCAAGATTGCTCTGCTGACGTATCAGCAGATAACGACACTGCGTCAGCAGGAGCGCACCTCAAAGGAGGAATGCGACTCAACGGCCTCGGCCATTGTGAAGCTTAAAGAGAAAATATCGCCGCAAATTGTGGAGCTGATTAAACAGCAACGTCTCTCATTTCTAGTGGAAGGTATGCAGAGGAAATGCTCTGTCGTTGCTTCTACTGATTCTATCCTATTCTTGCTTGCAGGCACACGCTTTTCCAAATATTTGCGCGGCACACGCACCAAGGACAAGTTCTGGTATGCACGATTGTCGCCCAACCACAAAGTCATACACTATGGCGACTGCGATGAGAAGAACATACCCACCCTGGAGGAGCTGCCCAAGAAGCTGCCAATCATTGATATCAAGCAGCTGCTAGAGGGCAAGGAGTGTCCGCATATGAAGGATACTCGTACGCGCAAATCAGCGGTAAATTTAGCATTTTCCATAACGTTCGAAAGCATGGATCACTCGACGCTGGACTTTGTGGCGCCGGATGAGAGCGTTTTCAACTACTGGACCGATGGCATCAATGCGCTCCTCAGCCAGGAGATGTGCAGTAAGCAAAAGAAGGAAGACTTTGACACGCTGCTGTCTATGGAGATTAAGTTGCGCTTGCTTGATACCGAGGGCGTGGACATTAGTAAGGATCCGCCGCCCATTCCCGAAGATCCTGAGAACTATGACTTTTGTTTCGAAAGCTAGAAACAACTTAGTATTTTTTTTCTCGTTTGCAATAACCATTCGTTCCAAAATATCAATGCATCCCACACGCCCAAAATACATGCCAAAGTGTACCCATTACAACATACTGATATAGAGCTAACTTCTCTCCGATCTGATTTTAGTATTAACCGTGCAATCTTTAAACGAATGAACAATTGGAGCGGTCACCCGCAAGTCGCGGTCCCTCTGCTTAGCCATTTAGTAAACATTTACGTACATTTTGATTAATTATATTAAGTATTAATATATAGAGATTCATTAAATACATTTTATACATAACAATTTTGTACAAACAAATTAAATAACAAGAGAAGCGTATTCTTATTTATGCTAGTTAAATATAACAAGACAAAAAAGCTTTCTTCGAAGCGCCGAAGCATTGATATCCTTGCAGAACATTAGCTTCCTTTGTTTCCATCAAAGTTACAAGATAATTTCAATGAAATAACTTACAATATTTTCTAACTAGGTATATGATAAGTTAAAGATATCTACTTAGATAAAGTATTTTTAAAGGCATTCTTAAAGTAATGGCAATTTTTCATCCTTAAGAGATTGATTGAAACTTTATGAACTTATTTAAGAGGAATCTGGTCTATCTGCAAGGATATTATATATTGCAATTGTAGATTGATAAAAATGTGCGTAGCCAACCTCCGCCGGACTGCAACAGTCGGCTCAAGACGTGATCCTTGAAGTAAGCACTAAGCCTGGGGAGCAAAATCAAAGCACAGCCGCATCCTTTGAGCGGTGACTGTCGCTATTATCCACGCACGGGCACCTTGCGCCGGCGAGCATGAGCGCGCTCCTAGCTTCTTAATCAAATGTTATCCTCAAGCAGCAGATCGTTATCATCACCTCGATCCGGCAAGCACACAAAGAACTCCAGCAGATTAAGTATGGGTCCGCGGGAGAAAGGATTCTGATAGCGACCGCGCTTATCCCGCAAATAGGGATAACGTTTGTAGTTGAACATCTCGTTCGTAGTAAGATTCATGCAGGCATGTAGGATCTGTAACGTAAGAAAACATCCTTTAAGCAAAGGGTTACAACAAGAGGAACCTTTAATTACCGAAGTGCAAGTGAGTATCCAGCCCAAGCCGCAGAAAACAACCGCCTCGATAAGGCCCAGGACGTAGAGGAGCGTGAATCCTTCAATCATGACGCAGTAGCAGGCAAAGTAAATGGTAAACGAACAGTTGACCGCCACCGAGAGCACAAACAGGAAGAACCACATCCGATTGCGCAAGCCCACACAGTTGTAGATGAAGGGGCAGTGGTGATCAAAGTAGGAGACGCATCGATTGCAAACCCGACAATGCTTGGCCCTCAAGGGACGCAGGCAGCGGCAGCTGTGGCACAGCCTGGTGAGCATCACATTCCGTTTCTTCAACTTGTCAAAGTAGGGTATCTGCTTGATGGCGCGATAGTAGGCGTCGGAGCTGAGTGGTATATAGCCGGGATCACGGCGATTGGCAATTGCCCAGCTGACCCACATGACCACGTTCCAGTAGATGAAGCAATAATGGGAACGCCTCAGTATATTCCATGTAATGGGTATAGCGCGTATCATGTACATGGGATAGCCCCAGAGCAGCACGGAGAACAGAAAGAGGAATAGTGGCCCCTTGGAGTCACCAGCGCCGCCAAAGAGCCAGCCCCAGCTTTCGGATACCGATGGCATCCAACGTGACTTCTTCTTGACCTCGCCATAGAGCAAACGCACCACATCCTGATGCTGATGCGCCTGTGCCAACATAATGGGCGTCTTGCCGTTCTTATCCCGCGGCTCCAAATCAAGCTGTGACTTCTCGCACAGCAGCCGCACGCAGTTTATGTTGCCAGATAGACAGGCCAGATGCAATGGCGTCGAACCAAAGTTGTCCGTCTTTTGCAGCTCCACGCCGGAGTACATGAGCAGCCGCATCAGATCGGCATGTCCCTTGTAGGCCGCCCAGTGGAGCGCCGTATCGCCATTAATGTCCGTCAGATTATTGAGCGCGCCCATGCCCAGAAGGTAGGCAGCCGTGGCGGTGCGTCCATACATGCAGGCCAAGTGCAGAGGCGTAAGTCCTTTAAAATCAGCAGCGTTTACCGCCACGCCAGCCTGCAGCAGCACCTGTACTACAGAAGCATGACCCTTGCGGCAGGCCCAGTGTATGGGACGAGGTCCCTGCGTGCCCAGGCAGGGCAGATCAATGGGAGCCGAGCGCTCGATCAGGTAGCGCATGAGCTGAACGTTACCATTGAGTGCTATCCAGTGAGCGGGCGTGTAGCCATGGCGATCTCTAGCCGACAGGCATTCCATACCAAATTTCTCCACCAGGTTCTCCACCTCGCTGACCTCGCCGTTCTTGATAATGTCGAAGATGTCGTCCAAATTGACAGTGGCGCCGTCCAAGCCCTCGAATAGCAACATGTTACTATCGTGCTCATTGCCATCTCCGGTACTGGCACCACCATTCGCACCCGGAGGCGAGTGCGGACGATGATCTATGTCAATATCAATATCCGCATGGGCATGCCCATCTTCTTCCATGTTGCATGATGAGGAGGCCGTTAGGGGCAGCGCCCAAACGCTGCGCGCTGCCCCCGGGCTGGGGTGTACCTTGCTGGAGGCCACGTTGTAGAAATCGAATTCTACGCCAAGACGATCCGCTGTGCCACCCGAAAGCGGTGGTTGGTGGTGCAACGGGTTTTCCAGTAGGTGTGCAATTTTGTTGGCTTTTTAAGCAACCGCGGGTGCAAAAATTGGACTAATAGTCGGATTTGCCACGAAAATAAACACCAGCACAACAATTATGTCAGCAGTTTAAAAATCAATAATAATTTCGAATGTAGGCCATTCGAATTCGAATTGGCGCCAACAGAATAAACAGCTGTGATGCGTTTTATTACCTATCGATAGTTTAATCGCGCATTGCAGTTGTTCGATTGTTTTATATACCGATAGCATTGCATATCTTTGCTGCAAGTCGCTGCCGCTCTCCTCTCTTTTCGTAACAAAATGGGTGACAACGTGGTGCCGGAATTAAGTAATTTGGATTTAAACAAGCAAAAGGCATGTTAAAACCCTTTAATTTACATTCAAGTGTATTGGAAACGATAAAGTAATTAAGTTATGCTAAAAGTGTTGCCAGTTGTTGTTGCGTTTAGAGGCAGCAGCAGAAAAAGTTTGCAAAATATACGAGCGCTGGCGCTGTCCAAAAATCAGCCGCAGCTTCAGCAACCACAACAACAACAAGACATACGCAGCAGTCGGTGCTACGCAACTTTGGTTGGTGTTGTGTTTCTATCTATTTTAACTGTTATTGCCACATCATATTCACCTGTACATATGTATGTACATACATATATGTGCATACGTATATGTGTGTGTGTTTATTTGTGCCATGTGTATACCAAATGCCAAATGAATCACAGCCACCGGCCGCTGTGACGTCACTAACTCCAACTAAATATACCCCCCTCTTCCTAACGTTATTTGTGTGCAATTTCTCTTACAAAACTTTGTTGGTATATTGCATCAGCTTCTTTAAAATCAGATAAAGAGTAGGCAGAGTACAAAAAGTACCGAAAAGTTTCATTGATTGTCATTTGCTTCGTTTTGTGCCAACTGTGTAAACGCCAACAATACAAGAGAGACACCAAAAGTTCATTAAAATAATTGCTTCTTAACTTCATGCGTTGTTTATTACGTAGCCAAAGTTTGATATTGTGTTAGTTTATTTGTACTTGTTTTTTTTGCCGCATTTACAATTGAATTTTATCGATTTTTTCTTTCGTCCACTTTGCAGGCTGCCAAGATGAAGAAGGAGAAGAAAGAGAAGCCCGCTGCAGCAGGCGGTGATAGCCGCAAAGGTAAATTGTTAACTCACGGAAACATTATTATAAACACACAACTTATTTGGTCTTCAAACTAGACTCAGGAGACGCCGCTTTGCATTATTTTTACATATTTAGTTAATCGATTCGCGACGTTCGACGCGTCGGAAGTTCAAAAGGGGAAAACGAACTAAATTTGCGGCAGATCGTTCCTATTGCAGCTCAAATATTACTATATGTGGTCCTGCAGACCTGCAGTAAGGAGCAGCATCTATGCCAAGTTTCATTAAAATAACTTAACAACTGAGAGTCTTGAGTCTAGGATAGAAATATAGATGACTGCATCGAGTCGGCTTGTCGACCTGATCAAGAATCTATACATGTACATAACAGGACTTCGAAATACAGCCAGTTTCACTGACAGTGGCAGTCTCAGACATTCAGCTCTGACAAAAATCCCTTGCCAGCGAAAAGCTAAGATTAACATCGTTCTGTCTCTGTACCCTCCCTCGAATGGGACAGATAGAGAGGCGAGTTTGACCGCTGACAGGGTCGGGGTAGGTTAATCCTCAGGTCAGCCCTCAGTCTGTGTGGGCGTGGCCCTCCCAGGGAAACAGTTAGGAAGTTCTGCTCTTTCGAAAGCGCCGGATAATCATCATAGTTAGGTGAGATCAGTGATTAAGTATGGTTCGTGTCTAGGTCTTATGATTGAGTGATTGCCTGTTTGGTTGTTTTTATTGTCGGACCTTGGCTCTGGGTTGCGATTACCGAATTCGGCTAGGCATCGACTGCTCCGTATATACATATATGTGACTTCGGAACTCGCTAAAGCGATGACTCGACAAACCTCGCGGCTCAATTTCACAAAGCTCAGTGCGTGGAAGAGAATCTGGGGGAGGCAGGCTGGGGAATATGCATCCTAGAGGATACATACGCGGAAGAGAATTTGGGGGAGGCATCCTAGAGGATACACACGCTTATTTTCAGACACCTAAGTAACTCTGTAACATGCTCACATGCCATCAATAATAGACGAAATGTTATTGCACTTATAGAGCTGAATCCATTGCCGCAGTACATTGAGGAGCGTAATGTGCTCTGGGAAAAGTGCAAGGCGGAGTATATAGCCGAGTTGGCTGCCAAGCCGCGCGCAACTATCAAGGTGACGCTGCCCGATGGCAAGCAAGTGGATGCCGTGTCCTGGGAGACAACGCCCTACGATGTTGCTCGTGGCATTAGTCAAGGACTTGCGGATAATACCATCATATCCAAGGTGAATGGCGAGGTTTGGGATCTGGATCGTGTGCTGGAGACGGATTGCAGCTTGCAGCTGCTCAAGTTTGACGATCCCGATGCTCAGGCCGTGTTTTGGCATAGCTCCGCCCACATCATGGGCGAGGCCATGGAGCGCATCTATGGCGGCCACTTGTGCTATGGACCGCCAATTGAGAGTGGCTTCTACTACGACATGCATTTGGATGGCGAGGGTGTAAGTATATTTATATTGAAGGCATCATCAGTTTGGGCATTATCAACTTGTTCTCATGCTCAACAGATCTCGACGAGCGATTATGGCACCATGGAGACGCTGGTTAAGCAAATAGTCAAGGAGAAACAAAACTTTGAACGTCTGGAGATGAAGAAATCGGATCTGCTGGAGATGTTCAAGTACAATGAGTTCAAGCTGCGCATTCTTAACGAGAAGGTGACCACCGATCGCACCACGGTCTACAAATGCGGCTCATTGATCGATCTATGTCGTGGCCCGCATGTGCGTCACACCGGCAAGGTGAAGGCCCTGAAGATCACCAAGAATTCGTCGACCTATTGGGAGGGCAAAGCCGATGCGGAGACTCTACAGCGTGTCTATGGCATCTCATTTCCGGATCCAAAGCAGCTCAAAGAGTGGGAAAAGCTACAGGAGGAGGCGGCCAAGCGTGATCATCGCAAGATTGGACGTGAGCAGGAACTCTTCTTTTTCCATGAGCTGTCGCCCGGCTCTTGCTTCTTTCAGCCACGCGGCGCACACATCTACAACACGCTGATGAACCTAATGCGTGGCGAGTACAGAAAGCGCGGCTTCCAGGAGGTCATCTCGCCAAATATCTTCAATGCCAAACTTTGGATGACTTCTGGCCACTGGCAACACTACGCCGACAACATGTTCACCTTCGAGGCCGATAAGGAGAAGTTTGCGCTGAAGCCCATGAATTGTCCTGGCCATTGCCTGATCTTCGATAACCGCAATCGCTCGTGGCGCGAGCTACCGCTCCGCATGGCCGATTTTGGTGTGCTGCATCGCAACGAGCTGTCCGGCGCTTTAACCGGTTTGACCCGTGTGCGACGCTTCCAGCAGGATGATGCTCACATCTTTTGCACGCCCGAGCAGATCAAGAGCGAAATGAAGGGCTGCCTGGAATTTTTGCATCATGTGTACAACATTTTCGGCTTCTCCTTCCAGTTGGTGCTCTCCACACGCCCTGAGAAATATCTGGGCGAGCTGGAACAATGGAATGCCGCTGAGAAGGCGTTGGCGGAATCGCTTAACGAGTTTGGCATGCCATGGAAGGAGAATCCCGGCGATGGCGCCTTCTATGGCCCCAAGATTGATATAACCATTATGGATGCACTGAAGCGTCCATTCCAATGCGCTACCATACAGCTGGATTTCCAGCTACCCATACGCTTTAATCTCAACTATATTGCCGACGATGGCGAAAAGAAGCGTCCAGTTATGATCCATCGCGCCATACTTGGCTCCGTGGAGCGCATGATTGCCATCCTAACGGAGAACTATGCCGGCAAATGGCCCTTCTGGCTATCCCCGCGCCAGGTCATGGTCGTACCCGTGGGCCCCGCCTACGACGAGTACGCCAAGTCTGTGCGGGATCAGCTACACGCAGCTGGTTTCATGAGCGAGGTCGACTGCGATGCTGGCGATACGATGAACAAGAAGATACGCAATGCACAGCTGGCCCAGTTCAACTTCATTTTGGTCGTGGGCGACAAGGAGCGCTCCTCGAACACGGTTAATGTGCGCACCCGTGACAACAAGGTGCATGGCGAGGTATCCGTGGCGGAGCTGATCAGCAAGCTGGAAAAGATTCGCGATGAGTTTATCACAAACGAGGATAGCTTCTAGAGCAACTACCTCCCACTATGTACTCTATATTTATATATTCAACATAAAATTAGCTTTTGCAAAGCAAATGGCCGGCATTTTTCAGTTGTATTTACGCTTAAATTAATGAAATCCTCAAATAAAGAAATCCCTATCGAGAATATCTTTGTATGTCTACCGATCGAACTATTGTACTATATAATAATCCCTTTATTTATCTATTTTCAATAACCAGTTAACCTCATCGAGGATCTACAAATATGGATCTCTATATAAACTGATGTAATCCTAACAAAATACTTCCCATTTGTTACTACCCTCGCATTCTATAGCCTGCTGGCTTTTTGCTTATCGAGGTTCTATATTTCTCCTATTTGCTAGGCTCTATAGATCTGGTTTATTGTATATATAACCCATTCCGTAGATCTGTATTGCGTTTTGGGCTTTTACGCCTCTTATCGTACATTTTAGTGGAGCAAATGAGAATTCTTCCAACTAGTTGATAAGATAACCGTGAGTCATTTGACAAGGGTCGTCCTAATTGTTATACAAAAAAGTTATCCAGCATGCTTTATTTCTTTTTTTTTTGTTTTAATTTATTGCTAATACTTATGATGTTTAGTTTCATAATTTGATTTATTAAAAATTGCGTTTCGTATTCAATTTTGTAAGCTTGTTTTGCTTGTTGCGTAAAAAATGCACAAAGTTCTCTCGCTAATCGAAGCAAAAATTGTTAATATTGTTTAAATGTTAATTGTTTACACTGCCTGGTTTCATAAAAATACATATCATATATATTTATATATATATATATATATATTGTTTAAATATATATATTTATTCATAAGATGCCAAGTTCTGCGCCAACCAACTGCTGTTGCTGTGCCTATCAAAAATAAAACAAACAAAAGCCGCAAACAAAACGGGGCTCAAGTCAAATAATGAAACAAAATCGCAGAAACGCTTGCTAACGTTGGATTCATCATCTCCGATCTCCGATCTCTGGATCCGGGATCTGGGTAGAGTCTCTGGGCTTGAACACAAGCTGGCTCTGTGGTATCTGGTATCTGTATCTGTATGGGGAAAAGGCAACCAGCACATGATGGAATGTTCTTTTTTGTGTGTGTTCAATAGATTCTGTGTAAGTACAAAGTTATCAGAGAGTTAGTTTTAAGCTGAGTTCAGACGTGACAGTTAACTAGAATAGTTCTTATGCTATCTATTTGTTACTTTCAAGTACGTAAATAACTTGAACACTTGTCTTGGTTAGCTATAAAACTCTTTGTTTTCGAAATTTAACAACAGATAGCAACATTTTATAACACTTTCTTTTGGGGCTTTGCTGTTTAACTTTATAAATCAAATTAATTTATCTGTCATATGAAAAGTGAGTTCATTAATTGCCTGATTTTGAGTTTTAAAACTTTACAATAATTCTACCATCTTCGTACTAGAAAGCAACAGATCTAGAGCATAATCTGACACCTGTTCCGGTTTCCACTTTCGTCAATATGTTGCGAAAGTAAATTTCCCTTAAATGTTTCGATTTTCCCAGTTGCCGTTGAGCTACTGGCTTGAAATACTATATCTGGAATAGTGAATGAATTCAATCCAAGTTCAAAGGCAAGTGAATTCTTTGAAAATGGAAATATTTAAGGGAAGTTGACTTGCGCAAAATATTGGCGTAAGGAAATCCCGGGAATATCACGTTATATTCATAGATCTCTGTTAGGTGTGAACTGAGCTTAACTATTAGCTGGAGACATTGGGATTAGGCGCATACTTATATTGCAATGCATTCATTTAACGTACATATTTAGCCGATTTGGGTTAAATTAGTTTTTAGTCTATTTATGTTTTGCTACCATTTTTATACTTTTTTTGTTTTTTGTTTTATATATAAATAAACTTAAACATAAAATTGTGTGTATGTGTGCATCTCAAGTTGTTGTTGTTGCATGTTGCATGTTCATTCATATTTAGCCCGCTGCCCACATACACCTGGTGTACACCCGTCGCCAGCGTGTGTCAGAGTGTGTGTGTGAGTGTTGTCGAGGTCGTAGCGGAGGTTGTGAGGGGTAGGGTAGGTAGGGTTATTGGGTTGCCAAATTTTAGCAAGCACAGCCGCCTTCGGGATCCTTTGTCTCATTGGGCGAGTCCTTAAGCACAACCTCTTGCATATCCTCGGATGGTTTATTCTCCGTCGAATCCATGCCGGGCAGCGCCGCTGCGACGCGCCTAAACAATTGTTTAACATTGTAGCCGGCCTTGGCGCTCGTCTCGATGAACATCACATTTAGCTCTTTCGCCTTGCGTTCGCCCTCCTCGGTGGACACCTGACGTTTATCGGATAGATCCGTTTTGTTGCCAACCAACATGATAATGACATCACTGCCCCGCTCCGTGCGCACGTCATCGATCCACTTGGATGTCTGATGGAATGAGTTTGTGTTCGTTATGTCGTACACAACGACAGCGACGGTGGAGTCGCGTATATACGATGGTATCAGCGAACGGAACCGCTCCTGGCCCGCTGTATCCCACAATTGCAGTCGCACCGTCCGATCCTCCAGGTACATCGTTTTCGATAGAAAATCGATACCAATTGTCGCCTGATAGGTGTTGTCGAAGCTATCATACATGAACCGTGTAATCAGCGACGTTTTCCCCACACTCTGCTCGCCAAGGAATACTAATTTGAATTTGCGCAGCGGATTGCCAAAGTCGCCGGATGACATGTTTACTATTTTTCTAGTTCTGCTGCTGTCTCAACTCTTGTACGTGTCGACTTTTTCTTAATTGCGGGTTTGCTGACCTCTCCTCTCTCTCTTGCGCACTCTCTCCACCTTTTGTTGTGCTGCTGGGGCGTGATACTTTTGCGGCTTCCACTGCACACGTTGCACCTTGGTTTTGTATATATATATATTCAGACACACGCACTTTTCAATGTATTTTGCAATGGCCCAAGTCGAATTATTTACGTTAAAGTTAACAAAAATTGCCGTGGAAAAAAGTCAGCCAGCAAGTCGATCTGAGTCAGTTGTCGGGATGGCTAATAATATCGATAACTTTGAATATCGAGCTCTAAGCCAAAATGTGCCAATCGCTAAAAATACCTAATTTGTGCCGAATCCAAAATACAGCTTTTAATACTGCAATGTAACAGCACCCTAAAAGGCCCTGATTTTCAAATATTTGTTTTTAAAGTTGTAGTTGTAGCAAAGCTTTCAATTATTCACAAGAGGTTATCTCTTAATGAAAATATAAAGTTTTTGCTCAAATCCACTTAAGATAACGGGCTTATCAGATACATATATGTATTTCTAAGAATTTCCTGGCGGCCTCTGTATCAAATTTTATTTAAACGGCACTCGATAAAGGGAAATGTAAACAGTTCCTCGACAACCATGACACCAAACGGTCAAAAACCTCTCTATCTGATCGCGTTTTGCCTCTTGTTTGGCTTTTGCGAAGTGTCTGCGGCCATTGCAAGATCATCATCCTCCGCTAACCAAACTGGCCCCAATGGACGAGTTGTGAATGGAGTTGCCGCCTCCGTGAATAGCGCTCCCTATGCAGTCTCCATGCAGTACAAGAGCACGCACTACTGCGCTGCCAGCATTATAAACGCCAACTGGCTGGTAACGGCCGCCCATTGCTTGACCAACCGAGCACAGGTCCTGGGAAGCACCCTCATTGCGGGCAGCAATGCTGTGGCGGGAACAGCATCCACAACGCAGAAGCGTAGCATTACCTACTATGTAGTCAATGACCTCTACACTGGCGGCACCGTGCCCTATGACATTGGATTAATTTACACGCCCACTGCTTTTACTTGGTCAGCTGCTGTGTCCCCCGTAAGTCTGCCTAAGGCCAATGTGGTGCCTACTGGCACTGCCAACTTATATGGCTGGGGAAGCACCTCAACTACTAACACGGCCTCGTATCCTAGCGTACTCCAAGTAGCTGCCAATATTCCCATCATTAGCCTGAGTTCCTGTGAAAAGGCTTTGGGTGCGAAGGGCAGAGATGTGCATTCCACAAACTTGTGTACGGGTCCCCTCACAGGAGGTGCGAGCATCTGCACCTCGGATTCCGGTGGTCCCCTGGTCCAGGGTAACGTCTTGATTGGCATAGTTTCGTGGGGCAAGCTACCATGTGGACAGCCGAACTCACCCTCCGTTTATGTTCAAGTGTCCTCGTTCATATCCTGGATTTCAACCAACCAAGTGGTGCATTAAGGCACTTTATTATATTTCAATAAATAAATACAAGCAAATATAAGTTCAATATTTAACGACATTATTGATATCTAGCTGAGGGTGTGGAAAGCTTTCAATTATTTACATGGGGCTATCACTTAATGAAAATATAGTTTTTGCCAAGATCCACTTAAGATAATGGGCATATCAGATACATATAGTATGTATTTCTAAGAATTATCTGGGAGCCACGTGCATTTGATACTTGAGACTTAAGTTGAAATACAACAAATTATAAAACAATTAAGTATATTGTTTATTCCTTTGTTTACAGTAGAAACAATGACAGTTATTTATGCGTCTTCACAGAGATCGGATGCGTTGTTGGGGCTATAAATAATATGCCCTCCCTTCCAATTAATATGCGCACTTATCTAAGTTGTATGAATCGTAAATTGGAATTTCTTATCACAGACAGCCAAAAGCGTTCTGCACCTCAAATTTCATTTCAACGGCACTCGATAAAGAGAAACGTAAACATTCCCTCGACAAACATGATATCAACCGGTCAAATAAAGTCAAGCCTCTATTTGATTGCATTTTGCCTCTTGTTTGGTTTTTGTGAAGTGTCTGCGGCCATTGGAGGATCATCGTGGGGCAAGCTGCCTTGTGGACAGGCCAACATGCCATCTGTTTATGTTCAAGTATCTTCGTTCATATCCTGGATTGCAAACAAAAGCAAGTGCGGCTTTAACGTATTTTAATTTGATTCAAATATATATGCAAGCAAATATAAGTTCAGTATTTTGCGGTAATATTGGTATCTTTTATTTCAAGCGTGTCTGCTTTTCAAAAGCTGGTCACGCTTAAAAGCGCACTGGGCATATCGATATTTTAAGTCTTGCACCTATCGAGTAGGGCGACAAAAAGAAAAGAATTTCAGCAGTAGTTTTTTTTATAATTAAAGCACGGTCAGCGTAGCGCATTTAAATTAATTAGTATTGAGCGTGCCACAATGGAAGTCGAAACACCGACACCCGAACACAACAGAGAGTTTGCCGATGTGGACATCAATAATGGCTCAGCGTCCGGTGCATCCGACGAAGAGGAGGTCCCAGCGCCGGGCAGTGTAACATTGGATCATGAAAATGATTTATTCGTGTCGGCAATGACCCCTAGCGAAGTACATGTAAGTCCTGCATCATCCAGCAGTCAAAATTGATATTCAATTGAATTCATTTGGTGTCGCAAATGGGCGGCGTCTCGTAGTTCATATTTATCTTTGCTGCGCTATTTGTTGCTTTGTTTGTGGCTTTGTCTGACAACGTCACAAGTGTTGCGCCGCTGCTTCGCACACGCCCCTCGCTGTGCCATTTAAATTCATGTCGATTAGGCCATGGTGTAATTATATTAAGTGCTGTCGTGCTAACTAGCGCTTTCATTTATCAATTACTGCACGCTTGGCACCACATGTGGTACAAATGTACCTAAACTAGTAAAGATTTTGTTTGTGGGTACGAATTTGGCTGGTGGTACCAATGCTCCAAAACTGGTACATTATATTTTCGTTGGCGAGCAGACTAATTTAAAAATTAATTTCAATTTAAGTTCTCTTGATTCATTTTATTGACATTTATTGAGATGCCGTTTAAACCATTTAGCATAATATCTAAATATGGAAAAAGTAGCTTGTTATTATTTAAAATATACATAAATATAAACTAGTACTTTTCAATCAAAAACAGTATATTAAAAATGTATTTAAAATATACAAGTCTCTCCTAAACGGAAAGCAATATCAACTGGTAACTGCCTATGCGAATTAAATCACCTTGTATTATTACACCATGGCTTATCACATTTGACATTTGAAACTTAATAAACATAATATTTTGCTGCAGCGCCGCATTTCTGCCAGCAATCTGGAGGAGGTGCTGACAGAGGATGGCGATTCCTTCATTCAAATAAGCGTATCCGACCCCCAAAAAGTTGGCGATGGCATGAGCTCGTATTTGGCATACAAGTGAGTCAGAAATAGCCTTATCGCTTCATAATTTATTTATTTACGATTTCTATATTTCTATGATACAGAGTGACAACGAAAACAAACATTCCAAAATTTAAGCGCACTGAGTTTAGCACTCTGCGACGCTTTAGCGATTTTTTGGGCATACACGATCTTTTGGTTAACAAGTATATGCGCATGGGCCGCATTATACCGCCAGCGCCCTCCAAAAATATTATTGGCAGCACCAAGGTGAAAATGAGTCCACAGCAGAGCGAGCCTGGCACACCGATGAATCAGGAATGGATTGAGATACGACGTGCGGCGCTGGAGCGTTTCGTGCACCGTACAGCACAGCATCCTGCGCTGCGCGTGGATTTGGATTTCATTAATTTCTTAGAGAGCGATCAGGAGCTGCCACGTGCCGTCAATACGTCGGCTTTGAGTGGCGCTGGCGTTATTCGACTGTTTAATAAAGTTGGCGAGACTGTTAACAAGATAACGTACAAAATGGATGAGAATGATCCGTGGTTCGATGACAAGATAACCGAAGTGGAAAATTTGGATGCAAATCTGCAGAAACTCTCGTCAGCTTTGAAATCGCTGGTTACTTCGCGCCGGGAGCTGTCGGCGCTGACGGGCCTAGTGGCCAAATCGGCGGCCATGCTGAGTACTTGCGAGGAACATACTGGACTCTCACGAGCTCTGTCCAATCTGGCCGATGTGGAGGAAAAGATTGAGCTGCTACGCTCCGAGCAGGCAAACTCGGACTTTTATATACTGGCTGAGTTTATTAAAGACTATTTGGGGCTATTTGGTGCCATCAAGTGCATTTTTCATGAACGCGTTAAGGCGTTCCAAAATTGGCAATACGCCCAAATGCAGCTCTCAAAGCGGCGTGAGAATCGCGGACGCTTTGAGCTGGCAAATCGTGCCGATAAGCTGGATCAGGCGCAACAGGAGGTTGAAGAGGTTTGCGCTATATTCATATACTCATATATATTTATGTACACATTATTATCAAATATGGTATAACAATGTTTAATTTGTAATTTGTAGTGGCAGGGCAAGGTGCAACGCTGTCAGCAACAATTTGATGACATATCGGCGGAGATAAAGCGCGAAATGGAACGCTTCGAGCTGAGCAGAGTGAAAGACTTTAAGGCCAACATTATCAAGTACATCGAAGTTCAAATGGCGCATCAGCAACAGGTACAATATTAATTGTAGTCTGTCACGAAAGAAGTTTAATTGATTTTTCCCCACAGATAATCAGCTACTGGGAGGCATTTGCGCCATTTGCCAGGGAGATCGTTTAACTTAAATTCAAATCGCCAGTTGCATTTCCAAAATGTTTAATCAACAGCAAAGCAGCGCTGTGCTACGAATATTATCTATCCAGTTTGCGTGTGTTTATTTTACGGGACCAATTTGTCGTCACCAGGCGCTAATCTTGAAAACGGAGCCGTTGCTGCTGTTGTTTGGCCAATTCCTAACGCTTTAAATTCCTCTCAATATTTGGTATAATTGATAAAAAGTTCAACTTTTATTACCAATGCATACAAACACACACACACAAGCATAAATATTTTTATTCTTACACAGTAATTATTATTATTATTATTGCAAATGTTGCTTTTATTTTTGTAAATGTATACAAAAACATAATGTTTATTATAGACTTTTGGTGTAGTCTACATGTCGCCGAGCGCGATATTATTCTCAATCTATATTCGGTATTATCTAAAAAGAACTTCAATGAAGCCAGTTATTAAATGAATGTGCATGAAAGAAATTCAAATGTAATTTAAAAGTGATTGAATTGGGAAATGATTTTTCCTTGATTGTTGTTGGTATACATATTTATGTATATTCCTAATTAATACCTTTTGTATCATGACAAAACAGCATAACATTTCAACAAATAAATTTGTAAATATGTATGTAAAAATTAACAATTCAATATTTGTAATAATTTAATATAGCAATGAAACAACAGTTGCAAACGTAATTTAAATGCTCACGATACCATTAACAACGATAACGATAGACATAATGTTATCGGGTTAAGGTGAATGGCATTAGTGCTGCGCGAACAATGTTCCGTTTTGTGAACAGGCTCACTTGCTTTATTTGCAAGGGGAGTTCAACTTGATCATATTGTTCAACGATATCTTCGTTGTCAGCCAACGAACCGGAACACAGAGGATAAGTTAGGAAGAAATGGTTTAAGGAAAATTAACGGATGAATCATGTTCACTGGGTCTGTTTCTTGATTAGTTATTTTTCTGTTCACTCATTTATGAACAACCCAACACTATTGTCATTGAAAGCTTTTCGGGGCGAATGGTAAAAGTGTAAAAAAAAATAGTGTTTAGTCATTGCGTCTAGCGCCTTCTCGAAGTTTTAGTCAATTTTAGCTATATAAAAAGGGTTTTACGCCAATAAACACATTTCATTTGTCACAAGCAACGAAGTCGCAAACACAATTATGGAGTTTCCACACTTGGGCCAACACTGCAACGAAGCAACATGCAACAGATTGGGTGAGTTTTGAGCTTTACAAAATGCAAACAACAAAAGCCAGAAACAGGAAGTAAATAATTGAGAATTTCACTAACAACTGCTTAGATTTCCTGCCCGTTAAATGTGATTCGTGCGACAAGGTGTTCTGCGCCACGCACTACAACTACGATCGTCACAATTGCCCAGGCGCTCACAAAAAGAACTTTCAAGTGCCCATATGTCCGCTGTGCGGAGAGCCTGTGCCAACGGCGCCAGGAGTCGAACCGGATCTGACCGTAGGCCAGCACATCGACAAGCAGTGCAAGTCGGACAGTAAAAAGATCTACACAAATCGCTGCCATGCCAAAGGCTGTAAACGCAAGGAGCTGATTCCCGTGCAGTGCTCGCAATGTAAGGTAAATTTCTGTCTACGTCATCGTCACAGCAGCGACCACGACTGCAAACCTGCGTCCACTGCTGCCGCAGCACCTGCGAGCACATCACAGGGCGTGTTTAAAATCTTTTCCGATACACGTGCCATGGCAGCTCAGGCGGCCGAAAATCGTCGCCAAATCAAACAACAAACAAATTCCAAAGCAAGACAAGTTCCTGTAACAGCAGCCGTTGCGCAGCGCACGACGGCCAGCCAAGTTCAAAACATACAAGGAAATATGGTAAGTTTAATGTTGATGAAACCATAGTATAAATAATGCATCTGTCGTGATTCTATTTAGACGGAGGACGAGGCTTTGGCGCGTGCCCTGGCGCTGTCTATCATGGAGCAAGATAACGCAGATGGTAACAATGGGCCCAGCACAGCGTCGACAACGAATGCGCAGCGCGTGACGACTGTGGGCGGACGCGATAGCCAGCAAGCAAATAGCAAGGATAAATGCTCGCTTTCCTAGTTCAAAGACCAGATCGAAACATATCCAAAATCACTTGACCAGCGGCCTGTAGGCTGCCCACTGTTAGGCTGATAATTAAACTAATTGTCATTTTGTTGTAATTGTAATTTAATGTTGATAATTTACTTGACTTCGTCACATTCTCTGCATGCTTAAGGCTGCTTAGCAAAAATAATTTATTCGAGCCTGTTTCTCTATGCATTTATCAAAAACAGGCTCTATGATTAGCTCTACTTGGGAAGAATAAACTGTAATATACATGTTGAATTGCTTAGCTTTATAAATACATACATATGGACTACATATATTGCAACTATTCGGAGCTAACTGGCAACGATGCCTGCTCACTCTCTGGCTCCTCTACAACCACTGCCTGCTCACTCTCTGGCTCCTCTACAACCACTGACTGCTCACTCTCTGGCTCCTCTACAACCACTGCCTGCGCTTGTTCCGCCTTGTTGGAAATTGTGCTCAATTTTCTGCCGGCAGTTGCACCATCCACGGAAGATGAGGTGCTGATCTTACGTGCCGCCGCTGCAAAGCTTGCCACGCCCTCGGCGGCCAATATGCTGGCACTGGACAACAAAATGGACACCTGCTCCGCTGAGGGACAGCTAGTGATGGTCATATCATCCGCTGTGTAGCCATTCGTAGTCAGCAGCTGCTCCAGCTTGACAAAGGCTTGTATAATATTGTTCTGCAAGGAAATGGTGAGAAATATGTTACGAATTAAAGCAAGCAACTTACGCGTATGGGTCGAAAGATTATAAACTCTGTATCACGATTACTCAGGTAGAGCTGCATAGCGCGCTGCAGTACCGCCAGCTTGGCCTTGATAAGACGCTGAGTTTCTTGAATAATGCTGCTTATCTGCTGTGGACTCGCCCAGGTGCTTTGTCTTAGTACGTAGTTGATTTTGCCCGCTGTCGACTCCTGCTGCGTATTTGTGGTTGGTTTGGCTGTGTCTTGTGCCAACAGCGATTGTGCCTTTTCGAGGAATGTGACGAGCGGACCCGCCAGCATGTAAGCCGCATCTTTAATATACCGCTCACACACCGTCTTCAACTGGCGGTCCACCTCCTTGCGTGAGTCCAGCAAATGTTCCTTGATCTGAGGTGTGCCCTCGAGCAGAAATTCCAGCAATGCATTGTTGCTGCCCATGGAGAACAACTGTTTACGCTTCTGCAGCAATCCAAAAGCGGCCGTCTTCACCTTGCTGAAATCCAGCGAGGTTTCCTTCACCGTGAAATCCACACGAAAGGGTGCTATTTGCTCTCGCAATATGAGCAAGTGTTTGATCTCGAAGAGCTCGCCATCGATGGACGTCTTAGCGGCAGTAATTTTAATCGCTGCCTGTGAAACACTTTGTATGCACAGCTTGAGTGCCTCCTGGGAGAGACCCTGGAAAATGGGCCGATCTACGCAGCGATACAGACGCGATAAGCAGACCAATGTACGTCGCACGGTTGGATACCACATGCCATGCAGATCGGCGGGCGAATCTAATGCAAAACCCTGGTTAGTTGCCTGGTTAGCAGTTTGTTAAATGTGACTTACTCATCTGTGTGACTCTATAGCTAGTGTCCACGCTCTCCGCCTCGCTGGACATCATGGAGGCACGCGAGTCCGAGCGTCGCAGCTGAGCAGGTTCCTGCAGCGACAGCGCAATGCTCTGTGGAGATGCAAAATAATGTTGATAATAAAATATATTGAGAAACTATAGAATTTAAGGCACGCACCTCCATCATTTCCAACTTTTCTGGATATGCCAGATCGCCCGCTGAGGGATTATAGTTTTGTATATCGGATTGGAGATACAAATGCGCACGGAATACCAAACGCTCCTGCACATCTTGCAGCAGCTGGTGCGCTATGGTTGCAAAGGCCTCCAGTCCACTGGCTGCATAGAGAAAATAGGTTAGTATTTTATAAAAAAAAAATGGATTGTAATTTGCGACAGGAGTTAAATAACATACGATTCTGTTGTACGTGTTCCTCGAGCATTTCAATGCGCAGTATCGAACAGATCTCTGCAAGCGTTTCCAAGTGATTAATGTGTATAATAAACGGCCGCATGGTATCGTATAGAATAGTGCATAGACCCTCCAGATAGACACTGCAAGTTAAAACAATGTGTTGAAATTACCGCTAGGTAGAAACAGTGCTTAAGTTCAAACTTACGTTAGATGGGATGCGCCAGTGCCAAAGAACTGATAGTAGAGACGCTGTTCATCCTGGCATACGTGCACCAGAAAAGCACACGCGCTACGCGTCAGAGAGCAGTGATCACCTTTGTGGGAGTTCTTAACATTCTGTATGGACTGAGTGACAGCATCCGACATGACACTGGCACGCTGCGCCAGATAATGTTGCTGCAGATCGGTCATTAGCTGGCCATATTCGCTGCTGCTGCTGTTCTCCAGACGCGACTCTATAAGCTGTGCCACACGCTTAACTTTGGCAGCAGATGTTTGATATTTTCCATAGTATAGGGCAAAGGCGGCATCGGGTGCCTGCAGCGAGGCATCACCGCTGGAATTTCGCGGATGCAGTGTGGCTTCAGTGGCCTGATTGATAACATTAACCACATAGTTGCGCACCAGGCCAGTTGCCTTACCCAGGCACTGCTTATACTTAACATTGTAGGCGGCCGCATCCTTAAAGTTGGGCTAAAATAATGCGTGTTAGTTAAAATTTACCCACGGTCCTACTCGTACTACTTACATGTTCCGCCAGATAGTTTAAGCAGTCATCAATTTTGTTGAGACACTCGCGGAATGCCTCGCTGGCCACAGACAAGGTGGGGCTTAGGAGGCGCTGATTTAGCAATTCCACTTGACTGAAATAGTGCAAGCGCCGTTGGATTTCGTTGCTTAGCTCCTGCAGCTTCTGCTGCTCATCAATTAGCTGCTCGCTAGCCGTGTTCAAAGCGCTAGTCTTCTGGCTGACAAACTCATACTCAGCGCTGAGCGCGCCAAGACGCTCCATGGCCACAGAGATTTGGGTAAGCATATGTGCACATTCCGCCTTGCGTTGCTCCAGCTGCTGCAGATACTTCTGGTAGTTGGCATCGCCACGTTGCTCTATTTCCGTATTGACGCCGACGAACCACAGCAGAAAGTCGTTTATATTCTGCAGGCCGCCCACAGGCAGCTGTATATTAGCCTCATTACTGCACTCCGCTGGCCTGGTCAACTCTGTGGGCGTGGACACGGTTGTTGTCTATAAACAAATATAACAGAAAGTAAGTATCAAACACTTCGTACTGATTAGAACATTCGACTTGCCGTTGCTTCATCGTCATGCCATAAATGGGACAGCACATCCAAATGTTCCTCCTGCTGGGGGTTTAGCGGTGCCAGGGCATCTGTTTTGGACTCCCATTGCATTAAGCGATTACGAATTTTCCGCAAATTTTCATTTTCACTCTGTGCGCTGGCGACGTCATCCATTTTCCTGCTGAAGCAACGCCAACGCTAATCAGCTGTTTCTCTTGGTTATTGATCAGCTGCGCATGTGTACACACTTGCGATAACAATTACTTGTAGTTTAATTTGTACACACTTGCCATCGATAGCGATTACTGCACACACTGACCATTTATCGATACTCCGAGTCTGTTGCACTTTGCTAGGCGTTGTTCTTAATTTATTCCTTAAATATTGTAGCTGATGGCCCCGCAGCCGGTGGTAACGGGTCTGTCGCCCAAGGAGGGTCCTCCCGGCACGCGCGTCATCATACGCGGCGAGTTTCTGGGCACTCGTGTGCAGGATCTTATCGGTATAAGCTGCTTTGTCATCATCTTCAAAGACGCCCATTGAGCTAAAATATCTGTGATTTTCCAGGTCTCAAAATCTGCGGTTCTGACTGCCTGCTGTCCGCGGAATGGAAATCACCCAATAAAATCATAGCACGCACTGGCCCAGCAAAAGGTAAGGGTGATATTATAGTCACAACCAACAGCGGGGGCGTTGGTACCTCCACGGTGCAGTTTCGTGCCTATCATGAGACCATTGGACCGCTCAAGGAGTCTGCTGTGTGGATTGAGGAGTCACCCTCTCAAAATTTTGCATGGGGTCGACGCACGCTGGCCCAATCGGGTCTAACACAGGAGGATCCGCTGGGTTTGTCTATTGAAGGCAATGAACAGAAAATACCCGAAGATTTGCGCGATTTGTTTCCCGATGCCAGCGGCGACTTGTCGCAGGAGAACTTCTCACCCGCTCGCTTTCTGCTCGAAAACCACTTGGGCACTTCGTTCGAGGATTTGAAGGCGGGTCTGGCCTATCTGAAGCGCAGGGTGGAGAGCCAAAAGGAGGGTCAGCTTTCATTTCTCAAATCGAATGCCGGCTCTGTCATTGACCAGCTGGACACGCTGATGAACATCCGAGATAAACTCCAGGAAGATGTTAAGCTGCACGGCAGCGAGCCATTTAATATACTCGAGCAATCCATTGAAAGTGAGTGTCCCATCCTCAGCTTAAGCGTGCCTAACTTTATTATTTATAGACTCCATTAGCGAATCCCAGAAGATTTTCACTGATGTTTTAGTGCGAAAGGAGAAGGCCGACTCCACGCGGTCTGTGCTCTTTGCATTGTCGCGTCACAAGTTTCTGTTCTGTCTACCCAATACGGTCGATCGGCGGGCCAAAGCGGGCGAGTACGATATTGTGGTCAATGATTACTCGCGCGCCAAGAATCTGTTTGGCAAAACGGAGCTGGCCATATTTCGCCAAGTGCTGGAGGAGGTGGATCAGCGCATTCTGCTTATACGCCGCCAGCTGCACGAGAAGGTGGTAAAGATGCCACAGAGTGTGGAGCAGCAAAAGAAGCTAATTAAGGCGTTGACCAGCCTGGAGCTGCAGCAGAGCGGCACAACCATCGGCGATCGACTGCGCAATACGGATCCCGCCTGGGATGCCATTGAGGCACGAGCAAAGTACTTGGAGGCCACCTTTCGCCAGACGTTCGAGCAGCACGCCAACAAGGATGCATCCACGCAGGAAAAGTCCAAGAGTCGCGATCCAAGTCAAGCACCCAGCCGCGTCAACTTCTGTGAGGAACTCTGCGATATTGCCGCCTCCCAGCTACCCGATCTGTGGCGTCTGGGTCAGCTGTATTTCACGGGCGAGCTGCGTGGACCACATGATCCCAAGCCGGGTGACTTTAAGCGCATGGTGTTGAATGCCATTGAGAAGTTTTGTGTCTACCTGCGCCTGGCCATACTCATTGCCGCCGACCAGCGTGCCTTGCGCCAGACCAGCGGCTTGGCCTGGCCCATTGGCTCCTCCTCGGCCACGCACCACTTTCTACCGTGGATACCGCAATGTTTGCGGTACACGCGCATTGCGTACGCCACGCTGATTGGGCTGGATCTGCCCTCAGAGGCGCTGGACATAATTCAGAAGCTAATTAATGAAGTGCGCTTGTTTTGCTTCTCTATCATCTTTAAACGCGCCACGGATCGCTGCAAGAAACTGGGCGTGCATGAGACCTGGGAAATGGGCGTAGAGGATTATCCGGGTGCGACGCTGCTGCCCGCTGCGCTAGAAACGCTGCTGGTGGAAACACTTGACGAGGTGCAGTCGGTCTGCATGCAGCCGGAAGCACGTGAGGGTAATCTCCTGGAGCCCCATTCGGATGGGCAGCGCGAGGTGACGCAGCGTTTGCAGGAGTTGCTATCAGCCTTCAGCGGCGTCATAGCGGAACTGGCTTATCCCTCCCACGACGATGAAACGCCCACGCACAATGTGTCGCAGTTGCTCGGCTTTCCCAACGCCCAGCAGCCCGAGTCGGTGTCTGGCGTTGGCAGCTCAGCGGTCAACTGGGAGCAGCGCATGCTCTGCTGCCTGGCCAACTATGCGTACTGCAACAAGAGCTTCTTTCCGCACATAGGCGGACTCTTCGTACGCTATGGGTATCCACTGCCCACGTTGGCCATTGAGACGGCGCGTTACAATGTTAACCAGCTGTTCACTAACCTGCTGGAGGAGTATGTGGAGCACAAGGGCGATCCGCTGGTGGGCACCATTGAGCCCTCCATGTATCTGGGTCGCTTTCAGTGGGATCATGAGATGGAAATCGGCCTGGGTCAGCTGCGTCCCTATGCGCACGAGTGTTGCGATAATCTGGTCGGTGTCTACTCCGAGATCTATAGCGTTTCGCCAGCATTGCTGCGGCCCATACTCGAGTCCATTGTGCAGACCATTTCCGAGGAGCTGGCGCGTCTCATGAGCTGTGTGCAACGCTTTAGCTACACAGGCGCCATCCAAGCGCACGTGGACATACGGCTACTGCGAGATGCTCTGGAGAACTATGCCAACGAGACGGCTAAGTGAGTATTCATATACAAATTGTCCTTTCCTTTATACTAAACTAAACTCAACTAAACTATTATCCCCTACAGAAACTATTTCTTAGAGGCTCTGGAAGCCATCAGTCCTCCGCTCAACGGCGAGCAAAAGCGCAAAGCGGATGAAATTCTGGAGCGTGTAAAGCGCAATATGCGGCTGCAGTTGCTCTGTTTTTCCGTCAAGGAGCCCTAGGCACATTCCCTATCTAGATATATATATTTATAGCCATCATATAAAACCATCATTACAATTACTTCAGTATTGACAACAAACTTCTACTTTAATTACAATAACCGGAGTAATGTAATTACTTAATTAATGCTTGGGTGAAACCCACGAGTAATTGCTCTTTATTACTGAAGTATTTGTAGTTGCTGGTAATTACATTTATTTAATTATTAAAATAATGGATTCTTAAACGATTTCATTATAAAATCAAAGTTGATATTTTCGCCCTCTTCGAACTTCATCTGTTTGATAGCCTGCTCCACATCGATGGTGTTGAACACTTCCTGCACACGCTGCTTGATGGGATTCTCTATGGCATCCATGATTTGATAGCGCAGTAGATTGGGTAGCACGTTCACCACAAACTCCATGGCGTAGTCCAAGGTCCCGGCGCCGTCACAGCGCACCTGAATGTTGCCCATGTCGAGCTGCAAATCGACCATCTGTGGACGCTGCCGTGTGTCCAGTGCTTGGCTAATCTCAAAGGTGGCGCGTATATGCTGTACCGTGAACTGGACATGACCGATGCGGGTCATCAGACCGAAGCCCACCTCCCATTGACCAGCGCCGGTGATCTGCTGGGTGCCCACTTGTAGCCGTATCGAGACTGTGTTATTCTTCATGGCGGCTGTTATGTTGCCCACGCGGTAGAAGCTCGAGACGCCATTGATCCAGGTGTTGGAGAGCTGCACGCTAAAGACGCCCATTGTGCGATTCATGTCGGGCACATGCAACGGATCATAACCCTTTTGGCGCACCATCTTGCGTCCCTCGGCAATGGCGCTGTCCAGCGGTGTAATCGAATTGGGCAAACGACGATCGCCCATCAGATTCTCAATCTTGGTATTAATCTCGGTGCGGATCTGTTTGTCCGCCTCCTGCAGCATATACGGCTTCATGGCATCAAATACCAAGTTGGGCGCCGAGTTGATGAGGGTCTGGAAAACGCTGCCAAGAAAGCCAAGATTCTGAAAATCCATGGCCATGTCGCCAAAGGTAATGTCCATCTTAATGCGATCCGTAGTCAAATGTCCATCGCGTTCCACGGCTAGCGAGGCTGATGCTTTAACATACACTTTCTTCAGCTGCACCGTAAACGGTCCGTTGGCCTTGGAGAAGAAGGAACTGAGCGTGTACTGGCCCTTTACCAACATCTCATCTAGCTGTATGCCAGCCTCCATCTGCATGAGATAGTGTGAATGAGCTTTGGAACTCTATGATTAGGGGAGCACACTTACTATCATTTCTTTGAAATCAGCATTGATGCTGGCTATGCGAAACTTGGACAGCCCGGAGGCCTTCACAGCCTTCATGTTCAGAGTGCCCATGCCAACGCTCCTGGCCATATCGGGCACATCCATAGGATCCGGTATGGGCGCACCAGGCAGTCCAACTGGATCCTCTTGCTTATAGTGCTCTAGCAATGCCTCAATCTGTGCAGCCAAGCGATTTTCACTCGCCTCAATATTGTGCGCATCATTGCCGTCCTCCGGCGCTTCTGTGGGTGACAAGGTTCAACAAATCTTACGAGTCCGCGCACAGAGCTCAACCATATGCTCACCATTCACATCCTGAGCCAGCACGTTGCAGGCCACTGTCAAGAGTGCCACGAGCAATATTATCTGAGGCTGCATCTTTGTGTGCGATTTGGTTATTATTTATTATATTATATGTGCTTATCAGTTGAAAAATAATAACAACAATTCGAATACGGATGCGGGAATGCTGTCTCCACTCAACTCGGATTCCAACTGACGACTGGCGCGAGTTAATCAACAGATAATGATGAGCACTTCACACCAGCAGCGTCAGCAACAGCAACAGCATCATCGCTTATCAAAGGGCACGGCTGTCTGAGCTGAGTTAAATTAGGTTGAGTTGAGTTAAGCTAGGAATTGAGTGAGTGCGTGCGTCGCTGGCGTTGGGATGAGCCAGCCAGCGGAAGCCATTAGCACTCAATGGATGATTTGAGTTATCTTCATCCTGATGTACCAAATGTATACATATTTTTGGAAACTTTCAGTTACAGGGCTTACATTTAAGAACTTTCCAGTCCTACATACAGACCTTCCCAATATAATCAATACACATTTCTATTTTTGGAATACTTTATAACTTTAAAGTACATATTTTATTCCAATACTATATCATATTTTAGTATAATGTTAACCGTCATGCGTTATATAATTTCCTACGCTTTCTGCCAAGCTAAACTTACATTTATTAAATGATCTCGTTTCATATTTTACATTGCGAAAAAAATCTTTATTGCAATATGGTTTCAATTTATACAGGATATATCTTAATATAAGAAAAAAATACAGGTTTTCACGTGCTCAAAAAAAAGGGTTCATGCTCAAAAAAAGGTTTTATGCTAAAATAAAAAATAAGTTCTCATGCTCAAAAAAATGTTCTTAGGTTATGAAAATAATTGCCTTATAGATATGAAAAAAATTGCCTTATAGATATGAAAAAAATTGGCTTATAGATATGAAAAAAATTTGTTACAATGTCAGAAAAGTTGATCCCTACTAAACTATACTGTGAAAAAAGTGAATTCCTTTTTTTTTGGTTTGCTAGCGGCCGCATTAAAGCAAAGCATAAAATTACAAAACGAGTTATCAAAATTCGTTGTTCTTGGAACAATAAAAATTATGAATTTAGATCCTGCGTGTCAAAAATTTGACGATTGCTTTATGGTATTACTTAGGGTTAGATTACATCTTTTACTTGCGGCGCCTGCCTTTAAGCCATACATTTTCAAATGTACATATATACATAAACAATTATCATTTAAAAACAAAAAAGTTTCAATAACTATTGAGAGATGTTTCTGCTGAATGCTCCTAGAAACGTTAGGAATATGGAACGAGTATATAGACATGATTGGTTTAACACGATGGATTTTGGGAGGCAGATGCATACAAATGTGTAATATGAAGAGAGTGAGTGATTGTGGTTGTGGTTGTGACTGTGGATGTCACTGTGTACATAATTAATCTGAAAAGTAATAAATTTGAAATGTAATCGTTGAAGTCGGGAGTGTCCGACTTGAATATGCCCTGTGCCTAGTTGTGTTGATGTATTTATGTAGAACACAGGTAGGTATAGGGCATATAACTCTAGCTACGAAGACGCACAATATACATTAGCTACATGCCAAAGATGGCAACTATTAACTACAAGACGAGGACGACACACACACAAAATTGAGGTAGTTGCTCAACACACGCAAAGCTTACAAATCATCCGACCCGGACATAATGTCCTCAAACAACGTATGCGCCTTGTCCTCAAAGGATGAATGTTGTTTGTCCGTGACCAAGCTATCGCTGGCGTCACTCTTGTCCATCGGTCCGTTACTGGCAAAGTCCTCAACGGAGTCGATGGGCGAAGAATTGGACAGACTACTAAATTTCTTAAATTTCTTGGCCGGCTGCACGATGACTGTCGGGGGCGGCGATGGCGATGGCGATTCTTGTGCTGGTGCAGGTGTTGGTGGCAGTGCCATCATTGCTGACGTCGGCATAACGTACGCAAATTGAGGTATGGATGTGTTGCCATCATTACTATGCAGTAACACACGCTGGAAGCCAGCCAGTGCTGGGTCCATGGGCTCATTGCCACTGAAGATGTTGAAGCCTGTAAGTTTGAAAAAAACTCGCAAGTTAAATATCAAATTTCTAAAAACCAAATGCGCGAATATACAATACTGGCAGGCGTTAGGTTCTGGCTGACCTTATCTGTGTATTCGTGCATGAGATTAACCTTAATCCAATCATTAGCATGACCTACCCTGGCATTGACCATTTTCATTTTGAATGAGGACCAGCGGATGCTGGGACTGCTGCAAATTGTTCAACGGTACTAAAGTGAAGCCCCTCGGTATTGGCGAGGATTTGGTGTCCTCCCCTGCTGATGACACTGGCTCGACTTCCCCTGCTGCTTCAAAAACCTCGTCCGCATCCTCTTCATCACTGCTTGATTCTGAATGGCCATGGGGATTCTTGCAGCCAATGCACTTGCAGTTCACACACGATTTGAAGGATACGTAGCAAGCGCAACGGTTATTGCGGCAGGTGGCGTTGCGTGGCGCGGATGTGGTGCCGCAGCGGCATCCCTGCGTCCAGCCTTTGGATTTCGCCCTGTTTAAGGCTCTCGGCGTTGACGCAGACACAGGCGGCTGGACTGGCTTGGAAGACGTGGATTTTGGGGGTGCAACAGGAGCTTCTGCGATGATTGTGGGCTCTACAGGCGATATGGTGGCATTGTGATTGCGTAACTTCATGCGTGTGCCTAAACGACTGGGCACAGCAGCAGCAGACTTGTGACACTCCTCCTTCTCATCATCGATCAGCTCAGCATGACGACGCTTGTACTTGGTCTCTTTAGAGTTGCTTGCCATCTTAGTTGTCGGCTGCAATGTTTTCGACTTCGACGGTTCTGGCTTGAACGCTGCCGGTTCCAACTTAGCCGACTCTACTTCTGCAGGCTTCAGTTCTGCAGGCTTCAGTTCTGCAGGCTGCAGTTCTACAGGCTTCAGTTTTGCAGGCTGCAGTTCTGCAGGCTGCAGTTTTACAGGCTGCTGTTCTGCAGGCTGCTGTTCTACAGGTTCTATTTCTACATGCTGCAGCTCTACAGGCTCCAGTTCTACAGGCTGCAGTTCTATAGGCTGCGGTTTTACAGACTCCATCTCTATAGGCTGAACTACTACAGGCTCCAGTTCTACAGGCTCCTGCGCTACAGACTGAACTACTACAGGCTCCAGTTCTATAGGCTCCTGCGCTACAGGCTCCAGTTCTGCAGACTCCAGTTCTACATGCTCCTGCGCTTCAGGCTCCAGTACTGCAGACTCCAGCTCTACAGGCTGAACTACTACAGGCTCCAGTTCTACAGGCTCCTGCACTACATGCTCCAGTACAGCCGGTTCTAGCGATACTTGCTCCAATATATTTTGCTCCAGCACGGCATGCTCCAACATATTTGGCTGCAGGACGGCATGCTCCAATATATCTGGCTGCAGCACTGCATGCTCCAAAATAGCCGGCTCCAGCGTTGCCGTTCTCATCTGATGCGGTATCTGCACCACTTGACCAATGGCGGGCATGTGCAGCTCGCTGCTGGGTACCACATATGTGGTATAGCTGGCTGTAGTATGATCATAGGGGGGCAGTGAAAAGGCGCCCGACAAATCCACCTGCTGCGACCAGGCGGCCTCCAAGTAGCCAGCGCTCAACGAAGGCTCTGCCGCGGGCACAAGCATTTGCGGTCGTGGTGTTATGTAGTTGTGGTTCAGAGTGCGCGCACCTGAGTCCATTAGAGGCAGCGGATGTACGAAATGTGCTTCCTCGCCGGTGGCAGCTGCCTCCAGCTCCATGTCGGATATGGACATCTGTTCGGGCATGTGCTGCACGTACGGCAGCTCGGGCGTAGTCGCTGCCGTAGTGGGCGGCGTTTCTGACGGCAGCGATGAGGGCCTCGCATCGTTTGTGGTGAACGTTAAGTCTGGCTGCGATAAAAATGTATCGCACATATAATCATACTGTGCGCCTTCTTGTATGAACCACTGCGTTGGATTGTCGGGCAATTGAATGCGTGGCCGACGTTCCAGATTGTAGATACTATAAGGTTGCGGCCGGTAGCCTTTCAACTGGGCATAGAGCGCTGATTGCAGCAGATGAACACACATCGTTTTGTAGCAGAGCAACTGCAAGGCCATGGATTGGTTCTCCTCGTAAGTCTTGAAGTCACAGCAGTCGATGCACCGGGTACAGTTTGGTACAAGCCGCTTGCGGCCGCGCAGACACAACCGACACACATGGTGGTCACAGTGTCGTCCCTTGGGCCTGTAGGGATCCATCAGCAGCTGACTGCAGACGGCACAGGCAAGCAGCTGGCGCAGCTCGCCAATGCCGGAGTTGAGCTCATCGATGCGACGTCTGTTCCAGTGTGAGGCAGATTTCATCAATAGCCGCATTATTTTTATATAAACTCTTTGTGATTCCATAGTGTATGTGTGTGGGTGTGTGTGTATGTGTTAGTGTGTGTGTGCATGTGTGTGTCTGTATGTGTGTGTCCGTGTCTGTGTGAGACTGTACAAGGACGAGGAAACACAGATTGTTTCCACCCCCCTCCGGTGCGACGCTGCTGGCCAAACCGCCGCCTTGCCGCCTGCCTTTGAAATTGCCCAGCAATTTGGTTGTTATCCACGTTAGCAACATATAATAATACAATACAACTATTTGCTGTACTTTTTCACCGGTTTCCACTTCAATTTTGCCTGGCGTTCCTCTTGTAGCTCTTGTTGTTGCCGCAGTTGCACTTTTCACTTAGCAGCTATATTCTTAGAAATACTTTTCACGTGCAAAAAAAATTTAAAAAAAAAAAAAAAAAAGGGGGGTGATATAATCACAAAAGTTATTCAAGTCATTTTTAAATAATCACTTTAAATAATAGTTTTAATGAAATTTACCAAGAGGAACAAAAACGCCGTGCTTGCGTTTTATAGTTTGTGTTGCAGTGTGACCGTTTCATGCAGCGGTGTCGGTCGATGCTGTGAATTGCGGCAGGACTGCCAACTAATATCAAATTCTAAGAAAGGTATGCACCTCCAAAATGCTTGCCTGAGCAAATTTTTTATCATCAATCGGATGTACTTAATATCAAAATTTTACGAGTAATATTGCGCTGGCCACAATTGGTTATATTCATGGTAGTTGGTAGGTTATATATTATTATGTGTTGAGGCTTTTGTTGGAATACATAAAGAAACTAAACCAGTTCCATAATATTGGTTATATTTTATTAAAAATATAAAAACAGTATAACGGTGCGGTCACACGATATGGCATTTTGCCACATATATGTAATATCGTTATCGAAATCAACCGACGAAAATTGTATATGGCAAAAGTAATAATATGTGCAAGTATATATATGTGACACGTTTCTACCATAGAAATCTTTGATTTGCTATGTCCTGTAAGCAGGTATCTCAATCACAAAATTGATGTGGCAGCCTGCCATATCGTACTCACGTTATGGTAACTGCCGACTGCCCTAAATGTGGCAAAATGCCAATTTGTGTGATCGCACCTTAATACTCTGCTGCAAGGCAAATATTTAAAATAGTTTATAAGCAAAATCTTTTTGCTCACATATTATATGAACAGCATACTGCGCGTTTAATTTTTGCATGCATTAAGTGGTCAGCCCTAAACTTTTTTGTAGCCCTGGCAATAAAAACAAAACAATTGCCAGCAGAGTAATTAAGTATAAATTATACAAATATTATGTATATTAGGATTCATGGACACGACGAAGTGAGAGATAATGTCCCGACACAATGTTCCTAGACAACGCGGGAAGAACTTTACAGAAGCGGAGGAGTCACTGCTTCTACATTTAGTAAAGGCGCACAGGGATGTTCTGAATATCAAAAAGTCGGATGCTGAGATATGGAATCGCAAAAAAGAAGCCTGGAAGAACTTGGCGCACCAATTTTCAATAAAAACTGGAGAGCACCGCACTTGGATAGCGCTAAGGGAAAAGTACAGATGTATGAAATGCAGAAAATTGAAGAATAAGATTGTGGACAAATGTCTGAACACAAACAATACTAGAGAATTGCCTGTTACTACCAAACAATGGAAATCATCTGAAAACGACGGTAAATAACTACTAACTGAGGTTAACAAAGATGTTCCGATTTTCATGCGTTTTACATTTTTAGCAACAATATCCGAGACGATTCCAATAAAAACTGAAGTATTTGAAATATTAGAACTTGAAGAGGTTAGTTATATTAATTTTAGTCTAATGCCTATATAAATACTAATCAAGAGACATACATTTTCAGCCCTGTGTACAAAATAATATAGAGGCTCCCAATTAAAACTCGAAATGTGGAGGTGGCTGAATTATTAGTCTCCAACAAACCGCAAGGACCTTCAGATAAACCGAAAATTAAACCGGCTTTGGAAAACTTTAAACAGCGAAGGCGTACGCTGGAAGAGGAGAAAATTATTTTGATAAAACTGCAGCAAAGGTTCTATAAAGACGAAAATATGCGAGCTGCTGAGATGCATCATATGAAGCTGCAATCCTTGGAACTTCAAAAGGAGCTACTTGAGATTCAAATTAAGATGCGTGATGATGCACAAAAACCATATATTAAAATAGAAAACGATTGTTCCTAAATTGCTAGGTTGGCGAGGCTGCAAGAGATAGAGATTTGGTTTTTAGAATTCAACCTGGTTAACCTTGGTTAATCTTGTAAATATATTTATATAACTCTTGTAAATAATTATCATTACCTAGCCTTTGACTAAGTTGTTTTAAAATTTATCGCATAAGTTTAAATTAAGTCGTTGGAAATATTAACAGAATAATTAAATAATAAACTAAATTGAAAAGAAAAAATGAAGTTTGATTTTCTACCTTAAAATCAGCAGCCCAAAAGTATGCAACAAAACTTTTGAATTTCTGCACGTACATATGGTACTGTTCTCTCTTAGCTCCCATTCAGCCGTATCCTTGCAGATTTTCAAAGGACCTTGTGTGTTAGGATCGTAAGGACCTACTCTATCGATTGGCATTCAAGGATTATGGGGTCATCTAAGGACCATCGACTTGAAATTTTTCAGTGCGAGGGCGAAAGGAATCGTGCCCAAAATACAAGATCCTCGATATCTTGGGAACTACAAGGACGAATTGAATGTCCTTTGGCCAGTTGGTAGCCCTGATAATGCCAAGTTGTCTGACACAGGACTCGTCAGGATACGCAAGGATACGGCCGAGAAATCGCTAGTTTTCTGTATACAGAAAAGTCCTTATTTCTCAGCTCCTTTAAGGATATTCGTCCTTTGGGTTATATATTCGGATTTGGGATGAAGTGTTCTATGTTTTGGCCAAAGGACATCAAAATCGTCCTTGAAATGACCGAGTTACTGACGATTTTGTGATTTTTGGTCCTTTTTTCTGACCTACCCCCTTGCAAAAAAGTGAAGTGTTTTTATCGGAAAAGTCCTGGAGATTCTTGAATGTCAATCGATAGTCCTGATTCCTACGAGTACAGAAATGTATAAGTTTTCGAAATCCTTAAGGATTTGGCCGAGCTATAGCTAAAAATATGCCGCAGGATTTTGTAGCTTAAGATCAGCAGCCCCCTAAAGTATGCAACAAATTTTATGATTTTCTGCACAAATGGTACTGTTTTCTATTAGCTCCCATTCAGCCATATCCTTGCAGATTTGAAAAGGACCTTGTGCGTTAGGATCGTAAGGACCTCCTCTATCGATTGGCATTCAAGGATTATGGGGTCATCTAAGGACCAGCGACTTGTAAATTTTCAGTGCGAGGACCGAGAGAAAAACGAGCCCAAAATACAAAATCCTCGATATCTTGGAAACTACAAGGACGATTTTGAATGTCCTTTGGCCAGATTGGTAGCCCTGATAATGCCAAGTTGTCTGACACAGGACTCGTCAGGATACGCAAGGATACGGCCGAGAAATCGCTAGTTTTCTGTATACAGAAAAGTCCTTATTTCTCAGCTCCTTTAAGGATATTCGTCCTTTGGGTTTTATATTCGGATTTGGGATGAAGTGTTCTATCTTTTGGCCAAAGGACATCAAAATCGTCCTTGAAATGACCGAGTTACTGACGATTTTGTGATTTTTGGTCCTATTTTCTGACCTACCCCCTTGCAAAAAAGTGAAGTGTTTTTATCGGAAAAGTCCTGGAGATTCTTGAATGTCAATCGATAGTCCTGATTCCTACGAGTTCAGAAATGTATGGGTTTTCGAAATCCTTAAGGATTTGGCCGAGCTATAGCTAAAAGGATGCTGCAAGAATTTGTAGCATAAGATCAGCAGCCCCCTAAAGTATGCAACAAAGACTTTGAATTTCTGCACACACATATGGAACGGTTTTCTAGTAGCTCCCATTCAGCCATATCCTTGCAGATTTTAAAAGGACCTTGTGCGTTAGGATCGTAAGGACCTCCTCTATCGATTGGCATTCAAGGATAATGGGGTCATCTAAGGACCAGCGACTTGTAAATTTTCAGTCCACGACCGAGAGAAAAACGAGCGAAAAATACAAAATGCTCGATATCTCGGAAACTACAAGGATGATTTTGATGTCCTTTGGCAAGATTGTAGCCCTGATAATGCCAAGTTGTCTGACACAGGACTCGTCAGGATACGCAAGGATACGGCCGAGAAATCGCTAGTTTTCTGTATACAGAAAAGTCCTTATTTCTCAGCTCCTTTAAGGATATTCGTCCTTTGGGTTATATATTCGGATTTGGGATGAAGTGCTCTATCTTTTGGCCAAAGGACATCAAAATCGTCCTTGAAATGACCGAGTTACTGACTATTTTGTGATTTTTGGTCCTTTTTTCTGACCTACCCCCTTACAAAAAAGTGAAGTGTTTTTTTCGGAAAAGTCCTGAAAATTCTTGAATGCCAATCGATAGTCCTAATTCCTACGAGTTCAGAAATGTATGGGTTTTCAAAATCCTTAAGGATTTGGCCGAGCTATAGCTAAAACTATGGGCCGCAGGATTTTCTAGCCTAAGATCAGCAGCCCTAAAGTATGCAACAAAATTTTTGAATTTCTGCACAAATAGTAGTACTGTTTTCTACAAGCTCCCATTCAGCCATATCCTTCCAGATTTTAAAAGGACCTTGTGCGTTAGTATCTTAAGGACCTAACCAATACCATGAAATTTGTAAAAACGATTTTTTCTTCTTCTTTTTATAGACATTTAATTTGAGTAAAATATATATGTACATGCACATAGATAGTATTCGCATACAAATAACTATGGGCTAAAGTGAGACATAGATATAAGTATTATTATTATTATTATTATAACTTACGAAGTAACGCTAAAACTTAAAATACATAAAAATGCTGGCACTAATGATTATGCAACATGGGGTGAGTGTGACTTAAAAACTATATCAAATATCTCTACAATACTACTAAGTAGCATTGCTTTAACTAAGCTTAAACACGTTAGAATGGTGTAGTCGAATATGACCGACTACGAGACACCCTGTACCCAGGTCTGATCTTCTTAAGCATACGCATATATATAGCGGAAATAGTTTATTGAATAACTTCGGCGCTTATCATTCGATCTGATTAAAATTTGTACAATTGATTTAACGGGTCTACAAATTAATAGTGACAAAACTCAGAGCCATATCTTAAGATTTTTGGCGGACTGACAGACGAACATGTCTAGATCGACTTGGCTTATGATGCTGATCAAGAGTATGTATCTTCATAGGTCTGCCTGTTACATACATGCCCACAGGTTAAATACTCCATTTGACCCATTTGATGGGTACAGGGTGTAACTAGATCGCCGTTGATCGGTATACCCAGACTAATACCTTCGCTCCTCCTTCTCGTTGACAACTGTCAGCGGCTGGTAGCTGGGATTCGAGAATGCATCTGTGCTGCTGGCGCCGGCAGCGGACTTATTGACAAGATTCTTACGCGGCGGCTTTACATTTACATAGTTCTCATTGTCACCATTGAGGGTCGACTCAATGTGGTGACGAGGTGAGGGCGTGGGTGTGGCATATTGCTGCTTCAATGCCTGCGGGAAGCGGCGGGTCTGCTCGGGACTGCGTTCGCCATCGGATGTGGACGTGCGGTGCAGCATGGGTATTTCCTCGGGCGCCTGATCCGCCGCATCCACAGTGGGCATGCCGTTCTTGCGGCGCAACGGCTTGTGCGCGCTGCTGTCCATGTTGTTGGCCAGCGTGGGCGAGTGTTGGCCAACGTTGCGGTTATCTGGGAAGGTGAAAGAGGTTTCGGTTGTTTGTATGTTGACTGGCAAATCCTCAAATTCTGTGATTTGGCTTGCGTCGCCTTTGGGACGTGTGGGTGAAAAGATGGCGGTGCTGTTCTCGGTATTCATTTGTAGATAATCATCGGACGATTCTTCAATACCTGTGGACAGGTTAGTGTGTGAAGGTGTAGGTTGATGTGTATATGTGTGCAGGGCAGTTAGTTACCACATCCAAGCTTAACAAGCATTCAATGTATACTTACGTATATCGGGCACTATGTGTCCATTGACGTAGCGCGGCGCCGCTGGTGCAAATTCATCGGGTGATCCCATCAGGGACAGATAGTCCGTGGGACGATTCTTCATGTACTCCGTGTTGGAGCGCATATAAGGATCGTTCAGATCCAGATAATGCTATATAGAGAATTTATGAGCTATGAGTATGTACAGCAGCGTTATTCATGTACTTACGCCGGCCACATCCTCGCCCAACAAGTTGGCAAACCGTCGCTCCAGCACA
Organism: Hirtodrosophila histrioides; assembly: GCA_037075165.1. Lineage (NCBI taxonomy): Eukaryota > Metazoa > Arthropoda > Insecta > Diptera > Drosophilidae > Hirtodrosophila > Hirtodrosophila histrioides. The sequence goes on along the minus strand of JBAMCL010000759.1, from coordinate 181,685 downwards.
TTGAACAAAGGTCTGCTATCGGGACTAATTATAGAAAGAGAAAAGGATTAAAGCAGTGCAAAAATAGACAACGAGAGACCTGTTCCGGTCTCCATATTCGGCAAAAACTGAAAACCATTCTATAAGTTTACCTCTTTCTCCAGCACTCCAGCATAATCTCGTAGAGTTCCTGATTGGCATAGGGTGGCTTCTCCATGCGATAACCGTCATTTAACTTGTTAAACAGCTCCTGGTTAGGATCAATGCCCGGATACGGCACCTTGGCCAGCGAGAATAGCTCCCAAAGTACAATGCCAAAGGACCAAACATCGCTATAGGTGCTAAATACGTGATCACTGAGGGATTCCAGCGCCAGCCACTTGATGGGTAGTTTACCGCTCTCTGTTTGCAATGCAAAGGATTAAATCTCAGTTATTGTATAATATGAATTTACCTACCGGATTTCTTATAGTTGTCGCCCCTGTACATGGAACGTGCCAGACCAAAGTCACAGATCTTGACGACATTGTCCTCGCAGAGCAGTATATTGCGAGCAGCGAGATCGCCATGCAGGACCTTTTTGGAGGATAAATAATCCATGCCGCGTGCCACCTGGAAGGCCCAGCTGACCAAATCGGTGGTGGTCACTGTCATTGCCTCCATGGAGTCTGGTTTATAGTTGGAACGCCAAGCTGGCTGCACGGAGTTGTTTGACATTACATGGCCATCATCTGAATAAGTCAAGAAAGGATTTAGGTATATTAGGGAAACTATGAATAGCTTTCGAGACTTACCCTCCGGTACGGTGGTCATCACGGTTGCCTCCGTCGCACAAGTGTCCACCTGGCGATCGTAGCTGCAGCTACCGGAAGTAGTGCGCCCAGCACGTGTGCCGGAACGTGGATCATTGTCGGAGTTTCTGCGATGATTGTGCGTATAGTTGTTGTTTACGGAGTTCATGTGATTGATATATGGATGGTTCGGGAAACCGACGTTAACATATTTCAAGCCACCACCACCAACACTAACACCACCACCACCAGCAACATCACTGGATGCACACGGTTAATATTGAGCACAACACAGACACATTGAGCAGACCAGAGCAGTGCAGAGAGGAGTAGATCATGACCATAACCGAAAGCACAGGCACAGGCACATTTATATTTGTTGTGTGTGTGTGTGTGGGTTTTGAGGAGAGTTTATTTGTTATTAGTTTGTGTGATTGGGGATCGTGTAGCGTTGTTATATTCAGTGTGTTTGTTAGCACAAGTTGCAGAAGTACAAGAACAAAGTTAGTCAACATTAAAATATATCTTTAGATCTAGGCAATAGGTGTTAGTTGTTAATAAAGCCAATGCAAGTACTTACCGATGCAGGTCAAAGTTGTCGGAGATGCGTTGGGTCATAATGTTGGGATCGATTTTATCGTTTAATGGGTTTATCTGATTAATGAAACACTTGCGATTGCGCAGCAGGAAGTTCTGAATATTGCCGAAGCGACAATACTCCACAATGACCATAAGCTCACCTGGAGAAGTAACAAAACCGGTTAGATAACAAAATAGGTTCTTAGTAGAGTATCAGTATCGATAGATTTGATGTCAGAGTATCGATAGTGAAGAACTTGTTTTGTGGCTAAACTATCGATACTATCGATAGTGCTTTTGATAGCTTATCAGCTCTAGTTCTTTGTACTTACGCTTGGCTATATTCTTGGTGACGGCGCCCAGGAGATTGACAACATTCAGATGCTGTCCCAAATGCACCATGATCTTTAGTTCGGAGACCAGTGCTCTGACCACTTCCGCATCTGCGGTGCGCTTGACCATTTTAACGGCCACTGTGGAGACGGGCTCATCGTTGCGTATGCCCTGAGCCTCGCCCTTGAGCACCACACCGAAGGCACCGGCGCCCAGCTGCTTGCCCAGCTTCAGTTTGTCACGTGGAAACTCGAATCCACGATCGTAGGGCAGCAGCTCCGCTTGCTCGTCCAGTGACAACGCCGGATTGATGTGCTCCACAGCGCCCTCTTCAAAGTTAGCCAAGCCAGCGGCCTTCAATTCGCGATTACGTTTGCGCTCCTCTCTGAAGCGTATGGCGAGGAATACGCACAGCCCCATAAGTGCAATAAAGAAGATGGCTCCCATCCAAATCCACAACTTACTCACGCCGGGAATGTCTACAAATAGTTGAAAAGCATTTAGGACAAAACGTCGGACAATGGTCGGGGATTTAACTCACTGGCAATGACCACTGTCACTGAGTTCTCAATGCTGCCCAGGCGATTCTCCACCACACACCTATAGATGCCATCATGGACGGGATAGAGGTGTGGAATCAATAGTTTCGTCTGATCCTCAAGAATGTGTGTGTGGTTCTTCTCATGCAGCTCAACTTCGTCCTTGTACCAGCGCACGTTTGCCTGTGGCACGGCCTTCGATTTGCACTCAAGGACCAGCGAGTCACCCAAATTTCGTTCGATCTTTGATTTGGGATTGAGATTGGTGTAAACCCATTGTGGTGCCTTTGGATCGTGTACGTAGACATCGATTTCAGCACTCTCGTATTTGTCTTGCTGATTGATGTACCGGGCTCTGCACTGGTACGTACCGCGATCCTTGTCATCAATTGCGCGGAATTTCAGTGTCTTCTTATAGGAGTATGCCGTGTTATTAATCTCCATCTTGACATCTAAACGAAAGTTATGATACAACTCGTGACGATTCAACAACTAATCAAATAATGTACTTACCTGGACTTTCGGTGATGTGTTCGCCGTTGAGGTACCACTCCAAATCCCCCGTAAAATGGTAAGCCAGCGCGGCGCAAGTGAAGCTCTCCTGGTCACCCTTGGCTATCTTGCGCTTCGGGTCTAGCCCGTAAATACTGATATTCTCCGCTATGTCTCCTAGAAGGACGTGTGCCCTGGCCTGTGCTATAACCGGACGGTTCTCAATTAGGTTCTGGGCCACACAAATAATAATTCCGGGTTCTTTTGGTGTGAAGATCGCCTCGTGTATAAACTCAACACTTAGTTTGCCTGGACGGGTACTGGTTCTATACTGTTATAGAAGAAATATAAATTATTGTTTGTTTTTCAAACTCACAAAGTGAGTCAAAACTGGTATTGTTCTATTGCCATTATCTAGTACTGCACATCTTGGATAAACTAGATACTGATAATATAACTTATGTTTAACGTAAGCAAACCGAGTACCTGATAAATTTCCTGGACTTTTTCGGACTAGAGCAGCAAGAATTATTATGAAGAACGAACAGGGACGAAATTAAAAGAATATCATTATTAATTGAGATATAAAATATGAAATTAACTAGCATTGTTTAGTAAGCAACAGGGCTAAAGTTAGTTACCAAGGGTGTAAAATACTATAAAGATACGAGTGCTTGTTTGGTATTGTGCTTTGGAATACTATGTTACATTCTACTGACGTAAGAGTTATTAGGATAGATCGGTGAAGCTTAACTTGATACTCTGATATTCAATACTTACACTAAAGTTTTGAGAGGCGGTCTCACATGTGGGCCAACGTGGTACCAGGCTACAGGGCTTAAAGAGGAATGTCACCAAGGCCGTAGGAAACGACTGGACGGTGCAATTGAGATGAGCTTCGCGCCCGGCAACCACATAGACATCATTCATGCTAAGAACAGGTCCTGAAATGACGCTCACATTGAACTCCAGCTGCTTGGCGTCCTTGCCGTTGGTGCCCTTGAGCAGGTAGGTGCCGCTGTCCTCTAGCTGAGCATTGAGTAGCTTCAGCGTCGTGCTGGACTCAGTGGAAAGTATCTTGAAGTTCTGTTCGGTCTCCCAGACCTCAATACCATTGGGCTTGTACCACTTGAATGTGGGCGTTGGAAAACCTTCAAAGTTGGCTGTAATCTGTATAGTTTTGTTGGCGTGCTCCCGCACCGTGTAGTGACCAGAGGGCTCCGACACTTTCAGATAGCTAGAGTTGGGCTCTATTGGAAAGTTAGATATTAAGTTAAAGGCACTCTCTATGTTAGTAAAATAGAACTTACTCATAATGTGCATTTTGTAGGAGTTGAACTCGTTTGTCTTGTAAGAGTCGCTCACAGCACACTTGTAGACGCCATGGTCACTAATCTTGGCATCGATTACAGTAAGTTTACTGCGACCCACCTGGTGGGTGTTGTTCTTAACCTTATCGTCGAAGAGCGGAGGTGTTTGGCTGACGCGGCTCTACGGATAGTGCATATATATTTGCATTAGTTTCCAGGAATTTCTGGTGCTTTGTAAGACTTACCTCATCAACTCTGTCTGGGATTATCCATTGCATTTCGTAGACAACACCGTGTGGTGCGGATAGTTCGCAGACCAATTCAAAGGTTTCACCCTCGTAGACGTGTCCACGAGAGGTTGAGTTTATAGTGGGCTTATTGAGGCGATCGTTCGCTTCTGTTGTATTTGTAGACAGGACATTATTATTAGTTACAAATTCCAAACAGGGTTTGTTAAAATTTAGCAAGCGTTTCTACAGCTACATGCAAATGTCAGTGGGATTATATTGAGGAGTTAGATAAAGACATGGACACACAGGCTTTAGTTAGTTGAGTTAAGTTTGAAGCTTTAAAGTTAGTAAGTTATATAAAATAATATAATAATATAATTGTGTGGATTAACATAGGTAAGTCATAAGCAAAATCAAATGGTCCACAAGCAACGAAACCCTTAAAAGCAACATCCAAAAATAACATAAAACAAAAACGATAAAATGCAGGACAATAGCACAAGACAATAACGGGAAGAGAGGGGAACCACAACACTTACGCCCTTTAGGTTCCCTTGAGGGCGAGGGTTTCATCGGGGCCAACTTCGTTGGGCTACGCTTTGAACGACGGTACGACGATGATGACAACGAAGATGAAGTTACAGTGTCTTGATCTTGGGAGTCGGGTTCGTTATCAGTATCGGTATCGATATCGATATAGGCATAGGTATCGTTATCGGTATCGTTATCGGTATCGGATGCAACATGCCCAGCACCAGGGATTAGTGCAACGGTATCATTTACGTTGTTAGTAGTTACATTGATGGGTTCATCACCGATAACCATAACCTTGAAATCATCGTGCGTTATGTTAGTGAACATCTCAGTCGGGTTCAAATTTGTAGAATTATCCAATCCGAATTCTAGGGTTGTTAGCATATTAATTAGACAATTTTATATAAATAGAGAAAATATAGAAAAAGAGTAGCTGTTATGCCATAGATAGATACATATATCAAATCTGTTAGCACTCATAACCTCACATTGACTTTAAAGCAAATCTAAATTTTGTTGTTGTTTTAACTCTACCGTGTAGCGTATAGTTTATCTGAGGCAACTGTACTTGTGTATGTGTATGTGTATGTGTATGTGTGTTGTGGTGTGTGATTAATGCATTTGAATTTAGATTTCTCTTAGATTGTTCTTATTTGTGGTACAACTTTGACCCATAGCCATAGGTGCGTATCCAAAAACCGCATAGTGTTTTGAGTGATAGAGTATTGGGTTTTTCAAAAATATAAAGCAATATTTACGACACATATGGACGGAAATCACAAATCACAAACTTTGGGGTGCAAAAACTCACTATCAATGTGACCGTTACCAATAAAGCGCACAACTATGATCGTGCTTTCCTCTTCGTTTTCCGGTGAGGGGACTTTGGGCTCGCAAATATATTCACCGCCATCGGTAACGCTGCGTATTTCAATAATAAAGCCGCGTTTCGGATCGTATTTACCGGCTGTCTCGCTGGAAAAGGTCTACAGACAACGCAGAATAGAATGTTATTATAGACAGGTAATCAGATGATACATATATCAGATGATATAGGGTGCAATAGAAAGAGCTGTGTGGGCGACTAGAAGCTTGTAATGAGAAGACTTTCTTTCCTTTTGATCAAATATAACAACGATGATATCTAAGACCTGCAAGTTCGCTGCTGGACCTCTTTTCTGCAACTATATATACTGGTTACTATATGGAGGTATGCAGTATGTACATACGATATCAAATATATACAGTTTATTATGGATAAAGAGATAGCTATAGTTATCGATACGGATACTTTTACGGGTATTTCTGTTACGGATAGGACTGTAAAACATACTTGTGTAGAAAATATCTATGCTGTAGTTAGCTGTCCCAGTTTTATTCGCTTGGCACTTCCATAGGCTGGGGACTTTTTCAACAACATAAAATATGAATCCCACCTTTGGATCATATTTGGAACTATTGTAGAAGCTATGACGGCTTTGGTTAAGCTTACTAGAGATTATTTTATCTTTCTGCGCGGCGAGAGGAAAATAGAAAGTCATCATTGCATCGTGGTGAAAACATTGAAAAGCACGTGAAGGTGATCAACTTAAGGACACCATACCAGGTGGATACTAACCTCACCATTGAATGTGAGCAACACCTCCGTCTCGGGCATGGCTGGCTTACAGGGCACAATCACTTCAGTGTATTGTCGAGCGTTTATAATGGGCTCCAGAGGTACCAGCAGATTGCTCTTGTCATTCACATAGACGTAGATGGTGCTGGCCTCGTCGTTGTTGACCAGCTCCACCAGCGTCTCATCCGACCAGTTGCTCTCCTCGGGCGCCTTTTCGACCTTGATGCAGTAATAGGCGCCCACATGGTCCACGGTCACAGCCTGCAGGTTGAGCCTGATGCCATAGGGTCGCTCAGGGTCCTTGTTGTTGTCAAAGGATTCGCTTGGCTTGGGACCCTCGTGGCTATGCCACCATACGACGGGCTCGCTGCCCTCGCAGTGCAGTGTATAGTCGGTACCGGCATCCAGCTTAAGGGAGTCCTTGCAGGGTGTTATCAGTGGTACATCTAATTCACCACCACAATTGATCGGTATTTCATTGTTGTCCAAGTCGCGTTTCTGATGAGGCACTAGAGGTGAAAATGTATTTCATTATTATTAAGCATAGCGAATGTTTGATAAAATAAAAGGTATTGGTACTGTTTTAAAAAGGATTATTATGATAATAGCTAGAACTTATATATTTTTGGAATTTGAAAATCAAACAATAACAAAAAACATTCTTCACACTCAAATGTTCTTAATTTATATTGCAACAGAGCTTAGCTTATGTTAATTAACTGTCATGTATTTTTTCATCCTATACCCTGTACCCATCAAATTGGAAAACCCTAGAATCATAAATTTATAAAAGGGTGGATATCTTTGACCTTTTAACATATTTCATTTATATAAAGGCATACAAAATACTTTAAAACTAATTTAGATGTCCGCAATAAACATTTAAATTATAAGGAAGACTTTATTGAAAATGATCTAGTCTTAAAAAATGTTATCTAAAAAGAAAAATGGAGAAGTTCGACTGTATCATCGATATCATCAAATAGTACATTCGATTATAAAAGTTTCATTTCTATCGAAAGTTAACTCTGAATTTATTCAGGCAACTTCATCGCTGAGTGCGAAGTATAGGGTAGCAGGGTATCTCCAATTCGAGCACTCTCAACTAGAATATTTATTCACACTTTTTACTCTGCGAACTATTTGCGATATTTGTTCAAGGTCAGCTGGGGAGCAGCATCAAAAGTGGCACTCCCATTCACAATTCTAAACATATTTCTGCTTCGTACATCGGTGGCGCTATCGTATTTCGTTTAAATGATTTTGCTGGCTTAATTGCTCCATTGGGGCTCCATCTCTATTGATATGGGGCACAGCAGCCGCAGCCGCAGTCGCGCTTGGCTGCCCCAACGTCAGCCCCAGCCCCAGCCCCAACCCCAGTTCCAGTTTCAGTTCCAGTCTCAGCCCCAGACTGGAGCTGTGACTCCGGCTTCGACTACGACTACGAGTACGACTACAACTACGTCTGCGGCTCCGGCATGGCGTTTGGTTTTAATTCTCTTTTTTCCCAGTCAATTGTTTGTTTACTGGCGATAACACAAATCGAGCTGCTTATTTGCTGATAGCATAATGTTCTTGGATCTGGTTGGGTTTTCTACACTCAGAAAAAGTTCGTTGATCATAAGCTTAGGCAAAATTTATTTTTGCTAGTTTCTATTTCTTATAAAGCTTATTTTTGAAATGAATTATTGAAAGTTCGAGTTTGGTACTGATAAAACCATTTCTGTGTGTATATAAGGTAGATAATGATAATGAGTTTATGATCATACAAGAAATGTGTATATAAGGTAGACATTTCTTGTATACCTTCTTGTATACCTTTCTACCTTATATACACATTTCTTGTATGATCATAAACTCATTACCATAAACTCTCTTCACGTTTCGGAGTACACTTCAAAAACCAAATCGTTTTTGATTATGTGTTTCCAGTTTTCGAAAGAATTAGCAGCCTTTTTAGCATTTTAATGCTAATTTCAAACTATTCATTTTATTCATTTGCAATTCAAAACTTTTCAATCACTTTTGTATCTTAAAACAACCAACAATTTGAATTCCAAATGATTTGAGCAGCTGTGTGAATGTGCAGAAATATATTTGTTTATTTTCTTTAAATGCTAAATTAACAAGAAATGTTCTCAAAATAAGTTCAAATTCTTAGAGAAATATGGATTTAATACGACATTTGTTCAAGAATGATACTACCCAACTTTATGCTTTGATTTTATAATGCTTTTTCTGAGTGTATTTATGTGTACACAGTTATATATGTAGGAGTAATTGTCAAGTGGGGAATATGCAATAGATACATCGGGTTGGCGCATACTAAATTACAAGCTCGTATTTCTGACACTTAATGGGTTTTGAAGTCATGTCGCTTAAAGATCGGCGCCAGTGCCCAAAAACCGAGCTTATCAACGACGCTCGAAGTTCAGAATTGTGTCTAGGAATTCACTTGACGCTGCTGCCCGTTGAGATTGAGATTGGTAGATGAGGCGATCGAGCGTGGACTATAAATTACTGTATATGCATATGTGTATATATATATATATCTTTGTGTGTGCCTGACAGGAAGCCAAGGCCTGGATCGCATAAGTACGGTATACGTTATAAGGCCGGATCATATATACAAACATACTCATATTTTAATTGTGCGAATTGAAATAATTGAAATAAATTTGTACTTTCTATCCTCAGCGCTTCAATTTGAAAAGAGTATATTAAGGTCTGTTGCCATTAACATACGAAATGGTTTTTGATGTTTTTGTTTCAAACAATAAACGATTTTCCCAATTTAAAGTACTTTTCTGTCGGAATTGGGAACAGCTAAAATACGTTTCAATTCGGAAATTTTGCAAATTATACAGAGCATTGTAGAGTCGAGCATTATTTATGTTGTGGCAGTTCCTGCTGATATATTTCTTTTTATAAGCAGTAAGCAAATTTCTAAATATTTTATTTCGCACTTATCAATTCTAAGAAATTTCTAAAGCGTTAATTATTGAAAGCTTAGCGCAGAATTATTTAATATCTTAAAAATGTATATATAGACTTATAATCTATAGAAGCTTTAAGATGAAGGATGAAAGAAACCGTTACTTACATGCTCCAATGCAGTTCCAATATGAGATCCAAATGAGACACAGCAGCAATTTCAGTAATTTGTACATTTTGATAAATATTTATTATAATATTTGTTTGATATCTATGGCTGGTTGGGTTTTATATGCTTAACAAAGTTGGCGAAATTGCGCCATCGCTGAAATATCACTTAGTTGATGGGTTCTGGTTTGAAGCACTGAAAGAAATAGTGTTATAATTATTATGTGCACTTTTTTTGGTATTGTGTATAGTTTAAAGAATTTGATTTATCACAGCCGCCCAATACAATATAATGCGGACATAATTCAAAGACGTTACTTAGTCTCCGGGCAAGCGAACCTCGTAATCTTCCAGTTGCAACTGAATTCCCAATCTTAAGTCGGGTTCATTGAGGCAACGAATCTCAATGGAGTGTTCAGTATATCACAGTTCTTGTTATTGTTGTTGTTAATGTTGTTGTGTTTTTGTTATTCGTTGATAAAGGAATTGTTATTAACGAGTGCATATGAATACATCTCGAATATGTATGAACATACTTATGCACTGGTATGTGGACTGCTGAACCATTAATCTGCAAGAAACAGTATTATCCCAGCTCTGTTTATCGAATGCACGCGCATAAACAAAAACAAACTATGCTTCAAAAAACAAAATGAGAGAAAGCTCGAAAAAGACGACGCGTTACGCATACGCACAGTGTTACAAAATGTCGCAAGAATTACATTAAGCACCCACATCCGCTGTAAGCGACATCCGCAGCACAAATTGTGGCAAATGTCAAATGGAAAGCTGAAGCACCTCAACAAGAACAACCGCAACAGGTCCTGCAGGCCTGCAGCCTGGATTTAACAATGGCCATAACTCTGGCTTTGTGACAGTCTCCCCCGACTGTGCAGCTCCCAGTGGCGAGGCGACACATGTGGCGCACTAAACGACACCGAGACATGCCACAATTAAACAAGTTGACTACTCGTAACACAAATTAGAACAGCAATTGCTGCTTTTATGGGTGCTGCTTCCTACGGCACACATCCACATCCATAAATCCATAATCCTCCCCCACATTTGGGCGACAGAGACGACTGACTCAGTTGACAACAAGTGGCCCATCTGTGCAGCCGTAAACAGGAATTTTATTATACTCTAACAGAGGATACTATAGATTTGAAACGAAATGTGTAACGCATTAGAAGAGGCGACACTTTAAAGTAGTCTTCTGAGTCGATATAGCCGTCTATATAGATGAAACTTGATATTGATATTTTGCTACAGTCAGCACACATGCCGGAACCAGGAGAACTATGTCATATAGCCATAGGAACGATCAGTCAAAGTAAACTCATTTGTGGTATAGAAAAGTATTTTGTTTATCTTTACAAACTGACCAAACCTTATCTTATTTTCTTTTGGTGAAGAATCCACTTTGATTTATTATTACTTCTTTTATCTTGTAGCTGATATAGCTCAACAATTAGTCGAAAATTGAGTTGTATGAAAAACATAGCTGCCATTGGAGCACAGCTGAAAGGGTATCAAAACCTCGTCACCCCAAAACTGAACTTTATCCCTTCTCATCTTACATTACTTTGGGGCACACCCAGACCGAAGGAGTCGCTGGTCAGCTGGCAGGAGCTGGTGGCGCTGACATTTAAGCCTAGCCAATGGCAAAGCCAACTTGTTGGCTAATTGCCGTTTGGGCCAGCGAATAGAAGCATTCATCTTTGTCAGCGTCAGCAGCAGGTCATGGCTCATGCGTCATCTCGCTGATAAGCGGACTGCTATCAGCTAATTAAAGTGCTTAGCCAGCCCACCTGAGTGACGTTGCAAGCACTTATGCTTTGGCCAAGTTAGATATACCTACGTATAAACGCGCACTGCAAATATTGACAGGCTGAGACAGAAGGGGAGCTAAGGCTAATCGACTGACTCCATCCTTACTTGATGGCGGTAACACAAATGGAATGTACGAGTATACGACTATTAGATGCCCTGCAGCAAGCCAAAATGTTTCCTAACCTTACTTATACTTATTTACTCACGCTTAATGATCTTAATGATATGTAGGGACATGTATAAGAAAAAATAACTTCAGAGTTATATATATAAGTATACCTATTTATATAGCAAATTCGTTAAGTGGGAACAACAGGGTATTCCCCAATATATAAATATTTTCTCTACATTATAACAAGGCAAATGATTTTATTTCCCCTAGCGGTGTACTTCAGGTTTGTGCTATTATTCAGACTGTTTCCGTAGGGTGCGTTCTATCTAGCCCAATTTCCGGTATTTATTAATTTCCGATTTGAGTTACAGCAACTCAATTTTGTATTGTTTGTTCTCATGCAAACAACAATTTAAATGCAATTTCGTTCAAAAGCTTAAATGCTCACATAACGTTAACATTTACATAACCTAACTTAACAGAGCGTTAACATTTTCGCTGATTCACAGTTAACAGCGCAACTTGACGCTTGGGAGGAATGCCTTCCACAAGATCTGGCAATAAATCAACTCAAGCAGCAAGAATGCCTTCCACAAGCTTTAGCAACAACTCTACTCAAGCAACGAGAAGCCTTCCACAAGATCTGGCAACAAATCAACTCAACTAGTGAGAATGCCTTCCACAAGATCTGGAGTGTAGGGTATGGAAACTGGCTTGGATAATTTTCATTTCAATTACACGCAGTTGCTGAAATGTGTCTGGCAACATGTTGCCGACTGTTGCGTGCCAATGCGAGCGACAACATGTTGCATGTTGCTTGGACTTTGACACCTGGGGCTGTTTTTTATGTTGTCGTGCGAATGGGGCTGCCTTTTTGTTGTTGTGCCTGCTGCAATGCGTCGTGGAGTTGCCATGACGACACGCCCACTTGGCAATTTCAAGGGCGCACTCGTCCCGGCTCTGTACTTGGTCTTGTTGCATTTGTTGCTGTTCCTCCACTCGTCGGGTTTGCTATTTTTAGCTACCTTTTGCCCCTCATCCGACAACCAACACCCGACCCCCTACCCCTTACCCCGGCTAATTGCCAGACACCGGCCTGGGCTACCACTCAGCACCCGGCTCTGAACGCATGCATTTTCCACAATTGCTGTGCGCAATTAGCGACAATCACAGTGGACTTCACTTTCTCCCCCCCTTTGGCCAGGATGACCAGCGGGGTATTTAAGCAAGAAATGTGTAGCAATTATGGCCAAAGTCAATAATTTGGGATGAGTCAACTTCCCTCTCCGAATTTCTGCTTATGACTTCAAATCGCATTTGTTTAGTCAAGCCAATGGCAATATTTATCATATATTTATGTGTGTGTGTTTGTGTTTTATGTACATATGCACTATGACGTCATCGTCTCCACGCTCGAGTGGTCGCCCTCGGCTCAGTTAAATCGAACTCTCCCCCCGTTCCATACGTTAAGTATGTTTTTACATATAGTATGTAAACCTCACACTACTAAATACCCCGTGCCATGTAAATTTGTTTACAAAAATGACAATATTTACGTATTAATTGAAATGCGGCCCAGCGAAGCGGTAGTGAGATTGCGGGCTGCGGGTTGCGGGGCTACAAACCGGTTCCAATCGGGAGGGGGGATATTCCCTTGCACAATTGCAGCTTTGAAATGCCCATAGATATATCATTTGCCCATTGGAATTTTCTAGACAGCCATTCTATTGAGCATAATGAAAATTGATTGTAAATTTGTCGCCCTGACGTTAAGGAAAATACAAATAGATGATATAGTATGGCAGCATATATTCGATTACAATTGATGTTATTCTATTTCCATAATCGAGACCTCTCACATGACTATCATAGAGGAAATATTAAATAATTAACAAAGCTGTTTTATATACAGCCACAAAACCTGTTAGAATCGATTGCCCCAATAAAAGTAAACAGAGCAGAGCCAATCCTAAGTCTGGCAATAAACAAAACACATGATATTTGATATTTCTGATTGTGGTGGGTGTCTATATATATAAATATTCAGTTTCTACCACATTTTATTCGTTTGAGCTGTAAATTAAAGCCATATTTTCCAATATACTGTTAATTTATCAGAATTTATTGTTTATTCAAGTGTAACTTTAACTTTCTAAACAAGTAAGAATGGTCTAGTCGAGTATACCCGACTACGAGACTCCCTGTACACAGGTATATAACTTGCAAACACATCTTCGTTCACTTACACTTACACACACACAGTAGATTCAAAGCAGATTAAGATTGACCCAAGTATTATAAGTAGTATATGCCAAGTCCCAAGGCTATATCTTTTAAATTGTCCTTATAAATAGTTTTTATCGATTTTAAGGGATACAAGGGCGAGGTGGAATATTTGAAATCTGAAACAATACGGTATACGGGAACCTACAATCCAAATTTGGTGTCTCTAGCTCTTATAGTTACTAAGATCGATCAGGACTCGGCTGTTGATACTGATAAAGAATATCTACTTAGGGGTCGTCCACCTATTACGTTATTATCAAGGCGGAGGCCAGCCAAAAGAGGAGCAGGGAGGGTCCTTGGCATATGATAACGTAATCTATCTAAGAGACTTCTCTCACCAATTTTATTTTGAAATTTCGGAAGAAATTAATTTTGAATGATTACGTAATCATAGGGTGGGAGGTCAGATGATTACGCTTGATTACATGGGAGGGGAGAGTATCAAAAAAGGGCAAAAAAGTGATTACGTAATATACTTATAGGGTCGGAGATGTCTCCTTGCGCCTGTTACATACAATTGCACAGATTTAAACCTCCTTTATAACAATTTCACGGGTACTGGGAGTAAAAAGTATGTTTAATTTAGAACGCTTGGTTTCTATTTGATCCATTTAGCGATAAAACCCGATTAATCACAATTCACTTGCTGAAAATATAATCTCACTTTGGTGAATTGTTGTATAGAAATCGAGTACGAGTACATTCCCTCGCCAAGTTATTTATTACAGTGTACTTATTAATCACGATTCGCTTTGTTGAAAATACAAATTGGCTTCTTTGAATTGGATAATATTTTATATTTAGAAACGCGCTATACAGCATCCATAGACAGATGAGTTCTCCTGCATGTTTGGGCTCCATCAACGCATGGAATTTGTACATTGTTGTTATTTATGGGCCAAGTTTTGACACTTTGAGGCTGGCCAAGAAAGCAGAAGTTGTGGTCGTTATTTGGCTCTTTATGGCCACTGAATGAACAACTTTGCAGCGTGTGGCTTTGGTTGCATGTGCAACAAATTTGTTAGCTTGCGGTTGTCACGTTTGCGTTGCTGTGGCAGCAGCTCCCAATTGCCACAGAGCTTTCACCCACGTGCCACACAATGTTGCCGCTGCTCGTCACGTGGCCCCAACATGAAATTTTCCTCTCGCTTCGCACAAATTGAATTTTATGTTCGCTGTTTACGTTAGCAATTTGCAATTGTTGGATAAAAAGTGTCGCACGCTGTGCTTTTATAGGACAATCCTTGCAACCATTGGCTGCCTCTGGTTTTTTTTCCTACTGACCCCTGATTTATGACTTTGCCGTATGCCTTTTGACCTTTGGAGCTGTGCGAAAGTCAAGTGGTTTTCCAACTCAATTGCAATTTCATGGCAGGCGCAACAACTTAATTGGAAAAACAGCTAAAAACAAAATAAAATCGCTTTGGCTTTGGGCCAAAAATGCATGCAGCCAACAAAATATGAGTACATGTTTCTACCATTTGCAAATGTCTGGAGCTGGAGCTGCGGGTGGCAGTTTCGGGTGGGGGAGGAGGGGGTTAGGTAGCTGCTCATTAAAATTCAAAACTCAACAACGCACGTAAATTGAAATTTTTCGCAATTTGGGGCAACAAACGATTTGTGGTTCCAAGTAATTCCTAGCCAAAGATTGATAGACAATCACGCGGGCGTTCCGTTCGAGCGCATAAATCATAGTTAGCATTTGTCAATTGTTCGTGGAGGTAGCTGCATATCTCAAGAGATCTGCATAGTTATGAGTGGGTGGCCAGTTGTGGAGTCTCGTTTTCCCTTTGGCGAGGCGGCACACACAGAAAGAGAAGAAGAGAGACACTCGCCTACAACTGCTTTGAGCTGAATACTATTCAATTTCTTTATATGGATTGACGGGCCTGCGGTTGCAGGTATTACACATTCAAAGCAAACTGTCCCTACATAAGGTATTCGAGAACCTACATACCAAATTTGCTAACTCCAGCTTGAGTAGTCTCTGAGTTGTGCACAGTTTACTTTGTAGGGTCGCAGTGAAGCTACCTTTGCCTGTTGCTCAACTTTATGTGGCTCTACTTAACATTTTTATGGATACAGAGTATTAAAATAGGGCCACTAAAACTGCTCCCCATTTAATTATGCGTTTAACTTTACTTGAACAGTCAGCACTTGGCTCTAATCATTATCATTAGACAGTTACCAAAATGTTGGCTATGACGCCAGCTGTCCGCAATTCGCGTGTCCTTTAATGACGACGAAATTAGCCGGAACACACATGCAAACTGTGGGACTGTCTAATTCATTAGTTTTTGCAGTTAGGAGGGCGTGAATTCGGCTGAAGAGCAATTAGTATTATGCTGGCTACATTTGGCTATCTTATTAAAGATATGATTACACTGGCAAAAGAAGTAGGAACTTGCAAAGCAAGACATGAGAAGTTGAAGGAAGTAAAGAAGTAGAAGTAGAGGGAACTACTGACCAAATTTGGAAAATTAAAGTAAGACCTAAATACTAGTATTCTTTTCTTATAATTAACTAGATATATAACTAGCTTAAGTTGTCACATTGGTAGCACAACACCAGTTAACTATATTTGTTAAATATAATATTCAAATTTTTAACAATAAAAAATATAATTAATTAGAATATTATTAGTTTTTTTTAAATGTATTATATTTAATTTTAATATAAAACTATATTCGAGTTAAGAACTTTGCTATTAACAACTGTAACTAGCTAATAGCAAAATTCTTAACTCAATATACGTTTTTGCGCAGTGTAGTTTTCTTGGGAGCTCAAGAACTTAAGGTGGGTTGTCTACTAAAACCCAATGGACCTATAAAAATTGTTGTTATTCTGGTATTTCAAAGTGTCTTGCAAAATATGTCAATTGCAGAGCGAGTTTTCTTAATTATGGTTAATTAACTAAGGCCGGGACATAAATATTCGACAGTTGTGGAAACAATTGAAGGTTTGATCAAAATTTACCCATATATGGGAAATGCAGTTAATTGTGATATATTGCCAGAAATATTATTGATTCTTGTCTTTTTCGAACTTGTAGAATTCCATAATCTATAGTAAAAAGTTATCCTAGACTTCAACAAAGAAAATCTAGCTAATTAAATAGATTTTCGCTTGAATTTATTTCAATTTTGAGTGTGTATCTTACTTACTGGAATGTTCCTTAACATTCCAAAGTAACTAGTGACATATGTACTACATAAGTCAGCTACACTTTCACCGGGTTTGGTTAATTATGGTTAATGAATTATGGGCAGGCCAATTGTTGGCCCAGTTTGAGGTTTTGGTCAATATGTCCAGTTAATTGTGATATATTGTGCGATGAAAGTGAAGTTTGTTGTAGTTGTAGTTGTAGTGGGCGTGGGTGTGGGCTGTGGCTGTCACATTCTGTTGGGGGGTGTGGGAAACAAGTGCAACTCCCCACACAGCAGCTGACAGCGGGGGAGACAGCGGGGAGTTGGTTATGCAATCTATCTGATGGTTGCGCTGGCAAGTTACGCCCACGGGAACTTGGGAGCTGCGGGCTCACTTGTCTAATGCATTTCTGAAGTGCAAATGCTCAACGGGAGCAACAACAAGAACAATGAGAGGGCAGCTAATCAAGAAGACAGATGTATAAACAAAAACAGAAACGGGAAAGCAAACAAACTTTGCATTTGATAAATTGGCAAGAATAACAAGGCGACAGCAGCAGTTGCCTCCAGTCTCCGGCGCAAGATAAAGGCCGGCATACTAATAATCGCCAGTAAAAGAAAGAATCTTCTACTTTTTTGGCTTGCAATAAATGCGGGCTCACTTCAGATACTGTATCTGGCAGATACGCAGCTTATCTGCTTGTTGAGCATGTGTTTTGCAATACATGTGCGTAGTTATCTTTATGACTGCTCAGATGTAGATAGCTTTTGACTTAATTGTCGCCTAAAAGCAACAGATTCACCGCAAATTGTGCAGTGGGGGAAGAGGAAGGGGGTAAGGAAGTTGGTTACAAATCATAGAAATTAGTATCTTGTTGGGTTTTACATAATTGCAAGGAAAGTTGCGCATTTCAAGTGAATTAAAAGTGAAATTATGTGCCAACAACGAGCTGAACAAGTAACGGCTGTAAAATGTATCTTACGGATGAGTCAGAGGCATGGAAACTGCCATTTGTGACCCGGCTTATGTTCAACACATGTGGCTTATGTAATGCCCCAAGAGGCAATCCGATCTGCAGACCGCAATTTAACAAAACGTATCTTAAGTTGTTGAATGCTTTGTAGCGAAATCTTTGAGATACATATTGCTTTGGTTTTCATTGCGGCTGTTATACATTTAATGCCATTTGTTTAGATACTTTTTAATGAAATTCTTTAAAGTCTTTTTGGCACTCTGCCCGTTTATATATTAGCCAGATCGAAAGCGGCGACAATTTGTTGACTTGTTTGAGCTGCTTGTAAACAGCAAATGCCACAAATATTATTATTATTATTATTATTGAATTATTATTCCCAAGTGGTTGGTTTATTTTTATACTGAATATATCAATGCTTTCCCCCACCATAGTTTCAATTGCTTGGCAATGGCCCCAAAAGTTGCATTCAATTGTTTACTTTGGCTACCATATAAATATTTAACAATATTTGGGGGATGCAGTTTTCTTTTGTATTGGCACATTTGGGTCACGGAAAATGCTGAAAACATATTCAGGCATTTACAACAACAACAACAGGGCAAATTAAATAAGCTGCAAGCGGAAGTAAAGAGTCCGCCGGAATGAGTAACAGAAATGAGATTAAGTTTTTTATTGTTATTTTTTATTGTTATTTGCCAGCTGCGTGGCATGGAGCAAGTTTTTCACTTGCCGTAAACGTGGCTGCCACAATTTACGGCCAGAAAATGCAGAGTCGCAAAACTTGAAAACTTCTAAATAAACAACATAATAAAAGGCTGCAAAAATCTTTCGCACAGTTCAGTTCAGGGCCAGCTCAGGTGAAAGCCACGCTTAATGCCCTGGCCACCTAACATGAGTTATAGCCAAGGCCTTAACTTAAATCGCCCTAGCACCACTTGCAAACACCACCCACCAGGCTGACCAAGCTGACCAGGCTGGCCAGGCTGACAGCTCAATGACCAGACCAAAAATTGTTATTCTAGCAGCCAACGCAATTCTAATACCCTGTACACGTGAAAATGGATAAAGAGGGTATTTTAAAGTCATCTAACATTCATCTCCGAACTCATAAAGTTTATCTATATGTATATTCTTGATCACCTCCAATCCTAGTATATTAAAAAGTACAATCTAAATCAACATCAACACTCGAGTCGATATATCCTGTGTATCTCAGAGACTATAGGAGCTAGAGTTAGCAAATTTGGTATGTAGATTCTCTGTTATAATACACATATCAAGATTCTTTCAAATATTGAATATCAACTCACAGTACAACATAATCAATAAATAAGTATAATATATTTTGAGTACCTTAAGATATGTGTGCAGGGTATCTGCAGAGCTAAGTCGATATATCTTGTATATCTCAGTGACTACAGAAGCTAGAGTTAGCAAATTTGGTATGTAGATTCTCTATTATAATACACATATCAAGATTATTTCAAATGTTGAATATCTAAGTTCAGTACAACCCCAATTAATAAATAAGTATAATATATTTTGTGTACTTTAAGATATGTGTGCAGGGTATCTGCTGAGCTAAGCTTCACGTCCATAGCTTTCTTAGTTATTTATTTATGCTTGGTGCTGACCCTGTTGCGAGTCCGTTTCCCAAACCTCAACGACAGGAAAACTCGAGCTCTCTTCGAGCTGTTTCAACACGTAAATTGAAATAAATGTAGTTACCTTTGAGATACTCGTATCTTTAATGATACTCCAACAAACTTAGCTGCAACAGAGGATTGCGAATTACCGTGAAAGCATCGCAATAGTCATAAATTTGATACATTGTTAAGATACCATTAACCGTTAGCTCGCCAATGCGGATGCATTTCACTAAAAAAAGGTGTGAAAATGTGTTTTGCCCACGCAGCAGGAGGAAATTTCTTTTGTAGGAGCAAATTTCTTTGTTAGTTGATTTGGTTCTATTGATTTTCTGGCTTATCAAAACAGTTAACAGTTCCTGGAGCTATATAAAGTTCTGTAAATACACATATGTGTTTGTGTGGCTAACATTTCCTGGTGGCCAACCCGGCTCCCCTTTCCCGTTTTCCCGCTTTCCCGCTTTCCCCCTGCCTAAGCAGTCTAGCATATGGCTTGCAATTTTCCACTCACTCGGTGTGATTGATGGGTGGACGGCGGGGCAGCCAGAGGAGCAGCAATTAGCAACTGTGGCAGCCGTTTGATGCAGTTGAAGTTGATGGATAAATGGAGCAAGTGATCTCAAGTGCTGCATTTAATAAACAAATCGGATACGGTCAGCAATTGTGGAGCTGACCCAGTTGGGGTACAGATACAAGCATATCGGAGATACATCTACCGTATCGAATCAGAATAAGTTCGATCGAACTTTCCACTCATTCAACTGAACAAACGAACACTAAATGCGCTGATTGTCGTTGGAATTCGTTATATAAGAGACAATAAGTTGCAGTTTAGTTGAATAAAAGGAACGAAAATGTGTTTTAATTGAAGAAAGGATGATTTAAGGAAGGACTTAAGGAACGCCAAAAGTTGCACTACCGAACTAGTTCTTTCAGTGAACCACTGAACTGATTCTCTCAATGGAGCTGCCATCTACAACTCTATTATATATCTTTGATTGCCTGACTCATTTGTTGATCAATGAATTTTGTTTGTTTTAAAATGAGCTCAGGGCGTTTGATAACAACCCAAGGCAGCGGCAGAGCCAAAAATTTTGAAAACCTGGACAAACTGGAACCGGTTTAAGAAAGTTGTTTCCAAAACTTGTCTGCCAAAACAAAAGAACGTAACGTGAAGGCAAAGCCCGAGCATAAGAACGGTTTTCTTATGTGTTATTGGCAGCTGGGTCGTTGGCTGCAACATTCAGTTAAGACTTTCAGATACACAAGCTACCAAATTTCAGTTTGGATCAAAAGACGTCATTGGGAAAGGATACACAAACTGTCAGATACAGACTTGAGATGCCACTGATGATTAAGACACGCTGTGATAGTCATAGACAGTGGCTTACGCAGTCTACAGTTAACCGCAGTATGAATAACAATAATAACAACAACGTTAACGTTAACAACAACAACAACAACTACTAGAGTCACGTCAGCGATGAATCACGGCCTGGTTACCTGGCCGGGCTTGTCGCCGTGTTTGTTCTCTCGATTCGCTGGAATACCGATGCGGTTTTTAACTTGGGGTACTCGCACACACACACGCACACACACCATACACACACACACTTAAAAAACACTTATCAATGGAAATTAATTTGATAACAATAACGACACGCACACTGCTGTAGAGGTCACTAGATAGGAGCATAGTACGACTTTGGACACAAGTACCCATAGAATACTACGAGTGTATCCCTGGGAGCACCAAAAATGCGCTGCAACCAGATTGAAACTCGACATTGACAGTTCTCCATAATCGCACACACACACACACACACACATATACATACGTCAAATCCAATTGAATTTAGTTTCGATTGGGATTGAAATGATATCTGGAATTAGCTTTCATTGTTTGTTGCTTTGTCACCACCTGTAGCTCTTTAGGGTTTTCTCACTCTCCCCCACTCTTGCTATCTCTGTTTTTTGCACTTTGGAGAACTCTATCGATATCTTACTATACACACATACTATGACATTGGATATAGTCGCTTTGAGCTTTGCATTAACACCTTTTGATGTATAGCTTGGTTTACAAGCACTTTAATCCACTTGGTATTCGGTTTTTGGTGATATTCTTATATCATTTTCGGAATTTATTGCACTTCATATAACGCTTACGTTTTACATTTTTTGTTTCACTTTAAACAAAACGAAAACCGCGCCACGCCGCACAATAAATTAATTGCGTTGTCAGCGAGTTTAAACAGTTTTTTCGTCGTTATTTGTTATTGAATCTCAATATTATAAGTATTTAATTGCTCTCGCTTTACACGTTCGCACTCGACGGCTGCTGAACACAAACTAAGCGCCAAAAATCGTTCATTCGAGTCAAGCGAACCACCAATTCGTTCACAACAAAAAACAGTGACGTATGCCGAGCCAGCCTGTGTGCAGCGTTGCCAGAGCGTCGCATTGAGTACTAAATGCCGCAGTGCGATTTGTGTCGTAGTAATTAGCTTTGTAACGTGCACGCAGCTGGTACGCTGGCTGCTATGAAAATTGAATGCGCTTATAATCTGCAGTAACGGTATCGGATGATATATTAGCTTAATACAAACAGTATCGAAGGATGAATAAGCTTGAGGAGTCTCTGTAATAAGGATGGAGTATCTCATTACAAGTTTTTAGATTTCAGATATGTTTTAACATGTCTTTTGGGCAGTTCTAAAATTGCTAATATCGTTTATATACATAAATTTATGCTATAAAAGTATCGAGTATAAAATATAGAATATTATTGCTTATTTTAATAGGAATATAATATGAATAGTATGAACAGTATCTGTAATATAGATGTTTGTTCTTTTTGCAAAGCTAGACTATAAAAGTTTCATTTAAAATACTGAAGTGAAAGCATTTTAATTATTTGGTAAAGCACGCCAACGTCGTTTATAGATACATCTACTATTAATAAGCACACCTGGTGTGTACAATATACGCGTGCATGATGCTGTTTAGATTTTTTGTATTGATACATATTATTTATATAAATATTGTGGATTTGAAGACTTATCGGGGGCATCTACATGCATGCCAAATACAGCTGCTCGTATATACGGTAGCAATTAAAAATGGTCGTCAATTACAGTTGGTATAATGCTCGACTTAATGGACGAATGGTTCTCTAGGCACCAGCGATCAGTGCTTCAATTGAGCCGAACGATCAGAGATTCCCAGAGCCAAGTACCGCTTAATGTGAAAATAATTGCAGTCCAGAGAGTCAAATAGTTTGTTTTCGGAACCGTATAAATAGTGGTTCCATTTCCCATTTCGTATTGCTCTTTAAACTTTAAAAATGCTGTCGAATTTTGTACTTCTGCTACTCTGCTGCGTATCCCTTGAGGTGGCCTTGGCCTGTGTAAGTTAACTCATCAAATAAGGACTCGGAATTCAAATGATTTTCAAACCTAATCCCTGTGCGGTGCAGAACGGCTATAAGGCCAAGATTGTTAAGATGGAGAACTGTGCCGGACCAGGAGCCATCATTTCAGTGGATGAGGGCTTCAGCGTCAAGCTGAACAGTAAGTGCGAGCTAGTACCCATGGGTTGTTTCAGCAACAAGGCCTTCAACACGGCTGTGGCCACGTTCAAGGTACAGAAGGATGGCATTGTCATGAAGGAGGGCAAGATGGATCTGTGCGCCGCTGTTGACCAGGCGTCCACCGAGGCCAAGGATATTCTCAAGCTATTCGGTGCACCCTCCAGTTGTCCGGTTGCCGAGGAGAAGATCTGCGCCAACGATCACAAAGTGGATCTGTCCAAGTACAAGGCCATGCTGGGCATGGCACGTGGTCATCTGATTATCAATAGTGAAGTTGAGCATGATACTGTAAGTGATTTGACTCTCAATCTGAAGTTACCTTTTATGTATCTAATGGTATTTCTTTGTTTCTCAAGGGCAAGTCCTGTTTCCGTGCCGAAATTGAAATAACCAAGAAATAGGAGCTGTAGTTTCTTGTAAATTCGTTGATCTTCTATAACAAATTATATTATGAGTCTTGCATTATAGCTGTATATTTTATCTTAATAAATGTGGTAATGGAGTGCACACAACAATTTCGAAGTCTATTAGTAATTTCTTTGCATATATTTTTAACATTTTACAACACTTTATCTTACAAATGGAATTCAAAAAATATCAAATCTTATCGTTAGTCTACGTCTATTCACAAAGTATTTGAGTTGCAACACAAAGTGAGGAAGCTATTGTGGAGAGACCGTCTTGAGCAGCGCGAGGAGCAAGTCCTGAGTTCAGCATATACCTGAAAAGCCATAATCGCAATCGTTGTCCTTTTGCTTAAGGCAGCCCAGATAAGGCGAGTGCTTGATGCCGAAACTGTAAGAGGGCATATGTGACAGGTTGACCTGTAGGTTGCAAGTGAAGAAAAAACACAGAATTTATATATTAGTTAGGGGAGTTCATTTCAATCCTTTTAATTTAGGTTTTGTAATGCTCAAAAATACACAATGGAATGCTATGGATAGCCCTTATCCGGTCGGGTTGCTAGAAGGCAGCGTGTGTAACGATCAGGTAATATATACTGCCCCTGTCTTCCACAGAACTGCGAGTGCATAATGCCAAAGGATATCGACGGTTGCGAACGTTTCTCCCAATACTGCGGGCAGGCCAGTTTTGTATTAGTATCTAACCATAAAATACTTACACTAGAGATGGGTTTGGGATAGAGAATATAAGTGTTCGCTCCCCTAGCGGAAAAACTTCCTTTTACGGCGGGAGGTTCGAGATAACCATACCATCTCTACCCGATCCGGCCCATCCCATATATTATTTTAGAAACAGGCGGAATTCCCTTCCCGTTCCCATCTCTAACTTACGCAGACCAAACCATGACCATCATTGCCTACCTTTTCTGGACAGTGAGCGCCTGGACCAGGTTTATTATCATCGCTTATCATCTTATATTTGCCACGCATTGTATAGACTGGCGGCTTTGGCTTGACAACCGTATACTCGCCGTCGTAATACCCTGGACCGGGCATGACTAGAGCGGGTATGAGTGACTCCTTCTCACGTCCGGCCATGGTATAGGCGGGGGCTGAACGTATGGGACCCTCCTTGCTGCTGCCCAAGACAGTGGGTATCTTGTAGACGTTAGGAGCTGCCAGGATAAAAATAGATTGATTTATAGGAATAAATATGGTTAGAGCATTGGTTATATTGGCTGACTGGTTTGCTGGTGTTTGAATGGCTGGATTAGTAGGTGAACTTGATATGATTGGGCTGCAAAACACAAACGGGGGAAACACTTAAGTTACGATCGGTTAGCGAGGCTGGGTTACCTGATAATCTTCTCTTGCACGCTGCTCGCCTCCACAGCGTACTTCACTGTACTTGACCTGGTTGACTTGCTGCTGGTCACAATGGCGCCATCGGCCTGGACCACTGTGCGGTTGCTCAGACTGGCCGCCTTTGTGGTGCTGGCATCCGCAGTGCCCTTGGCCGATACCTGTAGATTGCCACGTTGGGCATGTGCGTTGCTCACGTGATGCATCGTTGTGTGGATAGACTTGGAGTGATCCCCATTGGGTAGCGCCTTGGTCACAGTGGTGGTCACAGTTGTGGGTGCTAGCTCAGTGCAAGTGGTGCCATTTGTGGTGGTGCTGCTGCTGTGCTGTGTTGTAGTTGTCGTTGTTTTCGCCTCTGGCTTAGTAACCCCGTTAGTTAGACCTTGTCTGCTGACGCGCGTCTCTGTGACTGTTGTCGTAGTGGTTGCAGTGTTGTCAGCGGTGTCAGCGGTGCTCTCGCCATTGTTGCGTACTGTGATTAAATGGTAGCTATTGGAATTGTGCTTCATGGTGTACACATATACACATATAACTATACTTAGTTGCCCTCTCTAACAGCTAATGGCTAACTGAACGCTTCAAGTAGTTAAATCGCAAATTTAATGCTGATGGCGTGTCATAAGGTCCTTACTCAAAAAATCGTTTCATAAATGATTGTTGCAATATTTTGATTTTTGTCACATCTTAGAATTTGTGTCAAAATCATGTTTGGTGTTGTACCCCAGTTGGAAAAACATATTTTGCACTTTTAGATTTGAATTGATAGATCACTTCCGAAACTGTAGAATAGGATTGTTCTGATGAGGTGTTATCCTTCTTTATTCCTAATTGGTTCAGAATTCTCATACATGATTAATATTATATGTTGTTTGATAGCTTTAAAAACTACCTTTTATTTGAGATAGAGAAACAACTATCCTTAAGTGGGTTTTGCTGTGGTGGTGGTGCTGGTGCTGTTGCTGTCATTGGGAAGGCGAATTTTCATGTGCCAAGCACAATCGTATTGACATTTTTTCAGCGTTGGATATTCATTGTGTTTGTGGAACTGTGCGCACTTTGTGAAGACGGAAACGCAGTTCAATATTATACGATGGAAGGCATAAAACTTTCGACGCGGTCCCGGACAGCTACGCTCATGTTTGTATTTGTTTTTCACCAGGCAGTGGCCATTTGGCCTAACTAAATAGGCGAAAGTAAAAATTTGTAATTCCTTCATTTGGTAACAATAGGAACTTACATCTTCCAGTATCACTAAATGATACAATCCAAAAGAGTAGGAACCCGATTGCAATCCACTTCATTATTGTACTCTCGAATAACAAATAAATTTAGCTTAACAAACCATTTCTCAGGTTGGTTCGGTTACATAAAGTGTATCTAATGCATGTCATGCTGCTTGTAAGATTATCAACCTTGCGAATTTACAACTACTTGAAGCGTTTTCAGTTTTAGATTATGGGCTTACCGGGGCTTGCCAAACGCCGTTCTCGTCTTTGTAATATACGATCTTCAATGTAAGCGCCTCTAGGTTCTAGTGAGTGCAGGTGAATACAGGGGTATATACAAGAATACATATGGTATATATAGGCCAGAGCACCAAAAATGTGAGCAAAAGTTGTGCGTGGACAAAACATGAAATACAGAAAACACATAAAACATTTATAGAGCCCCAATGAATTTCCCCAACCAAACGGCATATCCGGCACCAGCTTAGCTCAAAAGATAGCGGGGCTGTACCTACCTGGAATGTGCGGCATAGGTAATGTCTTAAGGCCAAAACTGTAAGAAGGTGAGCTATCCGTCTTACAGTCCTCTGGATGATAGTGTCCGGGAGCTAGGAAGGAGGCGGAACAAGATGCATAGACAAACAAAGTGTGAGCAACATGCTGGTGGACTTAAGTCTAAGACAGGTTGAAGGACTAAATAAGGATTATTCTTAGTTCTTTACCAGGTGCATCGGTGGAGACCTTAATCTCAGTTCTTGTGCCAAATGTGTAGGCTGGTGTGTGCTGTGTGTGTTTTTCTGGTTCATATGCAGTGGGTGCTGTAAGACGAATGGTGCGAAATATTTCGGCTTAAGAAAGTCCGACTATCACTTCACTTAATAAAGCTCTCAATTTACCTGGTGTATCACTGATATGCTCCCGCTTCAGCTTCATACCAAAAGTAAAGGCTGGCGAACCATCCGACTGGCTGTACTCCGGTCTGTAGTCGCAGGGCGCTGGAGTGTGGCTTATATGCTCAGTGGTCGTGCGACCTGCAATTGTGTATGCGGGTGTATGGTCAAGGCGAACTTTCTCGGGCGAGTAGTCGCATGGCGCAGGATGATGATTCTCCACTTTGGGGTCGTATTTGCCACCAAATGTGTAAGCGGGTGTATGATCCAGTCGAGTCTTCTCGGGTGAGTAATCTCCCGGCGCTGGGGTACCATTTAAAATCTTTGGGTTATGCTTGCCAGCCATGGAGAATGCAGGATTATGATCTTGTCTCACTTTCTCAGGGGAGTACGCTCCTGGAGCTGGGGTTTCACTTGGCTTGTGAAGATCGTGGCGGCCAGCGAAGGTGAAAGAGGGATTGTGATCTTGCCTAACGTTCTCAGGGTGGTAATCACCAGGAGCTGGTGTATGGTTCTCTACTTTAGGATCGTTCTTGCTACCAAAAGTGTAAGCGGGTGTATGATCTAGTCGAGACTTCTCGGGGGAGTAATCTCCTGGGGCTGGATTGTCATTTGAGATCTTCGGGTCATGCTTGCCAGCCATGGAGAATGCAGGATTATGATCTTGTCTAACTTTCTCAGGGAAATAAGCCCCTGGAGCTGGAGTATCGCTTGGCTTGTGAAGATCGTGGCGGCCAGCGAAGGAGAAAGCGGGATTGTGATCTTGTCTGACATTCTCAGGGTGATAATCACCAGGAGCTGGTGTATGGTTCTCTACTTTAGGATCGTTCTTGCTACCAAAAGTGTAAGCGGGTGTATGATCTAATCGAGACTTCTCGGGGGAGTAATCTCCTGGGGCTGGATTGTTATTTGATATCTTCGGGTCATGCTTGCCAGCCATGGAGAATGCAGGATTATGATCTTGTCTCACTTTCTCAGGGGAGTACGCTCCTGGAGCTGGAGTATCGCTTGGCTTGTGAAGATCGTGGCGGCCAGCGAAGGAGAAAGCAGGATTGTGATCTTGTCTGACATTCTCAGGGTGATAATCACCAGGAGCTGGTGTATGGTTCTCTACTTTAGGATCGTTCTTGCTACCAAAAGTGTAAGCGGGTGTATGATCTAGTCGAGACTTCTCGGGACAATAGTCTCCTGGGGCAGGAGTGTCGTTTGAGATCTTCGGATCATGCTTGCCAGCCATGGAGAATGCTGGATTATGATCTTGTCTAACTTTCTCAGGGTAGTATGCTCCCGGAGCTGGGGTATTGCTTGGCTTGTGAAGATCGTGGCGGCCAGCGAAGGAGAAAGCGGGATTGTGATCTTGTCTAACCTTCTCAGGGTGGTAATCACCAGGAGCTGGAGTAGGGTTCTGTGCTTTCGGATCGTTCTTGCCACCGAAACTGTAAGCGGGTGTATGATCCATTCGAGTTTTCTCGGGACAATAGTCTCCTGGGGCAGGAGTGTCGTTTGAGATCTTCGGATCATGCTTGCCAGCCATGGAGAATGCAGGATTATGATCTTGTCTAACTTTCTCAGGGAAATAAGCCCCTGGAGCTGGAGTATCGCTTGGCTTGTGAAGATCGTGGCGGCCAGCGAAGGAGAAAGCAGGATTGTGATCTTGTCTAACCTTCTCAGGGTGGTAATCACCAGGAGCTGGTGTAGGGTTCTGTGCCTTTGGGTCGTTCTTGCCACCGAAACTGTAAGCGGGTGTATGGTCCAGTCGAGTTTTCTCGGGACAATAGTCTCCTGGGGCAGGAGTGTCGTTTGAGATCTTTGGATCATGCTTGCCAGCCATGGAGAATGCGGGGTTATGATCTTGTCTAACTTTCTCAGGGAAATAAGCCCCCGGAGCTGGGGTATCGCTTGGCTTATGAAGATCGTGGCGGCCAGCGAAGGAGAAAGCAGGATTGTGATCTTGTCTAACCTTCTCAGGGTGGTAATCACCAGGAGCTGGTGTGGGGTTCTGTGCTTTTGGATCGTTCTTGCCACCGAAACTGTAAGCGGGTGTATGGTCCAGTCGAGTTTTCTCGGGACAATAGTCTCCTGGGGCAGGAGTGTCGTTTGAGATCTTCGGATCATGCTTGCCAGCCATGGAGAATGCAGGATTATGATCTTGTCTAACTTTCTCAGGGGAGTATGTACCTGGAGCTGGGGTATCACTTGGCTTGTGAAGATCGTGGCGGCCAGCGAAGGAGAAAGCAGGATTGTGATCTTGTCTAACCTTCTCAGGGTGGTAATCACCAGGAGCTGGTGTGGGGTTCTGTGCTTTTGGATCGTTCTTGCCACCGAAACTGTAAGCTGGTGTATGATCCATTCGAGTCTTCTCGGGACAATAGTCTCCTGGGGCAGGAGTGTCGTTTGAGATCTTCGGATCATGCTTGCCAGCCATGGAGAATGCTGGATTATGATCTTGTCTAACTTTCTCAGGGGAGTATGTACCTGGAGCTGGGGTATCACTTGGCTTGTGAAGATCGTGGCGGCCAGCGAAGGAGAAAGCAGGATTGTGATCTTGTCTAACCTTCTCAGGGTGGTAATCACCAGGAGCTGGTGTTGGGTTCTGTGCTTTTGGATCGTTCTTGCCACCGAAACTGTACGCTGGTGTATGGTCTAGTCGAGTCTTCTCGGGCGAGTAATCTCCAGGCGCTGGAGTACCATTTAAAATCTTGGGATCATGTTTGCCAGCCATGGAGAATGCTGGATTATGATCTTGTCTAACTTTCTCAGGGAAATAAGCCCCTGGAGCTGGAGTGTCGCTTGGCTTGTGAAGATCGTGACGTCCGGCGAAGGAGAAAGCAGGATTGTGGTCTAGTCGCACCTTTGCGGTATCGTAGGTGCCTGGTGCTGGTGTGTCGCTTGCTTTGAGGGTATCATGGCGTCCGGCAAATGAGTAAGCAGGATTGTGATCGTGCCGTACTTTTTCGGGACAGTAGTCGCCTGGTGCCGGTGTAGAGCTCTCAAGCCGTTGCTCATGCTTACCACTGAAGGTAAACGATGGCGTGTGATCGGAACGATACTTTTCCGGGGCATACGAGCCTGGGGCCGGAGTAACGCTGATAGATTTCAGTTCATGGCGGCCAGACAATGTGTAGGATGGTGCATAGTCCAAGCGCACCTTCTCCGGCTCGTATGTGCCGGGTGCGGGTGTATCTTGTGACCTGCTCACCTGTACACGATGACCAAAACTAAATGCAGGCGTTTTGTTTAATACACATTTCTCCGGCTCGTATGCGCCGGGAGCTGAAAGAGATGTGAAATTGATTTAGTCACGTTAGCATGGAATTTTTCCAGATATTATAGTGATTTTATATAATTAAGTGACTTACCTGGCGTGGCATCAACAACATCGTGTGTTGCCTTGCCAGTAATGCTAAAAGCCGGTGTTGTATGCAATTTAGACTTTTCAGGACTGTAGGTGCCGGGTGCTAGTAAAAATAAATAATGGTTTGCGGTTGAGCTAAGCATTAAGCGACTATTCTTACAATACCAAACCACACGTTTGGCTGACTTCTTGCTATTCAATGTATTCAGAAGTGCATCTATCAGATTCGTAAGGATGTTCTCGGTCATGGGCAAGAAAACAAATCTGTTTCGGTAGTTTGTCGAAACGCAAGCTGATCCGAAGATTAGTTTACCACGCATTAACCGTACATTGAGAAAACGCGTCTAAGTCTATAACCCACCTGGAGAGTCGCTGATCTGCGTGTGATTTGTTCTTTGACCAAAACTATATGCAGGCGTGTGCTCTAGGACAACTTGTTCAGGTCTATAAGAGCCTGGTGCTGTAATGGTGCAAGATCGGGCTGATAAGATGGAACTACTTGAATTTAGATGTGTAATGGAGCTACAAACCTGGCGTATAGTCAGGCCGCAGCTCATGGTGCTTGATACCAAAGCTAAACTCCGGTGTTTTGCTGAATTTGACCTTTTCGGGGGAATAGGCGCCAGGAGCTGTGAAATAAATGTCGAAAGATTACTCTAAAATCCAGGAGTGTGTGGTAGGTGGGTGGAAGATGCGAAATTTATCAAGTTGTAGATACAATCCTACGTCTAACTAGATACATATGTAGTTAAGTGCCTCATTGTTGGGAAACAACATATTACCTGGTGTATTCAGATCGTGTTGGATCTTAGTTCGTCTACCAAATGTGTAACGTGGCGCACTCTTTCTTGATTGCGTGACCTTTTCAGGACAATAGCTATTTGGCGCTGTTAGTGTTAATAAAACAAAAATTTGTATGGGTAACGTTTTAGACTACTATTAGGAGAAAGTAATGCACTCAGGCTTATCTACGAGTATAACTAGGTTTGGGTTACTGAAAGATTGGATGAGTTACGAGTGAAGTGATGATACTAGGAAGACCAACACCATAACCAAGTGAGGGCACATGCAAATGGTGAATGGGTTAACTGGGTTAACTGGGTTAACTGGAAAACGATTGCCAGTTAGTTGTGTTACCTGGATTGTTAACAATGTAAACGTTAACCTTAATGCGAAAGGAATATCGAGGCGCGCGCGGCTTAATGACATCAAGCGGCACCACTTGATAATGGTTGGGACCTAAAGTGTGGTTGTTCGTGGTACGGTTTGTTTTTTAAAAGAGAAAAACGTTAAATTAAAATCAAATCATAAACACAATACAAACAACACAAAACACATTACAAATAATATTACAAATCGTTCAAGAGAGCTACGTGCCTACGAGCTATGATACAAAAGAGAGAGGCAGTCATGTAGGTTGAGCACGAAAGAGACAAATATACGAGCAAGCAGCTACAGATACTAAGTTACTACTGAGAGAGGCGATGCAACGGAAAGAGCTGAGAGTGCTCTCGTTTACTTATAATACAAAAGAGAGACAGGTCTTGTAGAAAGAGAGCGCGCATAAGAGACACTTATCTAGCAAGCAACTACAGCTACTATGTGATTACTGAGAGATGTAAAATAGAGAGAGAGAGAGAGAGAGAGCTAGAGAGAGAGAGAGAGCTGATAGAGCTCGTAGTCTACGGCAGCGTTTACTTACGCGCTGCTTGGATGAGTCTTGCATGGATATTAAATTCGAAATGAGTTGACATATATATATATATACAATGATGCGTCTGTTCTCCGTAACGATGATGATCCCCCTCGGAAATCCATGGCCTAAATGATGCGCATGCAAACCATGATCAATACACCAATATTCGGTACCAAATTGCAACCATTCAAACAGGAACAACCAACAACCAACTGTGGAAATTTGCTCAGTAATAGACCGTCTCAACTTACCTGGTATCAATTGAAACTTGGCGCTGGGCGGCTTCTTGCCAAATGTATACTTGGGCGTGGCATCTATAACGGCCTTGGCCGCCGGCATTACATCGTACTCGCCGGGTCCGGGATTCACGAAACATGTCAATTCCTTGGGTCGACTCTGTAAGGTTGCCGCACGTGGGTAATCTCTACCTTTGGGACGTAAACCCGATACATTATACTGAGCTGGACCGGGGCCGGTGGTTTCATCCCTGCTGATTAGTTTGTGACCAAATGTATACGAGGGTGCACCCTTTTTCTTCGAGTCCGGCACTTTGCTGCCTGCAAGCGCACACAAATTGTAAGATCTGGGTGGGCTATACTCCCATAACCCCCTTGTTCAACATACCAATAAGCGTGGGCAGCTGGACTATGGCGGGTCCTGGATTGGTGGTCTCAGCAGCTATCCTGCCCGTGCGCACAGTGGGTGTCCAAGGACGCTGCTCGATGCTGCCGGCCATGTTCAGAGTGCGTATATTCCGTACGGGCGCACAGATTCCCAGACTCTTCTTCTTCTTGGTCTTGTATTTGCGGGTATAGAATACCTGCTGTGGAGGGAACACATATAAATATATATAACTGGAAATACGTGAAGGATGCTCCCAACTTTTTTCATTTTGCTGCAGTTCTTTGGGCACAGTGGTCAGTAATCAATGGGATATTTAAAAAATGTTTTCGAATTATTAGCCAGTATGTTTAAATTTGACTTTTGTTTTGAAATTATGTATACAGTTTCAACAGATTTGTATTTTGGGATTGGGGCTTAAAAGTTGATGAGGAAAATTTGGGCTAAGGAAATTTTTTTTTAATTTCAAAAGCATAGAAAGATACAGAATACAAAAAGGCACACTAGGATAGCGGAGAAAATATATAGTGGACTACAAACTAAGGAATTCTTAGTAAATAAGTTTATCTTCTTTAAGAGAAGATTTAGAATCTCTTAAGTAATAATATATAGTGGACTACAAACTAAGAAATTCTTAGGAAATAAGTTTATCTTTTTAAAGAGAAGATTTAGAATCTCTCAACCCTACCACAACCGATCTTCTAAGGTTTCCAGCTTAGGTAAAATGTTTAGGTTTGTCAAACTAGTACTAGAATAGATGAGAACGTTCTGATTCGCATACCAGATCAAAAAGAAGGTAAAGAATCCTCAAGAACTTCTAAGAATTCCTCAACTCAACTCAAAAGGAGGTACAGTAGCTTTTGTAAGTCGCAATACACAAGTAACCTATCATAATAATATATTGTAATAAGCGAACTCCTTAAGTAGCCAACCGACGACAGCGGCTCGACATAAAATCAATTGCTCCAAAAAACTCGAAGGAGGGCCCCCAACTTAAAAGGTGACATGCAGCTTGGGCGATTTATTCGTTTCGAATTTTCTGGGCCACCTTGGTAGGGAGGGGGCTCTGCCTGTCACGGTGTTGTAAAGATTTGTTTGCTCACGTAAAAAAGACAAACATTGGACAAAAACAATAACTTTGCGGTAGGCTCTTCAACCCGTGACCTTCTTTTCACAGCCCAGCCAAAAGTGTTGCCTATCAGCAGGCGCTGGAGCCCGTGCCCGTGCCGTCTGGTATCAGGTAGCGACGTCGCAGTGTAATCGATACCTTACGATGACGACCCCAATTGGCTTGCTGGCGATTAGCTGACGCGTTTTGAACGTCAAGTGCAGGTCTCCCCAAAATCCCCCACTCTCCCTGATGACTTAGTTCAGCAATCGCAGCTAGAGATGGTCGGGTTTTAGGCATTAAGGCATTCAACACGATAACACTACCTAAGACCCATACCATCATAGTACCTTACATTCCACAAAGTGTTACCATTGATAAGCAATGGTTACTGTTCGAATGTAGTAAATAAGTTTATTGATTTTCGTATTTCCTGAAACAATTATATATGTGCCTAAAATTTGAATAAACATATCATGTGTGTTTTTACACAGAGAGAATTGAAGGCCCTACTCGTGCGTCTTTGGTATAGCTGGTAAAAATATCGAACCTAGATTAACTAATCACAAATCTATTCCTAAAGGACAATTCAACCAAAGCTAAAATAAATTTCATCTGGTTATAAACACTTTCATCTCGTTAAACACTTCTTTCTGTCCCTGATAGTTTAGGTATGATAGGTTAAAAAGATTATGAGTGGGAAAATCTAGTTAGGCGCGGATTCGAAGGGAAGAAACTTGGTAGTTATAGCATCTGCTTGGCTAAGATTAGTTATCCGGTTCTACACCCACGTAGGAACACTCAAATACGGATAGTTGGAGTAAAAATAGTTCTAAGGAAAAAGTTATTGATGTGGATATTTAACTATCTGCCCGCTTAAGGGTTTTACCCATGTTTCTATATATCTTAAAAAGTTTCTTAAATTCAAATTGTACTCAATTAAAGTTTTTTTTTCACAAAATATAAGAAACACGCGGTCATCTCTAGTCGCAACAAGGCTGCGCCTCCAAAA
Organism: Hirtodrosophila histrioides; assembly: GCA_037075165.1. Taxonomy (NCBI): domain Eukaryota; kingdom Metazoa; phylum Arthropoda; class Insecta; order Diptera; family Drosophilidae; genus Hirtodrosophila; species Hirtodrosophila histrioides. Next base: position 146,912 of record JBAMCL010000759.1, on the reverse strand, counting down.
AGTATGCAATGTGCTAATGTTGGCCATTTGGCGCATGTTAGCCAACAAAACGATTACTTTTAACGACTTAGGAGCGACAATTGCATGCGAAGTAAACGAGAGAAGTCCACACCACACACCAATAACGAAGTATAAGTCAATGTGGATGTGGATGTGGATGTGGCAGTGGCAGCCAAAGCGTGCAACATATTTGACCGTGAATTCAACTCCTCTGCCTTATGTAAATACAGCTGAGCCAATTTCGGAGGGGGCGTGGCATTGCATAGTCCATTCGGGCAGCCCCATAAACCAAAGCTTGTCAGAGGCTGAAAAGTGGGCGTGTTGGCCGCGACCTCGCACGCAATTCAAAAATGTTTTGGTTTATATTGTACTCGTACTCGAAATCAAACTCGCACTCGTACTTGTATGTTTCTAGATTTCAGTTATGGTAAACATATGCGCTTATAGTGCTTATAAAAGCGATTCTTACATCATCGACGAGTCTGCACCCACACGGCTCTGCGCTTCAATTGCCATTGCTCAGCCGGGGCAAGATCAATCAAAGCTGCCTCGGCCTTATATAGTGCTGATTCTCAAGAGAGGCCAGATGAATCAGCGAGTGTCTGACTGCAACCAGACACTTTGCGTGGCAGCTGGCTTGCCTGCCTCTAACATATTAATCTTAATTTGTGGCCAACACACCAGGCAGCCAAGTTAGCAACATTTAATCAAGTTAATGGGCCGCACATGCAACATGCCTGGCCAGAAGCCCGCAACGGCCAGTTAGGAGGTGTGCATTACAATTATAGATGGTGCCACCGATACTCTATCAGCAGTTCAGGTGCACAGGTCATCTCTTAGCCAACCGGTTCTGTTGCCAATTGACCGGCCATTGAGCGTACTGTTACTAATTTGAATTTAGCACACGCCCACGTTCCCCTCAGTGCCCCTCTTCAGTTATCTTACGCTCGCAACCGCAGAAACCTGTCAGGCGGCTATTTCTGTTGCATGACTCTATGCTAATATGATATCTACGCGGCATACATACATATACTATATACTATTGTGTATATAAGGCCAGCGTCTTGATGGATGACAGCCAACTTTGAACTCGCACCTTCTCGCACACACTCTTCACGGGTGTCAACTCGCGGGATCAACTTAGTAGCACAATAGCAAACCTGACACACGTCAGCATCAATTTATGATGATATCAACTAACAAACTGCAAGCAACGATGCTCTCATCGGGTGTGATTGACTAGAGGATACCCTAACTAAAGTTGCCTGCTTGTTTCTTAGGAGGAAGAGAGTAAAGGAAGCAAGTGATTTGTTCTAATCCATTTTCAGCGTAGTGCCGGGAGATATAATCCTTTTACTATAATTTGTATCTGTTTATGATATCAGAGAACCTGCATACCAAATTTAGTAGCTCTAGCTTTGATAGTCCCTTAGATTGAGGCGTTCAAACAGAAGCTTGGCTAGATCGACTCAGCTGTATGTATACTAACTACATATTCTAAATTGAGTTACCTATTGCCTGTTATTCTAGTATATACCTAAATTTAGTTATTTGCCTACAGGGCATGGAAAACATCTTAGAAAGCAGCAACAGCAGAGAAATTTGAGATGCCGCGAATCTTGAATGCCCCTAAAGGTAAATTGTAATTCGAAATGAATTTTCAGAACCAGAGAACCCTAACGGTTACTTCAAACCGAAGCGATTTGTTACCTGCACTGAAAACTCAAGCTTCATGTTAATTTGAGTGTATTTAAAATGTAATTAAATTAATTGTCAAGCTGCTTAGTCAGTCGACAGAATCCCAAAAAAAAACGCTGGCGGCTAAAATCATAATAAATAATAATAATAACGTTTTAGAGTCGCGTTTCACGCTCTCCAATTTGTTGCTGGCCAAAACTAATAACCAAAAAGTGAGCTCATTTTCCAGCTTTTAGACATTCATCATCAACTTTTACGCCCAAATACAGCAATGTTGGCCCCGTCTCCGTCTACGGCTCTGTTTAGGCAGCAGTTGGCCGTTTCCTTTTAGCCCACATTGAGTTGTCCAAAAAGCCAGGTTTCAAATGGTTTCGTAAATGGGTCTCCAGACGGCGCCCACGTCGAAACGAATCGTATTTTTGTGCTTTGTATCTCAATCGAAATGTATATTGACTTTTTCCCAGTCAGACAGTGGTAATAACAATAACCGTGTGTATAAGTTTAATTAACAGCAAAACAAGGCGAAGCAAGCCAAAAAGACAACCGGCAAACAGAACCATCAAATGGAGTTCAAAACAACAACCAAAAATAGTCGATTGCCAAGTGTTTTGGCCAAAACGAGTCAAAAAGCGAGCTGTGATAAAGAAACACAAGCCAAACAAACCAACAAACTGACGTCAACATTCTGAACTAGTTTTGTTCTCAAAATCTAATTAAATTTGTAAACGTGTTTGGATTCTTGAATATAGTATGCTGAGGGAAAGCTGGAAAGCAGCTCCTGACTCTATTTGAATTCCTGCCAAGATCTGTAGAATAGTTAACTAATTCAATAATAATATGGTAATTTTTATGCTAGAACTGTTTCCGTTGGATTTAATTTATGACTCAGGCGATCTATGGGATAAGATTGTAGCTAATATTTGCATGACTTCGACTGTTATATCATATTTGAAGTATATAATCGAATTCCTGACTAAGATCTATAGGCTTCATATGCAATTTAGGGTTAATAATATGTTTATTTTGTATAGTTTAGCTACAGTTTCGATCTATGGCAAAAGTACGCGATCTATACTTTAGAAAGCTGACTAATATTTGTATGACTTCAACTCTTATATCATATTTGAAGATTATATAATCGAATTCCTGACAAGATCTATAGGTTTAGGGCTAATAATATGTTTAATTTGTATAGTTTGCTTAGCTACAGTTCGAAATATGGCAAAAGTACACGATCTATACTTTAGAAAGCTGACTAATATTTGCATGTCTTCGACTGTTATATCATTTTTGAAATATATAATCGAATTCCTGACAAGATCTACAGGTTTAGGGTTAATAATATGTTTAATTTGTATAGATTGTTTCAACAGTACGCGATCTATACTTAAGAAAGCTGACTATTATGATATACTAGAATTTCCGCTAAGATCTTTAGGTTTAGGGTTAATAATATGTTTAATTTGTATAGTTTAGCTACAGTTTCGATTTATGGCAAAAGTACTTGATCTATACTTTAGAAAGCTGACTGATTTTGCATAACTTTGACTGTTTTATCATTTTATTATTATATACTAGAATTTCCGCTAAGATCTATAACACGATCAGGCATTTAAATGTAATTTAGGGCTATTAATATGGTAATCTTTATGTTATAGCTGTTTCCGTTGGTTTGAATTTATGGTTTAAGTACGCGTTCAGTGAACTGGAATTGTGGTTATATCATCATTGAATGCTCGACAAGATCTATAGCATGATCATCTAAATAATAATAATATTGTAATTTATGGTAGAGTGTTTCCGTTCGATTGAATTGATGGTTAAAGTACGCGTAGAGTGTATTGAAATTGTGGTTAAAATTATATATTTTTATAACTGCCAAGATCTATAGCATGATCAACTATTTCAATAACAATATTCTACTTTTTCTAGCACAGCTGTTAACGTTGGGTTCGATTTATGGCCAAAGTACGCGATCAGTTAACTGGGCTTGTACTTAGCTGGCAAAACGGACTAATATTTGCATGGCTTCGACTGTTATATCATTTTATAAATATTTATTTTATGATATATGTACTACAGGTAAAATCTGTGTTTGTTACTTTTTGCCTTTGGCCTTTTTTTCTATTATTTATTTTTTGTTTTCATATATATTTCTTTGGTAATTTGTGCTGTTTTGTTGTTGTTGTTGTGCTCATAATCAGGGGCTTTGAAAAATGAGTTTGGTAGATACGACAGGTCGACCGGTTTGCGCTTAATAGAGCTGATGTCATGGGCTCGAAACTCTAAAAGTTACAATGAACCTGCAAAGGTTTCCACGTTTCCACGTTTCCTCGATTCCACTTGTGGCACGCCACTTTTCGGCGTGTGACATCAATACAGAAAGATAATGGATATAACTAAAAAACATTGACAAAACAATGCCGAGGGGGGGCGGCGGCTAAGCGAACAGCTGTTGCGGGCGGCGGGCGCCACAAATGCCAATACAGACAAATCGACAGGGCTGCTACCACCTGCCCGCTGCCCGCCCCTGGCCCAGTCAGTCAATGAACTTTTAGGTCAGGATAAAGCAGGTATCAGGCAGCACGCAATGTTAGCAGTCACAGTTGCAGTCACAGTTGCAGTCACAGTTACAGTCACAGTGACATTGTTAGTCACCGTTAACGCCTACTTAACCCGCGCTTGTTGATTTCCTTAACCCCTTCCACTCACCTCAGCTCCGTGTCTCTCTGCCCTCTGTCTGGTGTTTCTCCCTTCGCCGTTGTCTCAACTTTGATTTGCACAATAAAAAACTTTGAGTTAGCACGCGGCTAGCCGATTTAATGGCAAACAGTCCTTGCTGGTCCTTGTTGCAGCCTGTGGCGCAGCACTTTCAAAACATCTGCGGCAAGACAACACAACAACAACACAACGCGTTCGCTATGACTGTGGGGGAGTAGGCGAGGGGTATGTTTTTTTCTTTCGTTGTTTTTGCTGATCGTTAATTGAGTTAAAGTGACAGCTGTCGAGCTACGGTGCGGTCCGTGAATTGCTGGAAATTGCCAAATAATATACGATTCAACTATTTGTTGCTGCTGTTTCGGTTTCTATTTCGGTTTCGGTTTCGGATTCTGATTTATTTATTTATGACAATTGCTTTCGCTTAACACGTTGCGCACTCGACGGCTGCTGAACACAAACTAAGCGCCAAAGTCACCTTACGTCGCTTTTCGTTTGAAATTCGCTAACAGCCATTAACAGCAGCACACATAACATTCACATTAACAGTCAGTTGCCAGCTCTTACCACTGTTACGCTTAACATAGTCTGTGCATTTGCGTTGGCGTTAACAGCGGCTGTCTGTTAAATCTTATTGGACTTCTTTTAACAGTCTTTTGTTTGCAATCTTTCGTTTGAAAGGTGCTATATGAGATCATAATCTTTACTAATAATAGTATTAGGGGATTTGTGTGTTGATTTCATTAAAAGTTGTGTTAATTAGTTAAGTAGTATGTACTTTTAAGTAAAACAGAGAACGTCTTCCGGTCGACGTAATCCACCGATTGCTTCGCTACTCGGAACCTCGATCTTTGATTTCGAGTAGCCGTCAATATTTTACCTGTCTTACTAACCTCTGCAACCAAATAAAAATTAACGCTATATTTTGTGTTTAAGATTGAACTATTCCTATTTACTTATAGATTCTCAGCTTCATAACTTTACATCAAGCTGATGACGAAAAATGTAACACAGAATGTTAAAACTAAAGCTAACATCAGAAATAATTTCAGCAGAAACAACAGCAGCATAACAGCAACAGTAACAGCCATGTTAGTTTTGGCGTTGGCGTTAACAGAGCAGCTTTTGGAGTTTTCTTAACGGTTTTTCAATTGATTTAACCTTCGATTAGAAATCTTAATTGTATGGAGGCTATTGTATAACAATAATAGACTCTCTCACATTTCTGGATTGAACTTTTCCGGCTCAATCCTCGCCCACAGCTGGTACGTAATTGTAATGGCTCATTGAATTGCTGTAATTCCGTTTGGGTTCTACTCATCATCAGTCCTCCCGTTTATGGCACTTTAACAATAACGCCTCTTGTTTTCATATAATCATAGTCATTCACAGTGCTGCGGTCGCAAACAGACGACCTTCACCCACGCATCAGCCAAATGGAGCGTGAAAAACTTTTTGCCCATCCAAACCATATAAGATCATTTTTCGCATAGAGTACTCGTATATTATATTGCATTTGAGCTTCAGTTAGCTTATACTATTGAGCTTGTATACAGAAGCTGTTCTCTTTTTCTGGAAGCTATATATATATATATTTCTATATATATGCAATACAAGTCTGAATGTTTTACAAGGCAAATCCTATTGACAGTTCTGTTTTTGTCGCAACTTTTCAGGAATTTTCCGAATCTTGTCTACACTTTAATATGCCATAAACCATATCATATAGCTTTGTATAATAAAAAACAATGAGGTTCATCACACAGAGTGCATACTTTTTGGAGAAATCTAATATTAAAACTTCGAAGATGCTTACTGAAAAACCCAATTATTCTTATGATGTCAATCGGCAGTAAAACTCTCAGAAATATATGTAATAATTTGAACTATTTCAACTAAAATTCATTGAAAAAGTCCTTAGAGCGAACACTCTTGGTATAGTGAGCAGGTTCACTCTATTAAGGGTGCACTTTATTTTCATATAATCCTTCGGGTTGTGCTCGCCCCATCCATTAAATATTTAAAGATAGTTAGGACCATTAATTTATTTCATTTATTAGCAATATCACGTTGATGATTTTTGTTGTATTGGGCTTTCGTATTGATAGCAATAAATGCAGATTTGGTATATAAATCGTATATAGTTCTATATGCATAGGCGCAATAAATCAACTAAGCTGCGGATTATTATTATTTACTAGTAATTTGTAGATTGTATATGTTCTTCTACAGGGATATTGTATGCTATTGTGTATATATAGACCGCAGGACTTAGGACGCACTATCAGTTTAGTTAAGAGCAGCTCCGAGGTTTCGGAGAGAGTATTGACCAGGGAATTAACAAGAATCGATTTATGTTTTCATTTTGGTTTATGGACGTATAACATCGTGTGTATATGGCCTAGCATGCATGTTAATGCTCTATATAGGTAGATAGTTATACGTACTTACAAGCTAGATATACCTACTATCAAAACTGTATCAAAATTGTTATAAAATGTCTTGTTTTTCTTGTGCGCTTTGCTTGCTGTTTGATTTCGGCTTTTGCATTTGATTTCTTTGGTGTTACATTGCTGTGGTATAGTCGGTATTATCTATATTATATAAGTCTTGTATCAGTTGCATTCGGTTTGGTTCTGGTTCTGATTTTGATTCTGATTCTGGTTCTAGTTTAAAGTTCTCTTCGGAATCGGGTTCTTTTGGCTCGTTCTTGCTGTGAAACCGAATTCTTGTGCGTACAGTCTTGGCCCATTGTATTATTTGTTCTTGTTTATTGTTGATGTTGTGTGTCTTCTAAGGGCAAGTGCTGGAAAAGCTGCATTTAAATCAATTTAAAAACTACAAAATCAAAAGATAACATTGAAAATGTGATAAAATCATACAAAATTGATAATAAATGTTCATCATACATTTTATTATTTGTATTTTTTGTTTTCGTTTTCTTATGTTGCGTTTTTTGTGGCTTATGCGAACGATAAAATTAATTAAGTAAAAATTTTCATAAAAATAGGTAAAATATATATATGTATATATATCTGTATCTTGTGTATGTACTCGTATATATTTCGGTATGTGTTATTTATAAAAATTAAGAATCCATTTAAAATTTAAAGCATATACACACTCGTATATGGATATTTACTTGTCGATACTATCTTTCTCTCTCGAGACGGGCAAATTATAATGTTGTATGTGTAAAAAGAACTGAGACGCATACAAATTGTTGTTGCGCCACGCAAAATAAAGATTAAACAATAAATCACAAAACTTAAGCTAAGCACGTAAAATTCTAATCTAAAAATTGTGGGGTTTCTCACACACACACACACATCCATATAATCAGAGCGATTCGCTTTCGACTCGAGCTTATATACTATTAATTTTACGCTTAATCAGTTTTCTTATATATCTTGCTTTGTTTTAATGTTGCGTGTGTTTCTTTCTTTCTTTAACTATATAAACTTACTTCAAAAAGCACAATAATATATCTGTATATTTTGCGTAGTATCGTAGTATATACTATATATATATAATATATATATATCGAAATTATCGCATCATCAGCATTCTTTATGAAATGTATCAAAAATTTGACTATTAACTACAGTTTACTATACTTCATATGTACTCGTATATAGTTGTTGTTTTTGTTGTTGTTATTGTTATTATTATATGCCAGTTATTTTGTGCTCTCTAGCGATACACACGCACATCTATTTAGTATAGTATATATAAACATAATGATATCATTTGCTCAGCTTTAGCTCTATCATAAATAATTCATTCAGTATGCCGTCAAAGTGAATAATCGTATTATAATAATATATAATAATAATAATAATAATAGCTGGCGTACGCTGAACTACAATTTCCGTTCATATACATATACAAATCTATGTAAGATCAATCCTAACTCGCGCTGCTCAGTTACTTAACTTAATGCCTTCATTCATATCATTAACTTTAGCTCTTTATAAGTATATTTAGGTTTATGTTTATGTTTATGTTTAGGTTAATCTTTATCTTTATCTTTATGTTTTATGTTGTGTGCTAATCAGTGCGTGATCCCAGACGATCCATTGCTCCACGATCCGCTTAGTCGGTTAGCGTTTGGGCCACAAGCGCCAGCTGCTCTTTGAGCACCCGGAACGAGGGACGCTCCTCGGGTCCATGCGACCAGCACTTTTTCATGACCTGGAAAACAACAAATAACAACAACGTTTATATGATATATCAGTTCAGAAGATCGGGCTGGTCAGTAGAGGTGTCAAAATTGTATTTTCATAAATCTTTAAAAGGCAAATGCCAAATCAATCTACATATCAAACCCTCATTAAAATACATTCCGCATGAAAATCGTTTCAGTTTTGACAAAGTTATAGGAGTTGGAAGAATACTATCTCTTGATTAGGGAACTTTACAAGTCGAATTTTATTGAATTTTTAACATGAATTTAAGCCGCAAAATTAACTTTCTCAGAACAAATTTTGAAATAGCGTCTTATAGTAATTTTAATGACCGCAAACAATTAAAAATGAAATTACGAGATTTTAATTTTTCACAAAAAAAAAAAAAAAAAATTATTTTTTAAAATGTGTAAGGGGGTACCCTTGTCAATTTTCGAATATTTTGAGGAAAACATTTTTGTTGGAAAATTAATAAAACTGAATTGCAAAGTCAATTTTGTGTACAAAATATGAAAAAACATGAATATCAGTTCAGTTTTGACAAAGTTATATGAGATTGATATATAAACCGTGATTTTTTTTTAAAAATTTCTGTTTTCACTGGCTTAAGGTCAAAACAGTTTAAAAACAAATAATTCCAACGCTTTTCGGAGTTCAGAATAATTTGGTTTCTTTTCGAATTTGAATGATTTCATTGGAACAATAAGAACAGGCCAAGATATGATATCTATATTCGGTTTAAATTTGTTATATTGCCTTTATATCTAATTTATTTCCTGAAAACTATCAATGAATAGTGATAGTACCTTTAGAAACTACAGATAGTTTGACACCTCTACTGCTTAGTTACTCACATCGTATATCTCCTTGGCACACGATTTTGGTTTCTCTAGTATAATGCCGCGCTGCACACGCTCCACGACTTCGGTGTTCTTTAGGCGGCCATAGGGCATTTTGCCACAGGTGAAGATCTCCCACATGAGCACGCCTGCAGTAGAAACAAATGGGGATTTAGAAAGGACTTAGAATCCATGATTAGATTGAGCCAACACTCACCGTAAGCCCACACATCGCTCTTGGATGAGAAGCGCGTGTAGTTGAGCACCTCGGGTGGGGCCCATTTGATGGGAAACTTTGTGCCGCCGGAGCTTGTATACTGATCATCGAGCACGTAGCGCGCCAGACCAAAGTCCGCTACCTTGACGACATTCTCGGAGCCCACCAGGCAGTTGCGTGCCGCCAGATCGCGATGAATGTAATTGTGACGCTCCAGATAGGCCATGCCCTTGCTCACCTGTATGCACATGTCCAGGAGCAGGCCCATGTTACCAATAAGCGTGTTCTCGTGCCGGCGCAAATAGTTGAGCAGCGAGCCGTGCTTCATGTATTCGGTGACAATGTAGATGGGGCGATGCTTGGAGCAGACGCCGTACAGCTGCACCAGATTTGGATGCTGCAGCTTGGTCATCACCTTGGCCTCCTCAATGAAATCATCCTCGGACATGGTGCCCTCCTTCATCATCTTGACTGCCGTATCAATCGAGCCGCGCCATTTGCCGCGACGCACCACGCCAAACTGACCCGAGCCCAGCTCCTCCATCAGCATCAGCTCCATGGGATGGATCTCCCACTTGTCGTGCGATAAGCCCGCTGTCGGTGGCACCGGACGATCGCACGGAGATGACTTCAATCTGCACGCCAGTCCACCCGAGTTATGGCGATGATAGTTAATCAGATCCGGTATGGTCTCGCAGCAGTGCTTCTCACTCAGATAATACTCGCCGCGGGCGTTCTGTTTGATGTGGTAGTGCTTCACATGCGATTGGGGACTGTGGAAAGAAATCAGTTGATGATATAATAAGTCGCGTTACTTCTATAACTAATAAGCTACATATACTTGTAAATGAAAACAACAAGAGGAAGTTCATGGAAATAGAAAGCTGAACGTCAAGTGAATTCAATTTTCTGATTAGATTCTCTGCATTAGATTCATCTTAAGGAAAACTTTCCTAATAATGTTAAAGAACAGTCCTCTTTCTTCCTACATGCTTATCCTATCTCAAAGCTTAACCTAAACTAACTTATAGATCGCTGCACTTACACTTTGGTATGCAGCGATAGCGTATAGAGACCCTTGGTCGATGACTTGCGCACCACAAAGCATCCCTCCTTGTCGCCCTGCTTAAGCAAGGACTCGGCGCGTTGTCGCGACATGTCGCCCACGTACCATCTGAATAGATCGAGAAAGGAGTGTTTGAGTAATGGTTGAACAGTTGATTAGTCAATCTATCACTTACTCGTAGCGCTCGAGGCCTAGCAGCGCTTTGGGCTTCACATAATTGCTGGGTATGTAGCCGACATTGCCGAGTGCATCCTTTACCTTCCACCAGTGCTCCTGTGAGTCGTCAATGACCTCGTACTCAGCATTCTAGGATTAAGAGGACATTTTTAGTAACTCTTCTATTGTTTGTAATGGGATTATTATTCGCGGAATCAAATCCCAGTCAAGAAAGGTATGTTTCATCAGCTTTGTTCAATTTCTTGACTGGGATTCGCACCCGAAACTTATGTGTCAGGGGATAACAATTTATCACTAGGTTATACCCTGACAACTGAGTTTTTGTTGACTGCTTACCTTCTCCAAAGACAAATCGCCGCCTTCTATGGCCTTGAATGGATAGAGAGCCACCACGAGCTTGACAAAGTGAGAGTTGTCCTGAAATGGAATGAAAGTTTGAATGCGATGACTTAACGTTTTGGGTGCTTGAGGCTTACCTTGGCTTTGGAGTTGGGCGTACCGGGTGTGGGTATTCCCCCGGGCATATTGGCATCCAATAGAGCGCCGTTGCCGTTGAGTAAAGTGGGTGACTGCTTGAACGTTGTCAGCGAGGACTGAAGCAGGGCAGAAAGATGATTCAATTAGGTTGTGCTCTCAATGGGTTAATTGCTGCTTCAACTCACCTGTGGCTGCAGCGATGTGGGTGTGCAACTGCCGCCGCCTCCTACGCCGTTGGGGCTGCCTAAGCCAACACCACCGCCGCCACCACCACCGCCGCCTAGGCTGCCGGAGCTGTTGTGTTGCAAACTGAATTGACTGTTGGTCGTCGAGTTGTTTGGGCTGATGCTGCGCGTCGAATTCTGGGCTGGAGAACTGCCGTTGCCTGTGTAAAAAAAAGGAAAACCGGAAAGGGAAACGGAAATTAAAAACATGAGCGGCGCAATTTTAATTATAGCAAATATGTTTGTTTTTTTTTTGGGTTCAAGTTCGTTGCCTAAGTCTTTCGTTTTCAAGGTACCTTGATTTGCCGGTTATCATTAAAACCTGCTGTAGTTGTGCATGCTCGACTAACAGATGCTCTGTATTAAGTTTTCAAGTTTATGGGTAACTCAGAGATAAGTATAAATATATAGGGTAGTAAAATAACATACTTGAGTACCAGACAATACTTCGAAATTCTGATTTTTATTGTTTTTGAGATAGATTGCGTGAGTTCGATATAAAATACATATAGTACATGTGAATAAGAGCCCACATCCCAAATTTAACATATTTAGCTCGCATAGTCTCAGAGTCTTACAGGTTTAGACTGAGTGATGCTCTATAAAGTTGGCAAAACTTTGTTATATCATTTCTTAACAATCTTTTATGCCTGTAGGGTATACAGAAATCATACAACCATACAAAATGCTGTCTCAATACGCGTCGTCGTAATTAGCCCAACAAAAATATCGAAAATCGCCTTAAAGATACCGCGAGCGCGATTCTTGCCAAGGTTAATTACTGCAATTTGACACTGAGCGTTAATGGAGGCGCAGATTCAAGGCGGCCGCCCACAGATGTGGAGACGAGAGGAGAAGTGAAGAGAGGGAGCGTGTAAGGGGCAGAGAGCTGTAGGACAGCTGACAAGCTGATGACTTTATCTATTGATCGGCTCAGTGCCTGTCAATATATCACTATGCAAATCAAACGAACCAAATCCAAAAGCAAACCTCAACTCCAAATGTAACCCCAATTAAGACAAAATGCCGTGCGATATTTGAATTTATATGATTTTTTTGTTTTGTTTTTTTGGGTTGTTTGTGGGCGACTTATGCAACAATTACACACAAATCTCTCTCAGTGTGTGTGCGTGTGTGTGTGTGTGTGAAGCGATGAGTAAGCAGCGTTTGCATTTAAGCACTCGCTTTTAAAGTGCTTCAATGGTTTGAGTACTCGCGTAGGCGCCACTTGAAGCCGCCTCTCGAAGGCGTTCGCCCAGTTCGAGAATTGAGCCAAGTTATATACTCGTAGTACTTATAAAAAGTGAAGGTTAATCGAATCGGCAAAAGGCGAAAGTGACTACCGATCCAATATGATTTCCCAAGCAGACACAGTTATTTTATAATAATACATATTAATATTTTAAATGCCCTGTGGATGCAGACGGTGAAAAGCTGCAATTGATAAGCCAATTTTCCAATATCAAATGCGGGCCACATTTTTCATGTGAAAACTCACGATACTCCTCCCCCAATCTCTGCCTCTCTCTCTCCCTATACGATAGGCGACACTGAAGCCTGCAGGCAGCTCAGACAACAAAAAGAAAAACCAAAACAAAAGCAACAATAAATAGAAAGTTTTTCTTTCTCATCCACATGGCGCACTTGCCGGGCGCCTTGAAGTCGTGCAGCTTTTGTTGTTATGCGGCTTTCCATGCAAATGAAAATTGCTGCCAGCATTTTCATTGTCTGACAAATAATAATACCAACAGCAACAGCAGCGAGCCAATGCTACAGGTATAACTACCTATATACAATATTTTATGAAGGAATCAAAAGGAAACCTTCAATAAAAACTTGTATCAAGTCGAATTTCAACTTTTGTCTTAAGACTACAAGTTCTATCTCTGGAAAACCATTCCTCATAATAAACTCTTTAAGTGCAGTTAAATATCTTAAGTTTTATCTTATTTCTAATCTTTTCGGGGCACAAATTCCGGAGGGTATTTTAAACAATTAGCCATAGGATCTAAAATCAAGCAATATATCTTAATTTTAGATCGAATTTTCCTAATTTTCAACCCCAAACAGTCCTCAAATGCTGAGTATTTTAGAAGGAGTGAAGACAGAGCTCAGAAATATTAAAGTATCTGAAATTTAAGTTGTTTTTCTATCTATCGATCTATAGTCAAGCAATATATCTTAATTGTGGGTGGAACTTTGCTATTTTTCATCCCTAAACAGTCCTCAAATGCTGAGTATTTTAGGAAGAGTGTAGAAGGAGCTCAGACATATAAATGTATCTGAATTTTAAGAAGTTTTTCCGCACTTTTCATCGCTGAATTCAACTGTTAGAGAATAATTTCGTCGAGTATTTAGCTTCGCTTTGATTAAAGTAATCATTTTTCTTTATTATTTGCAACTTTCTTTGCATAATTTACCACACACATTTTACTAAATTGGCTTTAAACGGAAGCAGACTTTTTATGCATATAAATTGCATATGATTGGTAGCAAAAAGGCGTGGCATATATATATATATATACGTGTATAAGTATATATATCTACTACCAGTCTGACAAAATTGTCATTATCTGCGCGCTCCAATCGTGTTTATGGCCAATTGTGTAATTTTCTTTGCATTTTCTTGCACTTTTTTTTTGCTTGGCAAATTGTTATGCAAATTACAGTTTTTGTTGTTGTTGTTTTGTTTGGTGTTACTACTACTGCAGCTGCCAGACCTTGCAAGATTCAAGCATGTTGTTGCCAGACTTTCAAAACACGTGTTCTATAGTTCTTGTTTTCTTGCTGCTGGGCAGGTGAAACTGCGCTCCATATATAGTAGATATATGTATGTGTATATAACTCAGACGTGACTCATTAGAAACGCCCACAAAACCGTTTATATTGAACCATTAAACAAGTTGAGTGGCATTTTTCACCCATAAGGAAATACAAGACAATTTTAGTTAGTTTTTGTTAGTTTTGACTCATCTGCAACTGTAAATTGATGGCGTATAGAGCTGAAAACATTCGATGCTACTAACGATAGTTTTGGTACCATCGAAAATTACGTACTAGTTCTACACCGGTAACACTTTTCTCCTTTTCTCACACATTTGACCTTAAGCCCATTTCCCGTTCGTGCTGTCAGGTAGAAGTAGATTTTTCAAGTTTCATACAACAGTTTTCCGCCCGTGGGTATATAGACGCGTATCTGTACATTATGTCCAAGTTCGAGCTCCATTGGTGCAGAACTTTTCGAGTTTTTGACATTGGACGACATATTTGTATGTATAGATAGTTTAGTTATAGATATTTCTTTGATGTTATTAAAAAGCAAGAAACTGGTGTATTAAAAGCCTAAGTTCCATGGTGTTTCATGTGGTTTACAAATATTGTTGATAGCAAACGATAGATAGTTAGCTTTAACGATTATTATCTATAGTTTCTTCAGCTATATCCTGTTGATGATAGCTTACCCAGCTTCAGAGCCGATAAAAGCATCATCTCTGTTTCGGCTGCTTCCTAGAAACGTGGACTCGCTCAAAATCTGTGTAGATATCGAGTGGGTCTCACTTTTTCTACTTCTTCTTCTTCTTGTGTTTTGCAACTTTTACAGGAGCTGCTCTCTGGGACTCTCTTGGACTTTCAGTATTTGTGTCAATTCACTTTCACATAAATCACTTGTTCGGTTATTTGTTGTTGTTGTTGTTGTAGTTGTTGCATTTGCTTTGGTTACAGTTTGAAGCGGTTGTCAAACTGGTTTCATGGCTGCTTCCTTTTAGCAATTTTGTTGTCGTAGTCGTTGCGATTATTATTATTGTTGTTTCTGTTACTTGCTGTTGTTGTTGCTGTTGCTGTTGGCATTTCCATGCTACTTGGCCTGACCTTTAGGCGTTCGACGATCTGTGCAACTCTGCGACTGGCTTTTACCGTTAACCGTTAAACCTGGCCCCCAAGCGCTTCCTGGCAATGCTCAAAACAGAATTTCTACAGTACAGACCATATCTGTATATATCTATATATATATATTCTATATGTATTGTCTTGCTGTATTTAACTTTCAGTTTTATGCGTTGACTCTTCTGCTAATTGGTTTTTTTTTTGCTTTAGCTTCTTCTTCTTCTTTTGCTTCTTTGGCTTTCACGCAATGGCAACGGCAGCCATTTTGTAAAAAATTTCCATGGCAAGACGAAAGCTTTTTTGTTGTATTTTATAATTTTTGCACTTTAGCGATTTACACAATGCACACAACAATAACAATAAACAAATGCTTGCAACTGTTTAATAATGCTATTGAAATAATCATTTAATTAGGTATATATTTATGGGATGCATTTTGGGTTTTCTTTAGCGCGTCGCGAACTGTTTCAGTAAATGTTTAAAAGCCAACTGACAAAACAGCAAATGAAATTTTGCTAGCAAGCGACAGCAGCAACAACAACAAGAGTAACAGCAACAACAACAACAACAGGAGTAACAGCGGCAGCAGCAGCAGCAGCCGAAGGTGAGCGACGACGCTGGCAAGTGTAGAAGAGCGAGCGACGAACGCATGAATGGCAAACGCTGAGAAAATAATACAGCTAGTCAAAAAGCGAACTTTCAGTTGCCGACGATTAAATACCCTTGCTGAGAGGCTAAGAAAGCTGCTCCCAAAGCAACTGTACAAAAGAAAGTTTATTTTCGCACTAAAGCTCAGCTCTCATGTGATTGTTCATAAGAAAACTATATAGTAATTGAATTTACATCAAATCTGGCCAAAATATAAAATGTTGTGGGAGATATTGTGATTATTATAATGTGTACTACGTTTAACAAACATCTGTGCCAAGTAACCTTTAAAAGAGCTTTAATATTAAAACTGACTGTATCGGCCCATCTTGCCTGATTATGAATATGTCTGTATAGTATATACTCTATGGCCTCGACACAGTCTAGATAAATTGTAATACCCTCGGCAAGGGTATACAAAACTTCAGCGGAGGCAATAAACATAAAGTAAAACTTAATTGTAGCAACTACAACTACAACAATGGCAGGCAGCTTATTGCAGGTGGCAGCGGCGAAAAAGAGAAGAGCAAAAGAGCGTGGAGCATGGAGAACCGAAGTCGGTAACAAGCAGCAGCAACACCAACAACAAACAATCAGCAGCAGCAGAAGCCGCCAAGCGCAACGAAGAAGAAGACAACGATGGCTTAAGCAAGACAGAGGCACAGATCAAGACTTCTGCCCAGTGGGCATACATGTGTATGTATATACCTACATACATATGTATAAGTATGTACATAGTTATTTGTATGTACAGTGATCTAAAAATGTTTGACTACACTCTGCAATCCACTAATTATGAATATATGTATGCCCAAAATTGGTTTTAATGCAAAAATAACGCATAATTGTTGCCATTTTTTGAATAGTGTAAAATACATTTTAAATCTATGAAAAAGAAGATATTCAAATGCACCTTTTTTTCTGACAGTATAGGATGTATGTATGTATGTATGTTTGTGTGTAACTGCGTTTTATTGTAAATTTAAATATTTTACAGCGCACAGACAGCGTTTAAGTTGCACGCTATGTACATACATACATTCGACAACAATTACATCAACAATTTGGAAACGCTTATTCATTAAACTCTTGCAAAGAAAAAAAATTAAGTAGCAAGTTACGTACATCCAGACAAAAAAGCACTTGTATAATACGCAAAGTAAACGAAAAAAAAGCAAACGCCAAAGTGCCTGCAAAAAAGCCGCAGACAACAAAACATGGCGAAAAAAAAAACGAAGAAAAAAAATAATACAGAAAACAAAATGCGTTGACTTTTTGTGTAAAGTTTTTCTATTTTTATTGCTGCCACAGTTTGTTGCTGTAACTGTTGCTAACTTCAATGAGGCAACAGGCAAAGCAAAAACTCTGCAAGTCGTAAGAGAGAGGAGCGAACTTGCTTAAAGTTAAAGAAGAGAGCGACAAAGAGTGTGGGCTAAAAAGAGGTTAGCTTAATGACAACCAAATACTAATTATCCAAATACCTTGCTAAGTGAAATTAACCTAACTATATTTCTAGGCTCTAGGTTCTTTGTACAATGTATTTTCCTATACCATTTCCCTAGAGGCATTTTTCTTGGCGCTGCTCCAGCTCGTGACTAGATTACATGTGTTTAGCGACAGAAGTCTATGTATTTACATAAGGTAAGCTTTACCGGGCATATACACGCTCATTAACTAAGAGAGCACACACGCTGTTCTCTTCTTAAGTTTAGTTGTAACTTAAACTTAACGCCCAAACTCTTTTGTTTGTGTTTTAAGAGTGCTGCCTAAAAGTAGGCAACGCAAATTGACTTGCAATGAAGCTTCTCCTCCAAATAAAAAACCTCTTCGGACAACAACAACATACCGAACCATTAGGCGGCTGCTTTACTAATTTGCGCCTCTGTTATTACTGTTGTTGTTGTTGCTGCTGCTTCTTCTACAACAGTTCATAATAGACTTGATGATGGGCGCGTGCAACAACAACAACACAACAACAATTCAACTGCATTTTGTTAACACGAGAAAAAGAAGGCAAGAAAAAGAAGAGGCAGCTGCCAAGTTGCAATTACTGCCAACATCTAACATTTTACATAAGAGCATAAGAAAAAACCGGTAAGAATCTTGCAGTTGCCAGTTACCGACTGTTGTATACTCTGTTATTGAGGTTAACAATATATCATCTTTCCTCTTTTTCGGGGCAGTCTTAGGGCGTGGCAAAAATATTTTAAATGTAAACTGCCCAAGAGTTCATCAGTTATTCTCATACTAAATTTGGTGACTCTAGGTTTAAAATTGGATGAGTTATGGCGGTGCAACAAAATTCTTATCACTAGTACCATTAACTACTGAATATACAATGTATATTCTACTACTGAATATACATTGTATATTAATGCTAGTACTGATTGGTATACTGCACTAGCTTTATATTTATAGGCTTTGCACAAAACCAATATGCCCTGCCTTTTGAAAAAAACAGAGTATAATTAACAATTTAGCGCCTCTTTTTCCACACGAGCCGCGCTTTAAAATGCATAAAAAAATGAACAGCTGGAATGATAATGATGATTAGAATTGGCATTAAATCATCATCACAAAACGCCACAACAATGGAGCGAACAAAACGCCTTAAGAAAATACTAAAAAAAACAAAATTTGCAACCAAAAAACAATTACAAATACAAATACAACAAAGCTGAATACTAAAAAAAAAAAACAAAAAAATTAAGGTTAAATGTTTACATCCGAAGCTCATAAAAAGCGTGTGAAAATTGTTGTCAACTAATTTGAGATTTGCATGAAACAACCAAAAAGAAGAGAAAAAAAAAGAAGAAAACTTGAAAATACAAATAATTACAATAAATTGTAGAAAATGTGCAGCAAAGAGAGAGAGAGAGAGAGAGAGAGAGAGACAGAGAGAGAAACAAAACAACAACAATCAGACAGGAAACAGCAAAAAAAAGCAAAACAAAAACAAAAACAATTTTTGAATCGTTTAATATTGTTGTTGTGGCATTTTTATGCAAATGTAGGTTAATAACATTTGAACGCATGCGCAATGCGCATACAAAATAGCAAACAACAATAACAACAACAACAACAACAACATACACACACAACAACAACTTTAATTCATGCGTAATAAACATTTGGACTTTTAATTAGATGCGAAAATAAATTTGCAAGCAATTTGCAGGCAGAGATCATATTACAAGTTCCAGTTCGAGTTCCAGTTCCAGAACTGTGGGCCCCGCCCCGCCCCTGATTGAGTTTTGATTAATTGCCTAAACAGCAATTTGTACGCTGATTAATCCCCAGGCAGCTCGCGGAATGCATTCATAATAGGTTAGGTTAGGTTAATTCATAATATATTTGCGCAGAATTGTTTTCATCATATTCACCTCAACAGAACTGAACAATTTATGCAAGACGGAAGTGAAATCTGAGCAGAACGCTAGGAAGCGCAACGAAGCAACGATGACTTGGTGAAAGAGTGTGAGCGAGACAACAACAACAGAAACAGTTCTGTCACTCCATCGATAGTTCAGTTAAGTGGTTAATAGTTAAAAGCGAAGCTAAGTCACGTAGTATCTTACGGAAAGTTATTCCATTGCATTGCATTGACAACGTCGAGCAATAGAAACCTTATAGCAAAGTGAGATCATCGCCGGAACAACAACAGCAACAAAAATAATAAAAATAAAACAATTCTATATACTTAATGCTCTCAAGGAGTGCCCTGGGAACAAACAGAACAATTAACTGCTTGGAATAGGTGAAAGTTTCTTATTTTATCAGCTTTTAGTTAAATTGTTTATAATTCCAACCGGTTATTTTTATCTACTACAAATTTGTCTCTTTTTTTCTTACGATTCTACTTCAAAAGTTCTTGTTTAATCATTAATTATTTTGTATACTTTTTATTTAATAATAATATGAACAATTTGTAAGGGAGCATAATTCTTTCTTACATTTTGAGTTACTCAAAGGGGATAGTAGAAAAAAAGTCCCCTTTTAGTATCTGTTTGTACCTGTTCAGTAACCCCTTAATTTTATGAAAGTATTTTAATTGACACAAAGCATACAAAAATTTGAGATATTTTGCATATATATTTCTTACATAACAATATTTGAACTGAACATTTGGGATCCCACACCTTCACTTCCTTGGAGAGTGTATCGAGGATACCACTCTTAAAATTCGCGAAGGTTTCTTCAATGAATCTTAAAAGTCGCAAGGGTCAAATATGCGGTAACTCTAAGGACCAGATGGTCTATGTAAGGCCACCCTTGAGGGTGAGCTGCCGTATAACCTAACCTAACTTAACCTAATATTTGAACCCATTAGTTGAGACTGAAAAGCTAATTTTACTTTAAAAAGCCTTAAGATGAACAATTTATGCTTTTATTAGTCCACGCTATCTTTGATGATAAATTTGGATATTAAGATGATAAGTTCTACGTACATAGTATGTTTAATAATAAGAAAACTTCAAAGGATAAACTTTTAAATCAGAGTTATTCGGGGCTGTTCCCAATTCCACTTCCACTCAAAAGTATCGGAAGTGGATTTACTTTTCGTTTTAGCTGTTCCGAACACGCCAAAACGAGTGATTTTTTCGGTTTGAAAACGCGTAGCATTTGAGTCGACGGAATTGCAAGTAATTGCCAGATTACATAGGGAAATGAAATGAATTATTCGTAAACTCGGTTTCGAACTGGAGTTCGAAAAAGCCAAAACGAAACTAAAACGATTGCAAATGAGAACAGTACCTCACAAAACGAGCGGAATTGATTCGTTTTTGCTTTTTGAAAACGCGTGGAATTCGGAACAGGTTACTCGGGCCTAATAATAAGAAAACTTCAAAGGAAAAACTTTGCAATCAGAATAGTTTAGTTCTCAATTCGAAACGGAGAACAATTTTTCAATCAAATAATCAAAAAGGAATTGGAAATGGGTACACTCAGAAAAATAAATGCCCTTAAATGTAGAAAATCGCCAAACTTTTGTAGCCAACTCAATTTGTAGTTAACCTTATTTTTTCTGAATTTAAGAAATATATTTCACAAATTTAGAAATTTTATCTAGTAAACAGAAATTTTTTCTGGCTTTTAAGGGTGAATTTTATAATATAACGAATTTTCTGAATTCAATGGCATTTATTTTTCTGGGTGTATAGAACTGTATTTTAATTTCCTGATACAAATTCAAGCCGCGTAGATTAATTTTAAGCTTTCTTCTAAAATTTCACTTATTTTATTTCATAATTTTCTTCAAATATATTCTTGCTTTTCTTTCAATTTTCTTTAATATATTTTCGCTTTTTGATCAAATTCCACGCTTAGTTTTTTGGTTAATTAAAATTGCACAATTGTTTTAAAAACCTTTGAAGCTCTCCTAACTGTCCCTGCGTCTCTTTAGGCCCCCCGTTGATTGTGTGGCCAATTAACGCAACATAAAACAAACACCAAACAAAATTCGAAAGAAATAATGGCAGCAACAGCAACAACAACAACAACAACAACAATCAACTTAATTTGCATATGAAAAATGACAACAACAACAAAAATAAAAGGCGGGCGGTTTCATTTTTTTGTGGGTCTTTTTGTTATTTTGGCTAAAACAAAAAGTTGCTGGCTGAAATATGTTTATTTATTGTTGTTAATGTTGTTGTTGTCGAGTGAATGTCGATGATGACGTGGATTTTTATGCATTTTTAATGAAACCATTTAAAAGACAACAACAACAGCAACAACAACACTAACAGCAACTTTAAACCGCCTGCAACTTTAGCGAGTGGCAGATGAAAAAGTTGTTATAAAAATTGATTGTTGTAAAAGTATCTGCGAGTTGATAAGCAACTTTTGTTGATGCTTTGACCTTGCTTGTTTTAGCTGTTGTTGTTATTGTTATTGTTGTAGTTGTTGTAGTTGTAGTATCTATATTTGTTGTTGTTTCTGGCTGCGCATCAGAGTTTCATGTTGTTTGTGTTTTGTGCAATAAATTTTTCCCCATTTTTCAGGCTGTCAATAATTTGAACTCGTTTCATGGCCAACTCCGATGGCGCTTTTTATGCAAATATTGTTGTAGCTGTTGTTGTTGCTGTTGGAAATGCGAACCGGATATACCAGCCCCAGTCGGGCAGACAAGCGTTAAAGATCTCTTCAGACACGTAGCAACGTGTCCAGACCCCCAGAGATTGGAATTAAAACGAAAACTTAATGTAAGTTAAGTTCAAGACTTTATATACATATATATTTATTAATTCGTATTTACAGAAAACTAAAACCTGTACTCGTTTGCTTTTTCAGGTCTCAGGTCTCAGCTGTTGCTGAATGTGGAACGTGCCTGTTCCAAAGAATTTGATTGTGGTTTCTTCGCTTAGCGCGCAGGCTGAGAATTCAATCGGAGGGGCTGTGTGGGTAACTCCCCGCTGCCCCCAGTTAAAGCCAACACTGTCAAGTGCCAACTGTTGACGTTTTTATCGCACTCGAATGGCCCAGAGCGGCCAGCAGCCAACAGCCAACAGCCAGTAGGCACTTCCCTGCAAACAGCTCAGAAATGTGTCGAGATTCGAGGTTCGAATTTGCATTGCGGCACGACCTTACTGTGTGACGCTGTGACGTCATTGGCCATGTGACAGCCCCTTCGATATGTATCGGGTTATCGATGAGCATTTGAAAAAGTGAGAGAAATAGCGTGTACCTATGCGGGGCTGAAGGGTATGAAGGCTAAAGGGTCGACTATGGCCATACCCTGCAAGCAAATTGTACTTTAGCTTTTATAGGTTAGCTTAATTGTCCGATAACTACACTAATTATTCGATACATAGATAAATACAAAAATTAATCGATAAATTATGAATAGGATATGTATGGAACATCAATGAGTAGGAACAATTGTTCTTTCTGATATTGTAATGCGACTTTGTATAGCGATAATCGGTAATCGATAAAAAAACAGATAAGCCTTATTTTGTCTATCGATTAATAAGAAAAGTGAGGAAAAACAGAAGTTCTAAGAGCATTGACGCTATTCACACAGAACAACATCATCGGGGAACGCATGGGAAGATGGTGGAAGGTGGAACACCGATTTATAGGCTATTCACACAGAACACATCATCGGGGAACGCATGGGAAGATGGTGGAAGGTGGAACACCGATTCACACTGCCACCATCTACCATCCACCATCATCTGGCATGATGGTGCCATAGTTTTACTCGTGCCAAAATTTGACCATCAGTTCCACCATCTCATTTGGATGTTCCTATCCCACACGTGCCTTTTCGATTTTAAACCGATTGTTCTTCAACTAATTAATCTTCAACTATATAATTAATATTTACATTTTCAATAATTGTTTATTAATACTTATCAAATTGTGCGATAACTCAAATAAAAATCGGTAGAACATAGAACATAAGGATTTGTTATTCGTCTTGTTCTATGCCTTAAGTACAGACTAAGTTTTCAAATGAATTATATAAGAGTATAACTGTTATACTATATTGTATTTAAGTAATATAAATGAACTCCCCTTTGCATACACCACTATTAGATATATATATATAGATAAATCTCTCAAAGTAGCTCTACCGTAGTCTTACCGCTTAGTCTACTATATTATAAATTGTACTATATTTGTATTAGCTATGCAAATCAGCGTCAATCCCATTGTCTAGCCCATATACCCTTTGGACAGCCTGATTTGCCTGTATGCTGGGTATAAAAAGGCAAAATTGATTGGCCCCGCTGGTCAATTGCTTGGCCAACTTTAAAGCTGCCGGCGCAGGCAACAATACCAACAATACCAACAACAACAACAATTACAAATTACAATAATAAAAACAACAACAACAACACGCAGCTGCTTTGGCCCCATAGTCAAGTGGCTGTTTGACCGTTTGGCTCAAATTGCAAATGCAAATTGCGAATTTTTGTGGTCATTGTTAAATAAAGGCCATAAATAGGTAACCAGCCAAAACAACAACAACAAAAACAATAACAACAACCAAAGCGTCAGCGTCAGGTAACAACAATGCAATAATTTTATTGTCAACTTTACATTTGCATGCCAGCTAAAGCTACAGAGCTACAGCTACAGATACAGATACAAAACTTCAGATACATGCAAATGACTTTGTTTCCCCTTTGGGGCACATTTCAATCTAGCCTGTAATTGCCACATGAACAAACTGAAGATGCGGCATTAATGTTTATAGAATTTACAGATGAAATCTGTTGCGTCTCTGGCTGCTTTATTGACATTGATGCATGATGGGGCATGCCACGCCCCATTATGCGAAGCGATTTCCTGATTGGCACGCTTGCCACTTTCAGTTTCCTTGGACGACTCTCAACTCTCGACTTGGGGCTTGGCCGACTGCTAATTCATTTCAATTATGCAATTGCCGCATCTGCTGTCTGCATCTGTTGTTGCGTTTCTTATATCGTGTGCCTGGCATCATCATGCAACGTCATCATCATCATCATCATCATCATCGTTTTAGCTGCTTTTGTCTGTCATATGACGCTGCGATCATCTAATAACCGCCTGCCATCGTCGTCAGCTTCTTCAGCCTTATAATCATCATAATTGCCTCTGGGTGTAGAACTCTACTCTTTTACTCTACCTCTGCCTCTGCCACTGCCTCTGTCATTGTCTCTGCCTTGTAATTGCAGCTAAATACGGCCTGGCCAGACCTTGTGATCATCGACAGCGACGCCTTCGGTTTGGTAATATGAAATAACACCACAACATATCCAATATTGTGCTCACAGTTTTAGCATTACAGCTTAGCACACCCAAAAGGTCTTTAACTTGTGCGTTTCTTCATTCCAAATACTCTCTATATACTTTATTCCAAGTTTTATCTTGATGAAACTCTGGTTAACATTGGTTAACAACTGAATACACATGTATCTCAAGTTTCAACGCTCTAACGCTTAAAATGTGCTTGTAGTTCACATTTTAATTACTAGAGATCTCTAGAGATTAACTTTTTAAAGGTTTAAGGTGATTATAACAACATAAGATATTCGATATTGTGTTCATAGTTTCAGAGATATAGCAATAAGATCTTTGACTTGTGCTTCAGCTTAAATCATTTTAATCCGAAAAGTTTTTAGTTGTCATCACATTCATTTTAAGTTTCATTTTGATGAAAGTTTAGATAACATTAGTTTATGTTTTAATACACATATCTTTAAAGTTTCAGGTTCGCCATAGCAACAACTTTGGCTGTAAATGGGTATTATTTAAATTGCTGAGGGAGTACATTTTGTAGATTTGACTCTATGTATCAGCTTCGTTATGACGTTGAAAGTTTAGGAATATGATTAATAACAAGTGTATATCCATTTTATGATTGTTCCAGCTGTTTATACTTTAATTATATAGTTTTTCATAGGAATTCTCACTTCTATTGAAGCTTAACTTGTATTACAATGGAATCGGAGAGCGTAAATCCCACAATATTTCTAATCATTTAAATGGGAAACTTTGTAGAGTTCATGGACTCCTCTGTTAGTTTGACAGGGCTTATACTCTGTTGGCTTTTACCTTCTTTGGCCTTGGAGCTGGTGAGGCTGTGGCCAATGTGATTCCAGAAGTTGAGGCGACAGCCAAACACTTTCATCTCCTTGACGCGCTCCTTCATGTTGCCAATGACGCTCGTTTCGGCCAGACTCACGCAGGGAATCATCACAAACAGCTGCGAAACTCGCGCGCGATTTTGTTTGTGTGCGTTTTAAATCGCGCCTCGATTATTTTATGCTAAATCAGCTGAGGACGGGACCAGTGCAAAAATATATATGTAAATAAAAAACATTTCAAATTCAAATGAACAATTTGTTGTGCGATTCTCATTTCTGGTCATTTAAAATCACTTGACGCGTTTTTTCTGTTTTTTATTGTGAGGGCCAGCAATTGCTTCACTTGTTTGTAATTATGATTGACAGCGTCTCAAACACACACACACACGCACACAGAGACACATGTTTTGCCTATTAGAGTTGTATCAAATTGTTCATCAAAAGTTCAATTGAACCACTCACTAAACTGAATGTAGAAACTAGCATATTTCTGGCTGTCCTTCATCGTTCACCAAATCGAAAGAACTTAATAAAACAACTAGATTCAAACAAAGAAACGTACTGAACGAACTAAATGAACTAGAAACCAACGAACTAAATGAACTATAAGCAAAGAACTATATAAGTTCGATTAGTTGATATACCAAAAATTTAACTAGTGAACTAGTTTTAACAATTATCTAGTGAACCAGTCCCAACAATTGAACTAGTTCCAACAATTGAACTAGTTCCAACAATTGAACTAGTTCCAACAATTGAACTAGTTCCTAATAATTGAGCTGTAGTACACAACTCAAAAAGAACGTATTGAGCAAACGAGCGAATTTAATGAGCTAGAAGCAAATGAGTGAACTTAATGAACTATAAACAATAGAGCGAACTAAACGAGCGAATTAACTATATTACTTCGATTAGTTCCAATACCAAAAAGTCGAACGAGTAAACTAGTTCCAACATATTGAACTAGTGACCTAGTTCCAATAATTGAATTTGTTCCAACAATTGAACTAGTTCCAACAATTGAACTAGCTTCACATACTCAAAATAATGTACTGAGCACAACGAGCGAAATCAACAAGAACGTATTGAGAAACAAATGAGCGAACTAAATGAACTATAAACAAACGAACGAATGAAATTCATTAGTTCGTATTAGTGTCCATACCAAAAATTTAACTAGTGAACTAGTTCCAACTTTTGAACTAGTTCTAACAATTGATTTAGTGAACTAGTTCCAACAATTGAACTATAGTACACAGACTCAAAACACGTACTGAGCAAACGAGCGATTCTTAATGAACTAGAAACAAACGAGCAAACTCAACGAACGAATGAACTATATTAGTTCGATTAGATCCCATAGCAAAAATTGAACTAGTTCCAACTATTGAACTAGTTCTAACAATTGAACTAGTTAAAGGTTCCAACAATTGAACTGCAGTGCACAACTCTTTTACAAAATTTGATTCACGGAAGCGTTTTATGGCCAATTTGTTTTTCTTCCTGGCCGCTACTTTGGAAACCCCTAACAATTGTTTATTGTCGTTATTGCCAAAAAACAAAAAAAGAAACACATAAAAAAGGGAAAAAACTCGCAAACTATGCGCAATGTTTGTACAATCAATCAAAGCGAGCAACAACTTTGAACAAAATTGCACAACGAAGCGACCGAATTTGAATTTGAATTTCCATTTTCTATTTTGACAATAAATCAATCAGAATCGAAATTAAAATCCAAATCAGCTGCTGCTGCTGCTGTTGCTCGCTGTTGCAGTTTTTTTGATAGATTTTGATTTATGTGATTAAATAAAAAACGTGCTTTGTTTGCATTGCTAATCAGTAAGCAAGTTGCTAAATAAAACGAGAGAGAAAAAAACAATTGTTTTTTGATGTCAAACGCCGCCAAGATTCTGCGAAGAACAAAATCACGAAAAGATGAAGCGAAATTGCGTCATGAGCGCCGTTAATAGCACAACAATAACAACAACAACAAAAACCTGCAAAATGCGCATTAACTACAACAAAAATATACAAAAAAAAACAAACAGAATAAATAGTTATAGAAAAAATACACGTAACGACAATAAATGAGGTTAGTTTTGCTGCTAAAGTTGCAGCTAACGATAATAATGATATTGATAATGATAATGATAATGATTATGATAAAAGATCAATGAACAATGTTCATCAATCTTGCGCAGCAAAGTCGGTTGAGGTTAGACCCCAAAATGATCTATCGATAACTCATCAAAAAAAACATCAAAAAAGATTTTGCAAAAAGCGTAAAGTTTATTATTAATTTGCGGTCGGTTGCCTATAAAGAAGCCTCCCCATTGATATACCCCAAGAGCTAGCTGTACTTTGTGGAATTATTATACATTTTCTACACTCAATTTTAGCCCTGAACAGATAGATATCTATATTATAAAGAAACTAAAATACTATCTATCTATCGAGCTGAGTTTCAATTAGTTGATGATATGATAATGATAATGATGATGAGTTGAGATTATGAAGAGACTCGAAACCTTGAGCAGCAAAAAAACATTCAAGCAAATAACTAAGTATCTATGTACTGTATATTTGAATCTATTCGTATTCGTATCTGTATCCGTATCTGTATCTGTATTTGTATCTGTATCTGTATCTATGCCGTAGGCGCAGTTCAATGAGCTGACAGTTAGACTTGAGCTAGCTGCTGTACCTGAATAATTAACATCAATTTTGGCTTGTTGTTGCCTTTGTAGTACATAAGAGTACAATAAATCAAAACTCAATCAGGCAAACAACAAAATCTAATGAACTCTCCGAAGCCGATTCTCGATAAGAAGCCGCAGCAATTGCCCAAAGTGGGCGTGGCAAAGCTTCAAAAAAAAAAAACACAAAAATCAATAAAATACAAGATTTACATTTTAGCCAATTAGATTTTAATGGATTCTGTGAACAATGTTGATTTTATTTTCAAGATTTCAAACGTTTCCATATAAATATTTCAAGTTTATTTTTAAGTTAAGTTCAATGAAGGATTTTCAACCTGCTTTAAATGACTTGAAATTATAAGCAGAGGTCTTTCCGTACATCAAAGAACGCTTCGAACTATTTATTGTAGTATAGAGTTCAACAGTTTCACCATTAATCGTTTTTCTTCCGAAATATATAACTATCAATACTGGCACATAAGTTCCGGGTTCGAATTCCAGTTAACAATTTGTATTTCTGTCAAATTATTTCTGTCTGTATTTCCGTCCAATGTCAATGACAGACCTTTGCTAACGATATTGTCATCTTTTTGATTAAAGATAACTGTGGTTAATGTTTCTTTTTTTCCACCAAATATCCAGTTTCTACTTATGACTATCAACAATAACTGTACGCTTTAAAATGGGAAGCCAAAACGACCAAAAATCAAGTCAGGTGAAATTTGCAATTAAAATGCCGCTCACTCTTCATCTTTCATCTCTGTGATGAAAGTTGCTGTTTTAAAATGAGATTAAAGATAAGACAATAGAACATTTAGTACGAGCATAAGATTTAGTAGATATCGAGGCGTAGATTGAACTTGAATTGACCTTGCGAAGAGAGCGAAGAAAGCGCACGAAATGCGTGCGAATGCAAATCTTTTTTGGGGGCGTGGCGGTGAAAGAAAGCAACCGTTTTGACCTGATTCATGTGGCGGCCAGGGAAAAGCAACAACAAGAATAACATGAGAAGCGTGCACAAAGCAAATCCGCAAAGCTCCAAAGCTCCAAAAACCAAAAACAATAATAATAATAATCGTATAATAAAATTTAAGGCGGTCAAGCGTTGCGACTTTCAAAGTGGTTCATTGGGGCCAGGGATTTGTGGAGCTGGGGTAAGGGGAAGGGAAGGGCAGGGGCAGGGGCAGGTGCGGGGCGGTAAGGGTTACAGACGCTGCGAGATTCTTTGCTTTCGCTTGTCATCCAAATGAAATGGGCACGTAGCTGACCTTGACCCAACGCTCTTACCAATAAATATGCAATTTTATTGAAACTCCACCCCTCCCTTCGTTCCCTCTCTCTCTCTCTTTCTTCCTCTCGTGTGCACTTTGTGCTGCATGTCCGAGTTAATTTTCTTTGGTAAATTGCTAACGGTAAACAAGTTGTAAGCCAAGGAGCGAGAAGAACAAGTTAGAGCGGTAAGGCTTCAGAAACTCGTTTGAGGAGGGGGCTGGGGAGGGGAATTTGCTGTTTTGGGCACCCAACCTTCGAGACGTTGAGATGGAAGAGAGAGAAGCGCAGAAAGCAACCACAACAAAACAAGCAAACAACCTTTTTATTGCCGTACCGCGGAAACAACCGTTAGCTAAAGGATCCACCAAGATCTACAGGGCAAGAGAGTGACAGAGAGAGAGGGAGAGGGTGAGAAGGGGGGAGGAGAGGGAGGGAGAGTCTGTGTCTGGGCGAGACTGGTGTATTATAAATTAGCCATGCCCAACAAAAGTTGCAGTTGTTTGGCCTGTTTTGGCCTGGACTGCCTGTCGATTTTCCGCTGCTCAGGCACAGCAAGTGGAAATTTCTATACTCTGTTCGCAAAACGCAAAAAGAGTATATGCCTTTCATATATAACATAATTTTAGTTAGAAATTTGTTAT
This sequence comes from Hirtodrosophila histrioides, assembly GCA_037075165.1. NCBI lineage: Eukaryota > Metazoa > Arthropoda > Insecta > Diptera > Drosophilidae > Hirtodrosophila > Hirtodrosophila histrioides. The sequence goes on along the minus strand of JBAMCL010000759.1, from coordinate 116,583 downwards.
AAGAACAACTAACGATCTCACACTCTATGAAAAGTATGCCTCCGAAAATGGGGATGTGAGTTACCATTCAAAAAAAGGAAATTTTTATTAAAAGGATGAATTATTTCCTTAAAGACTTTCAAAAATTGTTGCCAAAACTCAGGAAATCAAGCAAATATGTATTTTATTATATTCTTATAGAAGTTTTCACTCAGTTTGTAGAATTTTCTCCCTTTATGTCCTTTTATTTCCGGTGCATTGAAAGATAGGATGAAAAAGCGAAATCCAAAAAGCAGTATTTATTATGAAAACAGAGTATATCAGAGACGGTAACTTCGTTGCTTCCCAAAAAGGTGCATAATTAACACACAAGCGAACGAACGTTGAACGACCGTCTTTCTAATAGAGGTACCTTACTTGTCATGGTACCTGCAAAGGCCACACACAAGCACACAATCCTAACTATCCTAACTATTCCAATTACTGTTTGCTCATTTGTAGGGAACGCTTTTATGATCTTCAGATGCCAATCGCATTTACCAAGAATTACCACGAATTACGGGCAGGTTATTTGGGTTTGGTTTTGGGTACGGGTAAGGGTAGCGGTAGCGGTACGGGTTCGGTAGCGCTATCAAAATATTTGTAGCTCCCTGTCATTTATGGGCATGTTACGTTATGGAAAAGCAGAAACTAATTGAAGATGTTTGTATATCTGTGTGTGTGTGTGTGTGTATTTTATTTTCCGCCTTTTTAATGACAATTTCAAGCCGACCTTTAATGAGGGGGGAGAACTCTCCACTGTTTTATGGGCCGCTTTCCTAAGAAAGACAACTCTGGTAACAAAAGAATCTTTGACACAAAAGCTTTAAGTTTAATTGATTTCCATTGAAATTTGAAACGGCACTTTTAATGCTTTCCCTAGATAACAACAAGAAATGCAACGAAAGATGTTTTATTTGTATATTCTTTTATGATTCACTCGAAAGTCAAGGAAAGTTTGGCTAAAAATAGAAACAATAAAACAGTTCGATGAATCAAAGGAGCCCAGAATAATATACCACAAAATGTACAAGCAAATTATACGGGTATTACTTCAAAACAAAGGAAAAGAGAGAATACTATTATACAACACAGTTCTTACAATCTATGATGAAATATAAATATAAAATTGGTTTAGGAGAGCGAGAGCGGGTGAGAAAATAAACATTTTGTGAATGATACAACTTGAAGAACTTGAATACCTCCAAAGACTCAACATATTCGTAGGCTTCGTCAACACTCCGAAACTGAAACTACGTGATAAGCAGTCTTAAGCATTTGACGGAGACGTGCTTGGCCTTAACAGTCACAGAAACAGCGTAAAACATAAAACAAATAAATTCTTGATAAAGCAAAACAAAACAAAAACCCAACAAAAAATAAAAATAAAGAAGAAGAAACAACTAAAACCAATTGCAATCGACTCAAAGCAAACAAGAGATTTCAAGATCCTGTTTTCAAAATAAAATACAAATATCCCACAAGAGCAAAGAGCAATATTGAATTACACAATGAGAGAAGGAAGGTCGCATTTCGTTAAGAAGGTTCGTTTCGAGCTCGGGCTCGGGCTCGGGCTCGCCTCGGCTCGGGTCTGTTGTACGGGCCAATGATTGCAGCTACCTGCATCAAAAAGTGCTTATAGGTAGCTTAGAAAGGTTAGCTATAACGACTTTAAAGTGAGGTATAGCTCGACAGGCGCCTGGGCACTAATTGGTTAGCTGGTACTGCCAGAGACGAAAGGATGGAAGGAACTGAGTCAGACTCGGGCTCGGGCTCGCTCTTAGCTAAGGCTCGTTTCCATGTGGTTAAACTTGAATTGGTTTTCCCATGTACATGGAAATTGAATCCGCCTGGAACTCAACAATATCCAGCTAAACTTGGAAAAGGAACGTGAGAAAACGTACTTAAGTGATTTTGACTTAAATTATCACTTAGATATAGCAGACACGTGCCTAGTCCAATGTTTTGTCTTAGGGTATTAACATTTGAGAGTTATTAGCATAAAAAGGCAACCAGAAATACAAAAGTGTGCGAGCGAAATAGACAATAAACCAAAAGATAGATACAAAGCGACTGTTAAACAATCAAAAAGCATAAACTAAAAACTTGAGCCGACTTTTCACTTTTGGGGTTTGTTGCTGTTTTTTTTTTTTTTGGAGGGTTCTCACGAAAGTTTCGAATGGTATTTTGAAGTTTTTGTACAAGTTAATTAACAAAAAACTAAAAAAAAAGAAGAAGAAGCTAACGATTTTTTGTAGAAGTTGCGCGTTAGATAAGCAACAACAACAACAACAATAAAAAGCTGGCCCAAAGCGGAAAGTCACAAAACTGCGCACGCCAAAAAAGAAACAAGTTAAACAGCTTTGTTGCGGCGCAGCGTTGCCAGATTGTCGCCAAGTTCCATAAAGTTTCACATGTACATGTGTATGTAAATGCAAGTGTGTCTGCGTGTGTGTGTGTGTGTGTGCGTGACATAAGCCACTTTTACTGTTAGAAATGCATTTGGATGCGTTCATTTCTGTTTCTGTTTCGCGTCAAATGATTTTAAGCACTCGCAATTGATTTATTTCAAATATAATTACATTTCTCAGCTGTTATTTATTGAATTACACTTGAAAAACTTCACTAGGATTCACTATTATTATTATTATTATTAAATTATTTGTTGTCGTTTTGTTGGGCTTTGCTTTACATTTTGTTGCCGCCACGTTTTGCTCATTAACAAAATGCAATTAACTTTGACTGGGGCTGTTATTTGACAATTAACATTGCATGACTTTGGCGTTGTATTTTGTATTTTGTATTTTATATATCTTCTTGTTGCTCGCAAAAACCTTTTCGCCTAAATGGCATTAAAAGCGCGACTTGCGACGCCAAGAAATGTGAAAATCGCGACGAAATGTATTTTTTTGTGTTGTTTTGTTTTGTTGTTTTTTCTTTTAAATTGACGCCGAGTCGAATTTTGTATGGCACACGCGACAAACGACAAGCGAAGTAGGAGGGTAATGTGAATGAACAACGCGCGCAGCGCTTTCTTAAGCCTGTTGCGCACTCAAAGACGGCTCGTAAGCAACTGAACGAAGATGCCGATTGTATGTGCGAGCAGAGCGAAACAACTTGAGGGCGTGCAGCGGCGCGCTCAGAGAGCTCGAGCATGGGAGAGTAAAGACAGCGCGAGTGCAAAGGCAAAAGAGTGGAGCGCAACATTTTGGGAGTTGGACGGCTGACATATGGGTGGAAAAAAGTACATAAACAAAAGCAATCAAAGCAACAAGAACGCAATGCAGTTGTTGTTTAACATACATACATATGTATATGTATGCATGTATGTATGCACAGTTTGTTGCTGTTGGTTTTTTGTTGTTGTTGTTGTGGTTTGGAGCCTAGGCAAATCAATGAGCACACTTACACTTACACTTACCCATACCCATACCCACTTGCAGTTACAGTTAGATTTAGTTAGTTAGCTACGTACCTGCAAAGAAAGAAAGAAAGAGAGAGAGGGGAGGAGTGAGAAGAGCAAGTTAATAAACATGCAGTGCAGACAAATAAAGTTCTAAAGTTGTTAAATTTGCTGCCAGTTGCACAGCGAGCCATTAGCAGGAAGTGCCCCAAGCAAGTTTTTGTTGTTTGGTTTTTTGTGGGTACCAACAGCCAGAGAGACAGAGATGGAGCTAAAAACGCGTCGAGTGCATCTTTTGGCTGGCAGCCAAAATGGGGATGGAGATGGGCTGGAGATGGAGATGATGACGGCTAATATCAATAATATGGCGCAATTAGGAAAACATTTTGCCAGCAACAACAACAACAACTACAACAACAAATGAAACAAGAAAGAAAAGCTTTTACAGGGTTGCCGAAGATTAAATACCCTTGCAGGGATGCCTATAAAAGTGCTAAAAACAATAAAGTTTATCATAAAAAACTCAATTATTGAGAAAATATTTCTTTGGTAGTTATATGCCGTAGTAAAACGACTAATAACCGTTTACATGTGTTAAACCATTCTTAAGCAAATTATAATACTCTTTGAGAGGTTAGAAAGAACTTTCTGACAAAGGTTATGGTGAACAAGAGCTGGGGCCTGGCTTTTGCTGAAATTCAAAGCAATATTAATTGTGAGCAATTAGTTGGCTCTTTGTTCTAATCAAGCCATGAATTTACATAACAAACAGTGGTGTGTGGCCTAGAGCATAAAAGCTGGTTCCAGACAGCCCAACTATCATCATCGCTGATCATTAGAACTTAAACAGTTGTCAAATGGCCGCAAGATTAATTAGTAAAAGCCCAAACAGAAATAAGCATTGCGTGGCAGCCGCCGCTCTTTATGCCCAATGCGTGGCGGCAGCGCAGGAAGAGGGCTTCTAAAGCACAACACGAGAGGAGCTTTAAGCTGGTGCTGCCGCTACGCTGCTGCTGCTGCTGATGTGTTGAGTCTGATTTCCCACGTTTAGAACGAATCACAACAGAAACGCATCATTAATCATGCCAGGCTGAAGAAAGAAGGAAAGAAAGAGAGACCTATGTGTGGGTAGGCGAGACGGGGCGGGGCGGGCAAGGAGGGAGCCTAAAACTTTAGGCAAGCGAGTGGGCAAGGCAGGCAACAAGAAGAAGCAGAAGAAGAGCAAAAAGAAGCAACAACAGCAGCAGCCAAAGCCGAAGATGCATGAAAAGGTACAAAAAGCGCGTTTGGAGTCTGTCTGGGTTTGGTTTGCTTTGGTTTGAGGTTGAGTTCGGTTTGGGGTTTGGTTTTGGTTCAATTTTGGATTCTTCGCTCCGCTCCGCTCCGCGGTGCTCTGCTCTTTTCATGGTCAATCACCCGATGCTTTTGAAGGAGACGCAACAAGACAGCAACAAAAGCACCTAATTACAATCATTTGTGACTTTCAAATGGGCAACTGTAGTGCGAGTATGTGGAACTGCGGCTAGGAGTTAGAGCTGGACTACAATCAATGGAACTATCGGTGGTATCGTCGATTTTAAGTATAGATAGATATCGATATACATAGATCATATTTTTAAGGCAATTTTCGTACTATCCATCAGAATTTCTTATACTCTTTTGGTTCATCACGATTTTCTATTTTAAAATAGCAAGCTTTATCCGACAATTATTTCAAGCATGCCATATAAAGTGGACCACTTTTTGAATTATAGGTTAGGTTAGGTTAAGACGGCAGGTCACCCTGACGGGTGTCCTCACATAGACCCATTTTGAATTATAAGGGCGGTTCCATTTTCGGACTCCGATTAAATCATTGACTTGGATGGGTTTCAAAAAACGGTGTTCTATACATCATATATTCCTTGGTTTTTGACGATACTATCGGCAACTATCGACAGTAATCTTAGTTAGTTGAAACAATCACTATTATGGGCTCTGCTAGAAACATTGAACTGCTCTAAGCTGTCGTAGGGAGAAGTTGAGTTATATTAATCAAAACAGCGACAATACACGCCCCCTTTCTGCAGAACCTTACACCCCGGGGGCTGTTGCAGTCTCTCAAGATGCGCATCCTGGGCAAGTTCATTGCACGTGCCCCGCGACACACTAGACACAATTTTTGTTTACTTTTTACCATTTGAGCCACAGCGAACAGAGGCAGGCTCAGAGCAACAACAACAACAACAACAATTGGCCTGCAAAAACCAGTTTGTAGTTACCAATTTTGCTCTTTCGGCGACGACAACGACGCTCTTAAATATCGAACTGGCTTTTCGAATACACCAAACCAAAGTAAACCCAAACTAAAACCAAAATAACCAGTTTCCACTTCAAGGAACTCTGGCAGCTCCAACTCCGCGGGGGTGTCCGAAATAATACATATAAAAAACTGCAAGCGAGTTAAGAGTCAGGCAAACCAAACCGATAAAGAAACCGAAACCAAACCGAACCCTCAATTTAATAGAAAACTGTTTCTTTTTTTTTTGGGGAGGGAGAGGGGTATACTTGGCTCAAGTGCGTCGTTTTTTTCTCTCCTCTGTTTAGCGTTATTAGACGAGCTTGTTTTTATGACGATTCCCGCTCAGACAAAAAAACCAGATGATAATCACAGACATGAAACTATTTTCGAAGCACTTAAAACGAGTCGCATAAATCTTGACAAGTGTGGGACAAGGAGCCCGAGGAAGGGGAGAAAGGGGAGCCAACGGCATCGTAAAACTGCTAACTGCTTCTAGCTGTTGATTTTTGTACAGAGTCTGTTTTTAATTACATCTGACGATGAAACATCACGCAAGGCACGCGGCGAAAGTCAGCCAGGGAGGAAGAAAACAGAAAAAAACATAATAATAAAAGGATGAAGCCATAATTAATTTCAGCTGGATGGGGAGTGCGAGAATTCGGGAGTCTCGGGAGTCACGGGAGTCACGGGAGTTCCTCAGTTGGCCTTTGTGCACACGCAGAGTGCGCGGGCGTAGCCTGGCAAAAGAGATTGCACCCAATGACAGGCTAATTTATTGTAACGGCAACTGACAGCCTACCCAATCCAGGGAGAGCATCCTCGCCAGCAGGCCACTTTCCTTGTTCAGCTTCAGCTGATAAATGGAAGATGATGGCGACCTGATTTTAACATCAGATCGTGTCCAATGAGTTGCCGAAAACGCAGACTTAACGGCAACTTAAAGTGACGCCTTTAACCGATGAGCTGCCCCGCAGCTGATGAAGTTGGTGAACTTGTTAAGGGTGGCCCTAAATTGGAAACTGTCAAGCCGCGGAGAGACAATGGGACAAAAGCAAGTAGGATGTCTCTAATCTGATGACACAAATGTGGCGATCAAAATCAACTTGACAGCGAACAACGTAATTGGACGACATGATGGGAAAAGTTTTATTTCTCTCGACAATGCAGCTGTCTAGTCGAAATATTTTGGGATAAGTTCATTGTACAGGACAAAGGTTGAGCGAGAATGATAAACAAGAAATGTGGCACATTTGTAGACATTTATACAATTCAAATGCGTTAAATAAGCAAAAGATTCAATGAAATAAAGGGAGTGATAAGAGAAGAATACTTATAGAGGTTGGGAAAACAAGCCAAAAACAAGATTTGACAACTATTCTCGCTCTTTCTTTATAAAATTGTTTTCTGGAAAGAAGTTCAGCTTCATATCCTGAGTTATTAAAGGTTTTCAAGGACTGTTCTATAAGAAACCTATTTAATAAACTGAGGAAAAAGATTTAATAAGTATTCTAGGTCTTTCCCTAAGAAATTCTCTATTCAATCAAAGTTTAGTTTCATATCTGAAGTTATTAAAGTTGGTACTTAAGATTGTTTTAAATAAAAGCTGATGGAGCTTCATATTCTGAGTTCTCAAGGGTTTTCAAAGACTATTCGATAAGAAACCTATTTAATAAACTGAACAACAAGATTTCATAAGTATTCTAGCTCTTAGAAATTCTCTATTGAATTAAAAGTTATTTGGTACTTAAGATTGTTTTATATGAAAGCTGATGGAGCTTCATATTCTGAGTTCTCATAGGTTTTCAAGGACTGTTCTATAAGAAACCTATTTAAGAGAAACAAGATCGTTAAGTATTCTAGCTCTTTCCCTAAGAAATTCTCTATTCAATCAAAGTTTAGTTTCATATCTGAAGTTATTAAGGTGGTACTTAAGATTGTTTTATATGAAAGCTGATAGAGAAATCAAATAACACGATTCGATAATTATCTTAATAGGTATATCAGCTCTTACCCTTTCCTTACCCTTTACTCATAGAACCGTTAAATTTCATATTATATTGTTTTCCCGAACAAAGTTCAGTTTTATAGCGAAGAAACTAGATTCGATAATTATCTTAATATGTTTCTTAGCTCTTTCGTCACACTTTACCCTTAGAACCGCTTACTTTCATATGAAAAACCTCGTGCGGTACAAAGTTCAAGCTCATATCTTGATAGGTCTGAGATACAATCAGGCGAGCACAGCACAAATACAGCTGATGATAAGTATGTTAATGTTTGCCTCAGGTAGTGAATCATGACTTCATTTTCAATGGCAAATCTAAAGCTTTCCACACCTCGATTGTTTGCTTTGGCCATAATACTTGGAATTGGCAAGCACTCGTAGTCTCAGCTCCAGCTCCAGCCTCAGCCGAGCCCCAAAGTTGACCGCCAGGTGCCAGGTGCCAGTGCCAACTGCCAGGTTGCATTAGACAAACCCAAAGCGACGACTGTTTGTTCCGGCCACACACAAAGCGCTGCCAAGTTGGCAAAGTATCTGCGTATCTTTCAGATGCCCGTTCTGCTCATTAACAGCTTAAGGAAGCGACTGTCGCCGGTTTCAGCTACAACTGGGAGTGCTGGGTGGAATTGAGACAATGTGTCAAATTGCGCAAGGCGACAGGAAAACTGAAAAGCGACTGCGAATGCGAAACATGTGTGAAAAGCTAGACCAGATGCTGAGGAAATCTGTTAGCCTGTGCCAACTTATGGACAATAGCTGGCCATCTTCTCCAGCTGCTGATGTCTACATTAGGCGCGGCCGTGCCTAATGAATGCCCCGCTCTCTTTAAGGTGAAAGCTCAGGGCATGAAATTGAAATCTGAGCAGCAGCCCTCCACCCCCGCCCCCCCGAAAGCCGTGACGAATACTTGCCACGGTTTATCGCCGCATGTTGCAATGCCAACGCAAGGCAAAACAAAGGAAATCAAGCAAGAAACTCTATTTGTAGGGTGCCGAAGAAACAATACCCTTGCAGGAATACTTCTGAACTTGCTCCCAATGAAAACTAGACAAAACAAAATAGGTTTTGATATAAGACTCATTACGATATAAGATTGAGTTATCTGATTTTGATAGCATTTGTTAATATTGTCTAGAACACATTAATAAACAAAGCTGGGGATTTTGGTTTGATTAGGTTTGGCTGGTTCTGATGTTCGTATGATTTAAGAGAACATCCTTGCCAATTTTCATGAATACAAACATCAAACTAACATCAGTACAGATCAGTTTAAGAAAGTATATACCTCATAGGGCTAAAAACGCCTTCTTCACTGCGTTACACATTTTGTGACAACATAATTGTACCCTCCTGCTAGGGTATAACAAAGGAACAGAATTCTACAACCCCCAGTTGGAACAATTCCACATGGCTGCCCCTCTGACGGGTCTGTCAATGCCATACACATTTGCCAGACTATAAATAGGCCTAGAGTTTACAGTCGAGGGCATAAAAAATGCAGCGGCAATTGGAGAATGGCCTGTATCTGAATCAGTTGGGCGTATACCAGCGGCGCCGGCGTCCCCAGCAGCTGGAGAACGGAGTTGAACTGGATCAGGATGAGCCGGGAGGAATGTGCTGCTTTTCAACCCAGGAAAGGCTGTTGGCCATGTGCTTTATAGTGTTGCCCGTGATAGCTACGTTTGTGCTCTTACTTGGATTGTTGTTCGCCTCACGCCAGTGAGTGGCCGCGTAGCATCCAAAGGTGCTCCGTGACGAGCCCTTGCAGCAGCTCCACTTCTTGCCGGACCAGAGACCAGGATGATAGCGATATGACTTGGGCGTATTGCTGTCCTCGCACACTGCAACAAGCGGGACAGAAAGAAAGATGTGATAGTTAATAAAGGTTCGATCTGTTATATTGTTATCAACTATATGCATATTTGGATGATACACCTGTATTATAGAGAGGGAATCCCTAATGTATGTACATTCCGGCAGAAGATGCCGCCCTTCCCAGAGGAAGCTTCTCGGAAAGCATGTAAAGGAAGGTATAGGAACCCTAAACTCAACGAAAATTCTGGCATTCGTTCGGAAATTTGCGCTGGTGGAAGAGCTCCAGATGCAGATATAATAGATCTTCATGCTCGTAGTGTATTGCCTTCCTATATTACTAATCCCATCCACACTTGATTGTGTCTCCGATATTCCCAAATATTTTTCTGCTCAAGAAATATATATCATTTAACATATAAGGATATTTGCTATATCCCTAACTCGATTCACAGCTGACTGTGTGTTGATTCCTGTACTGTTTCCCTAATTTTTGTAACCTAAAGATTTCCTATTAAAATATCGAGATCTTTCGATATTTAAAGGTATTTCTTGAGTCATTATCCGTCCTGTTCCTCTGTCTACTAGTATAATCTGTAGATTTCCTATCCAAATATCGATATCTTTCGACATATGAAGGTGTTTCATGCATCACAAGCTCTATCCACAGCTAACTTTCTGCTGATTACTAGGGGATATCCGTCCTGTTCTTCTCTCTACTGTAGCTTTCCTATCCAAATATCGATATCTTTCGATATATATATAGTTCGATCCACCGCCAACTTTCTGCTGATTCCCAGAGGATAAACCGTCCTGTTCTCCTCTCTACTTATATAACCTGTAGATTTCCTATCCAAATATCGATATCTTTCGATATATAAAGGTGTTTCATGCATCACAAGCTCTATCCACCGCTAACTTTCTGCTGATTACTAAGGGATATCCGCCCTGTTCTTCTCTCTACTATAACCTGTAGTTTTCCTATCCAAATATCGATATCTTTCGATATATAAAGGTATTTCTGGGATCACTAGTTTGATCCACAGCTTACTTTCTGTTGATTCCCAGAGGATAATCCGTCCTGTTCACCTCTCTACTTATATAACCTGTAGATTTCCCATCCAAATATCGATATCTTTCGATATATAAAGGTGTTTCTTGCATCACCAAGTCGATCCACAGCTGACTGTCTTCAGATTTGGGTTAAGCATTGTTGTTGACTCCATGGACCGATGGCTTATCGTGTCGGAGCGTTTGGCAGCTGCAGCATCTGCAGCTCTTTGGGTTTTTTGTTGTTTGAGTTTTTGGGGTCATCCGACTGGTCGTGGCTGCTGCTTACCTTGTCTTATGGCTCGTATCCACTCGCTGCGCTCCTTCTCGCTGTTGGCTATCACGTAGAGCGTGTACTGTGGCACCCCTCGTCCCAGCAGTGACCCCTCGCCCCCGTTGGACGCCTGGTTATCCGTCTGCTGCTGTTGTTGTTGCTGTTGCTGCTGTGCGGCTGTCGTCGACGTCGTCTCGCAGTAGCCCACTTGAAACGGGTAACCCTGGCAATTGGATGGTCGGCATTGCGTTAATGTTAATCAAAATCAAAATCAAAATTCACATTATGGCAGCGGCTACTCACATCCGGCGCGAAGGGATCGCCGCCCTCGCCGCACACCGTCGCCTCCTCCACAAGGCGAACGCCTTTCAGATTAATTCGTCCGCGTTCGCGTCGTCGCTAAAGGAAAAAGGAGAAAAGAGTAAGCAGAAGGGAGAGTTGGTTAAAGATATACTTTGCAAGGAAAGCAGGTCTATAACTATGTACTATAAATACTTAAAGATATATAGAAAACAATGATCAAGTAAGGAAAGAAAAAGAAGAAGGGAAGTGAGGAGAGTTTGCTGAGAAATCATATCTCTTGCAAGTTTAAAAAACCCGATAAACAGTTGAGTCGGTTAAGGAGAAGAAAACAGAGTTAGGACGAAATTTGAGAATACTACATATGTTTTCTAGAGAATGCAATACTATAGGGGCGAGAACGAATCGGTTATTGGCGTAACGGTTATATATCAAAGTAGCTATGAAAGGAATAGGATCAAAAAAAGTTTGTGGAACCGTTTGGGAATATATTTTGAGTATTGCATACCTTTAATTCATATAATAAATGGGTTAGGAAAACTAAGGAAGGAAGGATTTGATAAGGTCTGGAAGTCTAACAATTGTTTAAATAATAGATATTTTAATAAAGAATGAACTCTATAAGAAGAGCACCAAGGAACTACAGTACAGTTAGTAAAATGGTAGTATTTCTGAGGAACTAAACTAAGATTTTCAATAAAAAGCTATCAAGAAAAGGGTTGTAGCCTGCAGTTGTTGAAAGTTTGAAAATGTGCCCCTTAAAACATCTTAAAAGCTGCTTAATTCAAGTACTAGTAAAAAAAAAAACCCCCCTAATCGATTTAAGAGGCAGCAACAGCGCGTTAAAATCCCCGCAAAACCTCGAAACCCCTACAAAAAAAAGAAAAATGCAACTGGTTTTCAAGGTAGAGCGCTCCATAAAGTGCCAATGAAATATTCGTCAGCTCTTTTTTTTTTTTTTGTTGTTGGTTGCCTGGCATTCCACTTGACGGCACTTAAACGATGTCCTGGCAGCCAGGTCCTTGTTGCGAGGGTAATTTCTGCACGTGTGCCAGCGGATGGGGGCATGGCAGCGGGGATGGGGGTGGGGTGCAATTGTGCATACTTTGCAGCGTTGCAGGCTCAATTAAGTCAACATAATTGGCCTAATTGACTTGACAAAGCCAAACGGGGAAGCCCCAAGCAATTTCTTTGCTTTTCCTTTGCCTAGGCCCAAATTTAGAGAGAGTGAGAGAGGGGCGGAGGGAGAGGGGTCACGCAACGTGGCGTCGTCGTCGGGTGAAATGCGGGGAGATAAGCACGTCGTCTCGGTGTCGCTTAGCCCCTTTGGCTTATCGCGGCAACCCGACGGAAAGAAAGAAAAAAAGATCTAAACAAAAATAAAGTTAGGCAACAACGACGACGACAACATAAAAACTTAAGCAGCAACAAAAAACAACAACAAAATTGACACAAAGACCTCAAATAAACAAGCAGCGATTTCAAATAAGTAAGAAAACAACAAAAAGAGAGAGAAAAACCAGGGCAGAGGCAGTGGCAGGGGCCGAGAGGCTCAGGGGGAGGGAGGCCAGACAAACACACAAAAAATTGAACTTCCTTTTTGGCTTCTCAAGTCTCAAAACAAAACAACAACAACAACAACAAGTACATAAAATTGTGCATAAAAAGTACAACAATTTATTTGGGTTAAGCCAAAAGCAAAGTCGAAAGCATGTGGGTGAGCTGCTGGAGAAGGGAAGGGGATGGGGTTGGGACGGTGGCGGGGGCAAAGAAATTCGAAAGAAAAGCGAAACGAAATGAAAATTGTTCAAGTAGCAGACAGAAAGCAACAACTTGACAGGCAATTGAAATTGAAATTGAAATTGAAACGCACTTGAAAAACGCGAGCTTTCAATTGCCGCTAATTTGACAACAGTTTAAAGGGAACGGAAGAGGGAAAGGAAAATATTTATAGTAATAATTCAGGAAAATTACAATTAGTTTCATGGAATAATAGAAGAAATCGAGAAAAGTGCTAAAAAGACTATCGATAACCACGCCACTCTCTAAATTCGATAGTCGATAGTTAAGGAGAGTTTTTACAGTTTATCGTTTTACTATCGATGCCTTATCGTTTTAAATCTATAGACGATAGTTGAGGAGAGTTTTATACACAGTTTATCGTTTTACTATCGATAACCACGCCACTCTCTAATTCGATAGTTAAGGAGTTTTATTTACAGTTTATCGTTTTACTATCGATAGCCACTTCACTCTCTAAATTCGATAGATCGATAGTTAAGGAGAGTTTTATTTACAGTTTATCGTTTCACTATCGATAGCCACTTCACTCTCTAAATTCGATAGACGATAGTTAGGAGAGAGTTTAATTTACAGTTTATCGTTTTACTATCGATAGCCACTTCACTCTCTAAATTCGATAGTCGATAGTTAAGGAGAGTTTTATTTACAGTTTATAGTTTATATCATAATTAAAACGGTTTCAAAGGGAAATAATAAAGTTTGTATGTTATGAGAGTTGAAAGAAAGTCTAGGAGTGTATTTTATATGAACTAGGATTGTTGCTCTTCCCAAATTTCCAACTTTCTTAGCTCTGTCATATATAACTAGCTTAAGTTATCACATTGGGACTATAATTATATAACTATAATTCTTAAATATAGTATTAAACTGTTCACCAATAAAAGATAAATATAAAAAGACAGCTCTGTCAAAACTGTACCGATTTTCACGTGGTATGTCTTTTTCCTTATGGTTTTCTCTTAAAGTAAGTATACAATTTCAATATTATTTCAATATATTTCAATATTATACCTCTGTCTTATAAAGCTTGAGCTAAGCGAAGACTGATCCCAACTATACATTATTTTTTCTATGAAGACTTAAACTTCAACAAAAAATATTAAAAAAGAAAAAAAACAATCCCCAAGAAAATCAATTAACTTTTAATAAAGCTATCGAAGTCTGAAGTATACAAGGATTATAATGAAGCTAAAAGTTTTAGAAGTCACAACTTATTGCATTTTTGGCATGCGTTTTTGATGAACAGAAGATGAACTTAATCAGAACTAGTTTTAAAATAGCGTTTTTGTACGAAATTTGATTAAAATCGATTAAAAGTGGAATTTCTAGATATTTTCTTACCTCAAGATCAACTTTATAAGAGAACAAAAACCCAAGAAAATGTTATATGAAAGACGAATAAAGCTTAAATGCCAAATCAATCTTAAGGACAAACCATGTTAAAAACCCACTCCTCAATTAGATTGGATGAGTTTTGACAAACTTATGGAATTTTGAATGTGTGAAGGAACATTTACTTCTAAAGTCTGATTCTCTGGCATGAATTTAAACCGAATAATTAAGCATCCCGGAATAAGTAATAATAATGATAAGCCAAAGTTGAGCGTTGGATGAATGGAAAATTCTATGAGTGGGTGTGGCAGACAACTGGAAAAGTAAAGAACAGCAACAATTACAACGGCAACATCCGGCGGCTGTCCGGGAGGACTGTCAGACAGGGACAGTGGGAGGCAGGGTGGCAGGGAGGCAGGGTGGCAGGAAGCGGGGCAACATCGTCAAAGGTTTTGATGCCTCTTCCTGCACGTCATGACTTCCATGTCGTGCCACTTTCTAGTGAATAGCGCATAAAGCAAACTCGGGAAAACTGAAAACTGAAAAGTTGAAAAACTGGCAACTAGCAATTGAAATGGAAATGGAAATGAAAATGGCAAAATGTGAATGAAAATTATGGCCAAGTTGTGTGGCATACATACTAGTTGAGAATATCATGGGTTTAGAGTTTTTCTTTCAGTGGGTGAACGAACTTTTGTGCTGCATTCCCCATGATGCCCCTGTGTGTGTGTTGCATGTGTTGCAAATTGGCAACCGCGACATGTGGCACCAATAAGCGGCAAAACGAGTGGGCCGCCTCGGGGCGCACATCAAACTAACAGCTGCTTGTGATTTACATTGAAAACAAGCCAGAAAATTGACTGCAATTAAGCAGCAGACAGATGAGTCGAGTTTAGTAACCTGAAGACCTCCGATTGCTAAAAACACACACACACACACACACACACACACACACACACATACCACGTAATTTTGAGCACACGCAACTCTCGCAACTGTTGGAAATGAAAACGAAAGGCAACATTCGGGCCAACACCAAAGTGAAAGTCAATTAATGCAACATTAATCAACTTGCCTTTAAATGCAGTCTGCGGTCAGGTCAGACCTTCACTCCAGGGCTGAGGCTGAGGCAGAGACTGAGACTGAGGCGGGGCAGCTGAGGGGCGCGTGCCAAGAGCCAAATGTTGTTGTTTAAAACGTTAAACAAACAACATCTTAAAATGTTCTACATTAAGCGTAATTAAAACCTTTTTTAAAGTCCAAGTTAAACTACGCTTCCGGTTTTCATTCTCTCCTCAGCGAAATGTGAAAACTCTGTCTCAAATGTGGCAACGCCAATTTGATAAGTTGACAGCACCTCATTGAGAAGTTGGCAGGCCAGCTTAAAGAATTCTTAAATTCATATTGAGAAGTTGGCAGGCCAGCTTAAGGCTTAAGTATATTCTTAAAATTCATATTATACGGTGAATCGCAAGCTTCATTAGAGTTGAGAACATTTCTATATTTGTAGCATCGATTCTTTTCGATTTGCAAAATAAATATCGATATTAATATTTTTTTTATTTTTTTTGTTTAACATAAATTCAATTTATTTCATATGTGAACTATAGTTTAAAATTAGTATATTGCTACCTGCGTGGCAGCTTAACCTAATTATACATTAATATAAAGCGAAGTGACTATCTTAGAATATAGTTATACATATTAAGATATTAATATGGGATTACACCAGAATAAATAAACTCTAAGGCCATGTTTTAAGGAAACATTTGACTTTTGATTCGAGACTGAAGGATTAAAACCCTTACAAGCCCTTTATACTAAGGATGAGAAGTCATATACTCGTATATAGTACGAAATTTTGGTCTATATCGATAATTTTGCTCAATATATCGATAATGTCAATTATTTTCTTTTATGTGGAAAAATATTGGTTTCTTAACAGAAAGGATAACTATATTATTACACTTTTTTATATGGAAAATGTTGCTCCTAAAGAAATATCTTGAATTTATTAGGTTTTAATTATTATTTTGTATTGAAAAATATCCCTAATAATTGTTTGCTATCAAATCCACTTTTGTTTATTTAATTAGATACTTTTTTAAACGAAATTCGTAATTCAGAAGCTAAAAATTATTAATTGATATTATTATTAATTAAAAGGTTTCCATGCTCAACAAAACTATCGATGCTAGACAAAAATGTTATAATCGATATATTTTCAAAGTTTTGGATAACAATCAGTGTTTGGCGATGCCATTTGTCTTTACAAAGTGGCAACTCTGCATTCAGTGTTTGGCGATGCCATTTGTCTTTAAAAAGTGGCAACTCTGCATTCAACTTAAGCAGATACGCTAACTGCTAAATTGTGACAGGGAGATTAACTGATTGGTAACTTTAACATGAACATGAAAAGAGCGATCCTGAGAGAAATCAACGTAAGTGCTCTGCAGATAAATTGGAACCCCGGACAGGACTCATACCCTTCCCTTTTCAGGCTGCTTGTTTGTATTATTGCTGTGTAGTTTAAAGTTGCACTGCAATTTCCGCGATACACAAAGCCAAAGAATACTTAAGAGTAACACAATATGCCAAAGGACAACAGCTTGAAACACGAAACGTTGTCCAAAGTGGCAGGCGAAACCTTTGTTGCTGGCAACGGCAAAGGCAAGGGCAGCTGGGCGGGGTTGAGGTATGGGCAGAGGGACACAGGGATTGGTGCCGTAATTGGGAACTGGGCCTGAAACACCTGCGCATAATTGAAAGAACTGTCAAAGCAAAGCGACGACAAGTGCATCAGGTAGAGAAAAGGGCAACAAATGGAAAGAAAAACTGTGGCACAGCGAAAATTAAGTGAAAATTGCAATTGAATGGGAGAAAGACCAAGAGGGTCACTAAAAAGAGGCGGAAATATACACAGGATGAAGCATGGGAAAGGACTGAGGAAGTTAAGAACTGTAAAGTGAAAAGGATCAAAATTCAATGAATATTTAAGGGAGCTAGAAAAAAAGAACTGCAATTAGTTTGAATGTTGCAAGCTAAGGATAGTAATGTGGTATAGGAGTTGAGTTGAGGATTGAAAACGGGTAAGTTAAGGATAGTAATGTGGTTTGGAGAAAAGGTAATACCATTTAGTGGAGTTGAGGATTGAAACGGGTAAGTTAAGGATAGTAATGTGGTTTAGAGAAAAGGTAATACCATTTAGTGGAGTTGAGGATTGAAACGGGTAAGTTAAGGATAGTAATGTGGTTTAGAGAAAAGGTAATACCATTTAGTGGAGTTGAGGATTGAAACGGGTAAGTTAAGGATAGTAATGTGGTATAGAGAAAAGGTAATACCATTTAGTGGAGTTGAGGATTGAAACGGGTAAGTTAAGGATAGTAATGTGGTATAGAGAAAAGGTAATACCATTTAGTGGAGTTGAGGATTGAAAACGGGTAAGTTAAGGATAGTAATGTGGTATAGAGAAAAGGTAATACCATTTAGTAGAGTTGAGGATTGAAACGGGTAAGTTAAGGATAGTAATGTGGTTTAGAGAAAAGGTAATACCATTTAGTAGAGTTGAGGATTGAAAACGGGTAAGTTAAGGATAGTAATGTGGTATAGAGAAAAGGTAATACAATTTAGTGAAGTTGAGGATTGAAACGGGTAAGTTAAGGATAGTAATGTGGTTTGGAGGAAAGGTAATGCAATTTAGTGGAGTTGAGGATTGAAAACGGGTACTGAATATATGAGTAACCTTTGGGATATTAAGGAAAGTAAAATAGAAAGTTAGTTAACTCTTAGGAAATGAAGTATAGTATAGTGAAATGAAGAGATGATACTTTTAAGTATTACGCAAGTTGAGGATAGTGTTGTAATATAGGGAATAGAGGCTGAAATTATGAAAAAGTTGAGGGGTGAAAAGTGAATAGGGATGAATAGTGAAAAAGATACTGAAGAGTGTTAAAATGATGGAGAGTTAAGTATAGGGGAAATCAGGATGAATGTCTTCATAAAAGTAAAGTAGAACAAAGAAATGAAATTGAAATGAATCGCTTAGAGATGCTCAGGAAAGTAAATTGAAAGTTAATGCAATTTGATGAAATGCAAGTTTTTCCAAAACAGCCCCCCGCAAAAGTCATTAACATATATCATCAGATTGTGAGTTCCCTAAAGATATAAGTGCTGAAACTATAATAATCGTGAAATGACAATAATAAATGTCGCGATAATGTATCTTTTTCCACCCGACAACGAACTTAACGCTCTGATAGCTCTGGCATTCAATGACGCAGTAAATTCTTAGGAAAGGTAAATACATATATATATAGTAGTATTTTCCTGGAAGAGGTCTCATTACAAAATTGGGAACCCTCCCACGATTGGGACATGTTCACTAATGTGCAGCTAATGAGCCAATTCAGCAATGCACCAAATCAAACAGCTTTGGCTGCAGCTCCACCTTCCTGTGCCCCCCCTACACTGTCGACGCTCCGTTCGACCTTTCAATGTTGATTAATGGAAACAAACTGCGTTGTTGCATGTGTGTGTGCAACATGTTGCATGTTCAAATGCCATCGGCTTTGAGACGCGTAACGAATGTGACGACTGCCAGCTTCGCCGCTGGCCAATACTTAAGTTCTCTCTGGCTCGGTTCGGTTCTCGGCTGACGATTGATCCCCAGCCATGACAATGAAGAACGGAGCGGGAAGCGGCAGGCGGAGGGGCAGCTACGCTGTGTTCTCTCCAATGATTGATAACGCGCCCCTGGGCGCTTCTTGTGACTGACCACATGCAGCGGTAGTATGATTGAAAAATTGTCTCATATAAATTATAACTGTAATAAAAAGCCAATTTGAGCTGTTTGTGCAGCTGAAGTATGTACTTCAAAAGATACAAGATACAAAGATACAAGATCCATGCGTACTCTCAAATGTATCTAATGGTTTTTCAATTTCACGGCTCGACGGCAATGAAACGGGACCAGACTTTGAGCTAGGGATATGATATGGCCTGGTATGTCTTGGTAGGGGTCATCAGCCGCACTGGTCAGGGCAATAAATTTTCAGTTTTCACATGTGTAAACACAGCACAAAAGATGCAGATGCATAAACACAAGACTAGATACAAAATTAGATGTCTTACAATACACTTTCTACGCTGTGGTCATTATAAACTTATGTTAGTTTTGTGAACTTATAAAGTATAATTATTCTGAATCAAAAGAAGGTCTTAGATGGAATATTATTGATTCCATTGATGTGGCAAAAAACTGTCAAAAACTGAGCTCTTATTTCAACATTTCTTTTTAGTTTTCAGCAACTCTAAAGCTGGAATATCAATTTCTATTTAACAACATTTAACTTAAAAGTCTTTATCATTAAAACAATTGGTAGAAAATTGTGTATTTGCATGAAATCTTTCTTACAAGAACTGTATTTCATTTACTCAATCCATATTTCATTAGGCTTAATATCGACAACACTTTCATATGTTTATATATCGGGTTAAAGAGCACATAAACTCAGGGATCTAACAGATTGTATTAGAGAGGTCAGTTTGGTAGGCAAGCCTTTACCAAAGTGAACAAAGCTTAGCTAAATTCCAAAAACCTTCCTGCAGGAAGTGCAATTATCCGAAGGATAGTGTCGCAGAAGCCTACTGCTTATATAAGCCCTTGCTAGGAGGTTAACCAAGGAGTTGCTGTGGAACAGAAGTCTGCCTCTGTATCTTTCAGGAAATGTGCTGATTGCATAGCATTCTGGCAACATAGATCATTATAAGATAGGATTATAGGAAGCGTCTACAATTCTCCGAAGAATTTTACTTTAACAAGACTCCATCCGTTGCATAGAAGTATTGCCCCAGAGATTACTGCTCCAATTCGCTTCTAAATGCTAAAGAAGGTTTAGTTTTAGTGTAAGAAACTTGTTAAGGTACAAAGTTTGCGCAGAACATCCTTAGTTAGATAGATGAGCACACTATATCCTATCCTAGGATGTTTGCAAGAGTATTCAAACTTCGGCAGCCATAAGATAACTCAATTCTTTGGTTTTTCCAATGAAAATGAAACTGAACAACATTTGCTCATATGCATAATTTGAGTTGTGTTGTTGTTGTTGTTGTTGTTGTTGTCTTTTTGGTATTCTCACATCAAAGGACATGCTTGGCTGCCCTGTGCGGCTTTCAGTTCTCAGTGTAATTAATTTGGCGTTGAGAATGTTTTGTATCTTTTGCTAACTGCTGAGTCATGTCCACTCTGTTGTCTCTTGTCTGTTGTCTGTGGCTCTTCCTGTGTATAGTATCTATGAGGTCCGCGTTGATGACTTCCTTTTCTTCAGACATTTTGAGAAATTTGCATTATGGTATACCATGTTAGTATAATAATTGTTGTTGAAAGCCTACGCTATAATTTTACCCCCACATGCGTCCTGGGAAAGGCCGCCCAAGCATGAACTGCGATTTCGCTGGAATTTTTGGTTGTATGCCTTAACGATCATCAAGGTGATCTATCAACCTCATCATCATCATCATCATGATCATCATTATGAACATTTTCAGCTAGACTATGGGAAAACAAAAGCGCGCGTTGGCGATGAAATTAACGATAAGCAACGCCTCTGGAAAACAAAAAAGTTCATACAAAATCTCAATAATTAAATTTATAGAAACTGCAGACAAAAATAAGAAAAACAACAACAAAAAACTGACTAAATAACGAGAAAAATAGAAAATCGAAGTCAAAGATGCGCCGCAGATAGCATCAGGGACAACACACAGATACACACACACACACACACACACACGAGCTCAGCTGATCAATCAGCCAAAAAAGGTGTGCTGCCTCCCCTCCCATAACCCCCCCCAACCCCCTCCCATGCCACATGCTGTCGTATAAATATGAAAATCGTGACTTGAACGCTTAAAAAGCGCTTAAAACGTATTAAACAAACATATGGAAAACTTGTGTTAGGCCGGAAAATGACAAAGAGCCCAAAATGTGGCAGCAGCGAGGTGGGGGGAGGGGGCATAATTGAAAGGTAAATGGTTGGCAAGAGGCGGGGGAGAGGGGAAGACACACATACGTTATAAATGCGCGGAGGAAATTGTCAGTCATAAGGTCAAAAGGCAACCTCTATAACAATTTGAAATTCCAATTCCTAACCCTCACATAATTACAGCTCCCCCCGATCTCTCACTCTCCCTCCCTCTCTCCCTCGTCCTCACTTGACAGCTGTGGAAAAAACCCCTACGCACAGGCATTTCAGCTGGTAACCCCTCCCGCCGTCCCGCCGTCCCGTCTTCCCACTCCTGTCTCTGCTCGCTTGGTTAGCTGTTTAAATACTTTCTTCAGACGCGCGTTCCGAGCCGAACCGAGCCGAGCCGCCTTCTTTGTCTATTTCTGAAGCAATTTGTGTTTATTTTTATGTTTTGATAAATGCATTTCATGCGCTCCTCTTCGCTGCGGAGGTCGTTCACAGCATATGGTTCAAAGGGGCCCGGGAGAACGGAGAACGGAGAACGAAGATCGAAGAACGAACGAACCTTGTAAAAACATATAGCCAAGTTCTTTGGCAGTCGACATATGCAAACTATTTGCCATTTGTTAAAGTGCTCTATGCATATCCTGGTTGCTACCTACAGTAGACAACTGTTATCGATAGTATCGATAGGTTTCGCTTACGCTTATAGTATCGGATTGGGGAAAAATATTATAGGAATTTATTTCAAGTCTTCTATCATAGTTTTTCCCTTCAATAAATTAACTTTTCTATCAATTAACTTCTTCTTTAATGTGTATTATCGAATATATTTTAATAAATTAGTTTTTCTATCAATTAACTTCTCCTTTTATGTGTATTATCGATTCTAAGTGTGATTTTATGTGTATATTCCGATTCTATCAATAATTTGAACGTGTTCACTTTTTTGGGATAATATTCTAAGATATTCCATCAAATTTAGCATTCTAAACCAAAATACTGAAAAAGTGAAATACAAATGTTAAGATATCAAAAGTATCGAGAGCTTTATGAGCTCTTAACCTTGTTCAAAATTCCATTTTAGAACTTATCGACTATATCTGTCTATATTATTATAAACACATCTCTTTTAAACATTTTACAGATAAATTAATATTTGCGGAAGTTTTGTTTATTTTACCACAATCTTACTCATATAAATAAACAAACAATTACAATTTTACAAAACAAATACAAAATATTGTAATTTTAGCAAGTTGAAAGATAAAAAAGTTCTTCAAAGAACGGAAGAGCTTTCATTTGTTTTAAACAAATTAAAAACACTTATATTTTAGCGTTTTTCAGTTAATATTCTTAAAAGTATTAATATAAACCATCTACTATTATTCAATAATTTAATAAAACATTTAATTTTCCGATTGCTCTATTGCTTGATAGCATGATACTTCTATCTCTTCCCTATCTCTAGAAATATTTATCGCATGCGAGCTAGTGCACAAAAGCAAAACAAGAATATTTAATAATCATAACGTAACAACAACAACAACCACAGCCGTCATATGCACATAGTTTGCCTTGCGTGCTATATTTGGCTGGCCAGCACATGGCGTCAACATGTGTGTCCAAGCGAGATAGCAACAAAAACAAACACACAAACACACACACACAGTCAGAGACGGCGCTCTCAGCGTAATATGCGCTCTTTTGCTTTGCTCTTAGGCAGTCTGAGCGCTTCAACATGCAAGTGCCCGGGTAGCTCAGTCGGTAGAGCATTGGACTTTTAATCCAAGGGTCCAGGGTTCAAGTCCCTGCTCGGGCGAGCCAATTTTTTATTACTTTTTTCTTTTTTTAATTTATAATGATTTAGATTTTATATTATATTTTTTATTTTTCAAGTTTTTTATGCGTGTGGGAATTTGCCGCCGGCAGAAATTTCATTCATAAAAATGCATACGCGCTGCAGCAACATGCTCGCAATTAGCACAGGAAGAGGGCGGCCCCGCCAGCCAGTAGAGCACACACAAGCTGGGCCCCAAGGCGAAATATGTCTGTGGGTTCTTCATGTCCATGTCCATGTCCTATGTGGCCAAGGCAGCAGCCGCAGCACCGCAGCAGAAGCGCAGCCTGCGCAATTCCTGAGCGATGAGTGCGCAACGCCCCCAAAAAAAGCAAAGGTGGCTTCAGTTTCTGGCCCAGACACACTCGGTGTGCAACTGTAATGCCAACCGGATATGGGGCGGATGCCAAAGCGATTGAATCATTCACTCATTGGGGCACCACCACCTCCATGGCCTATGCACCGCAGGAGTTGCAATTTATACGACCCACCGTATATATGTATATGCATGACAGATTCAACGGAATTTTGATATGGTGAAATTTTCATTAAAATCGGAAATTAGTCAAGTCCAAAGCAATTTATCATCTTGGTCGGCTCGGACGGGACTGGACAATTGTTTGGCAGTTTTTACAGTTACACATTTACCAGGAAACCCAACGAAATCGATGTCAATGTACCGTGGAGAGACAGCAGTTAAATTTTTATAATTCTTTTTAATCCATTTCTTGGTTTATAGTTTCTTTAAAGTGCAACTCTTACAAAGTTTATAACCCTCTTCAAGTCTTGTCAAAGTCGATTACGTTTCTTTATTTTTTCTTCATCTTTATGTAAGCTCATCTGCCTGTCAAAATGAATCATGCAGTTTATGCAAATAGTTGACATGATAATATAATTGCAGCCTTGCCATCTGGCAATATCTCTGCCACATGTGGCAACGCCAAGTAAACCAATTTGCCAATTTATTGAAACGACGTTACGATATTTCGATACGATAATGTTAACATTATGCTTATAGATTAAGCGATTGAGAAATCGATTTTTATCTTCGTGTTAAATATCAAAATTCATACAAAACTAACGTGAACATGAACAAGAAAGAACGGGTATCTTCATAAAAGATATAGGAGCTGAAAAACTAAGGACGACTTATAGTTTTTTTTCTTTAATTTCGGACCCAGAAAAATGTTTAAATAACAATCTATTAAAAACAAAGTTTCAATATTATACTTTATCAAGACACAAAAAAGTAAGGTATAGAATAAAAAATATAAATAAATAAAAAGAGGAGGCATTTTCCTCGTTTAAACGTGGTCGCCCAAATAATTCTTTATACCTACGGGCATAAAGTAACTTAAATACCAAACCAAAAAATAAATAAAATCTTCAATAAAATCTATAAAAATTTAGTTTGGAATATCCATAAAATTGAAATGCCAAGTCAATTTACAGTACAAAATATGATCAAAGAGATATTCCGTACAGAAATCGAATCAGTTTTGACAAAGTTATGGGAGTTGGGAATATGTAGAGCTTGGGCCTGTTAAACTAGCGACCAATAGGTATCGATACCTTATCAGAAACTAATGAGTTGAGAATGTAGAGCTTGGACCTTTTAAACTAGCTACCAATAGGTATCGATACATTATTGGAAAGTAGTGAGTTTGGAATGTAGAGCTTTGACCTTTTAAACTATTGACCAATAGGTATCGATACGTTCTCAAAAACTAATAAGTTGGGAATGTAGAGCTTGGACCTTTTAAACTAGGTACCAATGGGTATCGATAACTTATCGAAAACTAATGAAACCAAGTATTAGCCACATATACGTTGATATAGTATACCCAGCTCTAAAAGAAGGCTATTAACATTACTGCAACTGAACTATAAAAACTTTACAATCTCATTCGTATATTTCCGAAATAAACCCATCTGTTCCATGGTACAATGAACGGCCTTTGCGGTGGGCCACTCCGGCCCCCGTTCAGTGGAAAGTCACAGCTCCGCTCTGCTCCGCTCCGGTCCGCTCTGCTCGGCTCCGCTCGCACGCTGCTTATGAGGCAGCCGCATTGAGTTATGAACTTAAAACCCTGTCCAGGCCATAAAGTACAAAACAGCTAACAACTTGCGACGGCGGCTGCTGAAGAAGATGTTGTTCTTGTTTTATGTTATTTCTGTGTTATTTTTTTTTATTTTTATGATGACTCACGCGCCGCGACCAGCGATAAGATCAATCATCAGACACAGCAAACGGGCTAAGAAAAAAACAATCTCATAGCACGCAGCGCTGCGGTTTGACCAATCCGTGATAACATTTTCAAATACGAAAGTAGACAAGTTTAGGAACATCGTTTAAGACTGAGGAGTGTGTGTGTGCGAGTGTGTGTGAATGTGTGTATTTGGGAACCGGCTTTGATTTCTAATTATTGGGATCGGTTCGGTTTTGGGCCGTTTGCGCGTGAGCTTCAAATTAACGGCCAACAGCAGCGGAAATAGCTGAAGCGATAAAGCCAATAAAAAGGCGAAAATCTTTAAAACATTTGTGGGCTCGTTTTTCAATAGAAAGGCGTTTATTTTTATACATAATTCCAATTAAACGATGGTTTATAGCCACAACCCAAAGCTGGCTAAATGATTTTCGGCTCTTAGCCGCCTTAAACACTTGCTTTAAGTCACTATCGATTCTTTTGCGTTACCAAGCTTTCGATAGTATCGATATTTTGTTATTTTGGGAACTATCATACCATAGATAATTTCTCTAGTAAGTTTTATTAAGTTTTAGGTAATTTAATGTGATCTGCCAAGAAATATCGATTGTTTTATCTGGAAACTATTTTATTGCTGTAACTATCAAAACTATCGATATAGCGCTATCAACATTTTGAAAAGATATCATACTTTTGTTTATAATTCAGATTATTCCCATTGGGCGTTAAAAAACACAAAATTACCTCAACAACAGTATGAGTTCAGTCGATACTATTGATAGTTAAAACAATCACTATCGAAACAATCGAGAGCAAGCACGCTGTCGCAATCGATACTATCGATAAATTGTGTGTCAAAGCAAATTCTTTGGATATATTCTGTACATATTTTGGCATGCAATGAATGAATTGTTTTATTACAATTTTCAATCGATAATATCGATAGTTTAACTATCGAAACTAACTAACGGTCGTTGCGCTGGCTGTCCAGAGAGGTGTGAAGCTCTAGCCTATGATTTACCACGCTCCAGTGGGCAGTTGCTCCGATTGGAGCCTTTGTCTGCCTCTGGATGAGATTTTACAAGCAGCTAGCTCTTAACTTAGTCGTAGCTGTGGCAATATGCAATAACTCAATGTCCCGACTCGTCCCATGACAAACAAAGGCCCGACCAGGCCGGCAGACAGCCAAAAGGAGGCCATCACCTACCCCTACCTACTGGACAGACAGACAGGTAGCTGGCTGACGAAGAATCTTTCCGAGGCGCATAATGAAGCATGAAAAGCTGCGGCTCAGCTGCGCCACAGACAAAGCGTCGTCGGGTGGGGCAGTGGGGGGAATAGACAGGGTACGGATACAAAGGCAGAGGGTTCCTTGACGGGGGCTTAAGGCTACGCCAGCTCATTAGAAGTAGAAGTAGAAGGCGGCGGACACAGGCTCATTGAGCATGCTGGGCAGAGACAGAGACATCACGTTAGAGAGACCCACCGCAAGGTGGGCTGCATTTGGTTGGGACCTGATGAATCATCCTTGGCCAAACAATAACTATACCGTTAATAGGCAAATCATGTAGACATGCGGTATGGAGACAATGCGGCTAAAAGCGCTATAGACCAACAGGTTTGGTCTGCTCTCTTGTGGTCGCATGACATTCGCTTTTGGCCAGGCTTACAAGCACCGCGTGTTGTTACCTTTTTGATTATGATTCATAATTGTTACAAGTGTTTATTGAAGGGCTTGGCCCGACTCCATATCAGGGGGCCCCGGGTAATGCCAAGCAATTGATATGTAATGGGCATATGTAAATGGTCAATTAGTCAGCAGGCCAGCAGCTGCCAGTGGAGCAAGCTGCGGCGAAAACTAAATACCCTACACACTATACTTTAAATGAAATAAAGAATAATGCAACTGAATTTTAAATTTTAAAACAAAAAAGAATACCATATTCATTTAAGCGTAAAAGGAAGCGTCCTAAAGAAAATCGAAACATTTTTATTTCCAGAAAATATTTTAAATATATATTCTTAAATAGACACCCCAATGGGAATAGGATCAATACTTGGGAAAGTGGAAAGATTGATTTTAGCTATAAAATAATTTTATTATTACAACTGTTTTTCCCACAGGTTCCTTATGAAAATAGTCAAGCAAATAGGTATAATCTTTTCAAACTTTTAGGTATTCTCATCCCAATCTTCATAATGGTTCAATTGTTTAGTCCTAAAGAAAATCTAAACATTTTTATTTCCAGAAAATATTCAAGATATGTATTCTTTAAGAGAAACCCCAAATGGGTAAAGGTTCAGTTTGGCAATACTTGGGAAGGTGGAAAGATTGGGATTAGCTATAAAATACTATTATTGTTAGAACTATTTTATGCATAGGTTCCTTATGAAACTAGTCAAGCAAATAGGTATAATCTTTTCATACTTTTAGGTATTCTCATCCCAATCTTCATAATGGTTCAATTGTTTAGTTCCAAAAGAAAATTCAAACATTTTTATTTCCAGAAAATATTTAAGATATGTATTCTTTAAGAGAAACCCCAAATGGGTAAAGGTTCAGTTTGGCAATACTTGGGAAGGTGGAAAGTTTAGGATTAGCTATAAAATACTATTATTGTTAGAACTATTTTATGCACAGGTTCCTTTCAAACTAGTCAAGCAAATAGGTATAATCTTTTCATACTTTTAGGTATTCTCATCCCAATCTTCATAATGGTTCAATTGTTTAGTTCCAAAAGAAAATTCAAACATTTTTATTTCCAGAAAATATTTAAGATATGTATTCTTAAATCGAAACCCCAAATGGGTAATAGGTTCAGTTTGGCAATACTTGGGAAGGTGGAAAGATTAGGATTAGCTATAAAATACTATTATTGTTACATTTTGTATTATTGTAACTATTTTGTACATAGGTTCCTTATCTAGAAACTAGTCACAACAAATAGGTATAATCTTCTGCAAACTTTTAGGTATTCTCATCCCAATCTTCATAATAGGTTTAATTGTTTAGTTCCAAAAGAAAATTCTGACATTTTGATTTCCAGAAAATACTTTCAAGATATGTATTCTTTCCGAGAAACTTCACAATGGGTTAACCTTCGTATGGCTACTTTCGAAAATAATGGAAAAAGATTAAATCGAATAACTTTTTCTAAAGTGAATTGTGGCTCCAGAACTCAAAAATTTAGTCTAGAAAGAGTGTAGAAGCTTTCGTTTACCAGTAAGGTGAGAAATATGAATAAGTGCCTCAAGGCACTCTTGGCGCTCTGAGTGTAAAAATAGTCATTTCCAAATTACGAAGATAAAGTTTATTTATTTTTATGATACTTCACGAAAAAAATTATCAAGCTGAATTGCTTTAATATATTTAACTTTTATTAGCACAACAAAACACAAAATGCAGCAGGATCAAATTTCACGCGTGGAAAATAACACATGTTTAGTGCACATGAAAATACAAAAAGTACCCTTAAAAGCTTCTGAGAGGCTTTCAAAGCTTCGGGTAGACATAATTTGGTGTATTTATTACTACACAGTCAAAAAATATTCAAATGATGTAAAAGCTCCTTAATTTTTTTAAATTTATTGTGAATAATATAATATAGTGTCTATAGACACTCTTAGGTGTAAGAGGGTTCAATTGTTTAGTTTTGGAATATATATATATTAACCAAGGGAAAGTAGAGTATATTTAAGAGTTTTTAATAATTTTGTAGTAGCATATTTGTATAGTTTTAAAAAGCAACTCAATATAAGGTTCACAATAGCGAAAGTTGTTGTTTTTTTAGTGTATATCCTCACCTAATAATAAAATTTATTTATAATTGGAGTATTTAATAAATGTTTATCGAAAGTGCCTCAAAAGAAGTATGATCAAGTTTCTATACCCTTTACAAGGGCTACAAAGTCGACAGAGTAACTGTAAACGAGCTTAAGTACGAGCTGCCCATATGTTGCCCCCTTGGGGCAACCCTCTCCCCTGCGGTCAGCTCCTCTTGGGCAGTGCAAGCCGCAGAGCTGCGACATATGTGCCAGGCAGACATCAGACATGCTACACACGCAGTTGGGGATCGGGCAGGGCAGGGCAGGGCAGGGCAGAGGGGCGACATCTGTCAGTGTCCGGGATCGCTGCTAAAGCTTATCAAAAACATTTTCGCTTTGGCGCCAATTTCACAAGAAACACGCGACTGCAGCCAGTTTAACAGAGGGGGGAAGGCGTAGGGGAATTGGGGATTGGTATTGGGACCACCCGGTTAAAAACAGACAAGAAAAAACTTTAGCTGGCCCCGCTAATTTGTCAGCATTGGCTGACCACAGCGGGGGGAGGGACAGGGGCAGGCATGTAATTCTACGGAATCGGCTTTGGGGCCATTTTCAGGAAGGGATGGGGAAGGGGGCCCTAAAGGTGTCAACTCGTGAAGAATTTGAATGCAGTCTCGATGAGTAATAATCCCATAAGAGAGTTCCATTTGGTGAAACGAAATAAAGTGAAATGTGAGGTGATAAATTTGGATGCCTAATTGAAAATGCCGCACAATTATGGAGATTGATCAGCCAGCCAGCATTCCCGACACTCTCCCTCTTCCTATCCCTCTCCCGCTCCCTCTTCTTCTTTTCCATAACCATAAACCCTAAAGTCGTTAAAGCGTTTTTGCCAACAATTCCAAATGGCTACCGAACAAAAAGGAGCCCACACACACTCACACACACACACACACACACACTCATACACACCAACCCAATGATTGTCCATAGGCATTTACAACGTTTTACGAGGCGTAAATGGAGGTGGAGCCTAGGAGGGAAGCTAAGGGGTTCAACCGCTGTGGCTGGCACCTCCATTAGCTTTGGATGCAGCGCAAAATTTTACTTTTGTGTCATCCGCCGAGGGTATTATAGCTAACTTATAAAGTTTGCTTGAGTCTAAAGTATTAGTTAAGAACTATAAATTGAAATAAACTGGAACTACGCAGGATGAAAGGTCAGTACCGGAAGAACATGTCTGGTAAGTGAGTATCTAATGAACCCTTCAAACCTTAATTTGAGAAATGAGCGGGATAAAGATTTCCAGAAATGTGAGATAGATAAAACTTGAAACTATCGATAGCGGAAAAGCAATCGAAGGAGACATCCTGAAGCGCACCCTCAATACTATCGATAAGTCTGAATTTCAAGCGGAATTCCAGAAGCTTGGGATAGATTAGAAAGGAGGAAGATAAAAGGATGTGCGGTAACCATAGCAGAAACTATCGATAGCGGAATAGCAATCGATGGAGACATCCTGAAGCGCACCCTCAATACTATCGATAAGTCTGAATTTCAAGCGGAATTCCAGAAGCTTGGGATAGATTGGAAAGGAGGAAGATAAAAGGATGTGCGGTAACCATAGCAGAAAGGGCTATCTGGGAAAGTAATTTTATATCCCGCGTCCTTAGGGATGGAGAGACCCTCATTATTGATTGCTATTATTTCGTTTCAATCGATAGAAACCTCTGTAGTTAAGAAATTGTGCATAAGAGACACAATCTTCACAAAGCTTACAATGTATTCATTGGGCTAGAGTATGCAGTAGTCGTTGAGTATAAAATTGATTTGTATTCGCTGGCTTAACATGCGTTGTCTGTGCCGGGCCCTTTAGGAAAATTGTTATTTACAACCTTAATCTGCGAGAAATGTATTAGAGAGCAGGGCAGAACGAAGTCGAAGTAGAAGTAGAAGTCGCAGTCGCAGTCGAAGTTGGAGTGAACGTTGAGAAGCGTAAAGTGTTTACAAACAAAGACCAGGGTTCAATTAGCATACCAGCCAGGTGAGTAGTCGTGGGACAGACAATAACCTAGCTGCGATTTTTATGACAGGTTAATGACACCCCAACGATGAGTTGGGAGTGCAATGGCTAAGTAGATTGTAAGCTGCAAGTTGTAAGTTGCAGCTTTAACCATTAATCAGCCAACTGGGTGCAAGTGACCCCAATGGACATGACACCACGGACACCGGACAGGCAGGTACATGGCAGGAGCTGCTGGTACATACATCCAGCTGGATAGACAAAGGCGTATCAATCAATTAATTGAGCATTTTCCGCACAAGTTCATCGAACCTCAAACCAGCAGCTGAAGCGGAAAAAACCAACCCACGAAGGGTTGGCAGCTGGACGCTGAATAAATGACAGAATGATGGACTGGCCGCTCTGAAAGTTAGGATGTGCACTCTAGGGGTTCATTGCTAGCATTAAATTTCATAAAGGTCCTTGAGGCTGCACTAAAACAACATGTAAATTAATTTAGAATGAAAACTTTAAGATATGTGGGATGGCTTACCTAAGGGTCGACACTTTGGTCAGGCGTTTGGGATAATCCTTTTAATATTTTGGCCCAAGGGGTGCGGCAACAACAACAACAGCAACAACAACACTGCGTAGTGTAAGCGAGATGGCGCCAAGCGGTGAGAAAGAGAGAGGTAGATAGAGACACACACACACACCAACACAAACACTCGCTACACTTGAAAAACTTGCGCCTTGGGTGGGGCCTGTTTTCGCGACTTCTTTTTTATTTATGGCGTATTTTGTTGGATTACTCGAGCTCTAGGATCCTCAGGATGCTGTGTGGATGCTATGACATATGGTAATGCACGTTCACAGGCTCGTATTTGGAGGCTTTTGTTGATTACAGTTATTGGAAATGCGGCAATGGTTACAATTATTTCGAATAAGGGTTGTTTTGAACTTGCCGAAAAAAACCGACGAATTTCTTTTCAAGGGTGGCAGCCGGCGCGTTCGAACAAAAACCGTTTACATACTATGCGGAAAATCTAATAAACTATTCTATATAATATTTAATTGAATATAGAAAACTCAAGAATACCACACGTTTCAGCTGGAGGCTGGACTAATAATGAAAAGCGTTGCTGGGGAAAAGCGTCGAGGAAAATCTAACAGACGTCCGCACGCGACGAGGCAACGGTTGAAACTCCAGAGCATAGGAAAGACGGTTAGTGAACTTCGTTTAGCCGACGAGACATTCAGCCAGGATATGCCAGGAAGGCTTCCAATTGGAATGCCAAACAGGATACCATTCGATAGGATAAATGCCAAACTCTACAAACGGGGGTGCGTCTCTTAGCCGGCGTCCCAGTGTCGACTAGCCGACGTTGCCGACTGGAATAGAACAGCTGCTGGCAGGGTGTGTTTGTCCAACCACAAAGGTCCTGCCCGAGCGTAGACTGGAAGGACTCACAACTCATTCGTGTGCCGACTGTCGCATTTGTTTTGATACGAATGCCAGCCAAGGAAGCGCGCTGTCCCGAGCCTCTGGCAGCTGTGCTCCCATTCACAACACACGCACAACGCCCCCCCCGCCCTAAATTCTCCTGCTGCACTTTTCGCATCCATCCGCTACCCATCCCCACCACTCCACCCTCCACCCCCTACCGTTAGGTGCCGCAATAACGACGCAATAAATGACGAAACCATGACGACAAGTCGAGACACCCACTTAAACATGAATAATGGCCAGCCGTACCCCGTTGCACCCCCCAACAGCACCGCTGGCTGTGTCTTTGTCTCATTGAGAAACAAAGGGGGGGTGCATAAAGGGAGAGCGATCCTAGGAGAAGCGTATTTTTGAAGCAAGGTTTTAGGACTATTCCTGAAGAGAATATACAATCGAAATTCGTTACAAACTGTTCCAACTAAATTAATCGATTGTTTTACATACCAATAATCGATATTTATAAAACAGATAAGTATTTTTTAAGTAAAATATATTACAGTTCGTTATAGATCCTGATGCATTTATATTCCTTAACTAATATTATTATTACTACTTTGATTTACAAATCTTTATCAATATATTGATATATTTATTTTTAATTTAGATTTTCTAATTTAGATTATTCGATTGTTTTCAAATTTAAATATGTAGGAAGTAATCAGTATTGATGACAAAAATTAACTAAATATTTAAAATTTTAAAATTTAAATTTTAAAATTTTTTAAAAAAAATAAGAAGAAATTATTTCGTTTTCTTCGATTCCGATTCGATTTGAAAAACACATTTTCTGGATATTCTGAATAAAAGATAAGTTTAATAACACTGTAATAACTTATTTTTAAGGACACCAACTAAAATGTTATAGCCCAGAACAAATAATTAAATTTCCTAATTTTTTCTTAAATTTTATATAAAGAGATTCTAAACAAATTTAGTGTGGAGCTAGTTCATTGTAAAGCTCTACGTTACAGAGTAGCTGCAACTATATATTTTAATGAAAATAATCCTTATCAATAGGTTAATATAGTGTGCAAGGAGCTGCGCCCCAGGACTGTTGACTCACCTCCACATTCTCCACATCATAGTAGCAAAATGTTCGTTTGGTCAGCTCGAACCAGCGATGTTTGTAGTTGACTGGGGTGAACCGCTTCTTGTTCTGCGCCCGCTTGACCATTGAACCGCTCTTCACAATATCGTAGAGATGCTCCGACATTTTGTCCATCTTAGCCTGAAAGGATTTGCTGCTGGAGCGCAGCGATAGGGAGGACTTGATGCTGCCATGTGAGCTTCGATGCATCTTGCTGCTCAACATTGCGCCAGAAAGAGAGACACTCAGAGAGTCTGCAAAAAAATATAGAAACTGTTATTAAACAGAGTCAAGAACATCTATCTTCGGAAGTAATAATATATTTTTATTAAAAAAAAGTGAAATTTTTGATCGATATTATAGCAGCTATAACAAATAAACATCCGATGAAATTTAGAAAAAATAGAATCTGATATTAAACGGAGTCAAGAACTTCTATCTTTGGGAGTAATAGCACACTTTTTATAAAAAAAAACTCAATTTTTTATCGATATTATGTCACCAATAAAAAATAAATAAATAAACATCCGATGAAATTTAATCAGGGTCTAAAAGAGTATAATGAAACTTTGCATAGCTGAGTTTGGTTGTAATATCTTGAAAACAGATAAGATAATATTATACAATGCTTTTTTACCAATGGTTCCCATTAAAAAGCTTTGATTTAATGGGATTCGGAATATCTTCATGTTTTTTAAACCACAGCTTAATTTTCAAACGATCGTTCCTAGAGCAAAGTTATACAAATTATATTCCTTACAATATTGGTTTATTCTGATACTGTAAAATAGTTATTTATTTAAAAAAAAAAGTAATGGAATAAAACACTGATTCTTGGATTGTATTTATGTATGTTCATATATTTTAAGTTTAATTTGAGTTGTTCATAAAATAACAGAAACTTTAAATGACATTAAAAAACAAGAGTTTTAATTCATGTTCGATTTTTATATTATCAATAAGTTTTCGAAATAAAGTAAAGCTTAAAAACCACCTCTTGCATATACATTTTAAGTTAGATTTAAGTTGTGTATAAAAAATAACAGAAAGATTAAATAGCAAAAAAAGTGTAACGACTAACGACATTTTCTAACCGCCTTCCTCTGCGATTCTCAAAATTTCAAGGCACCTAACTACTACTGATACTGTCGAATTGTTATTTATTTTAAGAAAAGTTATGAAAAAACACTGACATTTTAAACTAAGTTTTGATATTAAAAGGTACAAATATAAATATTCCAAAATTATGCCATATTGTTCTAAAAATAGATCTAAATGATATGTTTGAAAATGTCAAATGATACATTTTTGAAGGTGTTAGATTTATATGAAACATATTGGGTTTTTTTGTTGATATGTATATGTATGTATCATTTGAAAACATTTTATTCTTGCCTGTAGTAAGCCATAAAAACATGTTAATGTTATGGCCAAAACAGTTGGCTTACAAGAGACGACGCCGCGCCGCATAAATCAGTGAAGCGTACATATTTATATGTATATGACTGTGGGCGTGCGAATCTCTTGTGGCATTGACCGTGGCCGAATCGAGTAGCCGGCTAATTGCCGTGGGCGTAGGCACAGGCATCAATCAGAAAGATCGGCGAGAGATGCCCAACTGACCAGGCTCTGGTTGGGGGGAGGGGGAGGGGGAGCCTGGCTGGGCAAGTCAAGCAGCAAATCGAGCGATTAAATGGCCAATTAATTAGCCAGAGACTAGGCGGAAAAGCAGTCAGAAAACAAACCACAAGCCAGATGAGCTGATGATGCCTCTCGCTCTGGCTCTCCACTGACCTTGACAAAGTGCAGTCGGAGTCAAGAAACCAGTTGCCGGGCCGGGAGTACTCCGCACAAAACTGATTAAAGGATTAGCCCACTGTAAGCTGATCAGTTGATCAGTTGAACAGTTGACCAGTTGGAACTGTTGGACCATTTACCAGCGAAGCGTGTGCACAAACAAACGGCTCGTTGGCACTAGCTTCCAGCTGCCTGTGTACACATCGGGACAACAAAATAGCCACACCTTGTTTATTTATGTGCGTTGCAAAAGAAAGCTGGGATTACTTTATTAAATCAGACTTTGATTAGGTAGTTCTCGTATATACAATGTTTATATATTATATATTTTATATATATATTCAATATATTTTAAATTTCATTTGAACTGTTCATAAAATCTCAGAAAGTTTAAGTGATTAAAAAAAAACATTAGTATACTATTATTATTATTATTATTATTATTATTATTATTAAGTTTTGAATGCTTGGATTAACTTCATGTACTCTTTATTTATTAAATCAGACTTTGATTGGGTAGTTCTTGCATATACTATATACATTTTTTCATTTTATATATAGAATATTTTATTTCACAGTGTATATATACACTATATGTATATATACATATATTTAAAGTTTCATTTGAGTTGTTCATAAAATAAAAGAAGGTTTAAATGACATTAAAAAAACACTCGAAATTAAATTATAAAGATAAATACATTGTCAGTTTAATTTGAGTTTATTAAATAACTGAAAGATTAAATGACAATAAAAAAGTACTTCATTTATTATGTTCGATTTTTATATTAATCAGTTTTCGAAATAAAGTTTTAATAAAGCTTAAAAACCATCCCTTGCATACAAATTTTAATTTAAATTTAAGTTGTGTTCACTTAAAAAATAACAGAAAGATTTAAAAGCATTTAATATAATAGATTTGCGCTGTCGCTTGTGTGTGTGCGTCATTGTGTATGTGTGTGTGTATGTGTGAGTGTTCAGAGAGGCGAGGGCAATTTTATGACCCGGGTACAGGGTGCTTTGTACTCAAATATACCCGACTAGAGCATTCTAACTTGTTCCACTAACGACTTTTTTCTAGCCGCCTTCCTCTGCGATTCTCAAAATTTCAAGGGACCTAACGACTTCGGCGATGTAATTTTGGATAATGTTCCAGCAACTTGCAGTGTTTAAAGTGTGTTTATATTTTTGGCCATATGTGTACACAGCGCACATACATACATACATACATTTGTGTACATATATACATATGTATGTATGTATGTATATGCATAAATAAATAAATACATGCTGCTAGCTATGGAATTATCGCACTTCAACAAAGACAACGACAACAACGAAAGCCGCATGCGGCTGCGCATGGAAATCAACAAACAAAAGCGACAAATGCACACCAAAAGCAACAGCAACAACAACAATCAAAATAAAAAGAGAAAAACAGCAACAACAACAACAACAAAAATCAACTACAACGCCTGCGCCCGCCTAACTAAGCCCCACCCCTCCCTCTCGCTCCTTGCCCCTGTTCATGCGTGGCACTTTAATCAAGCAGAGCGTTGAGAGCCCAGCACACATTTGCCCATAAGTAACCAACAAAAGCAGTGCAACTGCGCGCGTTCTCAACTATGATATACCCTGTAAAGAACTACTAAGCGCAGGCAGGCCTGAAATTAAATTATGCCTTAGCTAATTCTATTCACATTTATTTATGCACATACATATTCTTAATAAACATATCGATAGTGCTATGATAGTATCGATTATTTTAACAATCACAATCGGGTATCGATACCATCACCATCTTTAGCATATGAGAATACAGCATAGCCGCTGCAGTTTCACAGCCACAGGGTATAATAAAATAAACGCCGCAAAGGATCGCAACGGCGACAGCGCATACATAAATCTTGTCCCGGGGCCTGGGCATGGAACGGGGACTGCGACTGCGATTGCGACTGCGACTGCGGCTGGACTTGGATAGCAGCAGCAGCAGCAGCGGCAACAGACAAGATTCAGCATGTTTTGGCAAGCGGGCGTGGCCATGGCCATGGTACACACACACACACACTATCAGGAGAGATTCAGATTCAGACGACGACTTTGAATTTCGCCACGCAAATGGCTGCGTTTAGTTTTCATTCTTCTTGCAAATGTTTTGATTTTTGCTGATTTCTGTTTATTGTCGCGACTTCTTTTTATGTTATTTCTGCTTTTAGTTGGCGGGGGCGGGTGATGTTAACTGCGTCGGCGTTTGACGCAGCGACCTTTGAAAGAATTTCAACAAAACAAAATTAAAAACGAGTTTGCAGCTTGCAAAGCAGAAAGAAAAAAACTTGAAGGCAAGTGACAAAACATGGTCTGATTGGCGCGCGTTCTTATTGGATGAGCAGAATGGTAAGGGGTCTGGGGAGGGGAGGTCTTATCAGCAGCTGTAAATTCTAGTGCAGGCTTACTGAAATTGCATTGAGCGCAACTTATAACCATTGTGCTGATAATACATAAAAATGTGACGAGAACAAAGGCATTAAATATTTTCAAGCTGCAATGAAATTCGAGCTGTTCGACGTGAGGGCATGGGGGGGGGGGGGGGGGGCGATAGGGTGCAAAGGGCAAAGACAACAAAGAGAGAAAGAAAGAGCGAGAGAGGGGGCGGTAATAACTGTGCCAAACTTACCACAAGTGCCGTTGATTGAGCAATTGAAGCAATGACCGATAACCGATACAAATAATAACAAATCACTTTCGTTTACGCGGCGCGCACGCTCAACGACGACGACGACGGCAACGAGAACGACGCGACCGGCTTGTTCAGCATTTGCATACTGCTCGGCCAAGCAGAGGCATAAATATATACGTATATAAATTATAAACAATTCGGCGGCTCAGCTGTGACACACACACACAAAGACACAATCACACACAGACATACACGCACACAAACACAGAAGCAACAGGCGGTGATTTGTTTGCTAATTCCTGGAACTGCAAGTGCACTACTACGACGTCAAGCTGTTTCCGTACATTCTTTGACTAAAAATAAATGGCAGCTTGTTATAAGCGTTGGTTTACATGCACATATGCATGCATATGCTAAATACTAATGTGTTTAACTAAAAATAAATAAATGCGCTGTTGTTCTGGAAAGCGACCGCGCCGACGCGACGTAACTTCAAAACGGTTATCGATAAGTTGGACAAACGAAGCAACCAT
Organism: Hirtodrosophila histrioides; assembly: GCA_037075165.1. Lineage (NCBI taxonomy): Eukaryota > Metazoa > Arthropoda > Insecta > Diptera > Drosophilidae > Hirtodrosophila > Hirtodrosophila histrioides. Next base: position 77,928 of record JBAMCL010000759.1, on the reverse strand, counting down.
GCTTGGATATCGATGCTATTTTATATATTTATATTATCGATGCCTTCAACGAGTAGTATCGGCCAGCTACCAAAAAGGGTTGCCTATGGTTATCGGTCAGTTCGTTATTTAAACGAAGAAATTTATTCTTTTTATTTACAAGCACTATAATTTAAAAATATTGAATATGACCTGTACTGTAGAACGGTTTTAGTTTATGGCCATAACAGGAACCGCAACAAATGTTACATTTGAAAATAAACATTCTCTTAAGGTTTCTTTGTTCGTAAAATAAAAAACCTAATAAAACCTTATAAAAGAATAACTACTATTTTTCAATCGAAAAATTCATTTTTTAGTTAATATTAAACAACAAAGACTTGTTTTTATAATAACGATGATATGGCGCATCCATTTCCGTAATAATCGATCTTTATCAGTTTTAGAATGATTGAATTTTTTTCAGAATACTGTGCACTTAAGTAAATAAGTTATTTAATTTTGGTTTTAGGAAACAAAAGCAATTGGGAAATTAAATGCGTGTTATAAACTCTTAGGCTGGGGTGTTCTCAATTCTCCTTCTTCTGGTTACAAGCTACGCGCCAGGCACCCACCAAATACCGCAGCCAGATCATAAACAAATCAATGCCCATTTGAAGCCAGGACCAGAATGGCGACAGCTTCGATCCATCAATCTCAGTCCAGCGCACAGCCACCTCGGACATGGGCAGCTGAAGGCGTTCGGCCAGATAGAGCAGCTCCACATCAAAGGCCCAGCGCTGCACATGCAAGCTGCTAAACAGTTTACGTGCCGTGGCACGCGTAAATAGCTTGAAGCCACATTGAGTGTCACGTATTGACCGCACGGCAAAGATCCAGACAAGTGTGTGAAAGCCATGCATCAGTATGGTGCTGTAAGGAGGGATTATTAGTCTTATTAAATGCTTTTAACTGGCTTGCTTACCGCAGAAAACTGCGTTGGGCTATCGATTCATCCTCCAGATGGGCGCGAGAGCCAATGGCAATGCCATCGTGACGCCACTCGGGCGCCAGGCTGGACAACGCCTCGGCTAGTTTATCATAATCCTCAAACTTGGTGGCGCCATCGGCATCCGCAAAGAGCAGCTGGCGACCACGTGCGCTTAGCATGCCCAGACGCACAGCGCCACCCTTGCCACGATTCTCCACCAGCTCCAGCACACGAAATTTATCCGCTCCGTGCTGCTTTGAGTATTTGAGCGCTACGGAAACTGTTGCATCGCTGCTGCCGTCGCTGACGATTATCACCTCATAGCTAAAGCTGGACTGCTGTGAGACCTTCTGTTCCAGAAAAGCCATACACTCGTCGAGCATAGCAGGTACTGCGAACACAATAATCATGTGATGGATTACTCATAACAAACATTCATCATACAAAACTCACATCGTTTTTCCTCATTGTATGCCGGCACAATGACGCTGAGCTCCAAGGTTGGCGAGTCATCCAAACTGGGAAACTCGATTGATTTAATGGTCTTGGGATCTAAATAGCATGTCTCATCCTTGTGCCGCGTTATGACTGGATAAGGCTTTGTTTTGTATAGCAATACAAGCACTGCCTGCAATAATATAAACTTATCAATCAATTTCTGTGTTCTGTGAACTATCGGTTATCATTTACATACCAGTAACACGGCCGCAAAGGCAAATACCAGCAGATAGCAGAACAGTTGAAGCAGGAAGGCTAGCATGTTGGAAGCGTATATGTTTCAAACGATCGGCTATCTGTAGGTAGACATTACTTTTTGAATGTGCGCGAAAATACAAAATAAAAGCCACGTATTTTGTGCCAACTTCGCGTTAACAGCAGCAGCTGATGGAATTCTCCCAAGTCAACAAGAATTTTGTGATATCGATATTGTACTCATAGTGTTGCCAGACTATGTATAAGACTAAGCAAGCACTTAATTTGTTTTATTTAAATATAAAAGCAAAAAAGTTTGAGTGCTTTTTAAGTTATTGTGTGAATATTCGCTGTACATAGTTGCGTTTTAATAAAAAGCAGCTGATTAAATTGTTCAATTTCAACAACTACGAGTCGTTATCGATATCTAACTATATATCGAAATTGTATTCAAAGTGCTGCCAGACTTTGCACAAACCTAAGCAGTTACTCATGTTTGTTTTATTTGAATTTAAGCGCAATGTTTTTCATGGGCGCCTCTTTAGTTATTTATTGCTTTTAATAGTTGCTTTATGTATTTATTTGGAAGACCCATAACTGACCTAACGCAACAGGTGCTTCATTGTCTAACTATGTGGCGAGTTACTGCGCCTGCGCTCTCTTTAATGCTGCAGTCAGCCCGCTCCCAGTCAGTCAGATACACACTAAAGGAATTTTCAACAGCGAGCAAAGCGTCATTAATTTATGGAATAAAATGTTTATGTAAATTAAAAGCAAAGAAAAGCAATTTAAAATGCAATTATTACTGCTGTTTGTGGCATGGCTTGGCCTAGGCAGCGTCAATGCCTACAAACTGCATCTGCAGGCAAATGTGGGCGAACTATTTTCGTATAAAATCGAACCGCAACTCTTCAACTGGACGCACCAAGTGATTAGTGAACAGTTTCGCTATAGACCCTCGCTGCAGAACTATCCCGATTTGCCCAGCTGGATGCGCTATATGTACAGCCATGAGTACCACGCTGGATTCCTCTATGGCACGCCGCCGGGCTCCTCAGCTGGCAAGTCCCTCACCTTTGATGTGGTGGCCTTGAATCGCCAGAATTATGAGACGCGCCAGATGGTTATAGCCATGTTTGTGGCACACAAATTCGTCGCTCCTAATGTCGTGCAAATGAAGATTGACAATCTGAATTGGGTGCATTTGATGGATCCAGGACGCGTTGAGAACTTGCGCAACATCTTTCGCAAGGATCTCTGGCCTAACAGCAAAGAGGATCTGAGCGTTGTATTCATGGAATCGGCTGTCAATATGGGCGGACGTTTGCCACTGCGTCCACAGCAGCGGGAAGGGTGAGTTTGCGTGAATTAAGAAAACAATTGGTCAGTAACGAGCTGTTACCAATATCTTGCAGTGTCATCGTGCACGTTGGAAGCTTTGCCCAGTTCTCGCCACGTCTCAAGGAGCTGCAGGAGGAAGTGCGTCCGCTATATAAGCTGCCCTCGTGCACCTACAAGCGCACCTCTGTGCAGAAGATATTCGAAAATGTGGGCTTCAAGCTGGACTGGTGCGCCTTCAAAATGGTTGGCATGGAGTCACCCACAGAGGTGCTCTATCACAACAATCACGCCAGTGGCCGGCTCAAAGATCACCAGCTGCAGCACCAAGCCGAGGAGCACCTCCACAGTGAACCCTGGCTGGGCATTCCACGCGAGGATGTACCCATGCGCAACTACATCGATGAGTTTGCCTTTGCCTTTGCCATTCCCGGCATGATCCTGGCCGTACTACTCGGCATGCTCTCAGCTGTGCTCTGCTTTCAACACCATAAATTGTAAGTTAAGGGTATTCAAGTGTAACTTATTATTTTAATTATTATGTCTTATGGTTTTCTATTCAGTTACGATCCACATTCTGAGTTTTTCTTTGCCAATATTTTTCACATATGCGAAGAATCTTGCGCAAATACACAAAGCGAATCAGAAGATGAAGAGGACAGGTGAATTTTTCAGTTGCATCTTCCATTTTTATGTTCAATCTTGTATATTGAAAAGTGTGCTCCTAACTAAGTATCACTTACCTTGCAGCTCCCTTCATTTGGACTATCCCATGTCATCCACCGTGCAAATGGTTCACTGCTCTGATACCAGGCCAATGCAGCCAGTGACAACGCTGAAGAGTCTCAAGGATCCCAATTTTCTTTTGGACAATACAAGCATGGGCTCCCAAAGGTTGGTAGCTCAGTATATTTAGGGCCGTTTTCAACAACAATATCCAACATAAATATAAGCTTAACGTGTATAGATTGTAGATCTATCATACAAAAACCGTATCATTTCTTTTGCAGCCCAAATAACAGCTTGTATCAGCTGGACAGTGGCGCCTCTGGCATCTACGCACGGCCCAAACCTCCACCATATAAGGGCGGCACTTTGGGACGCAATGGCGTGGACATTTGACAAACATCGCCCAGAGTGCTTTATTGTTAAAGGCGCCTGAGTTGATTTAAAAAGCAATACAAGACCTTTCCGGCCTTCACTATTGTCAAGATTTATACATTCAACCGAAGTTACTACCGCCAAATGTTGACGAAAGTGAAGCCAGAAAAGGTCTAAAATATCCAACTGAAATAGCCGGCAAAGCAGTTTGGAGACAAACATATATCATAAGCCAGGCATATCATAATCGCATCGAATTAAACACAATTATCAATAATATAGCGTTGTGGGTAGCAAATATAGTTTCATGTTTAACTTTGTTGCAAATAAATATCAATTTAGAATTTCGCAATTTATCCTCACATAAATTCAAAAATTTTCAAATAAGGCGCGCTGGCAACGCATGCAGCCCTGCAAGTTTGCCATTCACATATAAGCGCGTGCATGCCCGTTGTGGTTGGGCGCTGCTGATAAGCGCATTTCATACGGTGAAAGTCGTGCCCTAATCGCTTTCTACTTTATACAAGTGTTCAATTAAAACTTACGTGTTACGCAAAATGGTGCTGACATTGATTGGCTCCTTGGAGGAGCTCATCGATCAATATAAAATCAATCTAATTCAATTGATTTTCATCATTTTCATCATAACGATCGTCTTAATGGGCAGTCTAATGACCCTTGTGGAGTCGCATCTACCAAACAGCATACGTCAGTCCTTTCGCTATGGCAAACACAGCCATAAGGGAGAAACGGACGCACTTGTCAACCATTTGGAGGTACCCAAAGCGTGGTTCAGTCATTTCTATGTTTTCTCCCTGGTCTGGTCTTTGCTGGCGCTATATTTCATCAGCAGCTCCATACTGAGCGAAACCACGGCGCCGGAGTACGTTCTACGCTTTCTGGACTTTATGTGCGGCGGATCCAATCAGCGCCAGGTGCAGGTGGACTCCAATACGGCGCTCCTGGGCACTTTGCTGCTGACCATGCAGTGTGTGCGTCGCTTCTATGAAACAAACTTTGTGCAAATCTTCTCCAGGCGGAGCAAAATCAATCTTTCCCACTATGTGGTTGGCTATGTGCATTATTTTGGCGCCATTATCTCGCTGCTGGCCAACACAGCGGGCTTTGTGCGCGGCTCGAAGCCAGCTCCGCTAACGCTATCCCATTTGACGCTGCTCCAGGCAACACACATTATAATCTTCATAATATCCTGGCAGCAACAGTATGCCAGCAATATGTTGCTGGTTAATCTAAGGAAGAATCCCAAAAACGGTGCAGTCAAGACTGAGGAGCATCTCCTGCCCACTGGCGGCTGCTTCAATCTGGTATCCTCGCCGCACATGCTCCTTGAGGTGGTCATGTACTACTGCCTGGCGGATCTATTCACGCCCATACGCACTTGGAAGCTTATATTTATCTGGGTGGCCAGCAACCAGACAATCAATGCGCTGCTAACGCATCAGTGGTACAAGGAAAACTTCAAGAACTATCCTAAAAATCGACATGCCATCATTCCCTGGCTGCTGTAGGCGCTACTGAGGCTTAGCTTTAAGTTGTAGTACTAATTTAGTAGTGGCATTTATTATTAAACTTGTTTTACATACACACGAATTAATTGGTGCTTGCTGTATTCAATTTGAACTATAAAACGTTAATAACGTTCCACACGAACTTCGTTTAAAGGTTGGCGACAGTCGATTTTACTTGAACAAGAAACTAAAAGCGAGAAATTTATATACAATAATTAGGATTTGTAAATATACTACAGTAGAGCTAGAAAAGAATCGATAGTATCGATAAAAGGCATAAGTGAAGATAATCGAGTCGATTTATATCGTTTTTCGATAACTGGAGCAGCTTTTAAACGATTTAGAATGATCGGAAATAAAAATCGATCAAATTTCAGCTCCAGCTTCACTATCGATTGGTTTTCCAGCTCTTTACCACTGCAAACTTACCTATAAGGATAACCCTGCGCCTTGGAACGGAATACGGATAGCAAAAAGGAGAAGAATACCGTTAACAATACCAAGCCGGCCATGGCCATAATACGATTTCTATTGTGCGCCTTCTGTGTGCCCGACTCAATGAGCAGAATCATGCCCAGCACAATCATTGCATCTGAAATTAAAACATAAATAAAATATTAGCATTTAACATAGCTTAATACATTTGATACTTACTTAAGAACATGACAATGTAGGTCTCCACCACCAGCTGGCCCTGAGAGGATCCATGGATGTATGCAACGCCGCCGTTTTGGGTTTTATGCACCAGCGGCGGTCCACGTATGTGATTCCACATCTGGCCCGAAATCATGGCAAAGCAGAAGAATACGGCAATTGCGCCCCACAGATTCTTGTTGTATAGGAACTCCAGATTATTGCGTCGAATGTACAGAAAGCTGCCCACCAAAGCGACGAGCGTGATCATAGCCACAGTTCCGGAGTAATTTGGTGGCCGGAAAATGCGTATTGTGATATCCGTTCGTTCGGCAACGAATTTGGCTATGGAATCGGCTGCAAAGCCGACACGATGTATGTCCATGGTATCGGGACCCTTAGGCTTGCCCTTGGCCGGGAAATGCATGAAGACGGGCGCGGTATTGAGGCGCAGCATTTGGAATACATCGGAGCCCTCGTCGAAATCGACCATGGCAAAGAATACCTTGTTGGAGTAGACGGGCGAGAAGCGATACGAGTTGGCCACAATATTGAACTCATCATGCGCATGACGGCATATCTGGCATTGGCGTGAAGGCGCCAGCGCCGTAAGCATTACAATCATTGAATAGTTGCGCGGCGTGTTTTTCACATATTCACGAAACTTTTGTCCATTGAAGCGCAACAGTGGCTTCTTCATATTCATCTCAACCAGATTTTGCACTTTTTCTGACAGCGAGAGGCCCGTCTGCAAATATAAACAACATTGTTTACATCTCATCAAGTTATTTGCCGGCTTTTGGACCGGTTAATTTGGGGCCCATAGTCAACTGGCAGTGACGTGGCCATAGGGACGAGGCAGTCGCTGTACTTACCTTCTGTTGTTTACCCTGTGCTGCGACAAAGATTATGCAGCCGATAAGCACGACGAGCGCACACAAGATCGTGTTGCGCACCAGCTTCATTTTGCAGCGATTTCTTAAAGAATTTTACTAATTAAAAGTCAAAAATCACAGCGATTAATTTGTAATAAAAAATTTTTTGTGGTGGCGCTGCATGCAGCTGATTGTGAATGGCAGCTGCGTACTGGCGTTGCCACACTACTCATTTATTTCTTCTACTTGCTGTCTTGCCAGTCACATGTGCACGTCGGCTGGTCAACTATTCGCGTTGTCGAGACGCGTTGGTTGACTGATTTTTATTTGTGTTTATTTTATTTTAACTTAAATTGTGACTTAATTTAGTGTGAATTTACAGTGCCAGCTGCCATGAGCGATGTTTTAAAGAGCTCACAAGAGCGCTCGCGTAAACGCAGGCTTCTGCTTGCGCAAACAGTACGTGAACTCCCAACTTTTTGGCATCGACTTTTGTTATGTTGTTGAATATTTTATTTGCAGCTCGGTTTGTCCAGCGTTGATGAGCTGAAAAAGGTTTTGGGCAATGCAGAGGATAGCAACAACTATGCTGGTGTGGGTGGCAGTCGTCAGCTCAATGCCAGCGGCCAACGGGACGAGGAGGATGGCGCCAGCGGCGGCGCCTCGTCGTCAAAGAAGACACCGAACGAGATCATTTACAGAGATTCATCAACGTTTTTGAAGGGCACACAGTCTTCCAATCCGCACAATGATTACTGCCAACACTTTGTGGACACGGGTCAAAGGCCACAAAACTTTATACGCGATGTCGGGCTTGCCGATCGCTTCGAAGAGTATCCCAAGCTGCGTGAGCTTATCAAGCTTAAGGATAAGCTTATACAGGACACTGCATCGGCGCCAATGTATCTAAAGGCCGATCTCAAGACACTAGACGTCAAAACACTGGGCGCAAAGTTCGATGTCATACTCATTGAGCCGCCTTTGGAGGAATATGCTCGAGCAGCGCCCGCCGTGGCCACAGTTGGTGGTGCACCGCGTGTCTTCTGGAACTGGGATGACATACTCAGTAAGTTGATCCCATAATCTCTATCGTTGTATGTTTTTAACGTTTCCATTTAATCAGATTTGGATGTCGGCGAGATAGCCGCACATCGATCGTTTGTGTTCCTATGGTGTGGCTCGTCAGAGGGTCTGGACCAAGGCCGCAACTGTCTTAAAAAGTGGGGCTTTCGACGCTGTGAGGACATCTGCTGGATACGCACAAACATTAACAAGCCAGGCCACTCCAAGCAGGCCATACCAAAGGCCGTTTTCCAGCGCACAAAGGAACACTGCCTGATGGGCATCAAGGGAACTGTACGCCGCTCCAGCGATGGCGATTTTATACACGCCAACGTCGACATTGATCTTATAATATCAGAGGAGGAGGAATTTGGTAGCTTTGAGAAGCCCATCGAAATCTTTCATATCATTGAGCACTTTTGCCTGGGACGACGACGCTTGCATTTATTTGGACGCGACTCGAGCATTAGGCCGGGCTGGCTTACCGTTGGACCCGAGCTGACGAACTCTAACTTCAATGCCGAGACGTACCAGACGTATTTCGCGGAGGCGCCCGCCACCGGCTGCACCAGCCGCATTGAACTGCTGCGGCCAAAGAGTCCGCCACCAAATAGTAAAGTATTGCGTGGCCGTGGACGTGGCTTTCCACGTGGTCGTGGCAGGCCCAGATAGTCACCACTTTATTGCATGTATTCTAGTTCTTAAGTTCAAAATATGTTCACTGGTTGTAGCACTATGACGCGTGCTTCAAATGGCACTTAAACATTGGATTAATCTTGCCAAGACAATATTTTGCTGGATTCATCTAAAGTTTCAGAGACACTATGCTTGTGTCATTGTACTCTTTATAATGCTAGGATTAAAGCTAAAATAAATACTAATGCTGCAGACTATGATGATTGTTCAAATGCCGCATATAAACGTCCAGGTCATCCTCCCCATCTTCGTCGCTGGATGAGCGCTGTTCAGGCGCTATGTTTTCAACTATCGCTGGCGACGCATCCTCATCATCACTGCATTCAAAATAGGCATCCTCTTCGTCACGTTCGATTTGCTTAAGATCATCGAGCTGGGCGTTGTCATCCACAGCAGTATAGTCAAAATCTGTGTCCTGGCCGCTGAGAAAGCGCTCCTTCATCAAGCCCATGAACTCGTTACGCAGCAGTTCGCGTTCTCCAGCGTTGTAGTACTCGGGTGTGATTATTCGGCTGACTGTGGCTGCAATGTTGCGACTCGTGGAGCACGCAACCGGTTCCTCATCATCGAAGCCGCCCCACTGCTTGCGACACGCATCAGGTACTTCACAATCAGAGCTGGTTGCAGCTGCCACTGATGGCTGTGTCTCTGTGCTGGTCTCGACCTGCTGCAGCAGTTCGTCACGCTGTTTTTTCTCGAGCGTGTGCATTAGTATGCCAGAGAAGCTTGTATTTCGCACATCGTAGCTGTCGCGTTGCTTTTTCTCGTCCTCGCTCAAGTACTGTCCGACCAACTCCTGGTACAGCTCTGGTGCCCGCTGCATCATTTCGTGCTCGCTGAAGTATTCACCTTTATTAAGCAGCTCCTGCATGGCATGGTAACGTCGATTCTTGACGCACACCGTGCGTGTGTGTAACTTTCGTTTGAAATCTTCGAGCAGCAGACCAATATCTTCCAGATTCTCGTCAGGCTTAATGGGCTCCTGTAGGCCCAGGTCCTGAATGTCACTCAATTGCCGCTCATTCAGATAGCTTCCAAAGCGTATCAAAAAGTTCTCCCGATTTCTGTAAAACGCTTCCTGCGCAATTTGTTGCTTCTCTGTGGAGCTCAACTCGGGATCATCGATTTGTTGGGATTTAAAGACAATGTTGGCATTCTCGGCCAGTGCTTTGAATATGTCCACTAGTTGAGAGGGTAATTCAGCCGATTCTGAGCTGTTTTCGCCCCCCGCAGACTCAGTCTGTGTCATTTTAAATATTTATATATCTTGTAAACAAATGCTTCTTCTTCACATGCGGCATTCCGCGAGAATGGCAAACCATTCAATAGGAACAGCGATCATTTGTGTAATTGTTATTGCCCATACATGAAATTAAGCAGATTACGCACTGCGTGGTCCGTTAGTTTCTTAAACGTCATATCACTGATGCTATTTATACACACATTATAAAGTTCTATGTTATTACGAACAATTGTTGCTTTGTGACGCCATATGCAGAAAGTAGACATTTGCTGTTGGTCGCATCTGTTAAATTTCATTCATGCTTATTGCCATTCAAGTGTAAACGTTGCAGCTGTTTGAGCAGACTGTCAGACCAACGACAGCTGATTTTAGTGAGCTAGTTATAAACAAAAGCGGCTGCAGCTAATCAGTAACACGCAACCGAACAAATAAAGGGCTCTGCGACGTAAAACTTATCGCTGCTAGTGACGACCCCCGCGCTTTGTGGTGCATATTGGGATATCGTAAATGATGACTAATACACGCAGTCGCGTCAAGCAAAAAATCCCAAATTTCGCATTTGCTTGCTCACGCTAAAACCAAAAACCATGGACACCGATTGGAATTTCCAATGGAACTGGACGCACTTCTGCCCAACGGGCCTGAAGCCATTTGCCAACGACACCAACGATCTGTTGCCCTGCTTCCAAAAGACACTGCTCCAACTGCCCGTCTACACAATCTTTGCTGCAATATCCGCCTACAATTTTGGCAACCAGACTCATCAGATAACAAGGAATAGCCTTCAATTGCAATTGCTGGCATTGCGTACAGTATTTAGTATTATATTGGCCTTATTGCCTGTATCAAAGATATTTGTGTTCCATCGTGCGGGCATCGATTTATATGCCGTCGATGTGCTTGTCGTCAGCGCCGAGTGTATCATGTGGGTTGTACACTGCGGTGAGTATTTTAGTTAATAATTATTCTATATTTACATATACATGAATTATGCACAGATTTGCCTGCACGGCTAATAATCTTCCTCCATCGGGTCGAAGATTTCCCACTCTATTTCCCATTCTATAACTACATTATTCTTGTGCTTATCCTATCCTTAACCTTTCCTAGATTCCTCTTTCTCTAATGAAATCTCTAACCAACCCAGTTGTGAGTCGGGGCAGTGCTTGCTGCACTGTCTACTCATTCCTATTGTTTTTCTCTATTCGGATCGTCAAGAGTTGTCATATACAAGTAGTCACAATATGCCGCCATATATGTATGGCAAAATCTTTTCATCAATAATTGTAGTGTTTTATGACTATTTCAATTAGTGTTTTTTGATATAACGCCTGAGAAAACCTTTAACCTTCCTTCTACCCTACAGGCTACCTGCTGACGGCGCGACACTACGGCTTGTTGAGTCACCGGGGCACCTTGCTGATGAATGTGCTCTGGCTGATGGTTGTAGTGCTGGATGGCGTCTGGCTGCGCACCAGTCTCCAATTTGAGTGGTGGCCCTGGAGCTTGGCCACGCTGCTGTGTGATCTATGCTACGGCGCCACACTGCTGCCCAAAGGCAGCGCCATCGTGGCAGCAACAACGGCTGCGAACAGGGATCGCGAACAGGAGGCGCTGCTGAGCAATCGTTATACATACTTTAACTTTGAGCTGAATGAGGCGCACCTCGGTCACGCACAGGATGAGGCCGGCTGGGCATCACGCTTCATTTTTCACTGGGTACATCCGTTGATTAGCAAAGGTGTTAGCGGAAAATTGCGTCGCATTGAGGATCTATTTGATCTACCGGATGCACTGAACATAACACGCTTAAGCGAGCGACTCCATCTGGCGCTCTCCCAGTCGCAAAGCTTATTCCGCGCACTGCACAGGTGCTTTGGACTTGAATTCTATTTGATTGGACTACTGCGTCTTGTGGCGGATATCAGCAGCTTTGCGGGCCCCCTGCTTCTAGGCGGATTGCTGCAGCAGAGCAGCGATAAGGACAATGAAACGGATAACAGAGCCTATTACTATGCCCTTGGATTGTTTGGCAGCACGCTGCTCTCGGCGCTGTGCGGATGTCACTTTGACTGGCGCATGGCCATGGTCAGCATGAAGATGCGCGTCGGCGTAATCAATAGCATCTACCGCAAAGCGCTAGAGGCGCGCGGTGTGCGTGAGTCGCGTCCTGATATGCTAAATCTCATGTCCACCGATGCGGATCGCATTGTCAACTCGTGCATTAGCTTTCACTTCTTCTGGAGCATACCGTTTAAGCTATTTACTACGTTGTATTTGCTTTATCTGCAGCTGGGCGCTGCCTTCTTGGCGGGCGTGGTCTTTGCCGCTCTGCTGATACCAATCAATCGCTGGCTGGCCAAACGCATTGGCATCTATTCCACGGGCCTAATGACCGCCAAGGATGCTAGATTGTCGGCCACCACGGAGACCATGCAGGGCGCCAAGCAGATCAAGACCAATGCCTGGGAGCCAATATTCATTACCAAAATACGCAAACTGCGTGATGTGGAGCTAAGGTTTCTTTCCAAGCGAAAGTATCTGGATGCCATGTGCGTTTATTTCTGGGCTACGACGCCGGTGCTTATGTGCCTGCTCACATTTGGCACGTCTGTGCTGCTAGGCAATCCACTAATTGCCTCCACCACGTACACCAGCGTCGCTTTGCTTTACATGCTCATTGGACCATTGAACGCCTTTCCCTGGGTGCTCAATGGACTGATCGAGGCGTGGGTATCGCTGCGACGAGTACAACAGTTGATGGATGTGCCCAATCTGGACTACTCTAGCTACTACAATCCCATCATGCGCGGCAGTGCTTTACCAGATGCGACTGCCAGTGTGCTGCAGATGAAGTGCGCCCACTTTGTGCACGACAGCCAGCACAGCGATAGCGACACCAATGTCTCTCAGTTCCGGTTAAAGGATATCAATGTGGACATTAAGGCCGGCCAGCTGGTTTGCATCGAAGGACCTGTGGGTGGCGGCAAGAGCAGCCTGCTCACGGCCATCGTTGCTGGCCTGCAATGTCTGGATGGCGAGGTCTGCGTACAGGAGCTGACCACCGGCTTTGGCTATGTGCCACAATCGCCTTGGCTGCAGCGCGCCACCATACGCGACAACATTGTATGGGGCAGCAACTTTGACGAGCAATGGTATAAGACAGTGTTGTATGCCTGTGCCCTCAACGAGGATATACGCACGCTGGGCGGTGATCTCATGGGCGTTGGCGAAAACGGACGCACTCTGTCCGGCGGACAACGTGCACGGGTCGCTCTGGCGCGTGCTGTCTACCAGGACAAGAAGGGTAAGCCTAATTCGTACATTTGAGAATCATTCGATGCTTATATTCTGCCCACTCTTACAGTATATCTGTTGGACGATGTGCTGTCTGCGTTGGATGCCCATGTGGCCAAGCACATTATACGGCACTGTGTGCTGGGTCTGCTCAAGAACAAGACGCGCATTGTGATTACCCGGAGCACGCAATTGTTCTTCCATGCCAATCAGATTCTACATGTGAAGGACGGCGAACTGCGCCCCAGCGACTATATGACGGAGAGCATTGATCTGAGTCTGGATGAGGAGTCGCCCGGCGAATCACTTGCCATGCGTCGCTGCTCCGTGGAGCTGCCCAATGCGGCTGATGAGGACAAAAAGAGCGTTGATAGCCTACTGCTGGAGGAGTCGCGCGAGTATGGCCATCTCGCTGGCAATGTGTTTGCCTGCTACTGGCGCGCTGTTACCACCCCGCTGGCTCTCACTGTGCTGCTGTTTGTTCTGCTTATGCAGCTGACCCGCAATTTCAGCGATGCCTGGCTGGCACACTGGGTCACCGAGACGACGCTTGACGGTCATACGAATGACACAACGCTAGAGCATCGCTTGATGCGTCCTGGCATGGATGATAACTCTTCGGCACATACCACTGGCTACTATCTGGGCATATTTGCTGGCATTGCTCTGACCAATTCCATGGTGACATTGATCCGCGCCTTTCTCTTCGCCTTCGCGGGCATTAAGGCCGCCATATTCATGCACGAGCAACTGCTCAAACGTGTCATGTTTGTGAGTAGAGCTATGTTTGCTTTATTAAACCATTAATTAATGTTATTCCTTGCAGGCCAAGTTCAATTTCTTTGATGTGACATCGGTGGGTCGCATACTCAATCGGTTCTCCTCGGACACAAACACCGTGGACGACTCGCTGCCTTTTATACTGAACATTTTGCTGGCACAGCTGGCTGGTTTGGTGGGTGCCCTGTGCGTTAGTTTGTATGCCATACCCTGGTTGGCTCTGGTCATTATACCCATGGTTCCGGTCTACTTAAATCTACAGCAACGCTATCGCCATGCCTCGCGGGATATTAAGCGACTGTCGAGCAATGCTATGTCGCCGCTGTATACGCACTTTACTGAAACGCTGCAGGGCTTATCCACGATACGGAGCATGCGGGCGAGTGCTCGGTTTCAGCGTGACTTTCAAGGCAAGCTGGAGGAGAGCACAAAGGCTCAGCTGTCGGCCGCTGCGGCTCAACAGTGGCTAGCTCTGCGCCTTCAGCTGCTGGGCGCCGTGTTGGTGGGCAGCGCTGGTTTACTAGCCGCTATAACGGCAACCCACACAACGAATCCTGGTCTGGTAGGTCTGTGCATATCGTATGCACTGTCCATAACTGGTCAGCTGGGAGATTTGCTGCACGCCGTTGCCGAGACAGAGCAGGAGCTGGTAGCAGTGGAGCGTGTGGATCAGTATCTGCAGCTTGAGGCCGAACAGAATGCCGAGGGCAGCGCGGATCCGCCCTTCGGCTGGCCCACGCAGGGTGTGCTCAGCTTTAAGCAGGTGCAGCTCAGCTATAGGGAACACCTATCTCCTGCGCTGCGTGGCATTAGCTTTGAAACGGAGCCATTCGAACGCATTGGCATCGTGGGACGCACTGGAGCCGGCAAGAGCTCTGTGCTAGCAGCCTTACTGCGCGTTGCGCCGCTGTCCCAGGGGGATATTTACCTCGACCAGATGAATCTTAAGACACTGGCGCTGAGTGTGCTACGTGAACGTATTGGCATCATCACACAGGAGCCATTCCTCTTCGAAGGTAGCGCACTACACGAATTTCTTGACTTTATTTATGACTGCTAAATTGGATTACTTTTTCAGGCACCGTGCGTGACAATCTTGATCCCAGTGACAGGTTTTACGACTCTGAGATTTGGCATGCCATCAAGAACTCAGCAGCAGCCACGCTGCTTGTACAGCAGCTGGGCGGCTTGGAGGGGCGCGTCGAGCGTTCCGGCAATAATTTGTCAGCCGGACAGCGCCAGTTGCTGTGCCTGGCGAGAGCTCTGCTCAAGAACGCAAAGGTCGTTTGCATTGACGAGGGCACCTCCTCGCTGGACGATGAATCGGATCTAAGCATGCAGCAGGCACTGCGAAATGCCTTCAAAAGCTGCACGCTTATCTTCATTGCTCACCGATTGCGTGGCCTGCAAGCCATGGATCGCATACTTGTGCTGGACGACGGCCGCATCTGTGAGCAGGGCAAGCCGCAGGAGCTTGCAGCCAATAGCGCCTCAATTTTCCATGGCATGCTGCAGGCGCAGGACATCAGTCTGGAGGATTTTGCTAAAATAGACTAGCAGTTTCAATTGTAAATATCAATATGATTGCTGCCCATGCAATCATTTAACGTATATGTAAAGATCTACGTATTTATTGTTTTATAATTTGTTTATATACTATAGTTGATAGTTTTTATGTCAATACCAAATATACTACATTCTTTTGCAAATTGCGATCAGATCTGTTTAAAGTTACAATTTTCTGATAACTATCTTTGGTTTGCGTGATGTTGGGTAACCCAAATATAACAATGTGTAACTGTAGTTATTCAATATTGAAATAAACTGTCGAAACGACTCACAATTTAGCAATTTATAAGTTGTATAATAACCACGCATACAAAATATTTCTTAGAATTGTACTGAAACATTCAAAAATAACTTCTTTTGGTTCAGTTTCTTCATTAAAGCAAACTAGTTTCGGTTTTCAATTAATATATATTCTAAGAAAAATAGTTGTAAATTTGTTTGACTACAATTTTCCAAATTTAGATGATTTTTGTTGTTATAATGATGGAAATTGAACAATATTAAATTATATGGCAACGATAGAATTCAATTATTTAAATAATACTGTGATTAGCTTTTAGCTGTGATATAAGTACAAGATCTTAAGCTCTTCATTCTATCCTTAGATTAATATTGCCACTTTAGCTTGTTTCAAGAAATTGAAAAACTTAAAACAATTTGAACATCAACTAGTTTTGTTTAGTGTGTAAACTTTCCATCCGAGGCCTTACTCAATGTTAGCTACTTTATTTTAAAACGCCTCAAAACTTGTTGAAAAGATGCTCGCCGGGTTGTCCGGTAATGTGATCAAATTGTTCTGGTGGATAGGGAAGTTTGGAGAGCATCTTGTTGACGGCCACCTCGTAGAGAGCTGTATAAAGGCGCAAATCCATGTTGGTATGATCCTGTTAAAATGTGATTGTATAAGACTCTTATAAGTAAATTGTAGGAAACTGTTTGTAATTGGTTAGCTGATGTGTGGTAAGCATGTTTGATAGGTGCGGGTTAGACTTATTAGTCGTGATTATATATTTTATGAGATTAGTGACCAAATGAGACCAGTGATTAGTACATTAGTCCATATTATGGCAAACTCATACTAATACCTTGACATGGATACGGAGTCCGCCAGCTAAAACGCAGCAAAATATTACAGAGATTGTAAATAGCAGTGTGTACGAGTATGTATGTTTATGTTAACAACAATTGGTCAGGATAATACCTTTAGATCCTGGCGCACCAAGTAAGTGATGCGTCTCAAATCGTGTACGGCCTGGTAGACATGCTGATAGGTTGCGCCCTCACATTTCAGAATGATGGCGCGCACATCAATATAATCGTTATGGCAACGCTCAAAGAAATACGGATACTGAAAAAGTCAAATGTTAGATTATAGATTGATTATTGCACGCCTAAAAACTGGTGGAGTCTTGCTCGAGTGCAGTCGTGGCAACTTCCAATTCTTTGGCTTGTAAAAAGACTCATAAGCTTATCGTTTGGCTTACTAGGATTGCGAAATACAAGGCTACAAGTAGAAGCAATACTCGCTTGCTCGCCTTGAAACTTTATAAGCTTGTGAGTTTTCTCACTCGCACTTACTGACTTTCTGCAAGCTTTCAAGTAACTGTAGCTTACTCTGTTAAATGAATTGCTTGTTTGTTTTTTCAGGTGCAATCGAACAGGGACTCAAATGACTACTACTCACATAGTTGCGTGTGAACTGCTTCTGAAAGAAGCGATCGATGTCCGTCATCTGCAGAATGCGGCTGCTCAGCTCGTACAATTTGCGAGCCATTTCACGGCCCACCAGACGCAATGGGGTTGTATAGGGTTTAACATCATTGAGACGGTGCTGGCTCATCATCTTGGGTGTTTGGGACTTATATACAGTCCTGCGCTGCTCAATTGACGGCTGTGCTGGCTGGCTGCTAGTGCTTCTGATGTGGGGCATGCAGTTTGATGGCTGAATGGCATTGGGCATGCTTTTCGGCGGTGTTGGCGGTGACTGTTCCATTGGCTTGGCATCCTTCTTGAGTGGTGTATAGGTGCCAGTTTTAAGATAAGTACCATTGGCATTTACAGAGCGCTGCGCCTCCTCCGAGTCTTCAATCATGGTATACAAATAGTTTAGGTCAAGGCCAGCTGGTGGTGGGCTTAACTGATCATGCGACTCGATGAGCACATTCCTTAAGGAATCGGTTGCAGCTCCACCCTTCTTAACATTTTGAGGCGTGCTGGAGGCCCGGGGTCCATGTCCATGACCGTTATCCTCTGCCGGCATAGAATCAGCCGGCTGCGAAGAATCATCAATGCCGTTCAAAGTCTTATTGCTTTCATTGGAATCGCTGCTGTTGCCATCGCTGCTATTGTTCTTTGCATTGTTGCTGATGTCCACCTTGGTGAAGCTGTTCTTCTGCTTCTGCAGCATGGCGTCTAGATTCACAAACGACTTGATGATCATATCAACGAGGGTCAGCGTGCTGATCTGCCAGCAATCAAAGGCGGACATAAAGCCGGCCGGCAGCTCGTCCTTGATCTTGTTTAGACCTTCGGGGGTATTGTACACATATCCCTTTAGTATAACCCACGAATTGATAATGCGTGTGAACACAAAAATAAAATCCTTGACGGCCCAGGCAATGCCCTGCGAGTTGATGTTGGGCAGCACGCCATCTGGACGCAACAGATCCTGCTTGAGGCGTGCGCACAGCGTGTCCATCTTCTTGAAGCAAGGACGCTGACGATGCGCATTGGCAAGCCGTTCGGCAATATCGCTGCCCTTCAGCGAGATGCGCGTTATATCCTTCAGACGCTGCATTGGCAGTATTACCTCCGAATTACGAAGATCCCCCTGCGGTATGCCCTGAGCCCCAAAACCTTCCAACGAGCTCTTGCTATTGTTCGAATCATTGCAGCTATATAAACAAAGCCCAGAATCAGACTTAGGCTCATCAATTATATAAAGCATACACGGATATTACCTGTCGCTAGCAATTGCCGGCTTGTTGAGCTTCTCCATGGGTGGTGCATCACCGATAAGATCGGTTTGGGTGGATACATTAAAGCTGCGCTTCACATACGTCGGAGTCTGACATGCATTGTCCCTGAAAAATGGCTTGGGCACCGACTGCGGCACCTGATACTGCGGTATATAGACGCCACTCATATTGGCGGTTGCCGTTGATTGTTGCATGTACGCGTGACCGTACGTATTCATCGAAGCTGCAACGTTGAGGCGGCGCTGCATGAATACACACTAATAACTGACTTACCCGTGGTCAAAACTTACCCGAACTGGTAGCACAATACTGCACATTCGGCACATAGGCATATCGGGCGGTCGGCGGCGGTGCAACTCGACTGGTTGGCACATAAACCGGTGGACGCATCTGCACCGCTGGCGCAGTCACCGCCCAGGTGCTCTGCGATATATGCTTCTGCACAATCACATCCGTGACGGCCATGCGATTGCGGTCCACAAAGGTGTGCTGCTGGTACATGGATTGCTGGCAGAGCGACTGCACCGCCATGGTTGGCATACGGAACATTGGTGAATTGTAGCCTGTATTCATGATGCTGCTTTTCTAAATAACACAATCAAATCAGCTGAAATAGATAACGGTACTTTTTGCAAGACAAAAAAAATTAACGTTAGCTTTTCAAACTTCTTTTTTTATCTGTAATTTGTCACTTTTGGAAAGGCACTTACATTCGTTCTTAGTTTATGGCTTACCAAAGCAATATTTAAAGATGATAAAATTGCAAATCTGCTATAAAATAAATTGTCAACAGCAAGTCAGGCCGAATAGAATTTTTGCAACGAGCAACAACAACGACGACGACACGAAAGCGACAGCGACGGCGACGGCGCAACGTACATATTCGCGATACGGCGTAGTGGCGTAAATATCGGCTCAGGGTTGATATCGATAAGGTCAGTATAAGGCTTTTTTGGAATTCCGTTAGGCAAATCTTTGAATCTGATTTACAATTAAAATCTGTTTCTAAATATAATTTGATTTGTATTTCAAATGGAACCTTATAAATCACAGCCTTCTACTGTCACGGAGATTAACAGTTTTTCAATGCCAGCGTGAGACACAAATATCTTCCAAAGCTTTCTTTCAGGTTTTTGAAAACGTTACACACTGATTAATTTAAGCATGTTTTTATTAATTATTTCATTTATTTTTTCAAGTTATTTAATTATTAAATAATTGTATAACGTCAATGGCAGTATTCTACTTTTTCAAATTCCCCGAAGTAAGTGCGCCATTTGAAACTATCGTGCGATATCTGGCGAAATCGATAATTATTGTCATCGACATCATTCACAATAATGCGCCGTAAATCGATGTTATGGGCAATTGACAAAATGTTAAGCTTTACAGCAATGTTAAATGTTACAGTCGCTGTTCTGCTGGCAGGAAGAAGAAGACAACGGAATTGCTTTTCTCCAAAATCACAAATTAACTAAATAAAATGACAGAAGAAGCTGAATTTCCCAATCAAATTATAAACAATAACAACAAGACAAATGTGCGCTGTCAGTTTTGCAACAGTTTAATGCTCAAGGCCCAGGAAGGCAGCTACTGTGAGCAGGAAGTAAGTCAATAAACAGCTGGACAATGACTAACAATTGCTAATGCCAATCCAATTTCTGCCAGATAGAAGTGCCGCTAATGGTACAGAAAAAGGACAGCAATGCCGATACACTTAACACAGAGACACTACGTCATTTCTGGCTGGTCACGGATATGATGTCCTTCGAGAATATTGGCTTCTCTCACACCGTCGACGGACGCAAGTTTCTGGTCTGTGCCGACTGCGAACGCGGCCCGGTTGGCTATCACGAGCTCTCCAGCAAGCGTTGTTACCTGGCGCTCCAGCGTGTGGTGCATGCGGACGCATAGACCTTTGGCTAACTGGATCCTATTTCTAACAAAGTCGTGCACTGCCACCGCTCCAAGTCGGTTAGGATAATGTCGAATCGCTTTTATTGTATTTATTACTGAAAACATGTCCACGCTAAGACAAGAGTTTGTAATATAATGATTTAAGTTCAATTTCAAGTCTTACAATGAATGTGGCTAGTTCGAAGTAGAGCTGAAATACCATTGATAGTGCTGTCACGCGATAGTATCGATATGGCTGGTTTAACTATCGATAGTATCGATAACAGATAAACAATTTATAGATTCGACAACAGCTCTAGTTCGTAACAGTCAAAAACACATTAAACATTTTTTAGTTTTTTTTTTTTTTTTATTAATATTTATTGTTTTTTGTTCAAACAGTTTACAATTTTATTGCATTTAAGAGGAGATTCTTAACTAAAAAATTGTCACTATAAAGTTTTGTCTTGCAATGTGGCTTACAATTTGAACGAAAATGTATTTTGTGGCTTTGGTTTCTGCAACGTTCTTAGCTTTTGTTTAATTCTACTACAAATGGTGGACACAGCTTTGTCTTCGTACTACTCCGGTGCCTACGTTGTCTACGGGTGCCAGTTGCATCCTCATCCCATCTCATTTGGTGGTGCAAAATTATTCCTCTATGTGGTAGATGGTATTATATTCAATGATCTACAGTTTTTGGCAGTTGGTTACAACGAGTGTTTTGAGTGCAATGTATGGGGGCGTGGCTATCGCTATCGCTTGACCTCGGCTGTCCTGGCGGTGTCCTTAAAGCGCATATAACTTAGCCTAGAAGTGGTTTCATTTTGGGTAAGGAATCTGTCGGTTACGCTCTTTTTTATTTGTTATTTTTAATTTCATTATTAATTAGACTAAGAAAATGTTATATTTATGAAATTGTTTAGCACTCTTGCTGATTTTTAAATATTTTTTCTTGAGCTTTCCTTTATTGTTTTTTTTTTTTTGTTAGAAAATGTTCTTATGAAAATAAAAAAGAGAAACTCAGACAAAAAGTGTTAACAATTTTTTGTTATATGTACTACCAAGTTTCGTTAACTTTGCTTCTTTTTATTATGTAGACTTAGTTATAACTTTAATTCATTTATTTAATCCATCAATTTTATAGGGGGGCTTTGAATACTATCTTTTAACTGCGGTAGGTTTTAGTTTTAATTTTAATACTTTAGTTTCAAGATTCATATTATTGCGAAGTTGCTTTTATTGGCCAAATATTATTATTGCTTAGCTTCGCTCATTTTTATATTCTTTTTTTATATACAATTAAAGAATTTATTTAAATAGTTTTATAAAGCTTTTGCCATTGGAGATTTAGACATTCAATAAACCTTGCTGGAGCTGAACTGAAAAGACAGATACGATTGATTAGTTATGGGATTTATAGTAGGATATTAGGATGGATACTCACCAGAGACTGTAGCAGCTGTGGAGGGGGTGTAGAGAGTGTGTGTTGTTGGTGACAAACTGCTGATTCGGATTGGGAATGCACAGAACTCATTGGCTCAGCGACAACATAACAGAAAACAAACATGTATAGAGTGGGCTGGTGTCTGTGGTGGATGCATTTAAAAACAGAAACAATAAAAGAAAACACAACTGAAATGGCGCTCCAGTTGGCGCTTAACGCTGCAGCCACTGGCAGGCGCCCAACAGAAGGCCAACGGCGCCAACCAGGCCCAGGGCGGAGAGACCGCTCAGGGCAGCGGCCCCATTGCAATTGTCCGTATCACAGGAGCAGACCACCTGGCGGCCCCCAAAGCCGGCACGCTGATAACAATAGTTGGTCGATGTTTGGTTCTGGAAGCCGCAGGTGCGTATCACACGGCTATCTGGTGGCACTGTAAGCGTATATATCGATTAACCTACGTATGTTCTCCCAATTTATGTAAGTAATACTTACGGCTATTCACAGAGAACTCAATGATCTGTGTGATCTTGCGACAATAGGTGGGTATTCCCTTGCCACGCGTCGAATAATCCTCCTGGCAGTCCTTGAGCAAGTTATCTGGCGGTATGTCCAGCGCACAATTAGCGTCTTTATGGCTGTTGCACACAAAGCACTTGATGGCAACGCCTGCAACAGAATACAATAGCAACTTCATTAGTAAGTAAAGAAACCCCCTCCTAACTTTAGGAAATCTGATCGGTCTGTGTTAGAAATAATAGATGCGATTGTAGGGAAGGGGAATTTTTCAGAGCTTCTAAAAAATTTCCTACTTTTTGTTGGCAGTAAATCTACCTTACGTGGGTAGTTTTTCTAATGGAAAATAAGAAGAAAATATTTTTCAATGGGAAATAAGTAGGAAATATTTGATTAAAATAGATAAGATTAAATTAAAGCTACTCAAATTGTTGATCCCAGATGAAAAACAATCGACGCTATCGATAGTATCGATGGTTTTTATATATACTATCAATAATTCTTCATCCTCAATTCTATTGAACTGGGATGAGTATGAAAAGACTTAAATGTGTTTATGTTAATTCTATGAATGAATTCCTTTATTCACTAAAGGAAATCACTTTACTGTGCATATAAATGATCGAATTGAACTTTATATCGAATCTATCTATAGTTCAACTATCCAAACTTACGAGTGTTGGAACTATCGTTGCATTCTCAGCGTACTATATAGCTTATCTGATTCTTGAAAGTTATTTATCTGATCCAAAGCTTTAATTCACAAATTGTAATAGTATAGATAGCTTAAACTAACATTTGTGAAAGTTAAGGTGTGTCGGAACTATTCATGGCTTTTTAGCTCTACCCTAGGCAAAGTTCCATATCACATGCAAGTATCTTTCACTTAATTGACCACAAATTAGAAAAATTTCCGCTTATATATACTCGCAGTTAAGTTGGGGCCACTCGCTTATGCTTAACCTTAATTGCCTAACAAAAAACAGTGTAAACAAATATTAGAACGCTGCATTGAGCTGAGATTTAGATTGAGACGTTGAATTTAAATCTAAATTGGATTTAAGGTCGTGCGCGACACGAGATTCGCATTATTTAATTTTACCCAATACACTGAGACGCATACAAAATATATTTATTAACTGCCCCCAAAACAGCGGCTGCCCCTGAGTCTGCCCCGCCCTGTTTACCACCCCCTACACTTTATTATGCAATTGAAATGCGCTTTGCGTCACGCTATGCCAAAAATGGCACATTGCAGTCCAAGTCATGACGGAGGCGGAGGCGGAGACGCCTCCATTAGTGTCTGCCTGCTAAGCTCTTGAGAGCCGCCCGCTAATTAGAACCAATCTCCGCGAGCTTTCATCAGCTTTGGCTCGTTAATGGACTTCAATAACTTGCCAGTCGCCCATTTCCCTGCTCCACTCCACTCCCACTAGTTTATATAAGCCACATAAAAGCGACGCCTGCATTGTTCTCTTCAGGAGTGGCCTGGCAAACAATAGCAAAATGTAAGACAACGAACTTCAAATGCCTTTAAGGACTAAAAGGACTTACAAGTAGTATGCACGGGGAAAAGCCAGTGGGAAATTGGGTGTAAAATAAATGTCATATATAAGATCTGATGGCACTAGAAACTTTCTACTCTAGCATTTTAGTGGATGTGTTACCAATCGATAGTTTTTCGATAGTGATAGTTGTAAAATTCGATACTATTGACAGTAAAATATATGTCTTATTAAAAAAAACATTTCTTATTTAAAATAGTGATAAAAAATATTTAAAACTGATATTAAATGATGTTAATAGAGGAAGGATTTTAAGTATATCGATAGTATCGATAACGTCAATGATGTTTTCTACTCCAACATATCGCTTCAGTATCGAAAACATCTAATAATACTGCAGATTAACATTTTTAAGTAGTTTTAGACAGAAAGACTACTGCTTTTCTCTGAAAATGCTTGGAAAATCAGTATGTTCAATTTTTAACTAACAATATATAAACTAAATATACGTAATACCTATTTAAAATGAGAATACTTAGAGAGAGAATGAGAATGCTTAGAATACATTTAATCAAAACTCCACCGAAAACTGTATTAAAGGAGAGAGTAATGGTAAAGCTGATCTCTCTAAAAATCGGTGGAGTGGAGAGCGCTAACTACAAAAGGTCACGTAATAGAATAGGTATAGACCTATTATCAACCTATAGCCACAATACGTGTACAGGAAATACATATGTATAACAGAGTTTCCGTGTTGGAATTCAAGACTTTAGTAGATAGTATTGACTATATGCAATTTAGTAGTAGTATTTACTAATAATTACACTTTATGTTAAATTCTAATGCGTTTCTTTTATACAGTTTTCACTGTGAATGCTCAAATAAGGCGAATCATAGTTTATTGTAGTCAATAAAAAGTAATAAAGTGCATTGATTGAATCTACTGGAAATTCTTATAGAGACATTCGCATGTGCATACACACATTGTATTATAGTATTTCTATTGCTGCAAATGATACTTTCAGTCTCATATTACTCTTTCTATATAGTTTTTTAATCGCTTTTTTATATAAGTGCGTCGACTTGGCGACTTGAAGGCGGTTCAGTTTGTCTGTGGAGTGGGGCTTGTTGCAATTGGCTTTGGGCTTCCTCACCAAATGACAGGCAGGGCAAATAGAGGGCAAGTGTGCGCATGTCCTGCATTCCCATACATATACACACAACACACACAAAGACACACAGGAAGGAAAAGGTGAATTGAGATGCGTTTAGATAGATTTGTCACTTGATTAAAGCCAAGTGTAATGTATGATAATGGGGCACAGATAATCATAGTATGAAATGTGAGTAGGAAATCTGAGTAAGTTGAGATAGCAAAAAATAACAAAAATCGTAATTGGATACAACAACCCTTAGGCCAAGGGAGAGCCAAGACAAATGAAGTAGAGAGAGTAAACTTTGGAGCCCAGATAGGGCAACTGAAAGAAAAACTGTGTTAAATGCAACTGACAGGCTGGCAGCTGGGCGAGAAGGGGGTGACGATGCTACCAAGATTTCTGCTGTTTGTTGGCCAAAAAGGCGCCATTAGCACCCGGCTCTGAATGGCGTCAAGGCGTCGCAAGACGCGACGCGCTCTCTCTCTTTGTCTCTCTCCCCGTTCTGAGTCTCAGCTTGGACTCGGGCCCCGCTGTTGACTTCCACTCTATCCTGCTCCACTCCGCTTCGCTTCTCCCCTCTCTGCTCGCACCACCGCACGCATTATGTAATCGTAATCTTTCAGGCAGATTTCCGTTTTGTTGGGCTTGAAATTGAAATTGTAGGGGGCTTGTTTTTATATAGGTTTGTGTATGTGTGTGTTTTACCTTGCTGCACGGCAATTGCCAAAATTAGCGCGCTAATCACATAGATGTACTGCATTTTATTTCAATTGAATAATTTACTGTTTACACGCGGTCAGCTTTATAGATTCGTTTTACAATTTAGCAAACGTTATGCCTATTTTCGGTATTGTTTAATCCAATGTGACTTTCACAGATGAGCACTGATTCCGGTTGTTATCTGTTGTGTGCTTGATTTATTTTATTTTATTTGATTTGATTTTCCTTTTTTTCTACACACTCTGCC
This sequence comes from Hirtodrosophila histrioides, assembly GCA_037075165.1. NCBI lineage: Eukaryota > Metazoa > Arthropoda > Insecta > Diptera > Drosophilidae > Hirtodrosophila > Hirtodrosophila histrioides. The sequence continues at coordinate 51,700 of JBAMCL010000759.1, read as the reverse complement.
CACAGCCTGTGCAAAAAACAAGCGAAACGGCGCACGGTGACAACGAGAACGTCACAACGACAACAAGCGACTGGAACTGAAGACGCAGCTTGCACGGGAAATGTGGCACGAATGAGCAGATGGGCACTCGGTCGGACAGACACACGCAGCGGCAATCAGATTCGCTGCCAGCTCAGCCCAGCGGCTGCTGCTCGGAAAGCTTTCGTGAGCTTTCGAGCGCGCAAATGAGCAACGTGCTCCGTCTGTTGAATCCTTGCGCTCTTGCCAGGTGCTTTGAGAGCCAGGAAATCTTTGCCAGCTCAAACAGTTTTAAAAGCTTGAAAAACTGTGTAAAATTCATGCAGAAATTTTTTGATTTCCAAATTTTAGTTTTTATAGATTGATTTTATACTTAGATAGTATTGTAAGGATAAAACACAAGCACAATGATCATTTGTTTGTCCAATTGAGTTTTTATACTTTATTATTTTTGTCAATTTTGTATTTTTTGTAATTTCGTGATCTGTTCTTCTTTTGAATCGGTCTCGTAGTGACGCTTGCTCTTCTTCTTCTGCCTTTGGCGTTGCCAGGCTGTTAGCTTACACGTTGTATTATGGGTAGTCCTCTGTTGGCTTACACTTAATGTACATATATCTTTAATTTAATACTAATTCTAATATTTACAATTGTATACTCGTATGATATTTATATATATCTTACAGTATAATATTTTTATATTATTCTAAGCTCAGGCCTGTCGTATTTCCGAATATTTGTCTTTGTTTTCCTGTTTTGCCTTTTGAACTTATTTTCGAATAGTTCAACAGAGCTACATGGGAAGTCTTAAGACCAAATATTCAATCGGTTTTCGCAAATATTTATTATTAGTTTTTAAACTTGAAACGTATCTATGGAAAGCGATAGAACTATCTTAGACAAAGTGAACATATTACATATAAAGTGTCCTTTTTATTGAGTATGGATATAAGACGGTCAAGATACACCGAAATTATGTATATTTGGACGTACGAATATCTCAAGTTCTCTGTGTGGCATTGAGCTTTTAAGAATTTTACCTCGACTTGGATAAATTTAACCATTGATAAATTAAGGAATACTTTAGGAGCTTTAATCTATTAAGATTAGCTACTCATGTTGCTGCACACCTTCTAAAATATGACCATATATGAATGTATATTTTGATTTTCTCATTTTTTTTCGAGCTGCTCTCCAAGTTTTATGCAAATGAATCAATTAAATTGCAATTAAGCTTAGACTGATTAGGGCTGCTGTCAGTTGTATGCTATTCTTAACCCTGAGTGCCACTAAACGAGGCGACCAGACATTAAGTAGAGAGACACGTGCAACGCAGTCTGATATGGGTAGTCGGTGGAAGTGTATAAGTAGTTTCTGTATTCACTGGTGGCATCAATCTGACCAGCTTATTAATTAAGCTTAATCGCAAGTTTCCTTTGCATATCAAGTCGCCAAGTCGAGTCGAGTCGGCTTCCAATTGAGTTAAGCTAGTTTTTGCGATCGTGCGTCGCTTTTGTGCCTCAATCAGCGCAAAAATTGCAGACCTCCCCCCAATTCAAATTTCAAATCTCAATCTGTATCCCGAACCCAATCAGAAAATCACTTTCAGTGCCTTGCCCTTTGTGTGGCATCTCGCTCACACTTCCATCCTGCTCTCAGGGCATCTCTGTCGATCCGAGCTAAGTTTCAATTGGTGTCATTACCACTTTCATTTATGCGACGAACCCTATAAATAGATTCAGTAAACGCCCAAAGCACAGCTAACTCTAGGGTTAAAGTACGTATTATTAAAATGCCGACATAACAAATTCTTTCAATTTCAATGCGGATTAAGCATACGACATGCCAGCCGGTAAAAGCTTTTAAAGCTAAGCTTTAAAGCTGTGCTGCTAATGGTGTGGTGTGGTGTTTCTAACTAGAAGCTTTTCCAAGTCGCAAATACGGGTTATTTTCGAGAAGCTTTCGTTGTTCTTAAAATTTCCCCCTATTTTGAGCAGCTCAATGAACTCATGCTCAGGCCAAAGCGTCCCCTTGTTCTTGGCCCATTAAATGTTATTGCTTATTAATGCAAAGCACCGTCTACGGCGTCGACACAATTTTTTGCGATTAATCTTCAAAGCGCAGCGTCACGGCACATTGGGGAGGAGGATGTGGGGGAAGCTGATACTAAATCAAATCAAACCAAACCAGTTTCAACAAACAATAATTTCTTTATAAATATGTATGTACAGTGCGCATCAAAAGTAAACGTACATGCTGATTTATTGATTGAGTAATATGATAATCAGAATTTTGTTAATACATATATGTATAAGTTCCATATTGTATTCAATTTCAAAAACAAGGAAGATAACAAACAGGATATGTATTACCCACTTGTCGGAATACTGATTATTTGCAAATTTATAAACTCTTTTTAACCTTATATATTCACTTGTGTTTACTTATCTTTTTATTTCTAATATATATGTGTGTGAAAAGATATACATTATCAATGGTTTCTTAAATTCCACTATAATTGTTTAAAATAATTTTAAAAGGGTCTCAAATGAGTCTGAAGAGTGTACAAATAAGTTATTTGTTTAAATCTTTTTCCCCAATACTTCCCAAGGGTTTAAGCTTGATATGAACTTCAGGATCACAAGATGTAGGATCAATGCCGAGAATAAACACCAATCCTTTCATAGTCGGACGCTCGTTTGGATCTTCGTTCCAACATAATGGAATCAATTTTTTTATGATTTGGATGTCCAATTTGATATCCTCCATCTTCGGGAGATTACCTGATATTGTAATGACTCTTAAGTTGTTTTCTGGTTATACATATTGTTCAAATTCTTACGTTCTGTGGCAGCGTACACAATGGCGATGGGTAGTCCATTTTCTATATGATAGAAAGGCTGCTTCCGTGACATTACTTCCCAAAGTAAAATGCCAAAGCTGTAGACATCGCACTTTTCCGTGTATTTATTACCCTTGGCAATCTGCGTGTGAAGTCATCGGATTATCAATGATTAACGCACAATGACTATTAAGTTGAGTAAAACAAACCTCTGGTGCCATATAACCAGCGGTGCCTGTATTCCCTGTCATCGTCTTAGCAATTTCACGCACTTTTCCAAAATCACATATCTTCAATGTCCGATAATTGTTGGTAAGTATCAAATTGTGTGATTTAAGATCGCGATGCAACACTGTTGGGGTCATCTCATGCAAGTATGCCATACCCTAGAAATGTGAAACGGGAGATGGAGTCTCTCACCTGTGCAGTACACAACAAGTTCGAACATACCTTGGCGCATTGAAGCATCCAGTTGCTGGCAGCATAGATGGAATACTTTGTATCTTGCTTATTGTGCAGTAAATTATAGAGAGATCCACAATCTCCATACTCCATAATTATGACAATTCTATTTTGATCATCTTCAACCGTGTCATATAATTTCACAATATTCTCATGGTTAGCAAGCGATAGCGCACGTACCTCTTTCTTAATCTCTTCATTGGGAATATATTCGTCAAATCTTTTAACGGCAACGATTTTGTTACCTTTTTTTGTTTTCCAGGTTGCTTTGTTTACTGTGCCAAAACTAGCCACGTCCGATCTATGAGATAAAGATGCAAAATCATTTCACTTGGGACTATATTATTTATAATTGAAGTTTATAATGTTACCTGGTCTCCCAATTTGATGTCTTTCCACTCAATTTTTTCAGCCATGACTAAGTTTGTGCAGACCGTATTCGCTGCCTTATCGAATCTTATCTACACACAATATTAATAGTCAGTATTGATAGACAATAGTAATGATGTTTTACAACACTTTTCACCAACATAATCGATACAAAAATGTGCTTTTGAGCGGGGAAAAATAATCAAAATACCAATTTTTTTAATTTTCCGGAAGATACCCCTAAATAGGGTAATAAGTACAGCACATAAACATAATCAGTACAGCACAAACAACAAGTAAGATCGCTCTAGTCGAGTATACCCGACTACGATACTCCCTGCACATTTGCACAGATCTAATAACCTATTTATAACCATTTTATGGGTACAGGGAGTAAAAATACAGAATGAAGCACTATGTTGTACGTAGACTTTCCTTAATGACTGTATATACATGTGGATCTCTACATACATCCACATATATGTACATATGTAAGTGCACACATGCTCACGAGTGAAACCCACACACATTGCATACACACGTACTACTTAGGAGCTGTTTTGGCGTTGTGTGGATTTGCCAAGGGAATCTGAACGATCAGCTGTTTGCCTTGATTCACAGTTTGCTGACAAACTCAAAATTGAATTTAGTAAATTTCAATTCTTCAGTTCTTCTTCAGCAGGCGGAGCAACATCCTACAGAATTTCAATAATTGCATTTGTTCATATAAGAATTAAAAATATTTTTGTGAGTGTCATTAATATTTGATAATGATCTAATATTTCGTATTGGTAATACTAAAAAAACTCTTAAGAATTTTTATGATTTTTAAATATAAATTTATATCATTTGCGTATAGACTTGAAATCCAGCAATTATTCATAATAACGATATGTTTTTGTTCAGTTGGTCATCCTTCAGGTGGTTTGGCATGCCTGGCATATTAATTGCAGAGCATTTGTTTTATTAATTTTACTTTGTTTAATATTATAAGTCTCTCTACACTTGAGCCACTAAGATAACTACTTAAAAACCGCTTTAAACCGGCTCAAACCGACAACTGTTCTCAACAACTGTCAAATTGCGTTACGTTATTTGGTCAATTATGCAAATCAGCGAAATAATTTCAATTAGCTCAGCAGAAATTGTCGTTAAATAACATTAAGAAAACAATGCAGTATTATAGTCAAACAATCAAAACGATGACGAATCAAAATTGTTTCTTATTTGATTTTATTTTCAAAAGTCAAAAATGGAATTCTTTGAACTTTACTTGATAAGCGGTTGCCTCAGAGTTTGAGTCAGAAACCAAAATATTTCAGTCTGCGTACAGGGAAAAAATCACATTTGAGTACTTTGGCAAAGCAGGTCGGTTTCTAGCTGGATTAAACCAAAGTTTCTCAGTTTTTGGAGCCGCATTCTGGTTTAAACCCAACACACAGTGATAAGAAAACTGTTTAGTTGTGCGTTTCACTATCAATAATACCGGAACCCAAATCATGTCAACAAAACTTGAAAGCTGACCGCATTGGACAGACAACAATTAGAGCATGATTACAACAAATTTAAGAGTAACGTTTAAGAATTTGGTTTCCCTATGAATTTCGATATATCTCTAAGATATCATAATTCTCCAGAACTTAATATGTAGGTCTTGGTAAACCACCGAAAGCCTCAAACACACGCTATATAAGTTAAAAAAAAGATCTACAAAGTTGTAGCTTTGTTTCTTTTGGAAATATTTATAAAAAAAATAATGTGGTGTTAAATTTTACAAAATCTCATATGTATATTAATTAAAAACAACAACATTTTAGATATATTATAGTATAAATATAGGAAGATTTATTCAACTATCTTTGTGTGATATCTTTGTGCTTAAAAAATAGTCTTCCTTTTAAAAGAAACCTGTGAGATTGAACTAAGAGACATGATAGAGAGTGCCTTCCACAGTCTAGTGTTGAGCAGTGTAAGAGAGATGCGGGCAGAGAGTACCTTCCACAGGCTAGTGTTGAGCAGTGTTAAGCCAGCGCTTAGCTTTAACAGTGACGTCACAGTTACATTCACCGGTTAAAAGCGGTTAACAATAACTAAAAGTGGTTAATTTTGGGTAAGAACCAGAACCGTGCAACTTGATGAACGCTTATCAATGCTGTTACAACTACAACCGCCTTGCCCCCACTCCACCTTCCCACACTCACACACACACACACACACAAATTATTTCCTGCATTCGTGCGTGTTACAATGTTGACCCCGAAGTGATGATCGAGTGTCGGAAGATTTTTCATAGCTTCTTTCTGATCCCAAACACCTCCCTTCGTGTATGTTGTTGTTGATGCTACTGTTGTTGGCCACTCAATGTCGCTCTCTTACGCACACACACACACACACACACACACACACACACCTCTCACACGTGGCTGTGTGTGTTGTTGCTACCAGTCAGAGATGCAAAAATATTTTAAACTTTTAGCGGGAAAAAAACTTAAAGCAAACCCTTGTATTATAAGCAACAAAAATCTAAAGAAAAGCTCGTGTTTTTCATTATTTTATATTCATATTATATCATCATTATAATCTACTTAAATAGCTTTAACAGATATATGCATTTACGTACACAATTTTCCAACCTTGTGTTTTCAATTATTAACACTTTTATTTTCCATTTAAGTAAAATTTAATAAAAGCAAGAAAAGCACATATAAAATAGATACTTGAATTATGTACCGCCTTTCAACATTAAGAAATAGCTAGATTTAGCGGATAAAAAGCTATATTAACAACTCTGCTGCCGATAATCTCAGTTGGCTTCTCTCGGCTGCCTTTTCTCCATTGAATTCGCGTTTTCCAAATCAATCTGTTTTGAAAAATTCAACCCAAGTTTTCAGATTCATCTCGACGGTGAGCGCGTCAAGTTGTTAGCTCCGGGCTTGTGCTAAGATCGTGTTGGAATTATTTAAATAATATTTATTTATTTATATTTATTATTTTGTGAGTCTATGCATGCAAATTGTGAAGTGATTACAAGTTATAATTTAAATTAAATTAAATTATATTGTTGATTGAATTAACGAGTGCGATGAACTGGTTAAAGAAAACAAAGTTGAAGCATTTTTTTTGAATGCAAGAATTAATTAAAATAATTATTTTATTAAATACTGATTTAATTAGAAAGGAAGGTCTTACTCAAATTGTTCTAAGGTTTTTGTTGGAGTGTAACACTTTTAATATCTTAATATTATTAATATTATTAAAATTAAAATATAAACTATCGTTCTCTTAGCAACTTTACATCAATGTTAATTTAAAAGTAAATAATTTTGTGCTAATCAACTAAGGAACGACGAGCAAAGAAACAAGTTCTCTATCTAATTTTACAACTGCTCTTTCTCATTTACATTAGATAATCAAATGATAAAATAATTGACTTTACTAAGTAAAGATCAAATAGCAGCGAAACCACAGACAGTCGTCATAGCGATACTATTGGATATACGCCAGAAGTATTCCCATATCTCAGAGGAAACCGCAGGAGAGTTAAGACCCATACAAAAATGTCAACGACGCTCGCCTACATCGTGATAATCGCGTTAATTGCGAATCTCTTATCAGGTAAGTGCTATATTCAACGACTATATATACCTTTTACAGTATATATTTATATATACACACATATGTACATATGTATATGCCCAGACAGCTGTTGAATGGCAGCAAACAATACGCGGGTCAAAATTTGACAATGTTGTCGTCCATTAATTAGGCAGTGAATGGGCAGACTTTGGGGCACGATTGGCAGCAGACTCTTTGTGAATCAATTTGAATAAAAAACAGAAAGAAAAATCTATCGTAGCCGAGCCGAAAATAATATACCCTATAATATACCAAGTCAGCTATATGCTATAGTAAAATGATCTAAATTAAATTTGTTAATATTTTTAATAACTTATAACTGCTGAGCTTAGTTGAGATATTCGTAAAAATAAAATAGTTTTCATATTAAAATATAATTTTAGACAATTTGCATTTATATGTTATAGGGATTTGATTTAAATGAAATTTGATGAAAACTTGATAAGATATAGATGAAATATATAATAGCTGAGTTCGATTAAAATATTTGTAAAAACACAAAAGTTTATAACACAAAAACTCAATACTCTACCGTTTATTTATGATGGAATAAAACGATATTAATCAAATTTATATATTTACCTGTAAAACGTAAGGATCTTTCTTATGAGACAACATAATGTTTATTCGATTTTTCCTGCCCCAGCTACAAGAAATTATGTTTAGATTTTGATCAAATTCAACCAATATGGAACATAATAAAATTTGAATTTATTGATTTGTTTCATATCTTGACAAACGAAAAAGTTGTCATACAACAACCAATCTTTCCCATGGCTATATGTTATAGTGATACTAGCCATGCTTCAAACAACATATAGACATGGCTAGTTCGACCTGGCTATGGATGCTGAGTCAGATTATACATACTCTATTTTCTTTTATCAATATGCTATACAATTGGTGACAAATTCCGAATGCCCTCTGCAAGGGTATAAAAAAGCCAATTGATTAGCCAAAACACGACATCCTCATAGTATATAGTATATATATATATCTCATTATTAGCTTGGCAATTTAATGTATTTGCTCGCCCATTGAATCTCATCAAGCGTTGGACGCGCTGATGTGGAAAGTAATGCCAACGGCAACACTTTTCACTTTCAAAAGGGCTGGAGTGAAAGGGGTTGAGGAGAGGCGGGACGCGGCGAGGCTGGTAGTTGTTGAATTAGGCATGTATCTACAACAAACCAATTGAAATTCGGAATTAAATAGCCAGCCACATACAATGTATCTACACTAATCATTAGTGTATTATTTCTATTATTATTTTCTGGCTTTTAACGCCGAAACTGATTGTTGGTGGCATGCGAGACTGATTAATCAGGCGTTAGCGTTCATTATAATTGGTTAAATTGGGCAAATCAAATCGCATGTTACTGTTCAATCTGGCAAAATTTAATGCCACCAAAAAACATTGCTGACTAGAATGAAATGAAGAAGATTGAACAACAAAGAATGAAGAAACTTCTGCTTCATAATCATTTAAATACTTCAATAATTTAACAGTCATTTCTACTTCGAACTATAACTTGCATATTTTGGCCAGAATGTTTGAGTGTGGGAAAGTAAGTGAACCAAATTTGGTTTCTTTGTTTGTAAAGTAAAGTCGAGTCTTCTAAAGTAGAAAACTAAATGATATTCACTTAAACACCCTTTTTGCTTATACTTTCCACTCTCCTATAACATTTTATTATATCACTTAATATATTGCCTTCGCTGTATGTTAATTCCTATAAGCATGTCAGACAATCAGGCCCATTAAAGGCGTTAAGTTATTGTAGTTACTTAGTGATAATAGGTTGAGTAAATGCTTAACTTGCTTGTATCTGTATAAAGATACTTGCATTGTGGGTATTCAGATTGCTTTTTTTTCTCCCAGCCCTGAGCTTCCCCTTGCCCCACACAGCCGGTCATTGGAGGGCGCGTTTCATTAGCGTGGCATTGTCAAGTGCAAAGGGGGGAACTCATCCAGAGAGTTTGCGACTTGACAACAATCTACAATTTACAAACTACAATCTGCAAGTTCAAGTTTCCTTTGACCGCCAGCTGCATAAATATGCAGCTAAGTCTAAAATGTAATATGCAAATAAGGTCATATCTGAGAGCTGGAATCTCATATTCAAATACCAGCTTGTAACTCCAGTTGCATTTTTATGGCAGGTGGTTTTCATTAGCGTCGCACCCAATGTTTGTATGACTTAATTACCAAATGGCAAAATCTATAACCCCCACTTTGACCCAGCCAGCAGCTGAATGGGCTAAATGCCTGCCATTTCCCGTTAATAAAAAAGTTACAAAACAAAAATTGCGCATACGCCCTCGTAAACGCTCAACACTTGACATTTGCTTCAGCTGACACAGTTCCAACATTCGAATCCTCAAGCTGTATATCTCACTAATTGTAGTTCAGGTCATTTCAATATTTGCTTATTACATTTTGAGTTCAAGTTTGGGAAAGGAATCTTAAGAGTGAGGCCTTAAATTTTATACTGCGCCAGAAAGTATGCTACACGCTTTTCGGTGGAATTGATTCGAAAGTGAAATTGAAAACAGGCCAACTTGAATTGCTTTTTTCGGACAGTTTGTGTGATATTAACCTTAGTTATACATGGATTGTGTAGTGTCAGGGTATCTGAATACTGGTCTAACTGACAGGACTAGCGGGCTTTAGTTCTTCAAGATCTTTGGGGTGGCTTGCGTGTTAAGAATTTCAGAGCTAGAAACAGCAACAGAAACCGAACTAGAAGTACTCATTGTTGACATGCAATTATTTAGCCCAATGCAGAGTCTCTGTTGGCCAGTCAGTCAGTCAGTCAGTTGTTTAGTGGCTGACAGCCAAGGGGCTAATAAAATAATTTGCTGCCAAAATGTCTTTGGCTTTGAAAAGGGCGAGGGCAACTGTCGGTCTGCATTTGAATGCCAGCGCAATAAAACGTATCTGCATGTTGAAGTATCGCTGACAAATTGCTTTTCCATTCGACTACTAACTATTCATTTATTTATGCAGTTTCGGGTCTGCGCTGTCATCAGTGCAACTCTCATGACAACGAGGACTGCGCCAGCCTGGTGGTAAACACGCCACGTGCCCAGCGCGATGATCAATATCTGCGCGACTGTGCACCCAAGGGAGAGGAGCAGGCCTTCTGCCGGAAGACGATTATCAAGCTGGAGGTTAACAATGAGCATCGCATTGAGCGCAGCTGTGGCTGGATCCAGGAGAAGGCACACAATGCCTGCTTTACGGCGGACAATGAGGGCTATAAGCAAACCATTTGCACCTGCAGCGAGGAGGGCTGCAATGGAGCATCCGCTCTGGCCGGCGTGGGTCCTGGCATGGCCACAGCCCTGGGTCTCTCCATCGTCCTGGGCTATATGTTAAGACGTTGATTCCATTTGCAATGCCATTCATCTAGATTCTAGAAGGACATTCTAGGCTAGAATACTTGCACTATCCATAAGCTCCACAATAACGACATACATACATTTTCGCACAACTGTTTCGTATTTAATTAGTTTGTATTTGTATTTAAATAATTATACAAAAGCTTAAGATAAATACGATTATTTGACTAAACTTATTTATTTAAAAAGTAATCATATACTTAAACCTATATGACAAGTCTGTGTCTATACTGTTTGCTTTTCATATAGCTACGATTGTAGAATTGTATCCAAACTATTTTTGTTAATTGTCGATAGTTAATGTTGATGATTAGTCTTCTTGACGAATTCCTGTCTTTAAAACTTTATATCCACATAGGTATTGAGCATTGTGATCTCTTAAGCCCTTAAAGATTAGGAATACGATTGATAATTTCTAACAATTTGTGATTTCCTTAATCATAATTTAACGCAATATGACTGTAATTGTACATTTAAAAGCCACAAATTGTCCCTTAGTAATGGTTGAATTGTCCCTCAGGGAAATATCTGTGTTTAGTTAATCTAAGTTTGATTTTGAGCTTAATTTTTGTACAGATTGTCTCTAAAAGCACGAGTTGTGCCTAATTGTGCCTACAATTCTCTCTGTGCATATAGAAAATAATAATAGTAATATAATATTAATTCTTTGATGCATTTTTAGAAATATTCTTTCCCATCTTGTGAGGGCGTGCACATTGTTGAAGCCAAGATCTCCCATTCAGTCCTATAGATGCTGAGATCTATGTCCTAATTTCCTGAAACGTCTGGGCAGCAAATGACATCCTCTTTAAAATTGTTATATCAGATGAAGCTGTTTTTAGGGTAAGCAATCTCTTAAACACTTCTATTCAAATATGCTTCGTATAATAATAATAGTAATACGAATAAAAAAATCCTTCAATGAGCGCTGAGCTAACAAATTCTCCTAACAATACTATTGGATATTTTGTCATTGACTAAGCACATATTGGAATATGTACAACCTAAGAAACGAGCTGCAATCAAATTATTTATGGCACTTAAGTCTTAATGCCTTTTTATATTCTTTAAGCCAAGGCTTCACCCATTTTCCAGCTCGCCGGCTGTGCGGAATGTCAAAAATTACATAAAATACAATGCGTAGTATGCTAAAAATTCAAATTGTTTGCTTTAGGGAAAACGAAATGTGTGTATATATATATATATATATATAGGGGAAAAGCAAATCACGAATTGACCAAGGACTCGCCCACATGGCCCAAAACACTGTTCTGGCCAACAGTGTGTTTCATAGTTGATGCCACAATGTCTGCACAATTGTTTTGTGGCCCAGTCGCAGTTACGCAGCGTCATCGCCAGCCAAAACTAATAGCATAACTTTGTTAGTTTTATAGGGTATGTGGAAGGGAGCAGGAGCAGGAGCAGCTGTGGAAATGCCCGTACTGGAGCTGACGACAAGGACACGACATGTTGCCCCATTCCCCCTTTAGGCCAGGGCACACAAATTGTTGGCCATAGATGCCCCGCACTTGGCTTTAATGCTCCGCTCGTTTCATTTGTTGTTGTTTGTCTTTGCGCAGATACAGATACAGATACAGTTACAGGACTCGTATGCTCGGAACGACCTACACTGAGCAAAAGGGAAAATCATTTGATAATATCTCATTTCCTTTTCAATATACATGTAATATAATAATTTATTTTATTTCAATCGAGCAATGGAAAAACAAAATAACGATAATAATATTAAACAGATACTCGCAGTATCGAAACTCTATCGATATTTCCTAAATAAATCTCGATATCTAAATCTTAATGCACAATATAAATAGTATAACACAACAAAAGAAATATTTCTTGGCATACAATATGAAATTTTTAGTTCTCAACTTTTAATGCCTGATGTATATTAATAATTGCCATAAATGCTTATAAAAAATCGATAGTTTTTACTTCGATAAATTTGGTTTAAGAGTATCAAGAGAATCATCTTTTTTTTCAGTGTAGATGCGTTAAATGTTCTGCGCTGCTTTTGTCGCCAGTTCAAATAGTATACTACTGCCTTTGTCTATGGGTGTGTGTGTGTGTATCCTTCTGAGTGTGTGTGTGTGTGTGTGGCTGCGTGTGCGTTTGTCGCCAGAGTGGCGCCCGTTCAGCAACAGCATCCGCAGCTTCCGCTTGCTGCCACCCACCTCCCGCTCCACATTTCGGGGAGTCTCTCTTTTATTTTCGTGGACTGTTTGGCGCCAACATAAAAAACATTGATTTTGAATTCTGTGTGCGACAATTCCCAGTGTTCCTCTTGTTGGGCTGCCTCGAAGGACATTGCGCTCTGACAAACTCCTTGTTCACAATCCTCTCCTGCTCTTACACTGAGTTGAAGTATCAATTATGTAGCTTGTTCAAGTTATAATTTTTATTGCAGGCTCTCTAAGTTCTATTCATATTTCTTCCCCTTAACTTTTCAACTTTTTATCGATACCACTTATAAGAGGTATTAATTATTAAATTGGTAACAGACACATTTTAGAAAACTTTAATATTAAATCTATACGAATTTATTAAAAATTATCATTTATAGGCACCGCCTTAAAGCTTGCTATAAATTAAATGTATAATTTATATATCGTTTTAGTTTGCTGCGATTATCAATGTTGGTGTCAAAATATCGTTAAATTTCATCGCGATGTTTATGTGCTGTACTTATAACCTATTTAGGCGTGTCTTCCGGAAATATCCCCAAAAATTGGTATGGTAATTCGGCAATACTGTCTTTGAGCGCACCCACAGAAAGAAAGCATAAAGAATATTAGCATTAGGTTCAAAAAACTCCGATTTCAGGTGGAAGAGATTAACATTATTGCCGAAATAATGAAATAAATGCAAAAAACCTCGATCGATATACAAAAATTAAAATAATACCCGATAGTTAGGGGGAATCGCTACACTTTTCCGATAGTTTTACAGTGTTGTAAAATGCGTAGTCCGACAGCTTGTGATGCCGCTCATATTCGAACCAAGTATTTATATTTTAATTAAAATAAATATCATTTTATTTTAAACTATTAACTAATTTCAATTTGTGCGGTTTTAAAACGAACAGTCTGGTAGCTCTGGTCATTTTTGTCGATGTTTTCCAACACTAAAAACGATCAAATTTCGTGTCGATATATGCACATTGTGAACTTTTATACGATCCCCACATAACTTAGTAATGGCTGCACAAATGGAGTGGAAAGACTTCATAGTGGAAGAAAATGTAACATCATAAGCTTGTATTGTAATAATATAGTCCCAAGTGAAATGATTTTGCATCTTTATCTCATAGATCGGACGTGGCAGTTTTGGCACAGTAAACAAAGCAATCTGGAAAAAAAGAGATAACAAAATCGTTGCCGTTAAAAGATTTAACAAATCTATTCTCAATAAAGAGATTGAGAAAGAGGTACGTGCGCTATCGCTTGCTAACCATGAGAATATTGTGAAATTATATGACACGGTTGAAGATGATCAAAATAGAATTGTCATAATTATGGAGTATGGAGATTGTGGATCTCTCTATAATTTACTGCACAATAAGCAAGATACAAAGTATTCCATCTATGCTGCCAGCAACTGGATGCTTCAATGCGCCAAGGTATGTTCGAACTTGTTGTGTACTGCACAGGTGAGAGACTCCATCTCCCGTTTCACATTTCTAGGGTATGGCATACTTGCATGAGATGACCCCAACAGTGTTGCATCGCGATCTTAAATCACACAATTTGATACTTACCAACAATTATCGGACATTGAAGATATGTGATTTTGGAAAAGTGCGTGAAATTGCTTCGACGATGACAGGGAATACAGGCACCGCTGGTTATATGGCACCAGAGGTTTGTTTTACTCAACTTAATAGTCATTGTGCGTTAATCATTGATAATCCGATGACTTCACACGCAGATTGCCGAGGGTAATAAATACACGGAAAAGTGCGATGTCTACAGCTTTGGCATTTTACTTTGGGAAGTAATGTCACGGAAGCAGCCTTTCTATCATATAGAAAATGGACTACCCATCGCCATTATGAACGCTGCCATAAGACGTAAGAATTTGAACAATATGTATAACCAGAAAACAGCTTAAGAGTCATACAATATCAGGTAATCTCCCGAAGATGGAGGATATCAAATTCGAATCGGACATCGAATTCATACATGACTTGATTCTATTATGTTGGCAGGAAGATCCAAGCTTGCGCCCGACTATGAAACAATTGGTGATAACACTCGGAATTCATCCCAATTCTTGCGATCCTAGAACTCATCTCCTGCTTAAACCCTTGCCGGGTATTTCGGAACTAGATATAAAAATTACATAGACATCAAACTCTTCTGACGCATTTAAAACCCCAACATGTTGTAATAATTGTAAATCATTTATTGTTTATTTTTATACCCAAGTAGAGGGCCTTATCACTTTTCCACGAAATGTGTATGGCATTGAAGAAGACCTTACTGACTTCACAAAGTTTACATATTCTGGGTCTGCATCAATAGCGATGTCTGTCTGTCTGTCTGCCTGTCTCTATGTAAACTAGTCTGTCAGTTTTAGAGCTATCGTGTCGACAGTTATGTTTTTTAATGAAAAACTTTTGTATATATGGTGAATCTATATTTTAGCCTACGTTTTTATTTAACGCAAACATTATTCATTTAACTTTCTTTACAACTTGCGTTTTAAAGATAAGCTGATACCGTTTTATTTACAAGATTCTGGGCGCATTTACACAGTTCGCAATGAATTTTCTGCATCCGGTGATGATTCATTTGATTTGCCTTATATTCCACATTGTAGTCCATTATGTAGCTTGTTGTAATTCTGCCCGACACTGGCTTACAATGATAAGAGTGCTTACAATTGATAGACTTGAACAATCAATGCAGTAAACAGTAATCAAGAGCGAAACAATAGGTAAATCTAACAACTTGGAATGGTACAAAGTGCACTGAAGATTCTTTCAAACAATTCTAATCGATGGCATTATTCCAAATGTAAGCAAATATCTTGTTTACTATAAGTAGACAGACACGTACATATAACTGAGGGTATCGCGGTTTCGTGTATCAATTATCATATATATAAACAATATGCACCACAGCAAAATATGATCCAACTCGGACAACTACATCATATAGATCCCATAGCAATACTCGGAACAATCAGTCAAGAATCGACTTTTGTATGAAAAAATATATTTTAGGGGTCGTCGACATATTACGTAATCAGCCTCCCAAGTAATGAGCTCGCCATCTATGATTACGTAATCATCAAAATTTATTTCTGCCGAAGTTTGAAAATAAAGTTTGCTGAAAGAAGGCTCTTAGATACATTACGTAATCATATGCCAAGGACCGTCTCCCCCCATGTAATCAAGAGTAAACTTTTTATTTTATTTTTTATTTGTGGGGCGTTGTGATCGGCACCTTACGATCTTATCCATCCATGTATTGGGCTTAATAATCCTCTACAGATTGACAGAGTTGGTAGACGTTAACTAGAGACTAACAGAAATGTGGGAGATTACAAATAAAAACAAAATTTATAGTAAAATAAACAAGAAAGGACGGCTATCTTCGGAGTTCCGAAGCTATATACCCTAGCAGGAATTAATTTATATGCAAAACTTTATCAAAAAGTTTGATATAGCGAAATAGTGGTTCGATTTTGACCAAATTTGGTCAGATTGCATTTTTCACCCGATCGTTCCTATGGCAGCTATATGATATAGTGACCCGATTTTGATAAAATTTGGTCAGATTGTATAAACTCTTTAGAGAATCGGCTTGGGTGAGTTTGGTGACGATATCTTTATAAACAACAAAGTTTGACATAGAAAACCGTTTTATAATTTTGATCGCCCTTCTCTGCGATTCTCAAGAATTCAAGGGACCCCACTACAATTTGTCATTTTGCAGGTATATTTTGTGAATAGTAATAGCTTATTTTGGAGGTCCACTTTAGTGTGTGTGTGTGTGTGTGTGTGAGAGAGTGAGAGTGAGAGAGAGAGAGAGAGAGAGAGAGAGAGAGAGAGAGAGAGAGAGAGAGAGAGAGAGAGAGAGAGAGAGAGAGAGAGAGAGAGAGAGAGAGAGAGAGAGAGAGAGAGAGAGAGAGAGAGAGAGAGAGAGAGAGAGAGAGAGAGAGAGAGAGAGAGAGAGAGAGAGAGAGAGAGAGAGAGAGAGAGAGAGAGAGAGAGAGAGAGAGAGAGAGAGAGAGAGAGAGAGAGAGAGAGAGAGAGAGAGAGAGAGAGAGAGAGAGAGAGAGAGAGAGAGAGAGAGAGAGAGAGAGAGAGAGAGAGAGAGAGAGAGAGAGAGAGAGAGAGAGAGAGAGAGAGAGAGAGAGAGAGAGAGAGAGAGAGAGAGAGAGAGAGAGAGAGAGAGAGAGAGAGAGAGAGAGAGAGAGAGAGAGAGAGACAAAGAGAGAGAGCGAGAGCGAGACAGGGACACAAAGGGAGAGAGACTAAAAGAGAGAAGGAGACAGATCGCCCTTCTCTGCGATTCTCGAGAATTAAAGGGAGTCCACTACACTACACTACCCTAGCAGGCATTAATTTACTGTGCATGAAATATTTGTATAAACAGAAAGATTGTTATAGCGGTATAGTGGTTCCATTTTGACCAAATTTGGTCAGATTGTAAAAACTCTCTAAAGACTCTGTTTGGGAAAGTTTGGTGACGATACATTTATAAACAAAAAAGTTATTCATACAAAAATATAGTTGTCGACCGATCATTCCTATGGCAGCTACATATGTTTATAGTGGTCCGATCCGGCCGGTTCCGGAATATGTACTGCCTGCAGCAAAAGGAAGGGCCTGTGCCAAGTTTCATTACGATAGCTTTAAAACTGAAAGACAAGCTCGCATAGAAACAGACGGACAGACGGACGGACGGACAGACGGACATCGCTATATCGACTCGGCTATTCATGCTAATTCAGAATATATGTATATGTACTTTGTTGGGTCGGGAACGTCTCCTTCAGTCCATTACACAATTCATGACATATAATTTTGTCTCTTCCCTCTGCTAGGGTATAAAAATATATTAAATCACACAAAGCACTGGTAAATGTGTTAATGCCAATTTTCATAATAAGGGGGAAAAATGGTTATTTTCAAATATGAATAACATTCAAATGCCAAGCTATTCTACACAATTCATATAATATAGATTATATAGTTAATTTATTTAGCGCATGGATATTATGTTTACTAATTGAAAGGATTGAATGCGTAAAAGGTTTCCCAACATCGTATTTCCACTCGAACTGTAGTTTGCCAACAATTTCAAAGATATTTGCAGTTGCTGAAGTTGCTGAAGTCAACGGTAAAGTTTTATGTTTATCGCCTTGAACGAGCTAGTTGGCTTCGGGTTTCTCATTTAATTGGCTAAAGTCCTGCGAGGCTCTGCAGTGGTCTGTGTGTGTGCAATAACGCGGCGTATACGTAATGAAACTCAATTAAAGGAGAGTCAACAGAGATTCCGGATCCGCTGGCTCTGTGAATTAATTGATATATCCTGTAACAATTAAAGAGTTGTAAAAGAGTATTATTAAAGTGCCGCAAAAGTAACTAACAGGGATGAAATTCTATACATAAATCAAATCAATCATAGTCAAGTCTGTCTGTCACAGATTATAATAGCTGTAGATATAAAATTTAGTAGGTTTGCTATCGTGTATCTCGTGGATATCTTGACATTATTGGACATTGTATACATAGTAAGTTTACTTAACGCCAAATGGTCTTATTGGAGTTCAGCATACTTTTGCGGGCATTGGCAAATGTTTTTCAATAGCTGGCTAAAAATGTGTTTGGCTGAAAAGTTTTTCAATTAGCACGCAGCAAGTTCAACCATTGTTGGGCCATGTAATGTAGCTCACAAGGACTGTACTGGAATAGTGTATAAATCTAAAAGGAACCCGGCCAACGCGCCCTGGAAAATACGCATTAAAGTGTCAAGTTGTAAGAATCGAAAACATAATTTATGGCCGGTGACGGCGCTGACCTTTGCCAACCGGAAACGGAAGCGGAAACGTGCGTTAACATTTTTAATTATGCCCGTCGGCCAATAGCATGCAATGAAAGAATCGTCAGAGTTTTCGAACGATAACTAGAAACTCGAAAAATTATGACATCAACGGCAACCGACGACGTCATCTCCAAGGAGTAACAGAACATGGCCAAAATGTGTCCTTGTCACGCAACAGTCGTATAAAATTGGGCAGCTTTGATTTAATTTTGGCCTTCATTTCAATGTGATTTTTATTGCGTCTCAGCAGGACTCACTTTATTAACAGAACAGCTATGTATGTATATGTATATGTTCTGAAAACCACCAGGTGCAAGCTAATCTTTTCGAATTCAAATAGGACCTCATTTGCTAGAATAAATATGGCCAAGAGGGCAACAAACAGCAAATAACATCAAATTTAATGAAATCCTTGGGATAATATGTGGCTGAATATACACAATAATAAACTAATTAAGCTTGTATACTATAAATCATATAAAAAATATCCTTTATATACTCAGTATATTTATTCATATAGTATATGGACTAATATTTACTCTTTACAATATTTACAAACAAAAATATCCTTTATATACTCAGTATTTTTATTCATATAGTATATGGACTAATATTTACTCTTTACAATATTTACAAACAATTATTTGAACATATTAACATAGGAATCTATTAGGAAGATCCAATGGATGGCACCTTTTAAGTCTTCTAAAATCCCAAAATCAAAAAGAAATTTTATATTTACAGTTGAAACTTTCATGTCTGTTAATGATATGGTTATATGATTATATTATATGATTACATATATACAGCCAACCATCTCAGCAAGCCCTGGTTCGGCCATATCCTTTCGAATTCGTCAAGGGCTCATTGCTTTAGAATCAAAAGGACTAACCTTCTCGATTGGCATTCAAAGATTTCCAAGATTTCACCGAAAAAAACACACTTCAATTTTTTGCAAGGGGGTAGGTCACAAAAAAAGCTAAGATATCACAAAATCGCCTGTAACTCGGTCATTTCAAGGACGATTTTGATGTTCTTTGGCCAAAAGATAGAGCACTTCATCCCAAATCCGAATATAATCTCCAAAGGACGAATATCCTTATAGGAGCTGAGAAATAATGACTTCTGTATACAGAAAATTGACTATATCTCGGTCGTATCCTTGCGGATCCTGGCGGATTATTTGTCAAACAACTTGTAATTACCAGGGCTACCAGCTGCGAAAAGAACATCAAAATCGTCCTTGTAGTTTCCGAGATATCGAGCATTTTGTATCTTTCGCTCGTTTTCTCTCGGTCGTGGACTGAAAATTTTCAAGTCAATGGTCCTTAGATGACCCCATAATCCTTGAATGCCAATCGATAGAGTAGGTCCTTACGATCCTAACGCATAAGTTCCTTTTGAAATCTGCAAGGATTTGGCTGTATGGGAGCTAATAGAAAGCAGTACTACTATTTGTGCAGAATTCAAAATATTTGCTGCATACTTTTGGGCTGCTGATCCTAAGCTAGAAAATATATATATATAAATATATATATATATATATAATATTTGATATGATATATATATTATTGATAGCTCTTAAACAGCCCTTATTTTGACATCTGAGTTTTCTAAGGCGCAACTGTTTTGGAATTGCATCTGGGAACGTGTTCCATACGCAGCAAAGGGATTAGGATTGGTGCCAAATGGGACTGTGTCTAGTTGCAACTACTCGTAAGTGTCCAGTTGTTGGCAATACCAATGAAATCTTCCTCGGTACGCTTCAGTACGCCCTGCCTCTAACCACCCACGCCTTTGAAAACAAGCGACCCCATTAGCTAAACATTTGGCGCTAAGGCACTTTTTGTTTTTGTTTTTTTTTTTTGGGGCCAGGGCCGTGACCTATACCAATCACAGGGTGCATTGTTTATGATAAATTGAAATGCTTGCCAAATGCAGTGGGGAAGGAAAAGGATGTTGAATGCGATAAATAAGCGCCCACAATGTGGCCGTGCTGGACGAGGTCGACGGATGAGGGATTAGTTTTCGCTCTTGGGTGGCGCTTTCTTGTTGTTGTTGCTCCTCCTCTGAGCTGCAGCTCCCCAGGACATTGTGCACATGCTCATCCCCAGTGCCTGCTCCTATCTTTGTTTGCCTTTTGAATACATCATTTTGTTGTACCTTCTTGTTGCTGTGCGTGAGGTGTTGGGACGATTGCTGCTGCCTGACGGTGTTACAAATGCCAGACAGCTTTTGGCTAAGAGTTCCCCAAAGGAGACTACGTTTTGGTACGTCCTGGGTGCTGTTTATGATAACTGTTGCCCTCAGAGGCTGCATGTGGCTGCATTTTGCAATTTGAATAATTTTTGTGGCCTGCAGCCATGTGGGAGCCAAGAGGTTATTACTGTCATAGCCACTCGAGTGCAACGAGCCGACGCACCCACGCAGCGCAGCGCAAACAAGGACAGGGCGGCAGGACTCAAGGCAGATAGAGAGAGAGAGAGATAGAGTTAGTTCACGAATGTGTCAGCCAGAACAGCACCGCACCCACATGCCACATGCTACATGCCTCGGCTCGTGCTCATGCTCGTGCTCGTCTAGCCCTCGTGTCCTGCCGATGACGTCGCCGTTTTTGTCCTTTTGTGGCAGCAATAGCAAAATTGCCAATTGCTATATCAGTTTTCAGTTGGCCAACGGTTGCGCCAGAAGGACTTAGCTCAACGCGCGTAGCTCCACAATACGCCAACAAATAAACATCAAATAAATTACAACCAACCTAAGAGTTTCATCAACTATACAAAACCCAAGTGCTGCAAATTATTAAATTGCACTATACAAAAATATAATAATAATTAAAGAAATAAACTTAGCTAAGGCAAAAGTGCCATAATGTGCAATCGTCTAATGAACTCCTCAGCTTTATTGTTGCTCCTGCAGTTGCTCTGCTGTGTGTCAAATGGTGTGTGTTGTGTGTCCTGCCACTAAATGGACAATTATGTTCAATTAGGCCTAAACAAATTGTTGCACAAAGAAGCTTTCAACTTAAATAACAACCACTTTCCACTTGCTTTAAACTTCAAATGATACTTAACGGCAAAAAAGTGTTTCAATTTTGTGTATTTTTAAAGAACTTTAAGTAAAGAAAGAACATTTAAATGCGTTAAGAACAGTTTCGATTTACTCTTAAACAACTTAATGAGAAATCTATAGAAATAGAAAGTATTGTTATACATTGTTTTATTTGTAAAGCACTTGAATTAATTATTGTTATCTTTTATTGAAAAAAGGTTTCGTTTTACTCTTAACTAAAATTGATACAGGCTATAATTTCAAATCGTAGTTAATTCTAATCATAATCAAAGTAAATAAATCATATTCGAAACTGTTTCGAATTTCACTTGCCGAAAGGAACTGAATACTTTAGTTTTGTTTTGATTTACTTTAAACCAATATTGATTATCAAAGCAAGTAAACATATATGATATTCTGAGATCTTTCGAATAAATACCTTAGCTTTATTGTATGTTCATTTCATACTCAGAATAAATATACAAAATAGGGGGGAAAAAAATATTCAGAACATCCCAAAAGTAGACATAACATATTTTTCTGGAATTAATTCGAAACTGGAATTTTGCATATATGCAAGATAATCTTATTCATATCCATTTATTATTTCTAATTAATTTAATAAGAACAGCGGATTATGAAAGTTATCTTCAAATTTAAGAAAAGATTGATAGCAAAAACCAAAGTTAAAATTAAATAAATAGTTTTTACTAAAAACTAAATAGAATATATTATAAAATTTAAAGAAAAGATATTTTAAATTTATATCCTAAACGAAATTAATACTTAGGCTATTATTTATTGATGCAAAAGATAATCTTTATCTTAATATTATACTTATTATTTTACTTAAAGCACTTTTGGTTAACTTTCATCGAAATTTGATCATCTAAGAGATATAAATACAAATAATGTTGTTTTATATTTAATTTAATTTTTATTTAAGAAAGTGACGTACATAGAAATGTAGAATATACTGCACTCTTATTCATTTCGATTCAGCTTGAACGAAATTAATGAATAACAGCAAAGCCAATCAAATTTAGTCTAAGCGAATGCGAAAACGTTAACCCAAGGGAAATAAAAACGAATCATGTTGCATACCCCACAGGCGCAGCCATAAAATGCTTCGTTTGCGACTCCAGCGACAATCCCAGCTGTGCGGATCTCAGCTCCAACTCGAGCATTGTGCCCGAGGTAAGTAAACATCAAACATTCCAATTCATACATCATCATCAGCACATTCAGGGCACTTTTGATTGATTGCCTCTGCCTCTGACTGTGCCTCTGACTGTGCCTCTGACTGTGCCTCTGACTGTGCCTCTGACTGTGCCTCTGCCTGTGCCTGAGTGCTGCAACTCAGCAGCCACTCGAATCAAACTTAGCAACTGGCACACACTTGACCTTTGCCCAGCAGACGCTAATCAGCGCAACGTAGTTGACCTTAATCAAAGTGCCCGGCCCGGCCCGGTTCAGACACACTAAATTAAATGCACATAGCACATAAATTCTCAAAAAAAATACAAAATATATAAAAAAAAACGGCTGCCCCACAGAACCGGATACGGAAACGGAAACGTGCAACGTCGTCGCTGTTGTCGTCATTGTCGTGACCGTTAAGTGAATGTGTTGGCATCTCTCCATTGAAGCTCCCAAGCACACTTTCAGTATAAGCCGACTCCGCCCCCTCAACCAGCCCAAGTAGTTTTGGACAAGTCTATGAACGTAAATTAGAACCAGTTGGCAACTTGACAGTTTGTTATTCATCGCACTTTGAGTTCCTTAAAGGCAGTTTAGTTTTCAGAGTTTATAAAGTCTTTGAAGATTTTATAACTAGCAGTTCTTATGAAATACAGATAATTACATATATGTTGGCTTCTTTCAAAAATTTAAAGATGTTTTTCGAAAGTCTTTTAATTACCTGAAGAACTATCTAAATTTGATTGCAATCGAGAGGAAAACTAAGATAAATGTTACTATGTAATTAGAGAATAAGCATAGGGTATATCCTTCAAGCTGTGGACATAGGAAGGAACTCACAGCCTGACCATAATCCTTGCATTCGTTCTGGGAAACAATGTATCTTTATCAGTAGTATCAGTATCTTTCATTAGCATAGTTCTTATTTATTGTAGTCGTAGCAAACTATTGTTTCAAATATGCGCCGGGTACATAAATGTTTTAATTTAAAAGATACGACAAATGAACTTCCATATCTCTTTAAATGCACTTTTCTAAGAAACCTGTCAACATTTTTCCTATTAATTCGTATCAATTAAGAAGCATTGTATCGATAAGGGAGAACAGAGCCCTTCTTTTGTCCGTTCTCATGTTAGTGAGAAATGTTGTAATTTCTCAAATAAGTCCGTAATACCTCCCATAAATGCTTATCCACTTCCCCCGTCTAAAAGGGGAAAGCCCAAAATCTGATTCAACACTTGTCTGATAAAACCAGGTGTAGAAGTGGTCTTCGTCTCGTAGACCTTTAACTACTTTTGTTTCTGGGCCAACGCATTGCTGTAGACAAGGCCGTTGCAGTATCGATAACGACAACGACAACGATAACGATAACGAACCGATGCTTGTACAAATCAGAGCGATGATAAGATAAGCACTAACAATTAAGAGGCCAATTACAGCCCATTGACATAAGGGGGAGATGGGCAACATTGTTGATAGATAACAATTGCCATCGACTGATCAATTATTAGCCATGTTTTCACTGCATCAATATTTACAATAGACTTTACGACTAATACCTACCTGGAATTCTTGGCTAGGAATGCACGCTGGACAAAATGAAATCTTTGGACACCTGGCTATTTGATTTGAACAAATTCTCCTACTTTGACAACGGGGCCAACAAGAATCCGCTGATGAATTGCCAGAAGGTGGTGGCCAGAGATCGTAAGTAAAATGTTGTGTGTCCGCAAAACTATCATAAGATCGAAAACTAGCATCATTGCTGCTATCGATAGTTTCTCAGAGAATTATCAGTCTTACTTTTTGATTATTGCTTAAAGTATTATTTGCCTTAGTTATTATTCATTTAAATTACTTTCATATGCCCAACAAATTCAAATTTATATGCACGATTAAATTGTATCGATATTGCAACCCACAAGGCGTCATCTATACTATCGATAGACACAAAGATAATCGATTTTGTCAACCAAAGGCTCGTCATCGATACTATCTATCATTTTACATATTATTAATAGGGGTATTATTTTTAGTCAAAATTTAAACATTAGTTATTGTTAACTTCAATTAGTTGCACAAGCCCAAAGAAATTCAAATAATAGACTACTTAAGTCTATTTTATCGATATTGGATATTGACCCCATCGACATTGTATATCGATATTATCGATATACACCAACATCGATAGTTTTGCAGTCCCGATTAACAAGACACCCCTTGACAATCTTTCCCTCTATCATCCCACAGCTGATTCCGGCAAGGTGGTCACCGCCCGCTTCTGCCAGCTAGACACCGGCGACTCTGATGCCTGCGATATTCTGCGCTCCAAACTGCGCATCACTAACGATGGCAGCGGCGGCCAGCGGCAGGGCCAGCGGCAGCGGGAACGGGACCAGCAGCAGCAGCAGCGGAGCAAGGGACATGGCCGGGATGCAACTGGCGCCGGCGAGGAGTCGCCCGAGCAGGAGTTCTTCTGTGACATTTGCAAGTCGGATCGCTGCAATGGAGCTGCCGCTGTGACGCTGACGTCATTTATGACAATGGGGCTGATAGTTCTACTGCAGCAGCTGCTGCCACGCCCACTGTGCTGCTGAAGCTGGAGGCGGCATGACGGCTGCAACGCTGGCTGCATTTAGGTTGAGTTAATGTTAACGTTTACCGTTTACTTTGTAAATATTCGAGTGCCCATTGAGCGACATAGTTGATTTGTACAACACCGAGAACCCCAACCCCCCTCCTCTCAAGCCACCAAAGCCCTAGACATGTAAGTGACCGTTAACACAGATACGCATAGATACAGATACAGATACAGTTGCAGATACAGATACAAATACAGTTGCAGATACACTTACACTTACAGATACAGATACAGATACAAATACAGTTGCAGTTACACATACACAATCGCTTTGAGTCCAAGCAAATATGCGAATTTCAATTAGCAATCAGCTTGAAAAATATATTCAAAATACATACATATGTATGTACATAAGGGTAAACGAGGATCCAACTGAAAGTCCTATATCAAGGATATACACGTCACTTTTCATGGCCATGTCAAAGTTAATATCGACAAGTGGGCAGCACCTCCTTGTTGAGTTGGCAGGGCGATTCCTAAACTGAGAACAAATAAAAGTAAATGTTGACTTTGACCTGGCCCTGAGAAAGTGAACTTAAATGTTTATTATGGCTTTATTAAGTTGTAATTGGTTTGCATTGAGCAAATACTGATGAGCTGAGTGATGAAATTTGAATTCACCAAATGCCTTTAAGTTGTTCACATTGAAAAAAGTGTTGATATATACATATATATATATATATATGTAATCGTAAATGTATAATTAAATATGAATATCCTTTGGCGCCATGAAATAACTGTGGAATGAAACAAATAATATAATGGAAATATTTTGGTTTTAATTAGCGCTGTTTAAACTGTTTTTTGGGGACTGTTATTTCATGGAACCATATCTTATATGTACGTGTATTTTTAGGTAGATACAAGTTAATTAGATGTGCTTGGTAATGCAGCGAATTGTTGTTGCAAATGTCACTATTAATGAACAAAATATTAAAGAAAAATGAGCAAAGTTATTTGAAAATATAAGCAGACCACAATGTACTTTTGTACACTCTTTCCAAATGAAAAACGAACAAAAAAATGATAAGCTTGTCAAAGTTTGTTTAAATTCGAATGAATCACTTTTTAATGGTTCAATTGTATTCAACTATATCTTGGAAAGAGTATAGTACAATACACTCAAAATTAACGATATATGAGTGTTTAAATATTTAAATGATGATAACAAAGGCCAACGCCTTAAGCAAACAAATAAGTGACTTTCAAATATATTAGAGTAAAAATGTATTTATTATGATTTTCAAACACGCTAAAAACAATCAGAAAATGTGTGAAAAAAACCAAAAAAAAAAAAAAAAAAACAATACTGGAAAAAAAGTGCAACAAATGTTAATTAAATGTGCAATTAGAACAAAAGCAATACAGAAACTATTTGAGGAATAAACTAATAAAATCAAATAACCAAAGCGAGCTTAATTAAGTGCTTATGCCTACGGGCACACCTGCAATAAAATGTGCACCTTCAAATGCCGCTAAATTGTTAAAAACAATGCAATTCTAGAGCTAATATAATGAGCAAGTTATCATTTGATGTCTAAGTTCTACTTAGTTCTTAAGCGAAATGAAATTGCAATGGAAAACTGAAGAAGTCGAATAAAAAGCGCGTCAAGCAATAGCTGTATGACAGTATGACCGTATAACAGTTAGGCTGATAACAGGACTGTATGACAGTACAGCCCAGATATTAGTAGGGGGCGTTCCCGTTTCCGTATTCGATGAAAGCGTTCGTAATCGAAATTGTTTGAATTCTGAATTTCTATTTCTATTCACCTTAGAAGCAGTTCAGCGGCGTTGCCAGCAAGCAGAGCACTTCAAATGGAGTACCGAAACTACTGTCTTGACTAAGTTCTATCATTAATTACTGAATACATAGATGCGTCAAACAAGCATTTTTCTGAGGCCAGATGCTTTGCTGAGCCTGAACCCCCAGTACTCGGCAAAAAAGCCGAACTGCCAGAACCCCCACTCGTATAGTATTGCCGAGCTACAAAAACGTCTGCTCCGAACAACTATTTAGTCTTGGATCGACACCAGTATTCAGTAAATAATGGTTCTATGTTTATTGACTTGGAACTTGGCAATTAGATCAAGAAATATCTAAAAATGATGCATGCCAAAAGAATAACTATATATGTGTAATCGATATACTATCGAAAAGTTTGCGAAAACGGGAACAGCCCTGTATTTTAGTGCTTTTTTGGCTTCTTGTGTATGTTGTGTTGTTTCTTTTCAATCAGCGATAATTTTCCCATTACGCATGTTAGATGGAAGACTACACACCCCCGCCAAAGTTTAATTTGAAACTCTTTGGCGATGCTATCGAACCGTCAACTTGTCTTCCACCTTGGGACGACATGTTTCAGCAGTACCGCAAATTATATTCGCCGCTCCACTGTCGAGATAGACCCACAAATTTGATAGAGGCAACCACCAGCCACAGCAGCCCCAACAACGTGTCACTTTTATTGCTGGCAGTTCAATTTAAATTTTTGGTAGCAACAGCAGCAAAGACGCTTAACAGCTACCCAGTTTTGTGGTAGACCCTTCTGGTAACCTAGTTTCCACAGTTGCGTGACGCGTTTGGGAAATTGAAAATTTGCGCCACTTATAAAAGAATGCAATCAAAGTGGCTGTTGTACCTGTTGCTGCTGGGTATTTGCTGCGGCGCCAGTTCAGGTAGGTGGAGGTCATAAATCAAACTGTTTAAGCTGCCGGAGCTATGCTAATTGATTGACCTGGCAGAGCTGTTGCTCATACGCCGCGTTGCACCCTGCGACCGCGCCTCTGATAACAGTCACCGATAAGCAGGGCCACAATTTGGACTAACCCATTGTCATGCTCTGCTTGCAGCGCTGCGCTGCTACACATGCCAGGACTGCGATGAGCAGTCCCAGTTGCCGGAGATGGAAGTGTGCAGTGTGCCCTCAATGGTGCAGCAGCAGCCGGCTGCAACTGGATTGCCCAGCAATCCCAGTTCTGTCCCGAGCCCAAATCCGCCGCCAGCGGGTAGTCCAGCCGCCCCAGCAGCCAATGCTCCTGGCACAGCCTCAGCTCCAGCTCCAGCTCTAGCAACAGCACCAGCAACAGCACCAGCCAATACACCCGCTGCGGCGACAGTTCCAGCAGCTGCCAATACCCCCGCTTCAGCCTTAGCGCCTGCGAATACCCCCGCCTCTGCTGCAGCAGCAGCTCCTGCGCCAGCTGCAACTCCAGCGGCAGCAGCTGTTGGCAACGCCAACAACAGTGTCGATGAGGATGATTATGATAGCGATGAAGATGAATCGGCGGTAAATCCAACTCTGGGCATTATGGCCGCCGGGACCAATGTGGCTGGAACTGGCCGCGGGCGCCACTGGCGCAGGGGCTGGTGCAGGGGCTGGTGCAGGGGCTGGCGCAGGTGCCGGTGCTGGTGCGGCAGCTGACAATAGCGACAGCGAGGATGAAGATGAAGATGAGGACTATGAAGATCGCAGGCGCATCGCCAGTCGTCAGGCCATGGTCCCTCAAAGAGCCGTTTGCTATATAGCGAGTCTGAAACGTAAGTGAATAAAACAGATATAGATTTGAATAGTCTTCTCAGGATTGTCCGAAAGAACTGATTACTTCGATTAACTTAACTGATCACTCAACTCAAATAACCAGAGTTCATATAATAGCTAAAACGAAATCATAAATGATTAATGAAATTGAATCAAAACAATTCTTATTGCGATGTTTAATTCTAGAAATTAAACGGGTTAACTGGTGAGAAAATCAGGCTTAATCTCTGATGGACTTTAGCAACCTGATACAGACTTAACTTGGTTGGTTACGTCGATTAGTGATAGCAAAATAACATCTGAAAATGTGAAAATATGTTTTTCCTTAAAACCAAAAGAAAGTTATTATACAAATTGATGCAGCTACGACAATATCCAACAAAGATTTCTTGGAATACATTGAAGATATGGATGTATGTCTATAGTACATTACTTTGCAAGTAGAGCAATAACAAGATATGGAAATTACTAAAGTGATGAGTCATGATTTGCATGATCATATATTTCAACAGAAATACCAAGATAGCGCTTCCTTAAATTAAAATTTGTAAATAGTCTTATTGAAGTGCATCTTTTTTAATCAAATTAACTAGTCGAAACGTGAGGTCGATGAATTGTGGTTAAGACATATTGTTTATCCGCTTAATCTGTTTAACCACACAGCTGAAAGCACCCTATTGTTAGTATTACTACGAGTAACGTCTCTAATTAAGCTGTTAACCCGTAAATTATAGGCGGGATTTATAAGTTGTCATTGAGCTTTGCCCTTATACTCGAATATGTGATGTTTAAGATGACAATTAGTTAACCCGTTTAAGCTGTCTAACCGGTAGACCACTGGTAGAGAACACCCTATATAGTACCCTTATAAGATTATTTTGATTTCCATATGCACTCTGGCTATGAAATTGTCTCCCTGCTTGCAGTTTATCTGAGAATTGTTAAAGATGACAATTAAGTTAAAGCTGTCTAGCTGGTAAACCAGAGCTCGTGAACACCCTATATATTTATTACACTCTGAAGCTTACACTTTGTTTTTCATTTTCACTCTGACTGTGATATTTTCTCCCTGTTTGCAGTTAACGGCACGGAAATTACAAATCGCGGCTGTACCGTAGTCGAGGATGACAATCAGACCGCCGCCTGTACTTCCCTCTTTAATGGCTGGGATGTGGTAGGCTGTCAGCTGTGCGAATCCCATGGTTGCAATGCACCCATTCATGCCACAGTCGTTGGCCAGTGGCACAGTGGCAGTTGCCGGACCCGGACCCGGATATCGCTGGCCGTGACGCTATTGGCCATTGCGGCGTATTCGGCTGTTTTGGCCTGAATGGATTTGTGTCTGATAACAAATATAAACTGTAAAATAATAATAAATACATACATTTGTATCGTAGTTGGTGGCCAGCATTGAGCGGTTCACGATTTATGAACCGTTCCGGGTCTATTTCCAGCGTAATTACGTCCCATACCCAGCTGGGTTGTCAATGAGCGCACCTGAGCTATTTTCGCCTAATTGTTTAATTGGTAAGTACCGATAAGGCCGGGCGGGGAAAGTGTCCACTCATTGGGCCGCTGCTCACAGTTCGAACTGACGTCGACAGCAGAACAGAAGCAAATCAATTACAGTAGCTGATAAGCCCGCCCTAGCTAAGGTATGCGATGACGATGATAATGATAATGATAGTGATAATGATAATGATGACAACGGGTGGCCCCAGCGCCCAAAAATCGTGAGTTCATTTCTATTGCCGATAACTGATGATCAACTGATAGCGTTAACCCTCAAGTGGCAGCGATTGCCCGCCAGTTGAGCGATTTACAATTGAGCTTAGCTCCGACTGGGAATAATGCGTTGAGTTCTTAATTGGGCGGTGAGCAAGCGGCATAATTGTGTTTACGCTATAAATTTTATGATTTCGTTTTACAAATACAAAGGCAACAACTGCTTACAGAAAAGTTAACAAGTAAAAATGAAATAGTCGAGTATACCCGGCTACAAATCTCTCTGTACCCAGGTCAACAATTTTCGATCACATCTTCATACACTTACCCATAGATACGCACATACACATAGACGCACACTCACAAGCAACAGCGCAAGTGGGGCATTTTATGTGGTAGCTGTGCTAAATCTTCTGCAGTATTTTTGTGAATAACTTCCGTGTTTATTATTTGATCGACTTGAAATTTGGATAGAAGATTGAGAGTGATCAAACTAATATACATCCCAAATTTCAAAGCTATATCTTTAAAACTCTCAATATAAAACGTTTTTATCAAATTGCGTGGGCACGGGACGAGATGTATGAAATTGGAAAAAATCTTGATCTGCGTATGGTATACAGGAACCTACGTTCCAAATTTGGTGTCTCAAGCTCTTATAGTTGCTGAGACTTTCTTTTGATACTGATCAAGAATATATATACTTTATAGGGTCAGAGATGTCTCCTTCTGTTGTAACATACATTTGTACATTTTTACCCATTTTATGGGTGCGGGGAGTAAAAATTTAAAGGACTGGAGAAAAAATAGTTAACATAATCGATTAAACTTTGGAAGAAGTGTGTATGAAATGTCTTATCGATACTATCGATGCTGCTATCGAAATATATCGGTTCACTTAAGTAAATATTTAATTAATATAGATACAATATTAATAGGCAATCATGAATCTCATGGTCCCTTTTACGCCTTTAATATTGTACCACTATTTATCATTTATATCATTTGTGAGGTAATTATTTGTATAATTTTGGTTGGATATATCGCTATACGGATATATCGATAACGTGAAGAAGGTGACACAATAAGACAATAACACAGACATTTCTTAGATTGGATAAAATAATAATTTCAAAAAATAATATCCAAATTATTTGATTTATCTTGTTCCTAGAATCCAGTTTACTGCTTAGATCACTTGTGAAACTAGTATCTAATTAATATGGAAACAAAAGTGGCTAAGACACTTCTTTAGGCCAAAGTTACTTTGTTTTTTAATCAACTGATCAGCAGAAATTCCCTTGTTAATCAAAACCAGATTAATTTTCAAGCTATTTCTAAGAGAACGATATATTTCTTTAAAATATATTAATATTTTAACTATTTATTAAGTGAAATATATTATACAACTATACAAAAATATATATTTCAGGATTAAAGTACTAGCTACAAAGGCCTAACAAATCTTTCTAGGATCTTTGGATCGATATTTCTGCCAGAATACACATAAAAAGTACAAAGTTAAGTTGGCTGCAGCTCATCAATTATATGAATTGTATTTGAATTCATGAAATGGCGTTTATGCGTACCCAATCTCATGAAATGAGTTTGCAAAATGAACATTGTATTTTGGCATTATTGTTTTACCTGCGGAAATGTTTCACCAAAAACGAATACGTTGATTTGTAAGCATTTAAGGAAACTTGTTCTCAGAACAAACAGCTGTTAACTGTTGTTGTTGTTGTTGTTATTGTTGTCAATCAAATGCAATTGCCAAATTTGTGATGCTGCTCAAAACTCGTATAGAACGTATATATATACTTACTATATAAGTATATACTTATATACAAGCACAAAGACGGGCTGGACCCCTGTTTTGGGCGCACATTTACTTCCCCGTTTTATTTTTGTAAGGTCTAAAGCTTCCGGGGCAGTTTTACAGTACTACACAAGTGCTTACAGTCTCAATAGGCAGACAGATTCTGAATTTAGCCAGGCTAATGCTTTTATAACTGTTGAGAGTGATCAGCGAGAGTATAGAGAGATACTTAGCGATTTACGTGATGTCGCCAAAAACTCAAACCACAAATTTCATATTTTATTTTATTTAATATTTGTTTTTGCTTATGGTTATTATCTGCGCTCTGTGTCTGCGTCTGGTCTTCTTTTTTTTTTGAAATATTGATGCGTCAGTTAGCAGTCTGACACTAAACACAATTTCCAGCCATTTGGCACGAACCGCTCAAATGAATGATACCCATTGGAGTATACTATATGCGAGTACGCACGATCTATAGCCGTACCAGAAAAGATTCAGGGTCAAACCTTACATGTTAAGAGAGCGAATTGTTACAAAGATATACCACACTATATCTGTGCTATTACTATTTGCATGTCACTTCAATAATTATTAACTAATTATAATTTTAAGAGTCTCGTCTAGTACAAATTCTCTATTATGGAAAGCGTCTTCGATCTTTGTTTGTTTCCTAACTTAATTATGAGTATCTAGGAGGTGGTAGCAATAAATGGGAGGAATTGGGTAACTATTCTATGTCAAAGTCAGTCAAAATTGTCAAATAACACAAAATAAAAAAATATTTAAAAAAAAAATAGAATTCCTAAAAGAATCTTATAGTTACCACGAAATTTTAAATTTCAAAACACACAATAAACTCTTCAAAACCTTTCTACCAGATCTCAGCCCTCTAACTACATATAATAAAATACTTTTCTTAATATGAAATTATAAACATTACCTTGTATATATCTTTCTATTGCTATTAATATTACCTTACATACACTATAGTATATCTACAAATAACAGTGCTATAAAACTGCTTGTTAGTTTAATCTTTTAAAGTTAAGCTATCAATATTAATAAATAAATAAATAAAAAACAAAAAACAAAAAAAATAAATAATTATGCGTTGAAAACGTAATAAAGCAATTTACTTAATAAATATTTTAGAAATTTGAATTTTTGACAGACTTTATTTTCTCAATATTAAAATAAAGTTGAATTTTGTTTTAACTTAATTGCAAATTATTTCAACCCTATACTTCTTGTCTACCCTATACTTTTTAAATTCAAATGACAATTAATTGCCTTTTATTTCATTTTAGTTATTATGTAATTCAATTTATCTATTAAAAATTATTCAAGCTATGATAAAAATTCAGATAAAATCAGATGAAGATATTGAGTTTATTTATAAGAAATACTTTAAGACAGGGGTCCCATGCTGTAGAAAGTCTAATTGTGCAATCTCTAACTCTAATATATCAGGTTATGACATTTTAAAGGGTATTCCGACATGACAGTTAATTGTCTTTAATGTTAACTCTGCTTATCACTTGCCCTTAAGCTAATTTTTAGGGGTCAATCGGCGCATTTCATTAACATTGAGCTAAAACTTCCGAGCCGTCAACCTTTTTGTGCGTTCAAATGGAAAATTTTGCTCATATAGTGCAAGCCGCTCTTCTCTGCGATTCTCAAAAACCTCCGCCCACCGCCTGGCGCCCCTTCGTCTCTCGCAGCTGCAAAACTCAGACAAAAGGTGTAAATAGGTCGGGTAAATACCAAATAAAAAGCTGTTAATTGTTTTGGCTCGCCTAATACGGGCAGTGGGAATTGAAAACGAGTTTGTGTGCATTGCGTGGTTTTGATCTTGAGTAATATTAATCATGCCACATGCTACATACAACAACAAACTGTTTCAAAAATATGTAAATAAGTAAACAAGGGCTGACAATCTCTTATCCGGAAAGAGGAGCGTCCCGTCGGGGTTGGGAATATTGATATCAATCATCGTGTGCTAATACTGAATTAGCATATATATAAGATATGGAAATATAATCGTGTATACAAAGTAGAAGGCTAATGTTCCCAAATGGAAGAGAACTTTGTTGGGATTTTGTAAAAACCCGAGAGTATTGAATCATTTGCATTGTGGAAATTCTGGACGGACTCCCCGAACTCATTGTTATTCCCATTCTGCTGACGGTTACGATCTTGAAACTGAAACTGAAACAAATGCCACAACAAAAGAGAGCAACTAAAAGAGAGAGAGAGAGAAATAGTTCTCTTAGCCACGGCTCTTTTGGCTTTTACTTTTAGCCATTAAATTTTGTGGTACGTTTGGGTTTTGCATTATAAATTCATTTGTTATCAATAAAATATAATAAAATACATACACACACGCTACCGTAATTGTGCTTTGTCTCTCTCTCTTTCACTCTCTCCCTCTCTCTCTCTCTCTCTCTCCGTTCGCTGGCTATCTCTTTCTGGAGCGTCGAAGCCGCCGCTTTTGTCGCAGTCGCTGCGAAACTCGCTTATAAAACTCTATAAAAAGTCTCAAGCAAATCACAAGATTTTCAGTTAAATTTCAGAATACACAAACTGCGGTCGCAAAATTCTCTCTCGTGTTTCCAAGCGTTTTGCATAAATCTTGCAGCCAAAGATTTATAACAAAGATACAAAAAAAAATAACCAACGTTTATATTAACCGAATATCAAAGCCACAATGCAAACTAGCAGCAGAAATCATATAATCCTGGCCAGTGCCTTCATTATACTATTCGCCGCGCCAGGTAAGAGTCCAAGTGCAAATATAGTGCTTAGATATATCAAAAGTGGAAGTCCAGAAATTAGAATACTCGTAATACCAAGTGTCGTGATAAAAAATGATATTTGGCAAACTGGGCAACGTTCCAGCTCTGGCCAAAGCTGTGTTAAGCACTTCAAATGCTAAATACTCTGATAAAATATAAATAAAATATGATATATTTACATATATGTATATAGTTTGTGTATCGTATGTGCTGTCAAAAAAAGACCACAGAAAATAATACAATTTAAATGCAAAATGATTTCTGTGACCATAAACTTTTGAATGCGTTGACAACGTTTTTGCATACAAAGCAGCCAAATGCAAAAAATACAATAATAATAATAATAATTGTAATAATAAATTAAACTAAAGCTAGCAAAAGTTGCGCATTTATTTGTGTGTTTTTGTAAAATATCATAAATAATGCAAAAATTGTTAACAATTTGCATGCAATTTTCCCATGATGCGGAAATGTTGATCAAGGCAAATATATAGCGTCTAAAATAATATATGTATATAGTCTGGCTGTAATTTTGGTGCCCTGTTGTTATTCTAGTTTTTGTTTTGTATAATTTTATTTGTAAGATTACTATATATACATTTTGACATTGGAACTGCGTCAGCTGCTAATTGAAAGCTGCGATTTCAACTGAAATGCTACAGTTATTATACTCGTAGTTGGGCAGTCTGGAGTGTGTGTATGGTGTGTGTGTGGAACACATGACAAACTGTTTAGTAAACAAACAACATCAACAACAACAACAACCTGCCCAGACGATTAGCACCAAATCGAAATCACAAAATGCAAAGAAAACCTGAAATTCTCGAAAGAATTAGATGAAAATGTTAAGCACTTACGTAAGGCAAGGCCTGCAGATGTTTTGTCAAATGAGTTAAAATGCTTAAATGCATTGATTTTTATTGCACTTCATGTTAAACAAAAGGCAATTTCATTATGTAACCGCAACCAAATGTTTAATGATATGCCAAATTGGCAGCCTACTTAAAATTATACTCGTAATTATGGGGTCTGTTTTGGTTATTGCTTAGGAACTGTTATCGTTTTCACCTTTGAGCGCACTAAAATAAATTTTAGTTAATTTTACATTATACATATCTCTCAATAGTTAGATACTGTTGTCAATTACTGTACAAAGTTAACAATAACAACAACGTAGTACAGTAAAAGTAATCAGGTATTTCTTTACAAAACTGGTTTACACAAACTCAAATGCTAAAATGCAATGGATTTTTTATTGTATTGCTGAAGCGCTCATACAAATGATAAAATTATATATTTATATATATTTATTTATTGCTAATGAACAGCCTAAGCACCAAGTTCAAGCGCAAAATTAACAAATTCTCCCTCATCACGTGCCAAGTTTCATTCAAATGGCTTCAGTTTTGAGCGCTGACAAAGTCTTCAATCGTGCGCCCATCCATCAAAATGATTTATTAATAATTTAAGAATCAACAAAACGGCAAACATGTGCATACATGCTATAATAATTTAGCAGCAAGCTAAATTATTGTCATATTGAATGGGCCACGCGGCGTATGCGCAATTTTCGCATATCAACTTGTCAAAGGATGAGCAGAGGCTTAGATCAGTTCGATGAGTCATCTCCTGGACACCCTGGCCGCTGTATACCTGTTCCATTGAGTGGTCCGATAACACAATTGACGCAATTACGACCGTGTACCATCATCAAGTTTACCATTTGCCGTTTGCTCGACAAATATTTGCCATTGGAATGACATGCAAATTGGAGCTGGTAATTTGTATTGCAGACATCGGGGAGCCCCACTGAAAGATCGGTCGGATCGATATGTGTAGTCGCTTGATATGAAAGGCGCGATATTATCGCCAGTTCAAACATTGACTTAACAGTCTAATAAACTAATAATAAAGAATGAGCAAATAATACGCCAAATCATATACAAAGTATATGAGCCCGCTCCTTTGATTTATGGCCCACACATGGTCGCCTTCGATCGCTTTGTCATCGTTAATCGTTTATCAACTCGCTTGTTGCTTTATTTACCAAAACTGTAAATTGTTTTAGCAAACTGTAATGCCCAACGATGGCGGCAATCGATCCAATTAGAGGGTGATCAGGAAGAGTTTTTGATGTATCCTCAATGATATTGAAACGACGACGAAATATGGTAGGCAATTCAACTATCTGTCAAATATTTGAGCAGCCGATTGGACTGCCAATATTGCCACCATGCATTGCATTCAAAATATGGCAACACCGTATATTGCACCGCCCTGCCAACTTGTTATAAGGGTTCTGTCAACTTATCAAAGTGGTTTTCTTACAATTGCACACAGTTCTCCCACTTTTTGTCACAAAAGGATGAAAAGCAAAACGCATTTTAACTAAATATCTAATTAAACTTTATACAACCAATAAGACCTTTTTCATTAGCCTATAAAAACAAGCCCAGTAGATCAACTTTAAATTGAAATTAATTCATATATTTCATCTTTCATTTACATTTGCAGCTTGTTTGGCGGATCTGATGTGCTATGTGTGCGATGATTGCACCAAGATAGAAACGGATACACCTTTGCTGGCCTGCAATGAGGACTTCTTCAATCAGGGCGGCAGCACCGAGGCCTCAACAGTAACCACAACCACAAGCTCTACCACAGAGGAGGCAACCAGCAGCATTACCACCGATGCAACCACAGCAACCGTTACGGAAATAAGCACAACAACCACCATAGAGCCAGTGACCGCAACCACAGAGGAAGCCACCACAATGGAAGCCACCACAGACCAGACACCCGAGAGCACTGAGGCGCCAATGCCCACGCCAGCAACAGCGGGTCCTCCGGATACTACAACCGGTGTGCCCACGCCACCAGCTGAGAATCTACGCCGTCAGCTGAACACCACCCGCCTGATACAGGCTGACAGCTTTGCCAGCCCACAACCGGAGAGCTCCTCTACCACCGAACTCCCGATTCGCCAGCGTCGTGCACTGATCGATACGAGCGTGAGCTATCATTGCTACACTGTGCAAAAGAACAGTAAGTGCCAGCTAAGACTGATATATAATCGATAACAATTTCGATAGTTTCCATAGGTTTCTTTTGACCCACTGCTGTCGGGGAAACGGTAATCAGAGTTAGAACCCATTCCATGAATCAAGATGAAATCCTTCTAGTAAACCTTAATTTTGTTATTGCATGTTTTGTGTTTTGAAAGGAAGGTATTTTCCTTTAGAATCTACATAAAATACAGAATTAACATTTCATTGATAGAGGTATAGGGTTTTGAGTTCATCAATATTGATATAATTAAATTGTTTCCTATGAGAATAAGTCGCCGACAGGGCGATTTTCCAGTAATGGCCTGAATATGGGATATATTATGTATTAGATTTTTGTAAACCCTTAACGATGTGAACACTTAACGATCAGTTAACTCCCCTGGTAATACCATTAAGTGTATTTAAATTTATAGAATGTTCTATTTCCTTTTCGGTAACTTATACCCATTTAAAGTGTGTTTTCCCGCAGAGATATAAAACTTTCCGTGCCGTACAAAAAAGCTAGGAACTTTAGTCGGGTTTAATCACAATTAAAATTTGTTGAACAATTAGATCGTATTTATAGTATAAATTCTAAATGTCGATACAGTCAGTAACTCAAACTGTAATATCGAGACTAGCAAAAGCTCTCCAACTCCATAATACAGTACGTAAAATTGACGAAACTAATCTCCTTCCTTCTTTTTCCACCCACAGTCAATAACACACTCTCCACGGAGCGCGGCTGCTCTCGGGTGGAGCCTCTGCAGTCCGTGTGCGAGGAGCTGCAGCTGCAGAGCAACAATACCCAGCTGTCTAACTGTGATCCTTGCACCATGAATGCCTGCAACGGCGCCTCAGCAGCGCTGCAATCGTCGCTGCTGGCGACGCTGCTCTTTGCTGTTGTTGCCGCTGCACTGCAGCGTAACTGAGGAGTCATCTGACCCTGCCACCGCCCCCTCCAACCCGGTGTTATTTAGTACATATTGATCACTTCCTTTAGGTGCATTTACACACAGAAACACACACAACACACACACAAACTAAGCGATCTGCTCTCATTTTTATGTAATTTGTAAGCTACATACACGAATATCGAAATATACATATATACATACATATAAACTAAAACTAACCAAATGTGAAGCATAAGATGATTTACTTGATATGTAATAAACTATTTATACTTCAAGAGACTTAATAGGTTTTTATTTGTTCCATTTAATTTTTGGAAGAGACGAAAGTAAGATATATATTTCAAAATAAGCATGATCTTTGTAAAGTGTAAAAGAAATGACATACTAAATTTAATGATTATAGAGCTTAAAGTCTTTGAGATCGAGGGAGAACATTTGATCTACTCAACTGCTAATGCTGATCAAGAATATCCTTCGTCTATATTAATGTCTCTTAAATTAGACATTAGATTGAACGAAGAGATGAATGTTATAAAAACCACAGAGGAATTTGTTGATCAAATAAGTTTTTTAGTAGTAAATATCATTCAACCAAATTTGCACAATAAACAAGTAAATAAATCAGTTAAGGCTCGTGGTCTAAAGTGCAAAATCCAAGCCCAAGGAGCTGTCATACATACGTGAATGCTATGGGCTTGGTTCTCTGGATCGAACCCCCCTCTAGGTCAATGTCACGTATACGCCCCGAGGCACATTGCGCATACGCCGCAGTGTGCAAACAAATCTGATGGCAAGTCCCCAGAGGGAGGCATACTTTTAGGCCAGTTATGCTAAGTAAATTTGCCCAACGCAAACAGAACTCGTGTGCCTCTGGCAAAAGCAACGAGAGCAGTCCCAAACAACGATAAGATAACATTCATTAATAACAAAAATCGCGCTTTTGTTTTTGTTTATTTAATACAGTGCGTTCAATAAGTATGCGCACCACTTATCTCCTGCAATATAAATCATTCTATTTGCTGGTGTATCATAAATTTAATAAATTAATTGGTCAAATTTATATATATGACTGTTTATGTGTGTCTGACTTCGAATGGATAGATGACTTCGAAAGGTTCCCAGAATTACACTTACATTACGTATAGGCATATAATAAAATGATGGCCCATAACATTATAGCCATATTACAATATATCTGACCATATAAACAGCGAACTTATAATATTAGCTGATGACAGCATTAGAAAGTTCATCATAGCGTCTGGTAGAATTGTGTTTTCACCTTGATGATAGCTGCTATCAAAAGGGGATTTTCTTTTCATTAGTAGAAGTAAGAGTGGGCAGCATTTATAACTTCTAGTTGGTCAGGATGAGATATCGAGCTCATTAGTTATAAGTAGTGATGGCACGATTAATCATATGATACACATTAATCGATTATTTTGACTCAACGCACGATTTAGTTTTATCGCAAAATGAGATTAATCGATTATATGCTCAAATAATCCCATCACTATTTAAGCGTAAGTGCAAAATAAAAGGAGGCAGAGCAATTTGCAAAGATTGATTATGGCATCAACATACAGCAAAGTGTGGAAATATTATTCCAAAACTAATGAAATAGAGTACTTTTGTGCACATTTCTGTATTTGTTAATTGTTGTTGGTATCAAAAGGCCTTTGCATTGCACATTCACCTGTAAAAATCTCAAAAATGTACGCAAATTAATAAAAATCATTTTAATAATCGATTATTTTAATTTTCCTCGATTAATTGTGATTACCAATCGCTCGGTCTTAATTAATCATATGATTCAATAATCGATTAATGCATTTCTTGCCATCACTAGTGATAAGAAGGTAACATTTATCGGAAATAATGTCTTAGAGGGCCCCCACAGAAAGAAAACTTTGGTCTCAAAACACTCTGTAATAATTAAGGATCAAGTATAATAATTATAATAAAAACAATAATTAAAATACCACGAGCAGTGCGGCGGCTGCCGATAACTTTCGATAAACAGCGCAAACCAATCGAAACGTTCGAATATTTTCTATTAAATAAAATTTTAATATTTGAACCATATTTTTAATCATATTTTAAAACGTCAAGCTGTCCCACCTAAAATCGAATCCTTAATTTTTTGAAACCAAAGCCAACATTCTCAGTGCTTTCTTATAGTGGGAGGACCTGAAAGACACCATTACACATTTTACTGATGACTTGAATAAAATGCTACACTCACTTCAAACATACAAAATTTCATAACTATGAGAGTGTTTTCCAATGCTACTGATATGCCCATTTAATAGATAGTCTTTAGAATTCGATTACAGTGTTGAACTATGTACAGACAGAGCTCATTTGTTATCCAACTGTCCAAATAAATGAATCACAAATAATCAATTTACTGGTTCAACTTAAATGCGAATTCTCCTACTTAGTATATAATATTATCAATTGTTTAACGTTTGTGACCAGGTCGGTATTTAAAAATATTTGCACGGAGCATTTATAAGGTTCAGCTTTTAGTCAGTAACTATCTAAGTATTTTGTGCTTAGAACAGGGCTTAGAAATCGATTCAGCTGATAAGATTTTGTTACACAAGGCTTAAGCTAAAAGATCTTAAGTTTCCATACACGTTACAGTTAGATACATATAAGATAGCCCATAACTTACAAAGAGCAGGTTTCTTAGTACCCAGCGCCTAGCGTACTTGACAATTTAAGTAATCAGATGAATGGGCCCGTTCTGAGAATTCAACTCAATTGTTGCTGCTTATCGGGCTGAACTTTTATTGCAGCAATTATCAAATCAACGACCTGCATCCTGAGGAAGTGCGTTGTATGATCATATAAAAGTTCCCCTATAAATCGCCGGATCCCAATCGGCAGCGTATCGTATCAT
This sequence comes from Hirtodrosophila histrioides, assembly GCA_037075165.1. NCBI lineage: Eukaryota > Metazoa > Arthropoda > Insecta > Diptera > Drosophilidae > Hirtodrosophila > Hirtodrosophila histrioides. The sequence goes on along the minus strand of JBAMCL010000759.1, from coordinate 9,251 downwards.
TCAATTTATATGCGATCTCTTATCAACACTGCAAACGGGTCTCCAAAACAATACTACGAACCCATACCACCAGCCAACGGGGCGCTTTGTTGGCGCCTTATCAGCCCCATTGGCCCGACCCGACCAGGCCAGGGGTATCGGCCCGGTGCCAAGTGATAAAAAGAATGCCATGTTAACAATATATTTAATTGGTAGTTTGCATTTGAGAGTCGAGCCGTGCTGTTGTCTGCACTTACTGTCGCATAATATATAAAACGAACGTTAGCGCGATTTTCCATACGATCCTTGACGCCCATATCCTTACACAAAATGCGTATACTTAATATTTTTTTAATATCACTGTGTGTATGCGCCGCCATTTGGCCAGGTGAGCTGACGGCGATTTGCTGGCGTTTTAAGACGCGGAGAAAACGCGTTTAAACTTTACCTGGTTTCAAGTGAAAAGGATAATACTATTAGCAATCTTTATTAAGACAAGACGTTTCATTCAATTGATTAATCAATTACAAGTGAAAACTATAAGGAACATTAATATAATAATGGAGGAAAAAAATGCAATAAATCATAAAGTGCACCATGTTTTATATAATCAATCACAAAACTATACCACCAGAGAACAACCTAAAAACACATCGATCGATTTCATTTCTTTAGTGTCGGTTGTTTCATAAACTAACTACTCCAGTTGTATCAGTTTTTAAGAACAGCATCAGGGCACTCCTTATCAGCATGTTGTTCAGAACCAAAGAACCATGCCATGCCCATTATTGTAATTAGTTCATTGAAAAGCTAACATAACGCATGCTTCAAAAATGCAAGCCTCAATGAGTAATTGTTAAAGAGAAGTTCGAGTACAGAACTACAAAGAAATACCATTCCCTGATAAGCGCTGATATTTTAATCCTACGGGAATTATACGTACATATACACTTAACCAAACACTTTATTCAAGTGCTAATGAGAAATTTAACATACAAATATATCGAAATGTATCTCAAGTTTATAAGACCTCACATTCAGCAAATAGTTTTTTCAGAAATTCGAATACAAAATGTTCCAATCTTGCGAAATCTACAAAAGTATTATATTTATACTTTGTTTCCTAAAATAGGAAAAAGAATATATGATAGAATGCAATACATTTCGACACTGTTAAAGGTAGAGTTCAGTTTTAGTTCACCTTTTGGTATATGCCAAAAACAGATAAAGTGCTAACCTTTTTTCCACCCCTGCCCCAGATTGGGCAAAGTCCTATATCTTTCACACTTTTATAGCTAGAGTCACGATATTTGATAAGGGGATTTCTGATGACCTAATTAAATGAATATTATTTGCCAATCCCATTTTCTTCCGCTGCAAATTAGCAAAGGAAAACAAAATGGAAACCAAGTACAGCAAAGTCGGAAACTTCCAACTGCAGTGTTCTTACTTGTATCTAATAGAAGATTCAGTAAATGGTCACCACATTTTGTGACATTCTTAAAATCAATCCAAGTCTCAAACTCTATATTCTACTTGATTGATACTTGTTAAAGCTTTGTTTAAAGTTGTTGCATCAGAGCCGATGACGATGTTATCTGGGCTCGAGGTTGTCCAAACATACTCACACAGTCTTTAAACAGAACTCGTATTTGATTTATCAGCCAGTGTTATTGCTTGCAAAAGAGTTTTTATTAATGATAACAGCAAAGTTCTTACTTATCCGTCACTTTAAACTCTCCTTCTTTATATTATGTATAGCGAACGCTAAACTCGACTGCTATGAATGCATCGGATCTGAATGCGAGAATCTAGATAAAGTCAAAGTGGTTAGCTGCGATTTGGACGGTGCCCCAGAAACAACGACCGAGAGCGGGATAGGCCCCTCGGAAAGCTCCACAACTGACTCTTCCACCACTAATGAATCCACGCAAAGCTCCTCGGACACCACCGCTACTGGCTCCACGTCAGGCACCTCGGGGACCACCACTACTGACTCCTCGGCGACCACCCCTACTGACTCCACGCCAGGCTCCTCTGAGATCACCACTACTGACTCCTCAGAGACCACCACTACTGACTCCTCGGAGACGAGCACTACTGACTCCACGACAGGCTCGGCTGAGATCACCACTACTGACTCCTCGGACACGACCACTACTGACTCCACGACAGGCTCCGCTGAGATCACCACTACTGACTCCACGACAGGCTCCACTGAGATCACCACTACTGACTCCTCGGAGACCACCACAACTGACTCCTCGGAGAACACCACTACTGATTCCACGACAGTCTCCACGCCAGACCCTACAACAGAGCCTGTCACCCCATCAGATGGTACAACTACTTCGGATACGCCAACAACAGAAAGCACAGGTGCTACAGGACCAACAGATGCCACCACACCAGATACCGCACCAACAGCCGCACCTGAATCACCAGAAACAGTTACCCCACAGGCAAAGGTATTGGCTGCCGGTTCACTTCGTTCCAACCGCGCACGTCGCTCGCTGGCTGCCTTGGCGGCGGATCAGCTGGTGAACAATTATCGGTCCTATGAGCAATACGGACGCGCTATCGAATATCGCACATCGGCCTGCTACAGAATCGAAGTTAAAGGCGGTAAGTACAGCTGGAGCAAATCCGTAGGAACTATATAAAGCAGAACATGTATCGATACTCGCAGTCGAGTTCGATCGATGTTTCAAGCATTAAATAAACATTAAATATCCTTTGGGATGATATTTTTATCAGTGTGTTAAGGAGAGAAGTTTTTATTGAGCTATGCTCCAAAAAGTATGCTACGCGTGTTTTGTGAACCCTTTTCACTATAAGCAGACACTCTACTTATATTTAAAAAAAAACTAATTACTTACCAGTAATTAAATGAATACCACATTTAAAACGATACTTTACAGCTACTTATAAAACTATCTGGATCAACCTTACAGCTGTTAATCTCATTGCCAATTGATAAATACATTTTGATGTTTCTTTTTCTCAATAGTTCTTCATCTGGGCTGCGTAAAGATTCCTACAGGTCAAACCGGTTGCGATGCGGTGCGTGATAAATTCAAACAGCCGGAGGAAGAAGAAGAAGGAGAAGATCAAGGAGCTAGCGATTTTTGCACAGTATGCCAATTGGATCGTTGCAATGGCAGCGCCACCCTGCAAGTGTCCTTGGTATCACTGCTCCTGTTGCTAGGCCTGGGACTGAGGAGCCTCTTCTAGTGCATGCGCAATGCCTTCTATGTTAATTTGTATTTTTATGCTTACTTCCGCTAAGTGATTTGTTTTGTATAACAAAAGTGAAAAAGAAAGAAAGATTTTAAAATACTTAAACCATATTAAAGACATTGTATTTTTGATATATTTATTATATTATTTCGACAAACTCAAATATAATGGTTTATATTATATTCGAGTAACTCTTAGTAAATCTGCTTTGCAAAAGTCAGAAATGGAATATACTCGTACATATATTTTCTGATTCCACGATAAAAATCAGCCTAAGGTATTATTAAACCATTCAGTTATCTAATATTTGCAATACTTCAGATAATAAAGATTGAATTCAATTCAATTAAGATAAACTATGATCGAACTTTTATAATTATGCAATAAAAGCCAAGAGAACCACTATATCAAATCAAACCATCGGAAATTCAACTCAAAGATCTTTATACAAGTCGTAATGCATATCAAGGTACATACATTCAAATATATATATATATATATATTTATTTACCATCGATGTTAAGTGCTAAACAATCGAACCATTAGTAGATATATGGCCAATTGTCATGAGATCATGGAAGGTGCGTTTCTTGGAACCTTATCTAATCAAATAGAACATTTTGAGCTCGTGGGGATAATAAATCAGGTACATTCCTTATATCTCTTTGTTAGCCTACCCTATATATTACATCTGCGTCATAAGAGGTCGGTACTTTTTAATTTGTAATATCTGTATGGTATTTATTCAGATACAAAGGTAGTTTTCAAGTGTAAATATTTGAATGCACCTGGCCCATTTCCCCCTGACAGTAGTTTTCTTTAACCCCAAATACGAATTAGTAACCTGTCCTACATGTTTGGGATACTGGACATCCGGGAAAATTGCGTGTTGTGGACATCCTTTGATTATGGCTACTATTTACACGTTCTACATAAAAATTGGATGTTTTAACTAATCAACATAGTGTACTATACTTGGGTAATTATGTTAAAGGGTATAGATAATCGTTCTTATGTTCTCCCGCACATTAACTGTCATCACTTGATATTCCACTCTCTCGCTCTATTTCTCCTTTGATGTCTCAATCCTTTAAAAGCTCACTGCCAAAGCTCTTAAGCATGATTGCCAAAAGGCAGTAAAGCTTTAGCGTGTTTACAAACCCAAGCAAACTTTTAGTAAAAGTTACTTTCGAGCTTTCACCGGGAACTCCATTTATTTAACTAAAAGCTGTTGTGCCAAAAGCTCACTTGCCACTTACCATATACATATGTATCTTTGTTATCGCAACCCGATTGTGGTTATCAGTAAAAGTGGGCTAGCAGGCAAATAACGTATAGATAACAAATATGTAAGGGACAACCACTGCGAATGTGTTAAAGGAAATTGATTAGAGGCGTGCATGGGCAACGGCTACCACAAATAGAACAGTTAACCAGCGACATTCGAGGCAGACGGTACACAAAATAAACTAACTGATCTCAACAAAAAAAGAAACAGTTAAAGCCTTATCGGTCGGAATCATCATGCAGAGTTATAAAGTATGCATTTTGATAGCCACGCTAATCACGATTAGCCTACACAGCTGCCAGGCGGCACTATGTAAGTAACTAGATCGATTTCCTTTAGCGGCCTTATAACTATAGTAATAACCAATATATATCTTAAAGCTTGCATTGGCACAGACGGCAAGCCCAACACCTGCCAAGACGATACCTATAAAGAGTGCTACATTAGACAAGGTAAGTCGATCTATTAACGGGGGCCTCCAGTATGAATCGTGAGTCACTGCAGAAATACGTATGTTAATATATACAAACATATATGTATGGATATTTGTATGTATGCCTTAGTAATATTGTTCGTGGACTAAGTTCATTATACTTATCTCGAGTTTGTTGAACAGGGTATTCAGTTGGTGATAACACCAAATACGTGTACGTAGCAATTACGGCTATGCAATTTCTACGCAGAAAAAGCTATTAGCCATTAAATCCAAAATGGAAACGCATATAAACATGTCCAAGCCTACACTGAAAGAATTCTTTTTAATTAAAAATCACAATTAATTAATTAAAATATAAATAGATTCAGCTATTAATTATTATCAGGCCTGTTTTTATTTTGGGGTACCTTTGTTTTACATTCATTTTTAGCTCTTTCGAATAAAAGTTATTTGTTTTTTAAGCATTTCAATAAATCTAATCGGTATTGGTAAGCTGTGCAGTCTTATATTTTTTATTTATAGGTTAGAATTAAGTATCATCTCCTAACTTATAAATACTATAATACAAAAGCCTATCCTTATCAAAGTTCATGTTGCTCTTCAATGTTAACAATAATAAAAAGATACCGTGTACTAGATCTTCCTCATAGATTTTAAGGAAGATTTAATTATACTATGTTTCCGAAGAGGAAATAGTATATTAGGTTTACGAAATGTCCGTCCGTCCGTCTGTCCGTATGAACGCAATCTTTTTCCACATCCTTGAAGCTAGATCCTTGGACAAGATCGATTTTCCACTCCAACTTATCCCATATCCAATTGCTTTTGCAGATAACACTGGTGCTATAACAAAGGGATGCCTCGATCCCACTGCCGCCCCCGCCGACTGTGCCCCCCCCACATGCTTCAAGTGCAGCACCGACAATTGCAACTACCTGATGTGCAAAGGGTGCTCCGGCGCCCAGGCGGAGTGTGCCACGACCAATGTATCATCAAACACCTTCAATCAGATGTGCACGTTACCGAAACAGGTTTGCTTCAATCAGGTCAACGCTAACCAGACGGTGACTCGTGGCTGCAGTAGTCCTTGCAACGCGGGTGATGCCAACTGCACAAGCTGCGACGACAAGGACAACTGCAACGCTGGCATTTATCCGGCAGGGCGGCAGCTGTGCTATCAGTGCAGTGGCGAAACCTGCAACACGCTAAACAATGACACCCAGTTGGCACCCTGCAAACTCTACCCGAAGGATGGGGAGAAGTGCTACACAATTGGCACCAGCGACAAGACCATGCAACGTGGCTGCAGCTCCGATACGGATGCCAAGTGTAAGGCTGATACGACCGATGCCAGCTGCGTGCTGTGCAGTGAACAGAACGGTTGCAACAATCGCCCTTTCGAGCGTGTCCTTGGCCAGTGCATCAAGTGCAACAACAATGATACCTGCGTCACAGAACAGAAAAAGGATACTGCCGCGGACTGTGCCGCCTCCAACTATACAATTACTGAAAACAGCTGTTACCTGCAAATGTTGCCCAATGGTACCGTGCAACGTGGCTGCACCAGCGAGCTAACCTCGGTGTGCTCCACCAAGGATAACTGCGACACGTGCAACGGAACTGCATGCAACATCAACGCAGCCGCCTTCACCTGCCTTGTCTGCCGCAGTGACAACTATAAGCCCTGTCGCACAGCAGCTGTCGGCCCGGAGCCCTGTGTTAACGCCAATGTAGCTGATCCTGCATCGATGCAATGCTTTGCAGGAGTGTGGGGTAAGTAATACACTGCAATACTTTGGGCCTGACTATGTCCACTTTGGGGATGGTTTTCAAATCTCATGAACATATACCAATACTTTGGTTTTCAGTTCAATTCTGATTCCAAAAGATCACACAAATCCAATCCACAAAAAATCTGTCGAATTTTGTCGATTTAAATGATATGAAAAGTTTAATTTAAAACTATTCAATTAAGGTATTTTAATATCCTTGCAATACTCTTACAATTCCTCCCATTACAACAACAATATATAAATAACAAATACATTTTGTATCACATAGTAATCCAATCTTAATCAAATCTCAAATTAAAACTAGTAATATATTGTTTTCCGATTTTAATTAAACTCTGCCAACATGTTAAAAATATAAGAAAATTCAGATATGCTTTTGGTTGAATACCTTCAAAAGAACAAAAACAACATCCTGAAAAATAAAAAATATTTGAGAAACTGTTGTTTTTAGTATAATGGATACACCACTTTCAATGCAGTATCACTATAAAGATCGAATCGATTTTAATTTATCTCCATTTTTGCTCACTAAATTAACCACACTATCTTTTTCCCCCTTATAGACGGCGTCGTGATCCGGGGCTGCGTCAGCGATGCAGGACCTCTGATGAATTACCAGTGCAAAACTGAACCCAGCAGGCGCTGTAAGCAATGCAGTGGACACAACTGTAACGATGAGAAATTCAGCGGAGGGGCCACATTGCAGCACATGGGTCTAGGCCTGATGCTGGGACTGATCCTCATTGTTAGACAGTCACTGTAATCCCAATTTCGCAATATATTCCAATTGTACATATTACTAATGTATACGTATTGTTCTTTTCCTATAACAAACAAATATAATCAGTCTGTGAGTCATGACAGCGATTATCAGCGAAACGCTATCGAAACGACCAACAAGCGTTTAGTTGACTGTGTATCAAAATATATACTATTTGACAGCTTCTATTCGAGTAAGTTCTCTAGATTTTCAGTCAACCTATGAGATCTATCGAATTCAAAATGAGGAGACAATAAATATAGCAAATAAATACTTATCTAAATACTATATAAAAGAGTTCGTGCTGACTGACTGAAAATTCCATCCACAAGCGTGGAAAATCGCGGAAAACTGTTGTATGCAACTTTTTTGTTTACCATCCAATCGGCTTCAAACTCATTTTCAAAGATCAACACAAAAATTAATTTGACACATATTTCACCAATTTTGGAAAATCCACCCACTTTGGGCGGAAAATGGGGGTCTCAAGGTTGTATGGGCGACAGTCTAATTTTAGTCCGATCACCTTCAAATTCATTTTCAAGGCTCTTCACGTAAAATAATTCGACACGTGTGTAAGCGATTTTGGGAAATTCAACCACATGGTTGGAAAAACGGTGGAAAACTCTGGAATTCGACATTTTTCATGCGATTGGCTTCAAACTTATTTTCAAAGTTTTACACAAAGATAGAATAGACGTGGTGATCAAAGATTTTGGAAATTCTACCCTCAATGTCGGAAAATTCGTAGAAAACTGTTGTATGAAACTTTTTTCATTATCGTCCGATTGACTTCAAACTCATTTTCAAATTTCTGTTTATTCATTCATTATTCAAACAATTATTTTTAAATTTATTTTCAAAGCACCTCTCATTAAATAATTCGAACATGTGCTACCTGTTTTGAAAAAAGCACGTGGCTTCATACTAATTTCCAATTATAAATACAAAAACCTCGATACTTTGCGGGCAATACAACGGGCGGAAAACAGTTGGAAACTTTTAATCTGGATTCTTAGTATTATTCTTGAAATTGGCGTCAAATGTCAAATGATTTTGGAAAATCTACTCCGCGTCGCCACGTGCGGGAAATGGAAGTCAATGACAAATGAGTGTAATATTTTTTAGTTTTCTTCCAAAGAAATTTTCATAGCCCTACACAAGAAACATTAGTCACGTGGCTCAACTATTTAGTTGTATTTCTTACGGTTGACGAAAGTAGTCAAATTCGAAAAAATGCACTTTCATCTAAATATTAACTTGGGCAAGGCCGGGATTTTAGCTGATAGTATTATATATATGGACTAATATCTAATATTTACAATATACACAAATATTATAAGACTATGTTCACACCATGGGTGAATACATTATGTAATCCATCGCCGAAGAGCTGAATCGGAGCTGGTGATATGTCCACTCCATCGCATAGTCACCGCACATAGGACTCCCAAATAGTGGACGAGTCCTACATCTATGGCCATCCGCAGCTGGATAAGGATGCTGCAGAACTGGCTGCAAAGTGGGGCTAATTCCTTGTGCAGCTTGTTAAGTTAAATGCTATACGAACTCAGGCTTTAATCATATTTATGTATATATTTCTTATATTTGTTATATTTTATTTAAATAAACAATTAAATTAATTATTATTTGACTTTTATTTTGATGCTTACGCTTACCAAAATTCGGCTTGGCGAGGTATCGATCAGTATTCAACGATAATGGGTTCATGTTATTTATCAAACTGCTCTTAAA